>CM069137.1:34340529-34940529 GCA_035221665.1 Okamejei kenojei
AGATGGGGGAGTGAGAGGGTCAGGTCTCTCAGTCTGAGATGTGAATAACACTGAACACACGTCTACTAAACTGTGATTGGTTTTATTGACCTTAATGTGGTTTGAAAATATAGTTTGGAAATGCTATAGCTGTGTTGCCTTTGGTTTGGAAATACTAACGCTGTGTTGCCTTTGGTTTGGAAATGCTAACGCTGTGTTGCCTAATTAAGGTTGCCTTGCCTAATTAAGGTTGCCTTGCTTAATTAAAGTTGCCTTGCCTTCTATATAATTAAAAGTCTAATCTTGACCACTTCCTGTTTAGGTTTTATATTGATCTTAGAAAAAACGCTACCACGTACGACTGTGATTTTTGACCATCTTACTCAGAGTCCCCTTCCGCTCATCAGGTGCCGAGGAATGTTCCCATCGATGTAAAATAAAAGAGTTATTAGTGTTTAAAAAATGTTGATATTCTCTCTCCTGTCAATCACGCCATGAAGGCCACGCCCCTTCTGGTGGGGGGGGGGGGGGGAGGGACTAGAAAACCCAGAAGTGTGGGCATGGCTCAGTCTCTTCAAGATGGAGGAGGGAGAGGTCACGACTCGCTGTCTTTAGTGGCCTTGCATCCTGCTTGAAATGGTATGAAACTGCACGAATTTGGTGGCCTTGCACCCTGCTTGAAGTGGTATCACACAGCACTTGAATTTGGTGGCCTTGCACCCTGCTTGAAGTGGTAAGAAACTGCACTTGAATTTGGTGCCCTTGCACCCTGCTTGAAATGGAATTTCAAGGAATAGCCGTGAGTCAACTGCCAGCCCACCAGCCGTGAGTGAGTGAATGAGCTGAGTGAACATGCTTGAGTGACTGAGCCGTCAGCCCAAGAATCCATTCGGCCCACAATGTCCATACTAGCCCTCAAGAAACCAGTCCCTACAGCCCACAACACCCATACTAGTGCTCCAGAAAGCCCCCCCCCCAAACTACTGGCCACCATTATAGGAATTGGTGGAGAGATGGAATATTTGGCTTGGGGGACCAGCCCTCCCGTGTGATGCTGGGACCCAACAGATCCCACTTAGACTAGTAATTGCTAAATATTAGACAGCCTAATGGTGACATCTTACTGTTTAACTGTCTAAATCTGACCTGGAGACTTCAAGACCTGCAATCTTTTTAACAATGCTTAAATAAACAAATATTGATATTTTGCATTTGTTATTGACTGGCAGGATCTTTCTGGTGTCTCGTTACTATCTGCTGAATAAAACCTACAAAAACTGATTCTTTCAAATATTTGAATATCCATATTCAACTGATAATAAACACATTGAGCCATTCACATTTTAAAAATACCTTCTCACATTTTATAATTTAAGGGTAGTGTACTTTTCTGACAGATAATGCCTTTGTGTGTAAAGCTTTTGTGAGATGGTCTGTTGTACAAAGTATCTGGAAAACTTTGTGCCAAAGCTAAGCACCATCATGGATGATGCTCTCGCTAGGGTCTCTTCGATATCTCGCAGTTTCGCTCTTGCTCCACCTGCCCGTACCCCCAGTCGCAACAGGGACAGAGCCCCCCCTTGTCCTCACCTTTCACCCCATCAGCCGTCACATACAGCACATAATCCTCCGGCATTTTTCCCAACCTCCAACAGGATCCCACCCCTTGTAATGTAAATAAAGTAGAAGGGGGAGATGTGATGTAATGTAAATACCAGCGCCTCTTGAGGCCAGGAGTACAAGCTGGCGAGTTGGCCAGTGACCTTCTTGTTCTCTGTCCAACCTCGTTTGATCACCTCTTGCAGTCTCTGCATAGTATTCATCTTTTTTCGATGCATCCCTTATGTCATGTAGCAGAGGCTGTGATATTGGGATGTGCCTTGCTGGGTTTAAGGGCTGTCCCACTTGGGCAACCTAATCCGCGAGTCCAGAAGAGTGCCTTCGACCTTCAAGCTTGAGGGCACTTGCCTGGAAAGCCTTGAGCTGGACCGACCGGCCTCGTTGAAACCGCAAGCTGGATCGACCGAACCGTGAGCTGCATCTATCGACCGCGCACACACACAAACATGCACACAAACACATCGCGAAGGTGATAGCGGAGGAGCGTTGTCTGCGCGATGAAGAGGAAGGTAAACGGCTGCCGCAGTGTACCGTAAGTCCTTTAGAGAGCGTGGGGGGGGGGGGGGGGGGGGGGGGGGGGGGGGGGGGGGGGGGGGTGAGAGAAGGGAGACAGAAGGGGAGATAAGGGGGGGGGGGGGGGGGGGGAAGAGAAGGAGTGGAGACACTTTTAAGAAGTATAATAAAGTTTAGCGGGCATTTTATCTGCCGGTAGGTCTTCCTAGGTCATGAAACTCCAATGAGCCAATCAAATGGCCGGTCACCAAAGGAGACTGCCTACGGCTGCCCTCGAGTGCCTGTAAGTAAATGGCGACCCAACTCCACTGCACTGCAAGTGAAAAAGACCCATGCTGACCAAAGTTTACTTGCCGAAGATTTTTCAATATGCTGAAAAACTTATCCGCGACCTAGCTGCGGCAGCGAGTAGGTGGGAACTCTCCTCCATGAAGGAGAGTTCCAGCCACCTCATACAACCTCCTAGGACCTCCTATTGACCATGCTGCGAATTTGAGTCCAGGGCAAACTCTTCTAAACTCGCAGCTTATATCGCCCAAGTGGGACAGGCCCTTTACAGTCTCCAGTTCTGTCATGGGTCTTGTCAGTCTTGCCAGTCTGAATATCTGCTCTGCTCAGCATGTCCACATACTGCATCTCCTTCCCTGGTCTGTATCTTATTGTCACATCATAGGTCTGCGTCCTCACCAGCATCCTCTGCAATCTCTTTGGTGCGCGGTGAAGTGGTTTTGTGGCAATTATCTCCAGTGGCTTATGGTCTGACTGCACATTCAATGGCCTTCCATATATGTACACATGCAACCTCTCTAGACCATACACTGCCAATAATTCCTTTTCTATTTGTGCATATCTGGTCTCCGCATCCGTCAGGGCCCTGCTGGCATAGGTAACTGGATGGCCCTCCTGCATCAGCGCCGCACCAAGTCCAGTTTCTCACGCATCGGCCTGTAATGTCAGCTCCTTGGATGGATCATAGTATCTGGGTACAGGCTCTGCAGTTACTAGCTTCTTTATTTCCATCACTGCCCTGTCATGCACCTATGACCACCACCAAACTACATCCTTCTGTGTCAGCTTGTGTAGCGGTTCACATAGGTCGTTTATTCCAGGCAGAAATTTGCTCAAGTAGTTAACAAACCCAATAAATTGCTGAACTCCTTGGACATCGGTTGGGTTAGGCATCTGTAGCACTGCTTCTACCTTCCCCGGATCTGGTTTCAGTCCTACGTCCATGGCATATAAATGAAAATACAGTACTATTAAAGCCATTTAGATTTGGCTTCATTTAGAACATTTCAGCAGAACATTTGTAGATTTCCCACGTATTTTTCTTCAATACTCTTTCGCATTCGATTTAAATTCTGCTTATGAACTTTAATATCCACATAAAGTTTTACATTAGAATTAATGAAGCATGCTGGTGTTTTTCACTCTTTTCAATACTCTTTCGCATTCGATTTTAAATTCTGCTTATGAACTTTAATTTCCACATTAAGTTTTACATTAGAATCATTAAAGAGTGCTGCTGTTTTCCACTTTAACCTCAAAACCTAGAAACTCTAGGGTTCTGTCTCGTTGCCTCTTGCTGCGTCTGGGAGACTGGCTCCTGCCTCTCGCTGCGTTTCGGCACATAGTGTCGTCTGGGGAACTGGCCCCTTCTGGGAGACGATTTCTTGCGTCTGGGATACTGGCACCAACATCTAGGTTTCTTGCGTCTGGGAGTCTGGGTTTCTCGCTGTGTCTGGCTACAGGTGACATATCCCTGGGCTACAGGGCCCCACCCTGGGCTACAGGGCCCCACCCTGGGCTACAGGGCCCCACCCTGGGCTACAGGGTTCTACCCTGGGCTACAGGGCCACTAGCCACATCTTCCCATCTCCACCGCTTTCCGCAGAGACCGTTCCCTCCGCAACTCCCTGGTTAACTCATTCCTTCCAAACACTACCCCCTCTCCAGGTACTTTCACCTGCAGTTGCAGGAGATACAACACCTGCCCCTGTACCTCCCCCCTCAACTCCGTCCAAGGACCCCGACAGTCCTTTCAGGTGAGGAAGAGGATTACTTGAACTTGTCCAACCTCATCTAATGTATCTGTTGTTCCAGGTATGGACTCCTATATAAAGTGCAGGCTAGGCGATTGTTTCGCTGAACACCTCCGCTCAGTCTGCCTAAACCTATCCGATCTCCCGGTTGCTAAACACTTTAACTCCCCCTCCCATTCCCACACTGACCTTTCTGTCCTACGTCTCCTCCATTGTCAGAGTGAGGCCCAGCGCAAATTGGAGGAACAACACCTCATATTTCGCTTTGGCAGCATACACCCCAGCGGTATGAAAGTTGACATCAAGTAACCCTTGCTTTCCCTCTCTTCATGCTTCCCCCTTCCCAGTTCTCCGAACCAGTCAGACTCTCCACATTTACATTTTATCTGTTAGCTTTGTTGTTACCTTCTCCTAGCTAACAATGATCAATTCTACATTTTCCTTGATCTCCATCCCCTTTGTCTTGTTATCACACCTTAAATGTTCTTATCTCTGTGTCTCCCTCTCCTCTGACTCAGTCTGAAGTAGGAAACTCGTCCCGAAACGTCACCCATTCCTTCTGTCCAGAGGTGCTGCTTGTCTCACTGAGTTACTCCAGCATTTTGTGTCTATCTTCGGTTTAAACCAGCATCTGCAGTTCCTTCCTACACAGTTATTTAGAATGAAGGGTTGAAATGAAAACATTTGTGATGATGTTAACTAAATCTGCGAGTTACATCTATGATGGTTTAAATTTCCAACTATTTCCAGGATCTTAGAGTAGATGCTGCAGTTGGTTCCTTATCAGAGATGCTGTGCAAAATGCTGACCATTTTAGGGTTGCAACATGGCTCCAAAAAAGATTTGTTTAATTTTCAGGCCACCGTTGAAGTTATTGACTTTCAATCATTTCAGGATATCCCCAAATTGTACAAAGTGCCGTTTAAATGTTGTGTATTTATTGTCTATCTTATTGCTTATACATGTGTGTAAATCGAACTGGACAGTAACTGGAGGTGTTCAACTGATTGTTGTCAGGCGGGTTATTCCAGTTACTCCCAGGGGTCACAGAAATGTTTTTTGGTACTTTGGAAGGTGAGGCTTGGCGAGGCAATGCTCTCCCCCAGTTACTCTGGAATACGTGTCTTCATGCGTCTCTATGTGAGATATGAACTGTAACAACTGGAAACACCTTCTGGTAAAACAATCGTTCAGTGTTCACATCACCTCATCATCTGATGGACGAACTCCAGGAACAACTTTCTTTTGTGACCTCTTAATGCAGTTGAGAGGACAGTGGTGCTAAACATTCTTTTTTTGGATCTTAACTCCTCACAGCCTTCTCTGGCCCTGTAAATGTGTTATTCTTTTTGTAATGTGATCCCTTTAGTGAACTCGTGGCACTGGCAAAGCTTTTACAGCTGGTCTGCACATGCGTACAATATTAATGCTCTGACCAGCTGCACCATTTGCCAGTAAATGTCGATGAGCATACTTCACAAGGTCTCTTGAGACCCATTCAGCAATATAAAAGCAGTTTCAGTCAGCTATTATCCACCATTTGCCTTCTAAATGTGAGAGTGCCAACTGCACTAAAATTAGGAGTATCCTTTGCTTTTCATTCACATGTAGCTGAATTTTAACAACTTAAACATAAATATAATTTTGAATTGTTACCTGCCTTCAAAGGGAGGATGCCCATGTAACACATGACTTTGACCAAATCTCCAACATAGAAAGCATGGGTTTGAATCCATTGTATCGTTAATTGGCAATCCGTGATTTCAATGTTTATAAATAGCCAAGCTGTTGAAACTAAAATAAGTTTAATTTGTGTTTATTGGACATATTTTAAATTATTAACAACGGTCACTTTTTAAGTAGCTACATTATATTGAGAAATAACACCATGTAAATTGCAGTGCCTAAACACGTGATGAAAAGACCGTGACAATGAAAGTGATTTTCACAAATCGCAGGCATTATCGGAGCAAAGAACACACAGACCCCAATGTGTAGTTTTACATTTTTTTTTTTAGTATCACAGACTATAAGTCTTGTGTTGCTTGCAACCGTTACACTTATATGGTTCAAAAAATATTCCCAGGCACATGTTCAGTAATCAAAAATATATGGACCTTGCATTTGAGGCAGCATATGGATGTAATCTTTTGTCTTCGCTGATGCCTACTATTGCACTTACACTTTTTGAGTGTAAACATTTGCAAAAAGCTCTTAAAAAGAACACAGGAGCAAATAAAGATGCATTTAACAAAATTTAAAATTTTCCTCTGCGTTTTGATCATTTAATTGTTAAGATATTTTACTATGAAAGAATAGGATCCTTTCTGTAGCATTAATGATATTCAGCCATTATTGTAATTGAGAAGTATAAACATACAGGGAGAGGTTGGATAGACTTGGATTGTTTGCTCTGGAATGTTGGAGGTTGAGGGGAGACTTAACAGAACTATATAAAAGTTTGAGGCATAGATAGGCTAGACAGTATCAGACATTTTAGACATTCAAAAATCTTTCCAAAAAAATTGATCTATACATTTACCACATACATTTTTGATTTTCCTTGAGTTTGGCGGTTTGTAGGGTGAACTGCCAAAGCGCTTTAAAATTATAACAAAGTCAATAGGTAAGGTGAGGAACTATTGTATCTGGTGGGGAATTTGGAGTGATCTTCTAATTAGATCAGCCAATTTAGTATTGAAATCGTGAAACATTCCCATGACAAACTCATCAAAACTTGCTACTCTCTCGCTCATACGTCTGTGGTATGGCTTCATTTGAAATGTTAATGGCTGCCATTAATATATATTTCCTGAGTAGGTACTAAGAGTACCAACACAATATCTCACTCATCATATTGTTCCTCATATCCTTTTTGTTGTCCATGGAGTGTTTTGAAACACCCCCATTAATGAAGGTAGACAAAAATGCTGGTAAATTCAGCGGGTGAGGCAGCAACTATAGAGCAAAGGAAATAGTTAATGAAGATACACTTCTCAGTGAGGCAGATGCTGACACTCACTCGCTAACGCTCTTATGTTCTGATGATATTGCGAACAGTTGTGTTTTAGGTCTTTTGCAATGTAAGCAAGGCACACGAATAATGAGAGACCAGTCCGAATAGAGAGTTGACCGATGAAAGAACATTCATTCATGGCGCAGAATCAGCTATCAGGAGGAGACAGAACACGATAAAGGGAAAAAAGGTATTAGTGCAACTAGCTACCTGGAATTTTAAGATGGAGTCAGCTTTTGATCTAATGAAATAGCCAGTCCAGCTTTATGGCAGGTCATCTCTTACTAACTTGATTGAGTTTTTGAGGAGGTGACAAAGGAGATTGATGAAGGTAGGGTGGTGGATGTTGTATACATGGATTTTAGTAAGGCTTTTGATAAGGTCCCTCATGGTTGACTGATTCGGAAAGATTAGGATGTACGAGAATCGCATGACTTGGTCGTATGGATTTGGAACTGGCTTAGTCATAAAAGACAGAAGGTTGTGGTGGACAGTAGATATTCTGGCTGGAGGTCTGTGACCAGTGGAGCTCTGTAGAGATCTCTGCTGAGACCTCTGCTGTTTGTGATATATAAAAATGACTTAGACATAAATGTGTATGGGTTGGTGAGTAAACTTGCTGATGACACCAAAATTGGAGTAGTTGCAAACAGTGAAGAAGGCTGGCAGTAGATACAGCAGGATATAGATCAGCTGCAGAACTGGGCGGGGAAATGGAGTTCATTCTGAGCAAATGTGGGGTGTTGCACTTTGTGAGGTTAAATGTAAGAAGAGAGTATACAGTTAATGGCAAGACTCTTAACAGCATTGGTGTGCAGAAGGATCTTCAAATCCAAGTTCATCGCTCAGTAAAGGTGGCAACACAAGTAGATAGGGTGGTAACTCTGCTATCCCTAAGAGCTCTATCTAACTCTCTTGATAGCAGAGTTTAACTCTGTGCATCTAACAACACCGTGTTCCTGAGCTCCGATTGCAACAGCTTTTGGACTGCTGGCCTGATGGTCTTTGAGAGTTGAGAAAGGTTTGTTCCCTCAAAGTAATCCTTAAATTCCTTGCCTAGCTATCTACACACTGCTGCAAATTGTGATGGCGTCAATGATGTGTCCAAGGCAAGCGGTGTGCCATAGTTGCCATGTCAGATAGCTTGAGTGCCAGTTCTCAAGGTTTGTTAACTTCTTATTGGAATTTCTTAAGAAGCACACTACTAGAAACAGTAAAGCGTGGAGCTGGTGTTTCAAACATTAGCATTGGTGTTAGTTTATTATTGTCATGTGAAACGAGATACAGTATAAATCTTTTTTTGTGTGTTATCCAGTGAAAACATACTGTACATGAGTACAGTCTAGCCATACACAAGTACAATGGGTAGAGCAAAGAGAACAATAACCAGAGTGCAGAACATAGTGTCATAGCATTACAGCTATAAACAAAGTGCAGATTCAAAGGTTCATGGTCGCAATACAGTTGCTTGGGAGATTGGGACTGTACCCTTAGCTTATGAAAGGACTATGAAAAGACAGTAGTCTGAACATACTAGGCAAGAAGCTATTCCTGAATCGGGTGATACATGCTTGCAAGCTTTTATACCTTATGACTGTCAGGAGAGGGGTAAAGAGGGCATAATCAGTCCTTGATTATGTTGGCTGCTTTCATGAGGCAGGAAGGCTGGTTGGTGTGAAGGGATGGGTCACATCCACAACTCCCTACAATTTCTTGCAATTTTGAGTAGAACTGTTGGCAAACAATTGCAACTTTTGTGATGCATCTTAATAAGATATTTTCTACAATGTATCGGTAGAAGTTGGGAAGAATCGTTGCCAAACTTCTTTAGTCTTCTGAGGAGGTTGAAAGTTTTTTCTTGGCTGCAGCATCAATGTGGTTGGTCCAGGGCAAGTTGATAGTGATATCAGTGCCTAGGAACAAAGTTCTTGACCATCTCCACTTCAGCATCATTGATATACGCCACTACATTTCCTGAAGTCAATGACTAGCTCCTTCATAAAAGTTAACATGAGAAAGGTGTAACTGAGACAAATGTAATTTTCAATCTATGGGTGTGTTTTGATTTCTTCTAAATTCATTATCTTTAGATACAGTATCTGTAGTAGACTAAACAAGTGTTAAGCCAAATGCAATTGTTAATGAAGGCTACTTGTCTACATGCTAGTTGGCTGAGATGGATACCATGTTAGCAATGATTTAGTGCATTGGACAACAGTAAAGTACTCACAGAGAAAAAAAAATGACAAGAAAAAATATGCAGAAATGGCAAATATCGGAAAACAAGAATGTTGGACTTGTGACCCCTCATACAAGCTCCTTGATTCAGTAAGATCATGGGTAATCTGATCTTGCTTCAGCTTCACTTTCCTGCCGTTCTTTATATCACCTGATGTACACAGAGAGTAAAATGATGTCCATCAATGTACAAGTTAATAATAGATTTCAAAAGGCAAGGTTGTTCTTGATGACCATTAATGATTTTTTGAGGGAAAATGGGGTGGAAAATAATTCATGTCATGAATATAATATAATTGAGTTTTGAATGAGACAAGTATACTGGGCTTGTTCCTAAGATTAGGGAATAAGGAGCCTGGGGAGAGGCTAAAGAACGGAAAATAAGATGACTTCTAAACGTAAAGTTGGCAATCACAATGCCTACTCACACTGGTGAAGGGTAAAAAGTGGTGTTCAGTAGGGAATGGTGCTGAGATCACTGTTGCTCAGAATTTCCATTATCGATTTGGGCACTGTAAGTGAAGGCATAATTACAAAGTTAGCAGACACGCTTGTTGTAGCAATTGCAAATGAACAATCCAGCAAAAACAAGAATATGTTAACGAGCTTCTAGAATGGGCATTTAATTTGTAAATTAATTTCAATGTACTGCAGTATGAATGAAGGAAAATTTATGATTCAGGAAGAGCTATTCTGCCAATTATGTGTGTGCTGGTTGAAAAATAATTACTCAGCCTAAACCAACCAATGCTGACTACCATCTTGAACTATTTTGTTGTTTTGCACTCGTTGTTCTATTTATTATTGTATTTAACTTTCCTGTATATACACTGTTTACTCGGTGAACTTCACAAGGAATTTCTTAGTCTATGTGAGAGTAAATTGATCTAAATCTAGGTCTGTAACGCTGTAGGGCACAGCTCTTCCAGTACGCTTAAATGTGATGAGGTTGTCTGCTCCTACCACAATTTCTGCAATTTCCTCATCTCTTCTCTAATTGTTCTACCTTTTGGATTTAATTCTCTGCTCTTGAACATCCTGGTTAAAGGAAACAGCGTGTTCTTTTTTTACCCTGTCTGGGCACCAATAATGTTATACACCTCATTTACAGTAAGTCTCCCCTAGCCTCCGCTGTTCCAACTGAAATTGTGTTGGCATTTTCCAGTCCTGGCAGCAAGCTCATAAATCTCCTCACAACCTCTCCACTACAATCACATCTTTCCTGTACAGCAGTGATCAGAACTGTCTGCACAAGTGGTGGACCTAGGTCGGATGGATTAGAAGATCACATTCTACTTTGTGAATAAGAGCCTTGAGGACTAAATATAATTCTACACAGATGAACAAATTACTAAAAGTGATACAGTCCTTATTATTGCTAAATAAGGTAAGCAAAACACTGGACCGCATTTTCTTAGAGTTGAAAAACATGGATATTGTGTTAAACGTGTATAGAATAGCACGGACCATAATTCAAGTACAATAAATGTTTATGGTCTCTGTATTTTACAATTCACAGACTTATGAATATTTTATCACCTGTATTGAGAAGTTATCAAGAAAGTTTAAATGAATGGGCATGATTTAAAAATTAGAGGCTGCCTTTTCAGGAATGTATTTAGCAAACACTCATTGAGACGATAGAAGTTTGGAAATCTCTTCCAGAAACATTGTTGTGCCCAACAGTTAATTTTGAGATTGATGGATTTTTTGTTAACCAAATAAATTTTGGGTTGTGGGGGAAAAAACTGGATATTTGAATTAGTCTCCAGATGATTCATGATCTCACTGAACAGCAAAGCAAGCTTGTGATTTTTAAGAAAGCTATTTTTAACGAATTAAGAAAGCTATTTTTAATGAAAGGATTTGAATCTAGCTGTGGAGAAAATGTTTTCAGGTTGATGGGACTGAATTAAGAACTCTTAAATATAAAATAGCAATTAGATTATTCCAAATCCCTTTATTAGATTTATTATCCTGCTCAAAGAATAGTTGGAACGTGGAAGATGGTGGTAGGAGTCTCATGCAAAGTGTTAATACATTAACCAAATTAGCTAACTTACCATTTCTTGTGCCATAGGTAAGCATATCAATGAGTGAAACCACAGCTTGCCAATTATTACAACAAGGGCGATGCCGTTGATCACAGACTTTACATATTTTATTGCCTTTTAAGTCATTACCTTATTACGAACTATTCACATTCTTTTTAAAAAAACAGCCTACTTCTCATAATTTTGAAAATCACAATTGATTTTAATCCTCATGTTTTGTGGGGATTTGTCATCACTAGCTTCAGTGGGAAGTGACCAAAAATGTTTCTTGAGTGAAGATGGTAGAATTCAGTGTTTTTCCAATACTAACTTTCACCTCTGGGTCTAAACCCCTCTGAAATTGATGGGAAAATTTTGTCTTAAGTAACACTAAATTTAAAACACACTGAATACCACCAGGGGGCGCCGCACGATGGCAGCCTCGCCAACAGTCTGTCAGTCTTTTAGTCTTTTTTTTGTTATTTTTAGTGTTTTAAAAGTATGTGTTAAGGTTTCTTTTATGTGGGGGGTTGGGGAGGGGGGTCAGGGGAAACATTTTTTCAATCTCCTACCTTGCCGAAGGTGCGATTGTTTTCCGGATCGTATCTCCGGTCACTCTGCGGCCTAACATCATGGAGCTGGCGGCCTTGCTCGGGACTGACCTGAGCCTCCCATGGGGATGTGGACTTACCATCGGAGCTGATCCCTTGCCTGCTATCGATGCTCCAACTGCAGCCTGCAGATTTCACCATCGAGGAGCTCGCAGTCTCGGGTAAAGACCAATGTCGGAAAGCTTCAAACGACGCAGAAGGTTTTCGACCAGCCCCAACCCAGATCGCCCGGCATGGGGGAGCTGAAATTCCCCCCGATGCAGGAGCTTGATCACCCCGACTGGACGGCTCCAATGCCGCCAGCTATGGGAGCCAAGATCGCCCCATAAACGGCTCGAGGCTCTCAACCGCAGGAGAACAAAGAAGGGAAGAGATTTAACTTTTTTTTGCCTTCAATCACAGTGAGGAATGTGGAGGAGTCATTGTGGTGGATGTTTATGTTAAAATGTATTTTGTGTGTTCTGTTGCTTTTTATTGGAATGGCAAATGAAATTCCTCGTATATGTTGCAAAACATTCTTGGCTACTAAATATGATTATGATCAGTGGCGGACTTAAATTTTTGGACCCCCGAAGCTTGAACTGTTATGGGGGCCCCTTCGGAACCAGCAACGAGGTAACCACTGTCATCTTCTTCAATGCGGTTGTTCCATGACAGGCTGGCTAGGCCCCCGGCGAGGTCCAGGGGAAGCCACCCGTTGGGGGTTCAGGTGGCAACGCCCCCTGAAGCTCCTGCATTTTCAATAAATTGAAAGTGATTCTCAAGCTTTCTGCTATTAATTTACATGACAGAGGCTTAGATTTTTTTTAACACATAAGCAGTAAAATAACCCCCAAAAGATATATATTTCATGAAATGAATATACATTTATATGGTCTCCCACAATCAGTACCCCATTCCTGCCTTCTCCCCATATCCCTTGACACTGCTATCTTTAAGAACTCTGTGTATCTCTCTCTCTTGAAAGCCTCCAGAGAATTGGCCTCCATTGCCAATCCACTCATGAAGATAGCGGAGTCAGGGGATATGGGGAGAATGCAGGAATGGGATACTGATTGTTGATGATCAGCCATGATCACATTGAATGGAGGTGCTGGCTTGAAGGGCCGAATGACCTACTCCTGCACCTATTGTCTATTCACAACTGTGTGAAAAGGTATTTCCTCATCTCTGTTCTAAATGGCCTACCCCTTATTCTTAAACTGTGGCCCCGTGTTGTGGACTCTCCCAGCATTGGAAACATGCCTGCCTCTAGCGTGTCCAAACCCTTAATAATCTTATATGTTACAATAAATGGCCTCGTACAGCTAAAAAAATCTTTACAAAAAATATGTTACCTGAGATGTCTCTTTGCCTAGCACTGAGATGAGAGAAAACTTTTTCACCTAGTTGTGAATTTGTGGATTTCTCTACCACTGAAGGCAGTGGTCTTGTCTCCTTCAGCAGCACCTCGGTCTCCCTTCCTGAGCTCAGACACCCACTTCTCCTCACTTCACCTACGCTCACTTCCCCTCACCTACGCCTCAACTAACCCCCATGCCTCACTAAACCCCTCGCCTCAACGACACCTCACTACCAAACTTCTCCTCACACCTAAACCTCACCTCGACTAAACCGTACCTCACTAAACCTCACCCCTCAAATAAACCTCACACCTCACCTCACACCTTAATCCCACCTCGATTTAATTAACACACCTCACAGCGTTCTTCCACGGGAAGAAGTCCTCGCCCCCCACTTATTCAATGAGTTCCGCGCCCACCACGACTTGGAGCTCTTCTACCATCGCCTCCGCCTCACAGCGTTCTTCCACGGGAAGAAGTCCTCGCCCCCCACTGATGATCCCTTTTCCTGTCTCCAACGTGCCCCCTGCACTTGGACCCCCCCTCGTAGCCTTCCGGCTCTAGAACTATTTATCCAGAATTGCCGTCGGGACATCAACCGCCTCGACTTCTCCACTCCCCTGTCTCACTCCAATCTCTCCAGCCCTGAACGTACTGCCATCGACTCACTCCATAACAACCCAGACTGGGTTATCCAACTCTCGGACACCTCCTCCTACTTACCCCTGGACCATGACCCCACTGATGAACACCAAGCCACCATCTCGAGCACCATAACTGACTTCATCAGCTCCGGCTCCCTACCCCCCGAGCCTCCAACCTCATCGCTTCCCAGCCCCGCATGGCCCAATTTTTCCTTCTCCCCAAAATCTACAAACCCGACTGCCCTGGCAGACCCATTGTCTCTGCCTGTTTGTGCCCCACTGAACACATTTCCACATACCTTGACGCCATCCTATCCCCCTTTGTTAAATCCCTCCCCACCTATGTTCAAGACACCTCAGACACTCTCCGTCGGCTCCGCGCATTCCATTCTCCAGGCCCCCATCCTCTCATCTTTACCATGGACGTCCAGTCACCCTACACCTCCATCCCCCACCAGGACGGTCTCAAAGCCCTCTGGTTCTTCCTCGACCAGAGGAGCAACCCATTCCCGTCCACTGACACCCTCCTCTGCCTAGCGGAGTTGGTCCTTACCCTCAATAACTTCTCTTTTGACTCCTCCCATTTCCTCCAAACACAAGGCATAGCTATGGGCACCCGCATGGGCCCCAGCTACGCTTGCCTCTTTGTCGGGTTCGTCGAACAATCCTTGTTCTTGACGTACCAGGGCCCCATCCCCGACCTCTACCTCCGTTACATCGACGACTGCTTTGGTGTCACCTCCTGCACCCACACACAACTGACTGACTTCATCCATTTTTACCACCAACTTCCATCCGGCACTCAAATACACTTGGACTATTTCCGACATTTCCCTACCATTCCTTGACCTCGCCATCTCTATTGCAGGTGATACACTCCTGATCCACTACAAACCAACTGACTCCCACGGCTACCTGGACTACTCTTCCTCCCACCCTGCTTCCTGTAAGGACTCCATCCCCTATTCCCAATTCCTCCGTCTACGCCGCATCTGCTCCCAGGATGTGGTGTTCCACACCAGGTCATCACAAATGGCCTCATTCTTCAGAGAACGGTAATTCCCCTCCCCTACTATAGATGAGGCTCGCACCAGGGTCTCCTCCATACCCAGCAACACTGCCCTCTCTCCCCATTCCCCCACTCGCAACAAGGGCAGAGTCCCCTGGACTTCACCTTTCACCCCACCAGCCGGCAAATACAACACACAGTCCTCCGCCAGTTTCGCCACCTCCAACGTGACCCCTCCACTCGCCACATCTTCCCATCTCCCCCCGTCTGCGTTCCGCAAAGACCACTCCCTCCGCAACTCCCTTGTCAATTCTTCCCTTCCCTCCCGCTCTACCCCTTCCCCGGGCACTTTCCCTTGCAACCGCAAGAAATGCTACACTTGTCCCTTCACCTCCCCCCTCCACTCCTTTCAGGGACCCAAGCAGTCCTTCCAGGTCCGACAGAGGTTCACCTGCACCTCCTCCAACCTCATCTACTGCATCCGCTGCTCCAGATGCCAGATGATCTATATCGGTGAGACCAAGCGGAGGCTTGGCGATCGTTTCGCCGAACACCTCCGCTCGGTCCGCAATAACCAATCCGACCTCCCGGTGGCTCAGCACTTCAACTCCCCCTCCCATTCCACATCCGACCTCTCGGTCCTGGGCCTCCTCCACGGCCAGAGTGAGCAACACCGCAAGCTGGAGGAACAGCACCTCATATTCCGCTTGGGGAGTCTGCATCCTTTGGGCTTGAATATTGAATTTTCTCAATTCTGTTAACCCTTGCTGTCTCCTCCCCTTCCCACCTCTCCCTCAGCCCTCGGGCCCTGGCATTCCCTCTATCTCTATCTCCCTCCCCCACCCTAGTCGCACCAGCTTCTCATTTTCACACTGCAAACAGCTTACAATGGCTTGTTCCCTTTATCATCGATACTTTTTTGCATATTTCATTCATTGTTCTTTATCTCTCCACATCACCGTCTATATCTCTCGTTTCCCTGAAACCGGACCAGTCTGAAGAAGGGTCTCGACCCGAAATGTCGCCTATCTCCTTCGCTCCTTAGATGCTGCTGCACCCGCTGAGTTTCTCCAGCCTTATGTGTACCCTCAATTTAATTAAACCTCACATCTAATTGGCGCCTCTCTCCCACTCCCTCCCCCCTCTCCCCACGGCCGTTGGCGGTGCCTCACGTGAGCGGAACGGCTCTAACCAGGGGGGGGGCGGGGCTGAGAGCGGCGCAGGTGCATTGCCCGAGAGAGCCGGTGGGAGGGGCGCACGCGCACTGACGTTGGCATCGAGCCCCAGCCCGCAGCGGCCGCAGCCCTTCCCCACAGATTTAAATCGGAAGAATATGCTTCTGGGGCCCTTCCCGGATTAGTGGCCCTGAAGCTTAAGCTTCATTAGTTTCACAGTAGATCCGCCCCGATTATGACTATGATTATGGTTTGAGCATTTTCAGCTTAATCCAGGTGCTAGTTATATTATCACTGCAAAATGTTTGAACTTGGTACTTAGGAGCTGTTAAATTGCCAATATCACTGGGGGAAAAAAACATATGTATATGGATGCACATTTCAATTTGCCATGGAGGGCATATGCTGGCATTTAAGTGTTAAATTTACTAAGCATTTTAAAGCAGGATATTCATGTTAGCTTGAAATAGTGCAGTTTCCAACAATTATGCCAGGTGACTTATCAGCTCATTAATTTTTATAGTATTCCACTCAAGGTGGTAACTAGCACATTTGAAAATGCTTTTATAAAACTGGCAGACTTCCATTTTGATTTCCCTTTTAAACCAAGAGTGGCAATTTTCTCCGGAACAGGGAGTTTGATCCAATTTTACCTTTTCCAAAAATATAGTTGCACAGTTGTAATGGTATTGAAAGAGACAGTTAACATGTTGCTTCCCCCTGGCAGGGGGGCTAGCTGTGTTTAACAGAAAACATAAACCATCAAAACAAAACTGTCAAAATCATTTTAGTTTTCATGCAGGCATCCTCTCCAGAAAGGGCTGTGGGTTTCATGTTGCAATTAAACACCATAGTGTGAAAATATGAAACTTGGTACCAGCTCTCCTTTTACTGCCTGCCCACGTTACACAAAAGCATCAGCATTGACAATGTTTCCTGATTACTGTCAGTTTGAGAATCCATTTATTTCTGCCTTGGAATAAAATACAAGTGGCTTTACTCAACATATAATTGTACTTTATTTCATCTGAGAGGCATGGATAATGACAAGGAAAATATTGCAATCAATGTTCTTAAAAGGGAAGTGTGGAAAAATAAATCAGCAGTAATGTGCTGGGCAAACTTTTGATTTCATATGGGTATTACAAACATTTATGAGATGTTTTTTAACTGCTAGTGAATACTGTATATAGATCAATACTAAATATATAAACGTGTAGAAATCATAAAGTGCATGAAGCACTAAGGTAATGCATTTAGGGAGATGTAGTAAGACAAGGGAAGATACATTGGATGGGAAAGAAGCAGGACCTGGCTGTCCGTCCACATATCCTTCGAAATGACGTGGCATATAAGAATGGGGAAGTAAAGCCAGGTAATACCTTGAATTATATTATTGTTTGAGCTGCCTTAAAAACTACGGGCAAAAATGTAGATGGGCTGGTTGGTTAGTCTGCAGCTGACACAAAAATGTGGAGTTGCAGACAGTGAAGAAGGCTGTCAAAGATACCATAGGATCAGTCATAGATATGGTCAGAGAAATAGCAGATGGAGTTTAATGTAGGCAAGTGTGAGGTGTTGCATTTTGGGAAATCAAGTGTAAAGATAAAGTCTACAGTTAATGGCAGGACCATTAACAACTGATATACATTGAGATCTTGCATCCAAGTCCATAACCTCCTGAAAGTAACCACATTAGTAGACGGAGCTGGAAAGAAGGCAGAGTATATACTTGCCTTATTATATTCTAAAGGACATTGACAATAAGAGTCAGGAAGTCATGTTGCAGCTTTATAAAACTGGTAAGGGCTTATTTGGAGTAATGGCCACTCCATTACAACTTTGGAGAGAGTGCAGAAGAGGTTTACCAGAAAACTGCCCGGACTAGTAGGTATTAGCTATAAGAAAAATCATGGAGGAATACACCATAGAAACAGTCCTTCAGCCAAGCTCGTCCATTCGAACCAAGGTTCCTCTCTAGGTTGGCCCCATTTGCCTTCATTTGACTATATCCTTCAACCTTTCCCATTCATGTACCTGTACAAATGTCCTCATTTATTATACCTGCCTCAACCACTTCAATCTGAAGAAGAGTCTCAACCTCAAACGTCACCCATTCCTTCTCTCCAGAGATCTGCCTGTCCCGCTGACTTACTCCAGCATTTGGGTCTATCTTCGGTTTAAACCAGCATCTGCAGTTCCTTCCGACACATAGGATCGATTGACCTGGATGCTGTAGACTTGGACTTCATCTGGGAGCAGATGTTGCTGTTCAACCGTAGTTTCTGGTTGGGGAACATACATATTGTATTGTTTGCCATGCATTCCTCATACACACACACACAGAGAATCTCTTTGGATTCTCCTGCCAAACCTATCTTGTTTCTCCTTTTCCCCCTCTTGATTGTACCCTTAAAATGTAACCCTTCTAATTATGGAAAGTCAGAATGGCTTTGTCTACAGGAGGTCATCGTACAACTTTATAGGACTTGTTTAAGCTGCATTTTGAGTATTATACAGTGCCCTCCATAATGTTTGGGACAAAGACCCATCATTTATATATTTGCCTCTGTACTCCACAATTTGATATTTGTAATAGAAACAAATAACACGTGGTTAAAGCGCACATTGTCAGATTTTAATTAAGACAATATTTATACATTTTGGTTTCACCATGTAGAAATTGCAGCAGTGTTTATACATAGTCCCCCATTTCAGGGCACCATAATGTTTGGGACATGGCAATGCCGTGTAAATGAATTTAGTCATGTTTAATATTTTTTTGCATATCATAGAAACATAGAAACATAGAAATTAGGTGCAGGAGTAGGCCATTCAGCCCTTCGAGCCTGCACCGCCATTCAATATGATCATGGCTGATCATCCAACTCAGTATCCCGTACCTGCCTTCTCTCCATACCCTCTGATCCCCTAGCCACAAGGGCCACATCCAACTCACTCTTAAATATAGCCAATGAACTGGCCTCAACTACCCTCTGTGGCAGAGAGTTCCAGAGACTCACCACTCTCTGTGTGAAGAAAGTCTTTCTCATCTCGGTCTTAAAGGATTTCCCCCTTATCCTTAAGCTGTGACCCCTTGTCCTGGACTTCCCCAACATCGGGAACAATCTTCCTGCATCTAGCCTGTCCAACCCCTTAAGAATTTTGTAAGTTTCTATAAGATCCCCTCTTAATCTCCTAAATTCCAGAGAGTATAAACCGAGTCTATCCAGTCTTTCTTCATAAGACAGTCCTGACATCCCAGGAATCAGTCTGGTGAACCTTCTCTGCACTCCCTCTATGGCAATAATGTCCTTCCTCAGATTTGGAGACCAAAACTGCACGCAATACTCCAGGTGTGGTCTCACCAAGACCCTGTACAACTGAAGTAGAACCTCCCTGCTCCTGTACTCAAATCCTTTTGCTATGAAAGCTAACATACCATTCGCTTTTTTTCACTGCCTGCTGCACCTGCATGCCTACTTTCAATGACTGGTGTACCATGACACCCAGGTCTCGCTGCATCTCCCCTTTTCCCAATCGGCCACCATTTAAATAATAGTCCGCTTTCCTGTTTTTGCCACCAAAGTGGATAACCTCACATTTTACCACATTATACTGCATCTGCCAAACATTTGCCCACTCACCCAGCCTATCCAAGTCACCCTGCAGTCTCCTAGCATCCTCCTCACAGCGAACACTGCCCCCCAGCTTAGTGTCATCCGCAAACTTGGAGATATTGCCTTCAATTCCCTCATCCAGATCATTAATTATATTGTAAATAGCTGGGGTCCCAGCACTGAGCCCTGCGGTACCCCACTAGTTACTGCCTGCCATTGTGAAAAGGACCCGTTTACTCCTACTCTTTGCTTCCTGTTTGCCAGCCAGTTCTCTATCCACATCAATACTGAACCCCTAATACCGTATGCTTTAAGTTTGTATACTAATCTCTTAGGTGGACCTTGTCGAAAGCCTTCTGGAAGTCCAGATATACCACATCCACTGGTTCTCCCTTATCCACGCTACTAGTTACATCCTCGAAAAATTCCACAAGATTCGTCAGACATGATTTACCTTTGTAAATCCATGCTGACTTTGTCCAATGATTTCACCACTTTCCAAATGTGCTGCTATCCCATCTTTAATAACTGACTCTAGCAGTTTCCCCACTACCGATGTTAGACTAACTGGTCTGTAATTCCCCGTTTTCTCTCTCCCTCCCTTCTTAAAAAGAGGTTACATTTGCTACCCGCCAATCCTCAGGAACTACTCCAGAATCTAAAGAGTTTTGAAAGATTATCACTAATGCATCCACTATTTCCTGAGCTACTTCCTTAAGTACTCTGGATGCAGCCTATCTGGCCCTGGGGATTTATCGCCTTTAATCTATTCAATTTACCCAACACCACTTCCCGACTGACCTGGATTTCACTCAATTCCTCCTTTGACCCACAGTCCCCTGCTATTTCAGGCAGATTATTTATGTCTTCCTTAGTGAAGACGGAACCAAAGTAGTTATTCAATTGGTCCGCCATATCCTTGTTCCCCATGATCAACTCACCTGTTTCTGACTGCAAGGGACCTACATTTGTTTTAACTAACCTCTTTCTCTTCACATATCTATAAAAACTTTTGCAGTCAATTTTTATGTTCCCTGCCAGTTTTCTTTCATAATCTATTTTTCCTTTCCTAATTAAGCCCTTTGTCCTCCTCTGCTGGTCTCTGAATTTCTCCCAGTCCTCTGGTATGCTGCTTTTTCTGGCTACTTTGTACGCATCATCCTTTGCTTTGATACTATCCCTGATTTCCCTTGTTATCCACGATGCACTACCTTCCCCGATTTATTCTTTTGCCAAACTGGGATGAACAATTTTTGTAGTTCATCCATGCAATCTTTAAATGTCTTCCATTGTATATCCATCTTCCATATTTTTTTGCATATCCTTTGCATGCAATGACTGCTTGAAGTCTGCAATTCATGGACATCACCAGTTGCTGGGTGTCTTCTCTCGTGATGCTCTGCTAGGCCTGTATTGCAGCCATCTTTAGCTTATGCTTGTTTTGGGGACTAGTCCCCTTCAGTTTACTCTTCAGCATATAAAAGGCATGCTCAATTGGGTTCAGATCTGATGATTGATTTGGCCACTCAAGAATTGACCATTTTGTATCTTTGAAAAACTCCTTTGTTGCTTTAGCAGTATGTTTGGGATTATTGTCTTTCTGTGGAATGAACCGCCAGCCAAAGGGTTTTGAGGCATTTGTTTGAACTTGAGTGGATAGGATGTGTCTGTACCCTTCAGAATTAATTATGCTACTACCATCAGCAGTTGTATCATCAATGAAGATAAGTGAGCCAGTACCTTCAGCAGCCATACATGCCCAGGCCATAACACCACCAGTTTAGGTGGTATGCTTTGGATCTTGGGTAGTTCCTTCTCTCCTCCATACTTTGCTCTTGCCATCACTCTGACATGTTAATATTCATCTCATCTGTCAACAAGACCTTTATCCAGAACTGTGGTTGCTCCTTTAAATACTTCTTGGCAAATTGTAATTTGGCCATCCTATTTTTGCAGCTAGCCAGTAGTTTGCATCTTGCAGTGTAGCCTCTGTATTTCTATTCATGAAGTTATCGGTGGACAGTGGTCATTGACAAATCCACATCTGACTCCTGAAGAGTGTTTCTGATCTGTCGGACAGATGTTTGGGTTTTTTTCTTTATTATAGAGAGTATTCTTCTGTCATCAGCTGTGGAGGTCTTCCTTGGACTGCAGTCCCTTTGCGATTAGAAAGCTCACCAGTGCTCTATTTCTTCTTAATGATGTTCCAAACAGATGATTTTGGTAAGCCTAAGGTTTGGCTGATGTCTCTAACAGTTTTATTCTTGTTTCTCAGTCTCATAATGGCTTCTTTGACTTTCACGGCACAACTTTGGTCCTCATGTTGATAAACAGCAATACAAATTTCCAAAGGTGATGGAAAGACTGGAGGAAAGACTAGTTGCTGAGAGCTCTCTTCTATCTGCATTGAGGAGGCAATTAAACACACCTAAGCATTTACAAACGCCTGTGAAGGCATTTGTCCCAAACATTATGGTGCCCTGAAATGGGGGAACTATGTATAAACACAGCTGTAATTTCTACATCGTGAAACCAAAATGTTTAACTATGGCTTTTAACAAAATCTGAATGTGTGCACTTTAACCACGTGTGATTTTTTTTCTATTACAAATCTCAAATTGTGGAGTACAGAGGCAAATAAATAAATGATGGGTCTTTGTCCCAAACATTATGGAGGGCACTGTATGTGGTTTTGTTTGCCCCATTAAAGAAAGGATGTTCAAGCTTTGTAAAAGCTGCAGAAGAGAATTACCAGGATTAAAGAGTATTAACTATAAGGAGAGGTTGGATAAACTTGGATAGTTTTCTTTAGAACATCAAAGGTTGAAAGATCTAATAAAAGTATATACAATTGTAAGAGGCACAATAAGCAAGTTTGGTATTACAACTGCGCATGCCCAGGTGATGGGTCATTCGGGATAAACATTCCCGTCAGCTTAGCTAATGTGTGTGTATGGACCTGCGTATTAATTTCAATGAGATTTATAAACAAACTAGACTAAGTGGGACCCGGTGGGTCCTGGCTTCACACAGGGGGGCTGGTCCCCCAATGCAATAATCGACCTCTCCACCAATTCCAATATTCACACTCATGCTCATGCTCATACTCACCATATATATGACAGTAAACTTTCTTGAATCTACTCACACAGCTGTGCGCAGTCTCTCCACTGTGGGGCTTCCGCAGTCAGGGGCACTTCCAAAAACAGCGTGACCTCTGCACTCACCGGAAATTACGCAATCAGCGCAACCTATCCACTATTCAGAAGTCTCGAAATGAGCGGGACTTTTGGACTAAGTACAGTCGGACCTACTAAAGCATTTATTCCTTCCAAACACAGTCGGACCTAATAAAGCATTTATTCCTTCAAGCACAGGCAGGGCAGCAGGCCAAACAACTCATGGTATTGTCATTAAGGGTAACAAATCATTTATTGCAAGTACATTGCAGACTCACAGTTCAGTTGATTCACAGCTTAGAATGACAGTCGTGGCCTCTCCCTCGCGATGTTGCAGAGTGACTGACTCATGTCCAGGTCGCCCCTGGAAGGGGCGTTAACTTCATCATGGTGATTGACAGGCGAGAGGACCAATCAGCTGATCTCAAGGTTTTATTAAACACTCATAACCTTTTTACTTTTCATTGATGGGAAAAATCCTCGGGGCTGGCTCAGCGGAGGAGGAATGTGAGTAAGATGGGCAAAAATCACAGCGATACAGGGTAGCGTTTTTTCTAAAATCAATATACAGCACAGACAGGAAATGATCAAAATGAGACCTTTAATTATATAGATGTATCCATCAAACATATCAGCAGTAGACCACAACGTACTACAGGTTGCACAAATCCACAATTGTATCAATTTAAATTATTGACTCAATGCAGCACCAGCCTTGAAAACATAAGAATGCCTGAAACAAACCTGTCAGTTATCAAAGCACAGCCATTCAAATTCAATATTGAATTACACAAATTACAAGTTGTGTGGTCAAGCAATTTGAGACGGTCCTCACATTCCTATCTAAACAACCTTCCTGGATTGAAGGAAACGAGGAGTCTCTGCTGTGAGGTTGGAACGTTCCGATTGGATTCGAACAGGCTGGTTAAACTTTTGAGGTGGGTTGGCTTAAATAAAGATGCTGTCGCTTTAACCTCTGGGGTTAGTTCCAGTCTGTCAGGGCACACAGTTGGGAGCCGGGTCCGGGTGACCGGGCAGTGATAATTATGAAAATTTGCAGCCATTTGAACGGCAGCTAAACTAGAGGCTTCACTCAGGGTCGCAGCTCCCCAGCTGACGGGACCTGTTCTCGCTCTCTTTGAATGAGGCGCCACCTGCCCCAGCAAATGGACAAATGCGGAGCCAACGAATATTATGAGTGGGAGCATTTTCTCAGTCAGACTTTGTCCACAGTTGGGGTGGGGGATCTGGGAGAGAGAGAGAGCTGGCGATGCCGCACAGACTGAATAGTTTAATAACGACCCATTAAAATCTGTCCTTTGGCCACTCGGCAACCTGGGCTGATCTGATCGAACAGCCTTCTCGCTAGCTCGCTGCATGCCCGATCCCAACGCAGAACCTCCACGAGGCCTTTGGGCTTCGGATAATACCTGCACAAAGAGCCTCTGCTAACAAGAGCTGGTGAACTGTGCTGGTCAACGTGCACTGGGCGAGATGGCTGGGGGAAACGCATCGCAACCACTGCAAACTTGGAACAGCACAGACCCTCCACCCCATCTATCCAATACTAAAGGGCATGCATTTTGCAGTTAAATGTCTTATATCGGATTAGCTGCTCCTTCACAGGGCCAACCCTGCACTCAGTTTTCCTCGGAGATGAATCTTTGCCTTAACAGTACATTCACACGCCTGTAGGTAAAGCATCAGTCCACATCACACTGATACAGTCACTGCCTTCCTCAGATTAAATATATTTTTTCACATACATTATGAATAAAGATAAGAAAATGTTTCAAACACAAGTAATGGTTTCAGCCCGAACCGTTGCCTTTCTCTTTTGCTCCTTAGATGCTGCTGCACCCGCTGAGTTTCTCCAGCTTTTTGTGTACTCTCGATTTTCCGGCATCTACAGTTCCTTCTTTAACACAGTAATATTTTCTTATTCTAGTAGCAAACACATTAAGGATTAAATGAAAAGAATAACATTCTTTAACTTTTTGAATATCTCATAATTGCAGATTAATGAACTGAACTAGAACTGGAACTGTGTGTAGTGTGTGAACAGCAGAACAAGAAAGGAAGCTATTGAGTTGACAGAATTCTAGATTAATTCCTTGGTAGAATAGTTAACAATTTATACACAGTGTATACAGCACTGCGTTGGCTTTAAAAAAATCCTGAATGACCTTTGACAAATCCCATGATTCCTTGCGTTTATCGAGCTATCAAACTCGCTTATTGTAAGAACCCACTGTCAACGGTGGTGATGGAAGGAGCTATAATAGTGACATTTAAGAGGCATTCAGATAGGTACATAGATATGCAAGGAATTGAAGGATATGGGTCATGTGCAGGCAAAATAGATTGGTTTAACCTGATACCATGATCAACATGGATATTATGGGCCGAAGGGTTTTTTCATGTTCTATACAGTTCTATGTTCTATATGCTCTGGGTCCCCCTTATTTTACATCCCCCTACATCCTACTATTTTTCTTTTGCCTAACATTTCAGAATATGGCTTAGTGTCTGATTTATTCACAAAGCTTGTAGGAAGCTTCTCTAGGCTTCCCCCCCCCCCCCACTTTACAAGCTTATAAAGGTACTAGCTGCTGAGGCGGCAAAGAAGAATGTTGTAAAGGGTCTGGAGTGATCACACCCAGCAGCAAAGAAACATGACCAGTTATTGACATACTTTTGTTTAATTTGCAGAGAGAAGCTGGCTGTGGCCCGGTTACAACAGGAAGTTGCAAGAAGTAAAAGTGAAAGGACAATGGTACAGTACATAAAAGACTTTCTGATTTTCCATTGATCACTTTGTATGCCATTGCATGTGTTTCTTTACTTACGCAATTAATTTCAATGCTAACAGTTCGGAACAAAAGTGAAATATAAATAGTATGTAACAATGTGCTATCTTAAGCCAGTTGTATTTTTCACAAATTATTTTAAATTATTATTGTTCTTTGCAGGGAATATTTTAGCTTAAGATGTTAGACTTGGATAGGTAACATTTAAAGCACAACTGACTTGTGTTATGGAAAATCACAACATTTTAGCATCTGAATTATTAGCCTAATATTTACCAAAGGCAGGTCAGATTTTAGGTAAGCTAATTCCCAGCACAGCTAATTCCCACAAAGCAGGAAACAGTAAATGCAAGGTCAAAGACCAAAGGGCATGTACATTTTATAATGGAACTTAACTAGTAAGCACCCGATTACACAGCAGTGTTCCAACCTTTGAGAATCATTGTTTATAGTGGCTTATTCTTGAGTATTTATGTGGAAAATCAGAATGCTCTTAAGTAAAATATATTGCTATTGTCTAATGCATCTGCTAAGTCACAGCAACATTTTTTTGAAAAATTAGGGAATGCACTTTGTGATTAAATATCGTATTCTGCAGCAGAACAGAGTAATTTTTTGTGCAGGTCATAAGACATAACCACAGAGTACAAAATAAATGGTTACTCAAGTCCTTTTATATGATCCATATTTCTGCAGAACGAATTCCTCCGTAACAGGGTTGTTGAATGCTAAGAAATCCACAAAAAATGTTTAAAGGCTCGAAGAGAAGAACTAACCATTTGTTATTTTGAGCCAGCCTAGTTTTCTCTTTTGTTATTTTAGACCAGTTCAAATAGATCTCTATCAGTAATTTTGTATTTCTTTTATTTTAACTCCCAGTACCATTACTTCCATTATTTGGAAATGTCACCAGATTTTGCTATCAATACTGATTGTCTGAACTTGGACAGAAAGCTTGGAGTTTCAAGCAGTGCAGAAGAATTCAAAGTTGTGGAAAGCTTAGAGTAGCACCTTGTGAGATGGGACACTGATGCGCTGTAGTACGTTTTTTGGGATGTAATATAAGACCTATAAGCAAGAAGTAGGCTATATAGTTGCTTGTATCAGTTTCTCATTTGAATGAGATTGGGACCAATCCTACAGATCATCCACTTTCCTGCATCATAATAGCATCTCCCACACATCCTCATTCTTATTCTGAAACACTCCTATTTAATTCTGGACTTCCCAACCAAATAAATCATTCTCTCATTAGTATGTTACATTAAAATCACTTCAGCAGGGAATGAAAAGCTGTTTTCCTCAATTCCTTCTCGAGGAACGTGCACTTAATCCATAATTAAGAATATATTTACTTATTATGATACTATATCAGATTTCAGATGAAAGGTTCCAGACTAGAATGCTTTTCCCACAAATACATCTGGCTTGTTCAGATTTCCCAGCATTTTCTCTCTTTATTTAAGAGTAGCGTTCCTTAATATGGATCCTAAATTGAACTCTGTCCTATCAAGTGTTTATTTTTTTTTTTTAGTTTAGTTAAGAGATAGAGCACGGAAACAGGCCCTTCGGCCCACCAAGTCCGCACCGACCAGCGATCCTCGTACATTAACATTATCCTGCACACTAGTGACAAATTGCCATTTTTACCGAAGCCAATTAACCTACGAACTGTACATCTTTGGAGCGTGGGAGGAAACCGGAGCACACGGGGAAAACCCATGCAGTCACGGGGAGAATGTACAAACTCCGTACAGACAGAACCCGTAGTCAGGATTTAATCCGGGTCTCTGGCACAACTCTATCGCTACGCCACCATGCCGCCCTAGTAAGGTCTTGTTTCGTTAAAGCTTGCAAAATTATAGCATCTTTCTTATGGGCCTCTCACTTAGGTGACTTTTTAGGCAACTGCAGGAGACTATGCAGTCGCCACATGGTCGCCACATGTTCGTGGGTGGTTGCTGGGGATTCGCCGTCATGGTCGTGAGGAGTTCCCGCATTCTGGGAACTAGTCGCGGCTTCATTATGGTCACCGCTAATTTTTCAACATGTTGAAAAATTAGTAGCAACTAGAATGAAGCCACCATGGAGAGTAGCAAGAAATCTTGTGCCGTAGGTGGGTCACCAGGAGGTCTTAGTGGATTGCCAGGAGGTCAAAGGTTCTCTTAGGTTTTTGTAGGTTGTAGCCAGTGCTGACCAGTGAATTTCATTGGGAAAATAAATGTAAGCAGTCGTTTTCAGAACCAAGGATAACCGACCGGTAATGTTAAATATCCGCCGAGCTTCACAACCATGCGTCTCTGGCTTCTTAAAAGATGTCTCCACTCCTTTTCCCCCTCTCTCCCCATTCTCCCCCTTCTCCCCTCTCTCCCCCCTCTTTTAAAGGACTTGCTGTACACTGTGCTTTTTAGCTTCTTAATTATAGCGCCAACCTTCCTGTTCATCGCGGTATTTGTCTATACATTGGCTTTGCACGGTAAAAAGCCTTGTCCCCCGCCTGCATTACGGGCTGGTGAAGGAAGCGATGTGTTTGTGTGTGTTCCACTCTGACAGTCATCGTTCCAGTTGCCGGTTTTTCAGGCGACTGCCGACAACTTGACACTCGCTGGCAGTCGCCTGAAAAACCGCCTAAGTGGGACAGGCCCATTACTCTTGACCTCCAATATTCTTGTAGTGGTGGCAACATTTCATTTCCTTTCTGAATTGCTTTGCCCTAATTCAATGTTTATTTCCTGCACCGTACTAGGATCCTGCTGCACACAAACATCCAATTCCTTTTCATTTAAAAGGAATGTTTTCTATCTTCCTCTAATATAAGTACATTTATATTGTTTATATTATTCTCCATGAGATCCGCAGCAATGCATGCACTTCTGAAACCAGAAATATGAAGAAACTTAATTAATTTTCCTTGATTATTTTTACATTTAAGTAAAACAAATGTAGGTATTAGGAAACTATTTAATACTTTTTTGAGCAAATATATAATTCTGTTTTTGATACAAATTTATAGGATCCGCTGCAACATTTTATGCCAGAGAATTCCAAACTCTAACCCCCTCTAAGTGAAGAACAATGGTCTAAATTACCTTTCTTTCTTTTTTGTGATAATCCTAAATCGAAATGTTTTACTTTTGCAAGTTGCCATTGTGTAAACAATTTACTGTTTACCTTGTTCTAATATTTCAAAATCTTGAACGTCTTTGCATGGATGCTTTTCATCTTCACCTTGACAAAGGTGAATAAAATCCCAAATTTTAGCAAGTGAGTCTTTGTGCCTGCAGCCTTGTGAACTGATATTGTATCTTTTACACTGCTTTCATAATTGCATATCTTGTCCAAAAATATAAGAGTAACTGTGGAGTAACTAATATTATAGACAACTGTAACATCATCTCTTTGCTTTTGTATTCTTTCAACGTCTGCTGACAGTTTGATGACCTACTTATCACCCCTTCCCACATTGTATTTCAATATATATGATTTAACGTTTTGTTACTTTGGGAATTTGTTACTTTGCTTTTGAGCTTTGAACTATTTAGTTGCTAAACTTTATTAAGTTTTAGAGTCATGGAAATGGCCCCCTTGGCCCAACTTGTCCAAGCCGCCCAAGCTGCCTAGCTGAGTTAGCTCCAATGGGCTGACCTGGCTCACAACCCACTAAATCTTTCTTATCTATGTATCTGTCCAAGTGTCTCTTAAATGTTGGAATGGTACCTGCCTCTACCACTTCCACTGGTAACTCGATCCCTGATAAAGTTGCACCTCATGTTCCTTTTTAACATTCCACCCCTCAGCTTAAATCTGTGCCCTCTAGTTTTGCTCCGTTACCCCGAGGAAAAGACTGTGGCTATTCACCATAACTATGCCCTTTTTAGGACTGAGATGAGGAGAAAATTTGTCATCCAAAGAGTGGAATTCTCTATCACAGAAGCAGTTGAGGCCAAATATATTGAACATGCCGAAAGAGATCAAGGAATACGAGGAGGAAAACAGGAATAGAAAATTGTTCATTGTTTCACTCACTAAAGGATATCAAATTTATAAATTGCTTATGTAACTTCAACATTTATGCGACCGCTCCATTTGAACCAAACATTGGTCAATGGTAACTAAGGGTATTGATTGTGCGGGACATGATGATACTTTTTGAACTTCAAAGACAGAATGTTAGATTCACTTGTGTTGGAGATGACTGCCTATGGTGAAAGGGTTAGTTGCATTTATCAGTTTGTCTGAATGCTGTTTTGCTGCATGTCAGCTCATTTATGTCATTCAGGTCTTTGGTGCATATTTGAACCAAGGCTGCTGTGAGGTTTGTAGCCATGTGATTCTGATGAAACCAAAATTTATAGGTGTCTGAGTACTTCTTGACAGCATGGTTGATGACATTGCTAATGATTGCGAGTAGACCGATTTGGCAGGTTGAAATTATCTTGCTTCCTATGACTAGAGCATATATGGGTGGTGCATAAATTGCCAGACAGTGTTGTAACAATGCTGGAACAAGTTGGCTAGACGTAAACTAGTTCAGGAGAACAGGTTTTAACTATTAGAGCTGGAATGTAGTCTGATCCCGTTGATTTTGATGTATGCCATGCTATCAGCCATGTTTTGATATCAAACAAAATAAATCAAATTGGCTGAAGAAAGTGAAGATGGCAATCACCGGAAAAAAATAAAGATCATCTAATTGGCACTTCTGGTTGTACATGGTTTGTGTCTTGTCTTTAGCACTCTTTAGGTGGATCCTGCAATCATTGAGTCCTCCCATTAGTAGTTTAATTGTCCACTGCCATGCATATCCAGATTTACTGGGAATGAAGAGCAACAACCTGATCCAGTTGCTGTGAAATTCCTGTAAAGGGCCTGTCCCACTTATGCGATTCTTTTGGTGACTGCCGGTGACTGTCATAGTTGTAGCAGGTCGCCGAAAAAACAGCGACTGGATCCCTCCCCACGACAATGTCTACGGCAACCTACCACCTAGTCGATGGCAAGCTACTGACAACCTGCGACCCATTAGGACGCCCACCTATGACCACACAGGCAACAATCTACGACAACCGGTCAACCTATGTCCCCCTGCGACAAGCTACAACAAGCAACGACCCTGTCGGCGACAACTGAAGACAATTCAGTCACCTGTACCTGTCGCCGATTCATGTAGGTTGATGTAGGTAGTCGCCAATAGAATTCACCAAAGTCAGTACCGGCGACAACCTACGTCACCTGGTGACAACCTATGACAGCACCTACGTCAGGAGAAGTTAAGCTACGCTCATTGGCGTCAACCCACTGTCGCCGACTGTCGCCGAAGATTTTTGAACATGTTGAAAAGCAGCGGCGATCAGAAAGATACTACGACTCTTTAGGCGACTGAGGAGACTATTCACGACCTTGCAGGCGACACCACGGTGACCATGTGGCAATGGCCTAGTCACCTAAAAAATAGCCTAAGTGGGACAGGCCCTTAAAACTTTGTTCATTGCATGTTGGCTTCGCTGTTTGGCATGGACAGGGTCCAGTTTTGCAGCTTCACTAGGCTGCTACCTTTGCCTTTCTAGTTATGCCTCATGAAGGTGTGGCGCAGCGGGTGACTAGCTGCTTGCAGCATCAGAGGCATGGGTTTGATCTTGACTATGGCTGCTGTCTGTATGGAGTTTGTACATTTCCCTTGTGACCGCGTGGGATTTGGCTGGGTGCGCCGGTTTCCTCGCACATTCCAAAGATGTGCACGTTTGTAGGTTAATAGGCTTCTGTAAATTGTCCCTAGTGTGTATGGGTGACGGCTGATTTGATTTGATTTGATTTGATTTTATTGCTTGTCATTCGAACCTCAGAGAGGCTCGAATGAAACTCCGTTTCTACAAGCCATACAAACAAACAAACAGAACAATTCATGGAAAAACATGCAAACAATTAAATTCACACAAACATCCATCACAGTGGATCTCCTCCTCACTGTGATGGAAGGCAAAGTTCTTCTCTCTCCCCCGCACCATCTCTCTCCCGATGTCGAAGCCCCAGGCGGGCGGTGTTAAGTCCCATGTCCATTGAAGCCGCGCCGGGCGATGTACGGCCCCACTCCAGGCCCAAAGTCACAAAGTTGGAGCCCCCGGCGGGCGCTGGAATGTCCCGCAGCTATTAAAGCCGCGCCGGGCGATGCTCGGCTCCGCTCCGGGTCGTTCCAACCCCGCGACACGGGCTGGAGAAGTTGTGTTGCGAGCTCCGGAGAGCGGTCTCCCACCCGGACCCGCGAGCTCCCGAGACCCCAACAGTCCACTGTCAGCAATCTGCAGCTGGAGCCGGAGCTGGTCGGCATGAACTCAGCGTGGACATGTGCTGAAGGGCCTGTTTCCATGTTATATCTCTAAAACTAAAACTGAGGTGGTAGTGAACCACCTTCTTGAACAGCATCTGTCCTTCTGATGCTACATAGGAAGTTTCAGGGTAAGACCACATGACCATAAGTGTTTTCAATTGAGGATGGAGTGTGATATGGAGGGAACATGTGGGCAATCGTGTTTACAGCTTCCTATTCTTGATTAAAGAAATGCAGTTGGAGTAGCCAAACTAACTAAAACTGTGGATGGTGCACACGCTTCCGTGCTTCAGGAATAGGAATGAATATTATTCTGTTAGATATTTCTGGGTAAGGCTACCTGATTGGAATTCACAGAACAATTTATTCTGATACATGGGTTCAGTTTTGTACAGTTGTTTGAAACATTAATGAATAATAGAGAATATTTTGGAAGCAGTCAAAAAAATGTTTTAACAGCTATTGAAAGAGAAGGCTTCAAAATTAGATTGTACTGTGAAAAATTATGATATTAGAGAAAATTGCACAATGAAAACAGCTATATTTAGTGAAACTAATAACATTTCATAAAGGACAAAAATGAGTTATCTTAATTTGCTCAAAGGTGAATTGCTCTAGATTATGTCTCCCATCTTCACGGATGTGAATTGAATATAATTTTCCTTTGCCATGACATACCTTTATAACACATTTAGTCTTAGTTTTATACCTTTATAACATATTTAGTCTTAGTTTTAGAGTTACAGCACAGAAACAGGCTCTTTGGCCCACCAAATCCATAACGACCAGCAAACCCAGGTCTCCGGCACCACAAGCGCAATAAGGCAGCAACTCTACCACAGTGCCACCGTGGCCGCCCGTTGTTATTGAACATATTTATTGGAATAGTTACAATGAAATTGATATCAACTTTTTTTTCTAAAACATGGTGTTTGATCATCATAAAAATAAGATTATCATCAGAATGTGACCTATAAAAATTGAAAGTTGTTGTTTAATTGGTACATAATTCATATAATCTGACATGTGTTTAGTTGTTTTTTTTCAATGAACTGATTTGATCTGTTCAAGTCAAGCCGAGTTTATCATCATATGCACAAGTACGTTGAGGTACAGGTATATTGAAAATCTTGCCTCCAGCAACAGGACAGGCACATAGCCTCAAACAACACACAAAACATAAATTATTACAAGGCAGTGAAAAGAAAAGGACTACAAAGACACAATTAGAAAACATGGTAGTGTAAGAGATGGCACATAGTGTACCATTGCTGCAGTAGGATTAGGGCCCAGAACCCTGATGGTTGTAGGAAACTAGCCGTTCTGAACCTGGTGCCGTGAGTCTTCAGGCTTCTGTACCTTCTGCTTGATGGTAGCAGTGAGAAGAGGGCATGGCCCAGATAGTGGGGGTGCTTGATGATAGATGCCACTTGAGACAGTGCCTCGTGCAGATGCATTCGATGGTTGGCAGTGCTGTGCCCATTATGGATTGGGCTGAGTCCATTACTCTCCGCAGTCTCTTGCATTCCTGTGCATTGGAATTGTGTGGATTGATAAGTAAATGTCGAACTTCATTTACTTATTTTTAACAATCATTTGCCACATCTGGTCTGAATTTCAAACAGCTACTTTTAAGATACCGTTGCCCATCTCAGCCCTTAAACTCTTATCCATGTTTTACTTAACCCAATCTACAGCATATCAATGTTGTATCAATGCTGCAATCCAAACCGTGATATTCTGTACATTTCAGTTCACTCAAAATTCTGGTCCCTGTAGTTTTAGTAATTTAGTTTTATTTCTGTTAATAATTAACTTAGTTTTTGCCCGGAGCACTCGAGCGAAGACTCTGTACGGCCGTCAGGAGCTACTGGAGCTCGGCCGTCTCCGCGTAACGAGCCCCAGAAGCGACTTTCAACTGCCGCCGGAGATCGTCAGGACACCGTGGTCTAGCGGGCCAGCTCCCCCGACAGGAAGTGCCCGGAGGCGGCGCAGGGACCGCAAACAAAGACGTGGGAAGCGCGGAGGCTATCGAGCCAGGCTGAGATCAAACCCGCACCAGCCAGCTCTGCCCAGCATTTTCCTCGCGAATATCCGGTCCCTGGTGAGTAAAATCGACGAACTACGGCTGCGGATCACCACACAGAACCGGATCGCCAACTGCAACGCCATGGTCTTCACCGAAACATGGCTCACCGACAACATACCGGACAACGCCATCGAGCTGGAGGGGCGCACTGTCTTCAGGGCCGATAGAACAGCGGAGGACTCCGGTAAGACCAAGGGCGGCGGACTGTGCATTTATGTGAATAACTCATGGTGCACAGACGTTGTCAGGATTGGTAGTCACTGCTCTGCTGACCTGGAATACCTGATGATAAAGTGCAGGCCCTTCTATCTGCCCAGGGAATTTACATCGATTGTTATCACTGCAGTCTATGTACCCCCGGACGCTAATGCCAGGCTAGCAATGGAAGAGCTGCAAGCTGCTATCAGCAAACAACTAACTGCACACCCAGAGGGGGCTTTTATTGTTGCGGATGATTTTAACCACTCCAACCTTAAAACTGTACTCCCCAGATTCCACCAACCAGAGGAAACAATATTCTGGACCTAGTATATACCAATATTACTGAAGCATACAAAGCCCTCCCCCTCCCCCACCTGGGTCAGTCTGACCACCTCTCTCTGTTCCTGCTCCCTAAATACCTCTGATCAGACGTGTGAAACCTACCACGAGGACTGTGAAGGTCTGGCCTGAGGGGACTGTCTCTGTTTTACAGGAACAGTTTCAGCAAACAGACTGAAGTCTGTTTGTCACTCAGGCCACCTTCAACTCCCAAGTGGACATCAACAATTCCACCTCAACCGTTCTGGACTATATAAAATTCTGCATGGACAACGTCACCTGCCACAAAGACCTTCCCTAACCAGAAGCCGTGGATGAGCAGGGAGGTCAGACTCCTGCTGAAGGCTCGCGACGCCGCTTTTAAATCTGGCGACGCTGAGGGATACAGCTCATCCAGGGCCAATCTGAAAAAGGGAATTAGGAATGCTAAACTCAATCACAAACGGCGGATCGAGGAGCATTTCCGAAACAACCCTGACCCCAGGCGCATGTGGCAAGGAATCAAATCCATTGCCGATTACCATAAAGTCAACAACCCCCCCCCCCCCCCCAGACAACGCCTCCCTTCCTGACGAGCTAAACCATTTCTATGCTCGCTTTGACTCGGACAACAGAACTCCAGCCATCAAAGTTGCTCCACCCCCGAATGAACAACTCCTCAGTCTCTCCACCTCTGCTGTACAAGATGCACTGAGCAAGGTGAATGAGCACAAAGCTGCCGGCCCCGATGGTATCCCCAGGCGGGTACTCAGGGCATGTGCTGGACAACTATCCCTGGTCCTCACTGACATTTTCAATCTGTCACTGGCCCAGGGTGTCGTCCCCACTTGCCTCAAGACATCTACCATTGTGCCAGTGCCCAAACAATCAACGACAGGGAGTCTCAACGATTTCCGGCCAGTGGCACTCACCCCTGTCATCGCCAAGTGCTTCGAGCGGCTGATCTTGGCTCATCTCAAAGCCAGCATCCCCCCGCACACTGGACCCCCATCAGTTTGCCTACCGGACCAAGGTCTACAGAAGACGCATATCGGCGGCCCTACACTCTGCCCTGACCCACCTGGACAGTAATAACACCTACATCAGGTTGCTGTTCATTGACTTCAGCTCTGCCTTTAACACTGTCATACCCGCTAGCTTGATCACCAAACTCAGCGGTCTTGGCATCTCCACTTCCCTCTGCAATTGGACACTGGATTTCCTCACTAACAGACCACAGTCTGTTAGGGTCAACAACCTCATCTCCTCCATTGTAACACTGAACACCGGCATGCCACAGGACTGTGTGCTCAGCCCTCTCCTCTACTCCCTCTTCACCCATGACTGCATCCCTAAGTATGGCTCCAACGCCATCATAAAATTTGCCGATGACACCACGGTGGTAGGACTGATCAGTGACAACGACGAGTCAGCCTACAGGGAGGAGGTCCAGCACCTGACAACCTGGTGTGTCAACAATAACCTCGTCCTCAACTCCCAGAAGACGAAGGAAATCATTGTTGACTTTAGAAAAAACAGAGGGGGCAGACACACCCCCATCCATATAAACGGGACTGAGGTGGAGCGGGTCTCCAACTACAAATTCCTCGGGGTACACATCTCGGAGGATCTGTCCTGGTCCCTCAACTCTTTCAAGCTGATCAAAAAGGCGCAGCAGCGCCTATACTTCCTGAGGAGGCTCAAAAAAGCCCACCTGTCCCCCCAGATCCTGACCAACTTTTACCGCTGTACCATCGAAAGCATCCTGACCACCTGCTTTACGGTATGGTACAGCAGTTGCACCGTAGCAGATAGGAAGGCACTACAACGGGTGGTGAAACCGCCCAGCACATCATCGGTGCCCCGCTGCCTGCCATGGATGCCCTCCACCGAAAACGGTGTCTGAGACGGGCCAGGAAAATCATCAAAGACCCCCCCCACCCTAACCATGGACTGTTTGCCCTCCTACCATCAGGGAGGCGGTACAGGGGCCTCAGGTCCTGCACTAGTAGGATGAGGAACAGCTTCTATAACAACACCATCACACTGCTGAACTCGGAGTCCCGCCGATAGATTTCTCCAGTCTCTCCGTCCACATTGTCTGCATTCTGTATCTATTTATATATTGCTATTACTACGAACTGATGCTAAACTACATTTCGTTGTACCCTTACTTGTATCTGTGCAATGACATTAAAGTTGAATTGAATTGAATAACACTTATTTTGTTGCTGATGTACATTGGTCTAGAGATTTTGGTGCAGTGAAACTACAATTATTCTGGTCACTCTGATCTCTTTGAAGTTGATTTGCTATGGATTGCTTGATCACAGCTGACCCGGCATTGCACCTTTTCATCCTCGTAAGTGTGTCATCCTGTTAAGATGTTAAGCTGCAGGCATATGCAGTGGAGTGGATGTGCACATCAGGAAGCGGCTGCCTGAATTTACAATTGGTGTAATTTGACCCTGAAGTAGTTGCAAATGCACTGTACTCCTGGGTGAAACAACTTTCAATGGCATATTTCTGTACATTTGAATTTCCAGGTAATTGACTCTAGTGCTCAAGATGGGTGCAATTGGAAAATGTCATCCGAGTGTTTAAATTTCTTTATAAACATGGTCCCTTTTTGTTGTGCCCTCCATGCTATTGCACATCTTCTGACTTTATTCACTTGAACATTTTCTGTCACTTTTCCCTCATTATTGGAACTGTAATCAAGACTCGAGAATGTCTTTGGTAAACTTCTCCACCTTTCTACTTCACTCTTGTTCTACAAAAGAACAAGACAAAACTTATTTTAAAGCACCTTTGGGTCATGGCTAATATTTCCTTTGTGCTGTTGTCTAGAACATAGAACTTGAAGCATAGAAAAATTCAGTATAGAAACAGGCCCTTTGGACCACAATGTTTGTGCTGAACATAATGCCAACGTAAACTAATCACATCTGCCTGCATATGATCCATAACCCTCTGTTCCTGCCTATCGCTATGCATATCTAAAAGCCTCCTAAATGCCACTATCATGTCTGGCCCCACCACCACTCTTGACAGCTTGTTCCGGGCACCTACATCCCTATGTGTAATTGGCCTGCACATCTCCTTTAAATGTCGCCCCTCTGACCTTAAAGCTATGCCCTCTAGTCTTTGACATTTCTACCCTAGGATAAAACGGTTCTGACTGTCTACCCTCTCTATGCCTCTCATCTATCATATATCTATATACTTTTAAGACTATGTGTGTGTGTTTATTTATTTGTGTCAGATGTTTGGCCTTTGATTCCATGGTCCGCCAAAACCACACGCTCAAACTCCGAGATTTTTTGCATTTCGTTGGATACTACACTTTTACATTCACTAATGCACTCCTCATTACATTTAGACATTCTTAACGGCCTGTACACATTTTTTCGATGGCGTATAATAGCTTCACGGCTGCACCTGGCCCCAGCCTACTCTGCATCACGCCCGCCACCTCCCCCCCAACCCTCACCTATTAACTATTAAAAGTCTGATGTATGTGGATTTGTGTGCATGTGTGGATCATATAAATAATCCGGTAATGATAACCATTTTTACATATTCCGGTAGAGATTTTTCCCCTGGAGTCCAAATCTACTTATCTGAAAATGTCAGGTTTACTCGACTACATACTTTGAATTAAAAAAAAAAAATCATTCTTCACAGCTTCCAACCATTTCGATACAAAACAAACTGGCAGCAACACTGAACTTTTCAGCTCAATGGCATCTCACAGCAAACATTTGCAACAATGTTGCCATCATAGCTCTTGGGTCCCAATGGGATTTTTTTTTTCAAATCCAGTGCTGGGGGAGACTCATGAGCTATGATAATTGCTGAGGAGTGCTCAAATCTTACCTTTGGCAATGGGTTGAGTTAGAGGACCACGCCTCCCATGGTGGCTATGGGTAGGGGATGGGTGCATTGTGGGAGCAGACCCAATGGGTCTGCACTTGGTCTAGTAACTATTAAAACTCTGATCTTGGATGTGTGTGTGCGTTTGTGTGTAATCACATCTTCGCGAAAAATGATAAAACTTTTACATATTCCAGTAGACATTTTTCCTGTCGAGTCAAAAAGCTACTTATCTGAAAATGTCATGCTTTATTTCTCGACATTACTGAAAATGATTAAGAATACTTTGAATTTTAAATGGTTTTTACTGTTAAAAATCATTCCTCACAGCTTCCAACACACTTTGATACAAAGTTGCAAGACAGCAACATTCTGAACTTTTCAGCTCTATGGCATCTCACAGCATGTGCACCCAACATTTGTAACAATGTTGCCATCATAGCTCCTGGCAGGACAGGAGGGGGAGGGACTTGGGATTTTTTTTTCAACTTCAATGCTGGGGGAGGCTCACGAGCTATGATCTTTGCTGAGGAGTGCTCGAATCTTACCTTCGGCCAACGGGTTGAGTTGGAGGACCACGCCTCCCATGGGGGCTACGGGCAGGCGATGGGTGCATTGGGAGAGCAGATCCAACAGGTCTGCACTTGATCTAGTTAACTATTAAAACTCTGATCTTGTATGTGGATTTGTGTGCGTCTGAGTATAATCACATCTTCTCGAAAACCGACGCACTAATGGTAACATATTTACACATTCCGGTAGAGATTTTTCCCCTGGAGTCCAAAATCGGCTTATCTGAAAAATTAATGCTTTATTTCTCGAGTTATTAATGAAAATATTCACAAATCCAATAAAACTTTGAAATAAAAACACCTGTCTTTCACTGATGACGTCACAATGGATCTGCGTGCCTGCCGTCTTGCTCGCACTGCGAGTGACGTCCCCCCCACCACTCCCTCCTCCACCCCGTTAATCAAAAGACGCAGCCTTCGCACACCCCCTCCCACCTCTCCCTCCTCCACTCTGACGTCTCCTCTCTCCGATCTCTCCCTCCTCCCCCCATTATTCAAAAGATGAGCAAGTCGGGCTCTGGATTGAAGCCGCCGAACTCACAGTCCTTTGGTTGATGCCCGCTGCCCACCTCTCCCTCCTTCCCCGACCTCTCCCCCCTCCCCTGACCTCTCCCTTCTCCCCCTGTTATTCAAAAGACGCAACCCTCTCACCCCCCACCTCTCCCTCCTCCCCCCTCCCCTCCTCTGCCCCCCACCTATCCCCCCCAGCTCTCTCTCTCTGCCCCTCTCTCTCCGCCCCTCTCTCTCTCTCTCTGTCTCTGCCCCTCTCTTTCTGTCTCTGCCCCTCTGTCTCTGCCCCCCTCTCTGTCTCTGCCCCCTCTCTCTCTGTCTCTGCCCCCTCTCTCTCTGTCTCTGCCCCCTCTCTCTCTGGCTCTGCCCCCCTCTCTCTGCTCTCCCTCTCTTGAAACACCTGCGAGTTGGGAGCTATGAGTGAGTGGATAGGGCGGGGATGGGGTAAAATGAGTGAATGAATAATATTAATATAATATCAAGAGGGGTGGTTAGTGTGTGTGTGGGGTGGTTAGTGTGCGTGTAGAGGGTGGTTAGTATGTGTGTGATTCTGCAGCCCCCCCCCCTCCCCCACTGCAACCGTGTGTTGACGGGACGGGATCCAACGTGTCCCACTTGGTCTAGTAATTTAATATCCTTTAACAGGTCTCCCCTCAGCCTCCTGCATAATTCTAAAGCAGTTTGGTTAATTTTTCTGTTAAATGCTCTGTATGAATTTATGTTATGGTTACAATATATATGTGATTTTTGCAGATTGGAAGATGTTATGAAAAATGTAACATGTTTATATATAGAATGATTCGACCAATAAAAACATTGCGCAGTGATGCAATCTTGTATGAATTATAGTAACTTGTATCACATGATGGCATTTCAATCTGCAGTAGCTTTCCAACTTTCAGGCTTTTATTATGTTTTTCACTTTCATTATATAATCAGTTCTCCATGGTCACTAACAGGATTCCGCACGGGTCAAAAGGCTTTCCTCAAAGTTTTTGAAGTCTATTGCAGGTTACGAGCCACATACGGTGCAAGGTAAGGTAGTTACTCCGCCAAGTTTAGAACATTTCTGTTTTGATTGAATTTTTTGCCATTGTTTAGTTTAGAGATACAGCATGGAAACTGTCTCTTCACTTCACCGAGTATATGGATGCCATTGACAACCCCATTCACACGTTCTACGTTATCCCACTTTCTCATCCACTCCCTATCCATTTGGGGCAATTTTACAGAGATCAATTAACCTACAACCCCACATGCCTTTGAGATGTGAGAGGAAACCGGGGTACTTCGAGGGAACCCAAATAGTCAATGGGAGAACGTGCCAATTGTACATGGACTGCACCCAAGGTCAGGATTGAACCTGCGTCTCTGGCACTGCGGTGCAGCAGCTCTTCAATCTGAAGTGGAACTGCTTATAGTGGCCCTTAAACTCAATACCAATCGACCTTCAACAGGGTTATAGGTCATATGGCCACCTTTTGTAAATTACCTTTGGTAAATTACAATTACGCGGTGGAAAATTGTAATCAAATTCAATAATTTGCCTATCCTCGAGTCTTTATTTTGAAATTCTGAGTGCATAAAATAACTTGATTGGCAAGTCATATATTTGAAGCTGGAATATTCAGAGTTGAGTGTTAAATTGATCATAGCTTCTTAAATGGGAGCCTTAAGAGAATAATGGAGAAAGAAGCACCAAGGAAAACATGCAAGTGTAATCAGAGTGTGATCATTTTCTTGGATGCAAAATTACTTAAATTATAGCAGGGAACCAGCCAGCGAGGATTATGTCTGAACAAGGTAATTCATTCCAAAATCTGCAGCTGAAACAAACAGCTCTTGTTCGCAGATTGTGCCTACTGGTCATTGGAAAACTTTTAATCTCATGAATAGTTATTTTTAAAACAGCAAGCAAATGTTTGGCAAACTTAGATTTCTGGAGGAGGATGTGAGTACTAATGGAATATAATCTACTGCTGAAGAAAGGTTCTGTACAATAAACAATAGTGCATATCAGCGTGATTGAGATTTTCTCAGGACATGGTTAGAAGAGCACCCGGAACCAGGGAGGTTAATTCTGGACCTCTAGCCCCTTCTCAATGCCCGAGTAGCTTGTCATTGCTTTAGCTGAGTTCATGAGCTCAGCTGACAATATTGCTAGCAAATATTGTAGAGCCTGGAGAGGGAGAATGCCCTGGAAAGACAGAATCTGTTAGAGTTAAGAAACAATCAGTGTTGTTCCAGTGGTTAAAAATACCGGGGAACAAATTTATGGAGAAATTGCAGAGAAATGGAAAAACCCATGGAGTGCTGATGACAGGAGATTTCAAACTATCTTAATGTGGACGTGGAAATTAAGAAAAGAAGCAAGGGATCACTGGAAAAAATGGAGCAGAAGTAGTCCATTTGGCCCTTCAAGCCTTTTCTTGCAGTCGATACGATCATTCTCTATTCCCACTTTCTCCTTGATCCCCTAGATGCCCTTAGTGCCTCGAAAATTATCGATAATATTAGCCCCATGTGAAGAGATTTTTGATTTGCATTTAACAGAACTTTCTCAACCAGTACACTTCCAGTACAAAGAAGCATTTCATGTTGTAGGTCTGTGAATGAGGCATGCTAAACGGACCATATATCAGTAGATGGAGGGGGATGGGGTGCGCTGGAGGTTAGGGTGGAAGGGGACGGTTCAGTGACCATAATATCATTAGGAAAAATTACTAGAGTACTGTAAGATTCACAATAACTGTGGGAAATGCAAAATGTATGGATCATTCAGAAGTAAAAAATAGTTAGTTGGACAAGGGCCAATGGGGAAAAAAAAATAGAAAACAGAACATTTTGGAAACATTTCTGAAACAAAGGACTGCTATTTAGAAGATTGTGTCCATGTTTTTGTATTTCCATCCTCACTAGACTTTGTACCTTTGGATGCATCCAGTTCGGATGGAAAGAAATATTCACTTTAGGCGCAGCCTGCCTTTCTAGTGTAAATGTTACGCACTTGTACAGAAAAAGCAGTGTGAGGGTAACAATTACTAATTTTAATCAGTTGGTTTAGCTTCAGCAATGCAGCAAGTTATAGAAATGATATTCGGAGACAATCACTTGGAGGGTCAGTTGATTTGTCTGAATTAGTTCACACAATAAATGTCATCAAAGTGGAATAAAAGGGTGGCACAGTGGTGCAGTGATGGAGTTGCTGCCTCACAGTGCCAGGGACCCGGGTTCCATCCTGACTACAGGTGCTGTCTGCACAGAGTTTGTACCTTCTCCCTGTGACCTGCATGGGTTTTCTCCAGGTGCTCCGGTTTCTTCCCACACTCCAAAGACGTACATGTTTGTAGGATAAATTGCTTCTGTAAAATTGTAAAATGTCTCCAGAATGTGTGTAGGATAGTGCTTGTGTCTGGGGATCGCTAGTCGGCGTGGACTCAGTGGGTCGAAGGGCCTGTTTCTGCACTGTATCTCTAAACTAAAGTAATCTAAAAGGGGCAACAGCATCATAGTAGTGAATTGGCTCAGTTACAGGAAGCAGAGTGATAGTAAATGGCTGTTGACCTGACTGAAGGGAATTATAGCATGGTGTTGCCTAGTCTAGTATACTATATATGAATGATGTGTGCACAATGTCTAAATATGGCAAGTGAACTATAAGGTGGATAGTAATATAATTCAAGATGATACAAACAAAATGGTGGAATATGTGGCAAAATAGAACTGAACACAATGAAATGTGAAGTGTTGCTTTTTGTTAAGAAGAATGAAGAGACGCGGTATAAAATAAAGGGCATATAGTAAAAGGAGTACAGCAACAGTCCATTCTAAAAGGAATCCAGGAGCATTTTTTTAGGACATTATTTGCATTGTTGAAAGTAGCAATTGGTGCAGACTGCTGACCAACATAATCACCTTACAGTTGAGACATTACATTTGTTTGATAGTTGCTGCAAAAAAGAACTTTGGAACATTTTGGCTATGACGTTTTGGCTATGAAAGTTAGAAGGCAGATGAGCAGAACATTTTAGAAGTTGATTCTGGAAAGCAGGTAATTCTGATGGAGAAAGTTATTTTCTGGGGAGGCAAAGTAGGATAGCCTTTCACAGAATTAGGTGATTGTGGAAATGGATAGCACATCACAATCATGACACCTCAGTCAGAGAATGTCGTTAATGACTAATTTAAACTGCCCCAGTGCTGTGGGGAGGACAGGAACTGATCTGGAGGGCTGGAGAAGATGTGAAAGAGATCTCACATGATAGTGAACCTGCGGAACTGTTTGGGGGAGTTAATGAATTAATTAATTTATTTCTCTTTATGAAATTTGTTCTCTTGAAATGCAATTGTCTACTCAGCTGCAGATTCTTCTCTCCATAAATATTCTATTTTGGAACTGCATGCAAAATTAAATCCATTTTTTAAAGATTTTGGAACTCAACCATGTATCCTATTTGCTGAACAGGGATTTTGGCCAATAGCTTCACAAACATATTATTTTCGATTGCTTGACAATTTTACATTTCCATTCCAGTCAGTGTCACTGTTTAAATACTTGTGGTAAAATAATCATGATTATTATGTAACTGTTCATGTGGTATAATTTAACCGCAGAACTATTCTTTGCAATTCAAATTTGTGATTAAAAAGTTAGTTTCATCAGAGAAATGAAGAGAGATTAAATGTTTAATTGTGGGGAGAAAGGAAAGTATTGAATGCAGGTCTCACATACCACATGTGGAGTCTTCACAAATGCATCCAGGATTAGTTGGCTAGAAACTGCAATAGTTGCACATGGTTTTTCTAGTGCAAATTGTGCAGAAAAGCTCTTTTGCACATGTCAACGTGCTAGTAACCATTTCTGAGTCAATTAGTGACCGTTGGGAATTTGACTGGACACTTCTCAGTGTAATCCACTTCAGCAGCTCTGACATTTTCCCAATGTCAGATGAACATCTGTGTACTGGGCACATTTCCAAATGTATCAACAGAGTTTTGACAGTAAAGAGGTGACTTCTCACCTATATTTTCAATTCCAAAAATCAAGAAGCACATCAGCAAATGGAAATGACATAGGATATCCATATTTCAATCAGTATGATGGTCTCCATATATACCAATTTCAGTATTTATTCATCAGCATCATTCCAACTGTGTTGCTGAGACTAACTTTTATCAGCCTTTCTACACAACTCATTACACATGTACATTTATCGTGCCGATGGGGATGGGTCTGTCACTGTATAACACGGGTACAATACTGGTGGGGGACTGGTCTGTCACTATATTAAGCTGAAGAAGGGTCTGGATCTGAAACGTCACCCATTCATTCTATCCAGAGATACTGCCTGTCCCGCTGAGTTACTCCAGCATTTTGTGTCTCTCTTCTGTCATTGTATAACACAGGTACAATACTAATGGGGAACAGGTCTGTCCCTGTGTAATACTGGTGTACAGTACTGTTGGGGATGGGTCCATCACTCTGCAAAACTGGGGTACAGTACTAGTGGGGATAGGTTTGTCACTATGTAACATGGGCACACTACTGGTACGGACGGATCTGTAATTGTATAACATGGTTACAGTACTAGTGAGGATGGGCATGTCACTGTTTAACACAGGTACAGTACTGTTGGGGACGGGCTCATCACTGTGCAAAACTGGGGTACATTACTAGTGGGGATGGGTTTGTCACTATGTAACATGGGCACAGTACTGGTGGGGATGGATCTGTAATTGTATAACATAGTTACAGTACTAGTGGGGACGGGTATATCTCTGTTTAACACGGGTTCAGTACTGTTCGGGACAGACCTGCCACTGTGTATAGTACAGCAGTATGGTACTGGTGGGGACAGGTCTGTCCATTTTTAACACTGAGGTTCTGTACTAGTGGAAAACGGGTCTGTCACTATATAATAACAGCATGATGGTGAGCCCATGCCTTATAATGGCAAAGGGCCACTATTTGGCACAGGCTTGCCCATGGATACAGGATCTTCAGGGATCTGTGGTGCATATGACAGGAGATCACATTTTTGAAAATGCTCTGTCAGCTGAAAATGCTTCAATAATTATAGGCCTGCATGGAAACTAGTGGCCTAGAGGAACCATTCACGGCTAGGCCCATCGATTTATGTTGGCATGGCCTGCAGAACGGTTGCTTCAGACTTCATTGTTGCTTCTTGGCTGTAGAGCAAAGTCCATGATCACATTGGGCCCTTAAATACATCCATTAATGGGGAATCCAGATGTTTTCAATGAGGATAGTGATGACCAAAATCACGGAAGATTGATAGGGATAGCCAAGACATTCATGAGGTGTTAGGTTTTTTAAAAAGTGAATTTATTTCTATTCAGGTCATTCTGTGAAGCAGAATAGTGGGTAGATGAATATCACATCCAACATTGTCAGGGTCATTGAACAAAGCCCAGATTTTGTGGCAAGGAGCCAGCACATCTGTATTGAACTAGTGGTGTTTCCCAATGTAACTGTTAGTGCCTGTGATTCCAGTTTCAGCAAATACTGACATCTTGAATGAGCTAACCACTATTTACAGCCTTTTTCCAGTTGTGCTTTGACTGCAGAATGTGAAGTGGCAGCAATTTTCCAGCATGGATTCCAGGACATTTGTCTAAAATTCTACACTGGCTTAAGTCCAGTGCAGGAGCAATACTTCTTGTCTGAAGAAGGGTCTTGACCCGAAATGTCATGCATTTCTTCTCTCCAGAGATGCTGCCTGTCCCGCTGGGTTACTCCAGCTTTTTGTGTCTACCTCCATTTGAGTTTTTTTCCCGAATTAAATTAGTTAGATATTTTAATTGTTTGTAAGTATTCCTAAGTATATTTCTTTATTTATTTACATTTACATTTATTTACATTTTTACTGATGTTTCAAGTTTATTTATATTTTTTGAATATTTAGAGAGATTTCATAGCAAGCGAAGCTAGGGGCAGGGTGTACCTAGCTCTGAATTATTTTTGTCTTGAACAGAATGTCTCCCCCATATCCCATGAAGCCACCAATATGTGCCAAGCCGGCCCTTATTGTGTAGGCTTTCACTTTTGAGAATTGAGCTGATACTTTTTTGGGAGCTGTTGACAGAGGGTTTTGTGGAAAAGGTAAGTTCAAATTTAGCACATGCACGGAGGGAATTTCTCAGCCATTGCCACTGTTTCAGTGTAATGCCAGAATTGTATAAATGGAGATGTAGCTTGCATTTCTACATTTGCGTGGTATGTGCTAACAATTCACAATTAACATGTTCAGAGGCAATTTTGCATTGGATAGTGAGGTCATTTTGAAAACATGGGAAGTCATGGTGTTACAATAATTAGTTACATGTTTAAGGATATGTGGTTGATGTACAAAGATAACTATTATTGAGTAGATGAAATAAGTCACCGCATTAACAAGACATATTTATGGACGTCACAATTGTATTGTAAGACATTAACGTGGTTTTGGATGCAGGCTAGGCCTAAGGCTTATACTTATCATATTCACAACCGTAGAATCAGTCAGAATGATCAATGTGTTCATTCCCTTCACACCTGCATCCTTTGCCACTAAGTATCCACGCTGAGTGACTATGATATCCCTAAAGCATAGACTCCCCTCCTGTGCTAACTGAGGAAGATTTATGACTACTACAATTTTTTGCTGTTGCTATTAGCACAATTTAATTTATGGCACACAATAGAGGAATTAATGTGTAGCCAAGGCTGTGGTGGGTTCAGGTGGCTTATTCTGCAAGAAAGATCCATGTCAAGTTAAAACCTGTCATATAATGAGCAGAACTATTAAATCTATGTGTTTCAGGAAATCTGCAGATAACCTTTTGGTTACGAAGCCTCCAGTGTTAATCATGTTTGCTCAAATACTGATTTGACAGTTTAATAAATCTTTCTAATTGCAAAACAATATTTACATAGCTATGCCCAAAATCCACTATTTGAAACGATGATGGAGCATGATTTTAGCTTCTTTATCTGTAAGTTTATATGTATTAATAACACTTAGATTTTTGTTTTGTTTTTGCTTGACTACACCTGAATGAATAAAATTAAAAATGCGCAAATCCTAAACCTAAAGAAATGCAATCTTTTTTTCACTGCCCATCTCCTAACAGGTTGAGATGTTTAAATACGTGAACCACAAATGTGGAGAATAAACAAAATTACTGTAAATCTCAGCAAATCGATCAAATTCTAGAAGAGAATGATTATATTTTTGGTGGGACCATTCATAACAAAAAAATAATAATTCAGGAAGACTAGATATCTTAAGACACTGAAAGGGTGAAATCTGGGGTTGAGTTCCATAACATATTTAGTCTTTATCACTGAAACTTTCCAATGCAAGGTGATTTGCTCCTGGTATATAATAGCAATAGTTCGAAGAACTTTGACATCGCACTTCTCTCCATTTATGCACAAACAAATTGTATCGTTGAAGGGTAGGAAGTGTGAACAAGGATATAGCACTCAATGTCAGTGCCAAGATCAATATCAATAGCATTGCTACCAACCGTCAGACAGCAACAGCAGCGTGATCGGGCGAGCTTATTCAACAGAATTTTTCACAAAAGGACACAAAGTGCTGGATTAACTCAGCAGGTCAGGCAGCATCCCTGGAGAACAAGGGTAGGTGAGGGCCAAGACACATCTTCAGAGTTGCCTTTCCATACTGTCATGAGATGTCTTTGCATGCAAATAGAAGTGCAAGATACATTTGGATAAATGCGTCTTTGTCTTGAAGGTACCATGATGCTCTTGGATCACAACACTGCCCATGTCTTGAATCCTGGTCCCTTGTCTCGTCTTGTCTGTATTTATGATATATTGGTGCAGAAAATCAACCTGCTGAACCTGTGCATCCCTGAGATCAGTGGTATAGCTGTTAAATGCCCCTGTAAATCTTTCCATTCACTGGAGCCATGCTAATATCCCTGACTATCTCTGGCTGATATAGCTGACATTGAATTTATTTCACCTGAATGCTTATTCAAAGTTATGCCTTTCCCTTTGCTCATTAATTGCTTTGGACAACTATCCCTGCTGAGATGAGACATTTTAGATCCAGGCCAGAACTCCCCAGGTGCAAGATCCTTTACTGGCAATGACACTTCCCAACTTCTACAGATGCATCCTGTCCGTTTGTGCAGCTTAGTTTGTGAAGTTTTGCCCAAGAACACAAAAAATTGCAGAGTGTTGTGGATATAGCCCAGTCAATCTCACAGACCAGCTTTTCCACCATTGACTCCATCTACACTTCATGCTGCCTCAGTAAAGCAGCCAGCGTAATCAACGACTTGTCCTACCCCAGTCATTCCTTCTTCTCCCCACTCTCATTGGGCACAAGATACAGAAATTTGAAAGTACACACCACCATGTTTCTTCCCCTCGGTTATCAGGCTTCTGAACGGTGCTTCCATAAGCTGGGGTACTGTCCGATTCATCAAGACCCCATTGTGGACATTGGACCTTGTCTGTGGAACTGGTGCGCTACAATGCTGATAAATATGTTCAGCACTCTGTACCTTCCCCTTTGCTCTACTTATTATATTTGAGCTTGACTTAATTGTATTTATGTACTGTATTATCTGATCTGATTGCATACCATGCAAAACAAAGCTTTTCACTGTATCTCAGTACACATGATAATAATGAACCTAAACCTCTCCACTGGTTGAGTACCCCTGCAGGCGAGCAACTGATCAAACAGACACATTTGGTTTGCCTTATGTCCAGTACAAGTGTTAGATTCGGAAAATAATTCACAATTAAGAGTATGCTAATAGAACTGATATGCATTAACTTCCATATAAAAATATTCTGATCTCTTCTTTGCAATAATTCTATGAAATATATGTTCTCAATTGTCAAGTGGGTGTGTGGTTATTTTATCTGATCTTTTGTGGTGTGCTGACAAAGCTGCAGCTGTGCTTCAGTGTAGACATGCAAACTTGTGTTTCTGTTAACCTATGGCATGATATAGCTGTGTACACGTTATATTAATTTGAAATCATTTATGCACACATGTGAAAGGAATGTTTTGCTCCCAAAAGGACTGGGTTTAAATTCAGACTGACTGAGGTAGCTCTGTTCTATTTATAATTAATTGTTTACAGACTCTGGGTAGATGTGGGTTGAAACAGATGGTGAATAATGTTCAAATATAGTCTGATTTAAATTGGGGGGGTGGGGTGGTGGGGAGGGGGGGTAGAAAGGAGCTGTCGTTAATGTGCTAGATCTTGTGACCCTGAGATTGATAAACATAATTATTTTGATCCATGGCTGTGTCTTGGTTAAATTGTGAGTATGGAGATACAATTCAATTATCATGTAAATGTGGTAGATGAGATTAGTACTGCTGTTAGACAGGATTAAACATTTTATGAAAGTATAGGAGCTCGGGGGGCTGTGTTGGGGGCTGTTTATTGCATTGAATCAACATGTTTACAATATGTTCCTTTTCCATTTTGCAACTATATAGCAAAATATCTAAAATACCCCTATTTTTTTTTGTGGGCAAAAAAAAAACAGAATTTCAAAATCCACTGCATTGTTTATATCTTCATTTATCAAAGTGATTAGTGGCAAATTATTACATGCAATTTAGTTAATTAACTTCTTAATTGCATGCCTGAATACATATACGCTGTGGTTTATCAACCTGGTCAATATTCTTCCTTTGTTAACCAAAAGTAAAAGAAATAGAAATGACAAACAATTTTCAAGCCTTTATACAGTGAATACTCCTAATCATTTAATTAAGAGTCTTAAATATAAAGGCCAGAATATTCTGGGAAACATTGCCACAACTGCATCAAAGTGGAGATGTTGCGCTAATTGACGAAGCTCTGCAGGTTGTGTCCATTTTACACTATGTGTATTCTTCTCCATTATCCCCAGTGTAATTTATCCTACTGACACCAGCACTCTGCTTAATCAAAGTGCTCTAAGTTTGGAACACAATAAATATTTGGCAGATTTTTGTCCTCCCACAAAACATTTGGAAGACCAAACCATCAGAAATGGTCTTCTTGGTGAGTCTACCGCTGAACAGTGGAATAGGATAGCAAAATCAAGATAGTAATGATACCATCACAGCAGTAACTGGGAGGTTATTTGTTTCTTAGTCTTTATTCATGAGTGTTTAAAATAGTCAGAGGTGAACTCGTTGAAACATTACATTCTTAATTGACTTTACAGAGCAGATGTTCAAAAGATGTACTCTCTGTTTGGGAGAGGTAAATGTAGGTATCACTGCCTCAGACAATTTGAGATTGAGATAAAAAGAAAAGATCTTTGCAATTTTCTTCCTTGAGGACTGTGGCTGCTCAATTATTCAAGGCAGAGTTGATAGATTCCAGGAATATAGGGAAATTGCTTGAAAGTGTAGTTTTAGTATATGATTATAGTGTGGTGATCCAGGTTGGAAGGGTTAAAACATAGAAACATACATAGAAACTTAGAAAATAGGTGCAGAAGAAGGCCATTTGGCCCTTCGTGAAAGCACCACCATTCATTGTGATCATGGCTGATCATCCCCAATCAATAACCCGTGCCTGCCTTCTCCCCATATCCCTTGATTCCACTAGCCCCCAGAGTTCTATCTAACTCTCTCTTCAATCCATCCAATGATTTGGTCTCCACTGCCCTCTGTGCAGGGAATTCCACAAATTCACAACTCTCTGGGTAAAACAGTTTTTTCTCACCTCAGTCTTAAATGGCCTCCCCTTTATTCTAAAACTGTGGCCCCTGGTTCTTGACTCGCCCAACATTTGGAACATTTTTCCTGCATGTAGCTTGTCCAGTCCTTTTACAATTTTATATATTTCTATAAGATCCCCCCTCATCCTTCTAAACTCCAGTGAATACAAGCGTAGTCTTTTCAATCTTTCCTCATATGACAGTTCCTCCATCCCAGAGATCAATCTCGTGAACATACGCTGTACTGCCTCAATCACAAGGATGTCCTTCCTCAAATTAGGAGACCTAAACTGCACACAATAGTCCAGATGTGGTTTTACCAGAGCCCTATACAACTGCAGAAGAACCTCTCTACTCTTATACTGAAATCCTCTTGTTTTGAAAGCCAACATTCCATTAACTTTCTTACCTGCCTGCTGTACCTGCACGCCAACTTTCAGTGATCGGTGTACAAGGACACCCAGGTCTCGCTGTAACTCCCCCTTACCTAACCTAACCCTATTGAGATAATAATCTGCCCCCTTGTTTTTGCCACCAAAGTGGATAACCTCACATTTATCTATATTATCTACTGCATCTGCCACGCATCTGCCCACTCACTCAGCCTGTCCAGGTCACCCTGCAACCTCCTAACATCCTCTTCACAGTTCACACTGCCATCCAGCTTTGTGTCATCTGCAAACTTGCTCCTAATTGCCCTTCCAAATCATTAATATATATGGTAAACAGTTGTGGCCCCAACACCGAGCTTTGCGGTACTCCACTCGCCGCTAACCATATAACAATTACAGCACGGAAACAGGCCCTCTCGGCCCTTCCAGTCCGTGCCGACCATTTGTTTTCCCCTAGTCCCATCTACCTGCACTCAGACCATACCCATCCATTCCCTTCACGTCCATATACCTATCCACTTTACTCTTAAATGTTAAAATCGATCCTGCCTCCACCACTTCTGCTGGAAGCTGATTCCACACAGCCACCACCCTCTGAGTAAAGAAGTTCCCCCTCACGTTACCCTGACACCTCTGTCCCTTAATTCTCATGTCATGCCCTCTTGTTTGAATCTTCCCTACCCTCAATGGGAAAAACGTATCCACGTCAACTCTGTCTATCCCTTTCATCATTTTAAAGACCTCAATCAAGTCCCCCCTTAACCTTCTGCGCTCCAAAGAATAAAGACCTAACTTGTTCAACCTTTCTCTGTAACATAGTTGCTGGAACCCTGGCAACATTCTAGTAAATCTCCTCTGTACTCTCTCTATTTTGTTGACATCCTTCCTATAACTAGGCGACCAAAATTGTACACCATACTCCAGAATTGGTCTTACCAATGCCTTGTACAATTTTAACATTACTTCCCTACTCCCATATTCAATGCTCTGATTTATAAAGGCCAGCACACCAAAGGCTTTCTTTACCACCCTATCTACATGCGATTCCACCTTCAGGGAACTATGCACAGTTATTCCTAGATCCTCTGTTCCACAGCATTCCTCAATTCCCTACCATTTACCATGTACGTCCTATTTTGATTTGTCCTGCCAAGATGTAGCACTTCACACTTAACCAACCTTCCATGGGGAACCTTGTCAAAGGCCTTACTGAAATCCATATAGACAACATCCACTGCTTTACCCTCATCAATTTCCCTAGTTACCGCTTCAAAAAATTCAAGAAGGTTTGTCAAACATGACCTTCCAGGCACAATTCCATGTTGACTGTTCCTGATCAGACCCTGTTTATCCAGATGCTTATATATATTATCTCTAAGTATCCTTTCCATTAATTTGCCCACCACTGACGTCAAACTAATAGGTCTATAATTGCTAGGTTTATTCTTTGAACCCTTTTTAAACAATGGAACAACATGCGCAGTACGCCAATCCTCCGGCACTATTCCCGTTTCTAATGACATTTGAAATATTTCTGTCATAGCTCCTGCTATTTCTACACTAACTTCCCTCAATGTCCTAAGGAATATCCTGTCAGGACCTGGAGACTTATCCACTTTTATATTTTTCAAAAGTGTCAGTACTTCCTCCTCTTTGAATCTCATAGTCTCCATAGCTACTCTACTTTTTCCCCTTAACTCACCGAGTTCAATATCCTTCTCCTTGGTGAATACCGAAGAAAATAAATTGTTCAATATCTCCCCCATCTCTTTTGGCTCTGCAGATAGCTGTCCATTCTGGTTCTCTAATGGCTGCCTGCCATTCTGAAAAGGACCAGTTCACTCCTACTCTTTGCTTCCTGTCTGCCAACCAATTTTGTATCCACGTCAACGCCCTACCCCCAATACCATGTGCTCTAATTTTAGTCACTAGTTTCCCGTGCGGGACCTTATCAAGGGCTTTCTGTAAGTCTAGATACACTACATCCACTGGCACCCCTTCATCCATTTTACTTTTCACATCCTCAAAAAATTCCAGAACATTAGTCAAGCATGATTTTCCTTTCATAAATCCATGCTGACTTGGACTAATCCTTTTACTGCTGTCCAAATGCCCCATTATTACCTCTTTAATAATTGACTCCAGCATCTTTCCCACCACAGAAATAAGGCTAACTGGTCTGTAATTCCCCGTTTTCTCTCTCACTCCTTCCTTGAAAAGTGGAATAATATTAGCTATCCTCCATTCCACAGGAACTGATCCTGAATCTAATGAACATTGGAAAATGATCACCAACGCGTCCACTATTTCTAGAGCCACCTCCCTTAGGACCCTGGGATGCAGACCATCAGGCCCAGGGGATTTATCATCCATCAGTCCCATTAGCCTACCCAATACTATTTCTCGCCCAATGAAAATTTCTTTCAGTTCCTCTACCCCCTTAGATCCTCTGTCCTGCAGTACTTCTGGGAGATTGTTTGTATCTGCCTTAGTGAAGACAGATCCTAAGTACCTGCCATTTCCTTGTTCACCAAAATAATTTCACCCGTGTCTTCCTTCAAGGGACCCACATTTGACTTTGCTATTCTTTTTCCCTTAACATATCTAAAGAAGCTTTTACTGTCCTTCTTTAGATTCCTGGCAGGCTTCCCCTTGTTCTTCATCTTTTCAGCCCGTATTGCCCGTTTTGTTTCCTTCTGTTGTCCTATGAAAGTTTCCCAATCCTCTGGCTTCCGATTACTCTTTGCTGTGTTATACATCTTTTCTTTTTGTTTTATTCTATCCCTAACTTCTCTTGTCAGCCACGGTTGCTTCCTGCTCCCCTTAGAATCTTTTCTTTTGGAATTAAATGATCCTGCGTCCTCCGAATTATGCCCAGAAATTCCTGCCATTGCTGTTCCACCTGCTGGTATTCTTTTTCAGTCTACCCTGGCCAGCTCCTCTCTCATGCCTTCATAGTCCCCTTTGTTCAACTGCATCATTGACACTTCCGATTTAACCTTCTCCTTCTCAAATTGCAGATTAAAACTAATATTATGATCACTACCTCCAAGCGGTTCCTTTACCTCGAGTTCTCTTATTAAATCTGGTTCATTGGAGAATACTAAATCCAAACTTGCCTTTTCTCTGGTCGGCTCCATTACAAGCTGCTCTGAGAATTCATCTTGGAGGCACTCTACAAACTCTCTTTCTTGGGGTCCTGAACCAACCTGATTTTCCCAGTCTACCTGCATATTGAAATCCCCCATCACCACAGTGGCATTACCTTTGTTACATGCCAGTTTTAACTCCTGCTACATCCGGGCTACTATTTGTGGGTCTGTAGATAACACCAATTAGTGTCTTCTTGCCTTTGCAATTCCTCAACTCAATCCACAGTGGCTCTATCTCGTCAGTCCCTATGCCTTCCCTCGCAATGGACTGAATTCCATTCCTCACCAGAAGAGCTAACCCCCCTCCTCTGCCCACCTGCCTGTCCTTTCTATAGGATGTATAACCCTGAATATTAAGTTCCCAGGCCCGATCCTCCTGCAGCCACGTCTCGGTAATCCCCACAATGTCATATCTACCAACCTCTAACTGTGCCTCAAGCTCATCTACTCGACTTCTTATACTTCGCTCATTCAAATACAATACTTTTAATTCCTTACGCATCTCACCATTCACATCGATCCCTATTACACTTGGCCATACTCTCCTATCCCTTTGTGAGCTTTCTTTCCTGTTAATTCTGGGGTAATTAACTATGCCTTTACTCCCTTTCCCTTTAACTCCGTCCTTGACTATCCCATTTGACCCCCCCCCCCACCCCCTTGTTTAGTTTAAAACCACCTGTGTCGCAGTGGCAAACCTGCCTGCCAGAATGCCGGTTCCCCCACCTGTTAAGCTGTAATCCATCCCTTTTGTACAGTTCCCCCTTACTCCAAAACAGATCCCAGTGGTCTAAGAATCTAAATTCCTGCCACCTGCACCAGTTCCCCAGCCACACATTCTGGTCCTGTATCTCTCGCCAGCACGAGGAACTGGAAGCAAACTGGAGATAACCACCCTGGAGGTCCTGCTTTTCAGCACTTTTCCGAGCTCTCTAATGGCCCATTATTTTTTTTATGCATTAGAGTCTCAGGATCATGCAGTGAAGGGAATATGATGAAATGATCCATAATTTATTCATTTAATTTTTACCCAAATTTCAAGAAAATTGCATTAACAAATGCTAGAATGTAAAACAGTGCAATGAACGTTCAGTTTAGTTTAGTTTATTGTCACATGTACCGACTAGATAGAGGAAGGATGATCCTATTGCCCAGAAATTCCAGAATCAGGGATCATAGCCTAAGGATATGAGGTATGTCATTTATAGTCCTGAGATCATGAGAAATGTATTTTCCTCAGGGTGCTAAACCTATAGAATTCACTTCCACAAACAGCAGTGGAGGTCATAACTATTTATTTAAATCATTTAAATCATTTTAAATCTAAGCAGCAAGGAAGTATACAAATTCTGAAGAAGGGTCACAACCTGAAACATCAACAATTTATTTTCTCCAGAGATGCTGCCTGACCCGCTGATTTACTCCAACTTTTTTTGTGTCTATCTACGGTGTAAACCCAGCATCTGCAGTTCCTTCCTGCACATAGATATATTTCCTAATGCCTTTGGGATCAAGGGATATGGGGGAAACTGAGAATAGCATATTGAAGTGGATGATCAACCACCATAGCTGTTAAATTGCAGGATTCAAATCTAACATTCCAAACCATTGAACCATCATTTACACACATCAATGGATTACTGTTCCTAAACTGGTCTGAAATTTGATGTTGTATTGAAAGTGCTTATCAGCATTTAGCATCACTCTTGTGTAAAACTGACAGCAATTTTTGGCATCCAGGCTCATTATCTTCAATGTAATTTTTCTTCTACCACTGACTGGCACACAGAGTGGCTGCAGTGGGTACCATCTTCAAAATACACTGCAATTACTTGCCAGGCTAGTCAGATAACACTTTGCAAATCTGAAACCTCCACTGCCAAAAAGTCTCATAGGAACACCCTCACCTGTAGATTTTCCTTCAAATTGCACATCATCCTGTATTGAAAGGAAATCACCATATTCATTGTCACTGGGTCTAAATCTTTGAACTACCTAACCATTGTTATTCTAGGAATACAATTACCAAAAGAACTGCAGCAGTCCATCTGCTTGCATCCTTTCAAGCACAGATACTGGTGACCAAAGTCCAGATCCTAACAAATGAATTGTAGTAAAATACATCAATCCAAAAATCTTATCATTGTTATCCTGCCACTTATTTGAACACCGTTTCAATCCCCATGAAATTCATTGGAAAAAATAATTTGACTTCTTGTGCCCAATCTTTTCTATGAAAACTGTTATAAAAGAAAATGCTTGTTTATTCAGGAGTAACCTAGTTACTCATCATGAACTAAGTTGTTACTGCCACAGAATAACATTTCTTTGAAACAAATTTTGCAAACTTAAACGTTGATTCCCTCAAGGGTAAAAATCTAAAATTGCAATTTTTTTTGTTTTTCATGTTTGAATTTATTCCATGACATTGTGAATGCTCTATTTTCTATTGTGTTTGATATGCAAAGGCAGAGTGATTATTTATATTTCATGCATTTTTTTTCATGTTGTGGTGTATGTGAGAAATTCTTAAAGCAGAGTGTTGCTGGTTGCCACAGATAACCTATCAATGTTGGCAGATTCAAGGTTATGGTGGATTAGAGGAAATCTGCACTCTAAATATTTGAAAAAGCTTTGTTTTTAGACAGCACACCTTCACACCTCATTCCCCATAACCCCATCTTCTGCTTTTGATCCAGTTATTAAACTTTAGTAATAAAACACAAATCTCTAGAACTACTCAATTCTCTAAGGCATCGAGTGACCTCCTGACTGTGACCAGCATTTCCTGCTTTAATTCTACACTTCCATATTCCAACATTTTTTTTAACCTTGCAATCTTTCCACTTTTTAATGAAACACGTTTTGATGCTGCTATTAAAAAAAAAAAAAAAGAGGAATAGGAAATACAACGGATATATCTCAATTGAGACCAGCCCTTAGATTGGGGATAAATTGACGTTAATGGGACATGTGCAGACCTGGCAGACATAACTCGGGAGTAAGTGATGGAAGAAAGTAATTAGTACAATGTATTGACATAAACCAAAGTGAGCTGATTGTTTACATTTCTTCACTTCTATTCTTGCTTGAAAATGAAACTAAAACTATCAGGGATAATTAAACACTATTAGCAGCTGGGCTGAGGAAGAATAGCAATTCAGGTAAATATCTTCAATGGTCATCCCACCCAATGGCCTTTTTTCCTCACATTGTAGTTTACTTTTATGATTGAGCTGTACTCTGGACTCTGGCAGAAGTTTCATGAGTCCATGTATATTGAAGTCTTACTTCATTCCATGGACCCATGTTTCAACAGGCTGGAGATGGGTTAAAATTAATCTGATGAGTAAAACCAGAGCAAAGGTCTTGTCCATTTGGTTTGAGGTGTCATTTGTATGCAGGTAAAAGTGTGATTACATCGTCAGGATCAATAAAATACTGTGAGCTCATTGCCCTAGGTTCATCACCACACATGCTCTATCACCCTCAGTACCACTTCTCCGTTGATGGCCCTGATTAACACCACCTTAATTTTATCCATACTGATCTGGATATTCATTTTGGTAGGCGGTTGACTAGCAGAACATTAATGAAGCTCCATGTCAGTGATCCAGTTAATTACCAATTATTTGTTCTGCAACTTTCGGATGGAGTTAAAAATCCCACTGCCATCAACCCGTTCTCACTCTCCAATAATTCAAAGATGCATATGGTTTCTGAGAGCTGCAATTCCTTTTCTTTACTTAAAAGACATTTTAGTTGCTGTCACTGGAAGAGCAATTGGTCATGGTCGAACCAGATTTTGTCATTTCTATAATCTTGTTTGAAACAAAAGAAGAAAAGCCATCTTGTTGTACTGAGTTCTGGCATTGGAAATAATAGCATTTCTAGAGTTGTTGACCATTTTATGTAACACTTCAGTCTTGTTATGCTCATTGTCACTCCATTACATAATGCAATAATAGTTCTGAAAAATTAGTCACTATTCATCCTGTATAAATAATAGAACATCATACTGCCCTGAGATGATAATGTTTTAAAAACATAGAATAACTGACTGTGATTTGAAGATATAAGACTAAATAATAAAAAATAAAGACCCATTCAGTTCAGGGGCTGATTGATCTATTCACAGGGGATTCATGTATTGACTGAGCAGATAAATCATGTTCAATGTTATCAGTGTTAAAGAAGGAACTGCAGATGCTGGAGAATCAAGGGTACACAAAAGGCTGGAGAAACTCAGCGGGTGCAGCAGCATCTGAGGAGCGAAGGAGATAGGCGACGTTTCGGGTCGAGACCCTTCTTCAGGGTCTCGACCTGAAACATCGCCTATCTCCTTCGCTCCTTAGATGCTGCTGCACTCGCTGAGTTTCTCCAGCCTTTTGTGTACCTTCAATGTTATCAGTTGCTTTACTTGGTATGCTAGCGCCACACATTATAGGAAAAGTCAAACTTAAGCCAATATGCTTCAATGTGATAAGGATTACAAAATAAAAAAATGCACCTAAGCTTGAGATATCAAACTATGGTCCTTACAAGGTCTGTATGAATTAATTTTATTCAGCTTAAAAAGGACAGTAAACTAAGAAATATTAATTTTTGGAGAGTAATTTTTGTATTGGAGCCACTTACAAAGTGAATGGAAATTTGTTGAAAAACCCATTGTCCATGGATAAGCTGGTAAATAGATATGATAGTGTGCTGTATTATTCTATGATACCTTTCAATTTACATGGCACTTCTTTGTGCAAATATTTAAAAACAACATAAGAACAAAAGAAATTAAAGCAGATTGCTTGTCCCTCCTCTGTTGCTCAGTAAGAGCGTGACTGATTGAATGTTGTGATTTCTGTTCCGATCCAGTCCATATATCATCTGATTCCCTTAATTTTAGTTTAGTTTAGTTTAAAGAAATGCACGGAAACAGGGCCTTTGGCCCACTGTGTCCGCTTCAACCAATGAACCCCATGCACGACCACTATCCTACACACTAGGAACAATTTACAATTTTTCCGAAGCCAATTATCCTACAAACCTGTACGTCTTTGAGGTGTGGGAGGAAATCAGAGCACTCAGGGAAAACCTCCACAGTCACGGGGAGAACATACAACCTCCATAAAGAAAACACCTATAGTCAGGATCGAAACTGAGACTCTGGCGCTGTAAGGCTACCGCTGCGCCACTGTGCCGCTCCCAATCCATATCCAAAGTAAGTACCAGGTTGGCAAGTACGGAGCATCTACAGCTATATAAAATAAGAAATTCTAAAAGTTTACAAATCTCTTTGTGAAGTTGCTTCTCATCACCTTCGTCCAAAATGACCAGGATAGCGGACCTGTGAGTAGTTAACTGCACTTACATTAACAGAGCAGGACACCTTTAGTGTAGAAATAAATGTACAGTATTTCGAGAACCTAAATCGTTATAATCTGAGTTTCAGTTACCTTAGTTCAAACAGTGAATAGGCACTGGGAAGTTGGAAAATTTGTATTCCCATCTCATTGTAACTCAATGGAAAATGTATAATTCTGTTGAACAGTTTTCCCACTTGAGGTAAAGCAATACAATTGGTGTTATGGAATTTACATTTGGTTATCTGGAATATAATCTAGGAACATATTAAATATTGCATCACTCAGCTGCCAGAAGTATAATGGGCCTGTCCCACTCAGGTGATTTTTCAGGCAACTGAAAGACCTCCAAGTGGAACGGCGACCGTCAGAGTGGAACACACACGCACACGCACGCACACACCCCACCCCTCCCCCACACCTCTCTCTTCTTCACCTGCCCGTTATGTAGGCGGGGGACATGCCAAGCGGGGGGAGTGCTGTCTGAGTGAAATTCACATGGTGCAAAGCCAAGGTGATACAGACACACACCACGATGAACAGGAAGGTTGGCACTGTCATTAAGACGGCTTAAGCACAGTGTATGGTAATTCCTTTAAAAGAGGGGGGGGGGGGAGGCGGGGGGGGGGGGGGGGGGGGGGGGCAGAAGAAGGAGTGGAGACAACTTTTAAGAAGCCAGACAACTTTTAAGAAGCCAGAGATACATGGCTGTGAAGCTCGCGGACATTTATTATTACTGGTCGGTTATCCTTGGTTCTGAAAACTACTGCTTACATTTTTTTTTCCCCCCAATGAACCAATGAAATTCAACGGTCAGCACCGTCTACGACATACAAGAACCTACGAGACCCTTCGATCTCCTGGCGACCCACCTACGGCACTAAAATTCTCACTACTCTCCATGGCTCATTCATTTTAGTCGCCAAACATGTTGCAAAATTTGCGGCAACCATGATAAGGCTGCAACTATTTCCCAGAATGCGGGAACTCCTTATGACCATGAAAGCGACTCCCCAGCAACCACCCATGAACATGTGGCGGCCATGCAGTCGCCTAAAAAATTGACAAGAATGTCTTTCCTCAGATTAGGAGACCAAAACTGTACACAATACTCCAGGTGTGGTCTCAACAAGGCCCTTTACAACTGCGGTAGAAACTCCCTGCTGCTATACTCAAATCCTTTTGCTATGACTGCTTACATACCATTCGCTTTCTTCACTGCCTGCTGCACCTGCATGCCTACTTCCAATGACTGGTGTACCATGACACCCAGGTCTCATTGCATCTCCCCTTTTCCTAATCGGCCACCATTCAGATAATAGTCTTCTTTCCTGTTCTTGCCACCAAAGTGGATAACCTCACATTTATCCACATTATACTGCATCTGCCATGCATTTGCCCACTCACCCAACCTATCCAAGTCAACTTGCAGCATCCTAGCATCCTCCTCACAGCTAACACTGCCCCCCAGCTTCGTGTCATCCGCAAACATGGAGATGTTGCATTCAATTCCCTCGTCCAAATCATTGAGGCATGATTAAAGTGAATACTCACTGTCCCCCAAAGAAAGAGGATTTTAAACTTAGAGAGTGTTGGCTTAAGATGATGTGGGAGAAATTTATGAAGGACCTCAGGGGCAACATTTTCAAGCAGAGAGTTGTTTGTATCTGGAATGAGCTGCCAGGGGAAGATACAGATACGGATACAATTAATTCTAGAACATAGACAGGTAATAATTACGAAGTTTAAAAGATATTTGGGCAAATATATGGATAGGAACGGTTTAGAGAGCTGAAAATCCAATGCAGGCAAATGGGACTGGTCTAGTATGTCAACTTGGTCGGCATGAACAAAGTGGGCCAAAGGGCTGTGCAATTCCATGACTCTCTGACTCCATGTGCCTTGTATAAGTTCATAAGACATAGTAGCAGAATTAGGTCATTTAACCCATCGAGTCTGCTCAACCATTGGCTGATCTATATTTCCTTTTCAACCTCATTCTCTTGCCTTCTCTCTGTGACACCAAATACAAAATGACTTGGACTCCACAGCTGCCTGTGGCAATGAATCTCACAGATCCACCACCCTCTTGCTAAATACATTTCTCCTCTGCTCCTTTCTAAAGGTACCTCCTTTTAGCATCTACCCGATAGCGCTACGTTTTTTCACCACCTTACTCGCTATTCTCCTGCGCTGCAAGTGCAACATGTTTTGTTCCAATCGGTGGCATAATACAAAAATCATTAAAACCGCAGATTGGTCAGTCAGCGCAATGCAGATTGGTTTCCGCTCCTGTCACTCAACCAGGGCGGTGATGCCCCTTCCTGCACTGCGCCCTCTCCCACCTCACTCACAAACTCCTCCCTCCCCTCCTCACAGTAACTTGTCTACCGTCTCCCCGGGGGGTCAGTAGAGGCCCTGGTTCCATCTCTCTCACGCCTCTCCCCTGCCCACCCTCTGCGGCAACGGCGGTCCTGTCTACCCATCCCCCCGGGTGAATAGCTGCGACCCTCACGGCCCTCTCAGAGGAGATCTTCTCCACCAGCTCGTCGAATATCGTGGCACCCAACGTGACGAACACTGAATCCATTGCCCCCCCCCCCCGGCCCTGCCCAGCCTGGCGACAGCAGCGAGCAGGCAGACAGGTAGGCGGATGGGCAGGATGGGGGCTGAGTGGCAACAGTGGGCAGGCCGGGGATGGACAAAGCTGCAGCAGCGGGCAGTCGGGCAGTGTGGGGACGGGCCGTGCTGTGGCTGAGCCGGAGTGGGCACAGGGAGGGAGGGAGAGTCGTGTTTCTGGGTGATCGGGCAGTTTGCGCAGAGTTTGAGTAACTCGCGCATACACACACACACACGATGCAAAGTGGTCCAATCGTCAAGTCAATGGGATCTAAACCACAGCTAACAATGAATGACCTGTGGAGGAACGAACTGCAGGTGCTGCTTTTTATGGAGGGAGGGAGGGGGTGACTGAGAATAGGGGCAGGAGAGGGAGGGAGAGGTGTGGGAGGGATTGGGGGAGGAGGAAAGGGGGAAGATCCTAGGGAGGGGAGGATGGAGGGGGGAGGGAAGGGGGAGAGAGGGCAAGGGGAGGGCGGGGATATGGCAGGGAGGAGGGTGGGGAGGAAGGGCAAAGGGGGGAGTGGGAGGAGGGTGAGGGGAAGAGGGGGGGGGATCAGTGGTGTCACAACGGGAACCCATCAGCCACGCCTGCGCAGTTGGAGGCTATGGTTATGTGGTGGAATATTGCTTTGGGGGAACGGGACCAATGGGTCCCATTTACTCCAGTACCTAATAAGAATAGGTGATTGAACTGCATGGCTGGATACCTTCCCCAAAATGGACCCATCTACAATTGTATCAATCTATATCACTAATGGCATCATCAATCTGGACTCTAACCTTAAAATTATGTTCCAGGAGCACAAATGCATTGGTTGAGCTGGTGCTCAGGGGCTTTGACATAATATAAGTAGGTGACTGAGCTGCTTGTCAGGGTATCTTTCTTTGTAAAATGTTCTGCTTTTAACTGGTGACGTTGGAACTTTTCCTGGAGTCCCTTGATAAGTGTGATGTAGGAGCAATCCTTTTGGATGCATCATGGGCAACAATGGTATAAGCTTTTCACGTTGTTGTTGATTTGTGTTAAAACTTAATATCCTTGTTACCAATTGCAACGTATTGTCAGGCAGAGTTTTGGACTATATTGGTATGGCGATGTTATAATCATAATAATACCTTGGACTTTTGGAGTTAGAAATGGGTATGTACTTTATCCTGATTTACCATCAATATATATCCTCAGGTGACAATGCTCTTATATTCAACACTGACATGACTTATTCATATATTGTACAAATACCATAATCCCAATATTGTTGATGTTACAGGTGAAGGTATCAAAAATAAATTAAATCATATCAAATTGAAGGCAGTCACTAGAATTTAAAGAGAGATTCATTCTTTTAATTTCAAAGTTCAATGTAATATTTGTGGTACAGAGCAAGAGGAGTGTTGCGGATATGAAGAAAGAAGGAAAACAAAAGCTTGCAATGAATGAGGAAGGGAGTGAATGATGGAAGGAAATGTATAATGGCAAAGGAGGAGGAAAGAAAGGATTAGAACTTGAGGTTGTGTAAACTGCCAATATGTGAAGAATAGGTTAGAAAGGGAAAGAAGAGGAAGAAAAAAGGAAGTAAGGTCAGGAGGCGCCTCTGGAGAGAAGGAATGTGTGACGTTTGGGTTGAGACCCTTCTTCAGACTCAAAGTCACGGGCAAGGGAAATGAGAGATATAGACAATAATATAGTGATACAGAGATCATCTCTAGAGATGCTGCCTATCCCACTGAGTTACTCCAGATTTTTGTGTCTGTCCAGTTTAAACCAGCATGTGCAGTTCCTTCCTAAACATAAGATGAGGTATGCTAATGCGAAGTGTTGGCTTGGAAGGTCAACCAATGTTCTGAATAAGATATGCAGGCGAATAGGACCAGTAAAAAGCAGGTTTGAGTTTCAATCTAGCCGGAAGGAGAATGACCAGTTATAAATAGGATTTGTGCACAGGAGAGGGGCTAAATACAGTGGGCCTCAGACTTCTGCAAAGTTGTGATCGGATTGACCTGGAAATGCAAGTCTTCTCTGGAGCTATACTGGAGGAACAAAGTCTCTTTGCTGCAGTGTTTATTGGTGCCATGAAAACGGGCCAAAACAGGTTCAGAACCTAAATACAATCAAAAACCATTGAGATTCAGGAGTCTCTGAGAGGTATATTCATGGTGCAGAATTAAATGTTGCAAATTCTCACTGGAACTGGAGAAGAAAATTACTTATTTAAAACTGTAAAGAGAAGGGCAAAGAACACATTTAAAAGTATTACGCTTGGAAACAGGCAGGTGAGTGCTTATGAAGTTGGAAAGTGAGTAAAAAGTTAATTTTTAACCAATGTTCTCACCTGATTATTTGCCTTAAAGGGTCAAAAGCCATTGATTGGCAGAATAGTTATGGGACTTGTGCTGCTCCACGGTGTCACTAGCATCTAGTGCATAGAACTACAGAGGTGTCAAAAATATTTCCAGGATTATCCTAGTATCACAGGCAATCGGATGACTAGAAACATTATATGGGAAATGTGATGGGAGAGTTGGACAGAAAGGAGGGAGGCAGATGTGAATATTATGGACACGAGAAGAAATTCTGCAGGGACATTTAAATACTCCGTCAAATATTTTTTTTCTCCATTGAGAACTTTTCTACCCACACCAATATTCTGTTTTTCTGTAGCAATAGCAATCATCTCATATTAAACAATATTGCAATAATGTTAAAGCAAATTACAGCAGCATCCAAGGTAAAATAATAGAAGATAAATTAACTGGGGAAACATTTGATAATGTGAACATTAAACTATTTAATGCTTGTAAACTATTATTGAATTATTCCAACTTAATCATAATGTTATTGCAATACAAATATATTTTCATTTCCTATTGCTTACTTTTCTATTAATTTCATGCGGTGCAGTGCCATTTTCTTTGTGCCAATGATATGATTCACCCAGAGTTGACACACTTATGATAATCGATTCCTTATGAAGTTTGAAAAAATTATCCATGAACTTGAACAAAAAAAAAGGAACAAAATGATTATTGTTTGCCAATATAGTGATTCTGATATAATACCACGGCTTTCTTGACTACAAAGGATATTTTTAAAGATAAAAAACAATTATTGTCTTAATTTCCATGTAATTAAGCCAGTATATACAATATGGGCATGTGATACCAAAGCTCCCAGTTGTCAGGCACTGCTTTGTATATTTTTTTATTTGAGATTTTTTTTGAAAACTAACATTTAGGAGATTTTATTGTAAAAAGTAAATGTTCAAGAATAGCACAAAAGAAAGTGTAAAGAATTCAAAATTCCGTGACGCCGATCTGTTCAACAAAAGAAGTAATGTCCTATGTCGTGGCTTTAAGTCCAACAGGTCCATGTTTTATGTATCTGCAGATTTTAAAGTTTCAGGCATAAGAGACAGTGTTAAAAGCAGGTGCAATGCTCCAATATTGGATCAAATGAATTTCTAAGTTAGATCTGGAGCATTTCCATTTATTTCAAAGGTGAACAACCTGCTCCAAGAGAGACAGGAACTTTTCAGATAATTTATCTCTGCTTGTATCAATTGAGCTAAATTAAATATACTAAAGTGTTACATGTATTGTTTTACACTTTTGCCTTTAAAAGTAAAAAATCTTTACATTAAGAACACAGTTATATTTTAATATTTGATTTTTTTTGATATATGAATGTCAGGCATTCACAAACATTCAAAGTCCTTTGGAGGTTTTGACAACTGGTAAGCCCGGGGCCAGGGCTTAACCGGCTATTGAAGTAATTCTGGAAGCAGAGACTGCCATTTAGATTATATTTTAAAATAAACTCCTTTGTATTTATCAAGGAATCACATGTAAACTGGGTTGTCTGGTAATATTCATTTTTTCGTTGTGAAATATTATCCTTCTTCGGGTGTGTGAGCCCTCTAGGATTAAGACTTCTTCTCACTTTTCATTGTTACCCACTGTTAAAACATTTCAGAATCACTCAGGGTCACAGATGTAGAGTCTCATTCAAAATAAAACGCTTGATATATAAAAGGAATTCCTCTCCCTAAGTCACGACATATTGGGTTTGTGCAACTGGTGAATACAGGTAGGGGCAAGGTGAGGGCAGGTGGGTTGCTGCACTGAGGGGAGATGTGCCAGAATGTAACATCACCTACAGGGCTGTACATTGTATATAATGCATGATTCATCAATTGGTATCTAAAAGTAGCAAGGAGGAATTCATAATCCAGTGCTAAATCAGAATTTGCATTTGTAAACCTCTTCAGCCGAGATTGCTGGGGGTCCATTGAAAGGACTTGTAAATTGAATGTTGTTGCTCTTTGGCATCAATTTTCAACCTTTTTTCTTTTCCTAACTATTATTTCTTAAAAAAATTAAAAGGCAGCCAGTAGTTCAAAATTCTGTCCTCGCTTACTTGCAGATTTGGTGAGATGTTGGTTGCTGGCCTGAATTCTATCTCTGAGTAAATTTGCCAGTACCATGCCACCAGCCAACTATATGATGTAAATGTTGGTATGAGTATGGTTGCAATAATGCTTGTTCTTGTGTTATAATTGATGCTATTACAGATTAATTAATTTAAAGTAATCATCAATAACTAACATTGAAACATGATTATCAATAGTTGAGAGTTGTATTAAGTTTGCTTTATTGTTAAACTGATTCTGAATTATTTACTCTGGGCAAGAAGAAGTGGCCAAATTCTCCATTCTATTAAAACAAAAATGATTTACACATCCGATCTCTCGGTCCTGGGCCTCCTCCACGGCCAGAGTGAGCAACACCGCAAGCTGGAGGAACAGCACCTCATATTCCGCTTGGGGAGTCTGCATCCTTTGGGCTTGAATATTGAATTTTCTCAATTCTGTTAACCCTTGCTGTCTCCTCCCCTTCCCACCTCTCCCTCAGCCCTCGGGCCCTGGCATTCCCTCTATCTCTATCTCCCTCCCCCACCCCAGTCGCACTAGCTTCTCATTTTCACACCACAAACAGCTTACAATGGCTTGTTCCCTTTATCACCGATACTTTTTTGCATATCTTTCACTCATTGTTCCTTATCTCTCCACATCACCGTCTATATCTCTCGTTTCCCTGATCCCTGACCATCTGAAGAAGGGTCTCGACCCGAAACGTCGCCTATCTCCTTCGCTCCTTAGATGCTGCTGCACCCGCTGAGTTTCTCCAGCTTTTTGTGTACCCCTGATTTTATTCATTGTTTGAGCAGATGTTGGAAAATGTATTATTTTTTGGGGGGATTAACCTGAAACAGTGGCATTTCAGATATTGAAAACACTCGGGTACATTCTCCAGGAAGGCAAGAAAATCACGAGGCATTACCTAATAATAATCTTGGAAAACTGGCAAGATCCCTGTAGCAATTACCCAAATGGCTTTGCTGATTAGCATGGGAGGATGATCTAAGGAACTGATAGGAACATTTATTTTAAGATAAAATAATGTACTGTTCTTTTGCAAATCCTTATTTTATCCATATTTATTACATGCAAAAAATATATTTACATTTATGCTGAACTCCGTGTTCTATACTAGTTTGTCATTATAGGACTTTATTCCTTGGAATAAATGAATAAGGAGGCTGTGGTGATTTTATCAAAGTGTACAAAATCATGGGGGGAGTTTTATCTGGGATAGGGAAATCAAGAATTAGAGGACATAGGTTTAAGCTGAGAGTGATTTAATAGGAACCTGAGGGGTAATTCATTCAGATACAATAGCAGCATTTAAAAGAAACGGACAGGTACACGGATAGGAAAGGTTTAGAGGAATATGGGCCAAATGCGTGCAAATGCTACAAGCTTAGATGGGGCATCTTGGTTGACATAGATAAGTTGAGTATAAGGGCCTGTTTCCGTTCTGTATGAATCTATGACTCTGTTATCTTTACAGTGCGTATTTCCATAATCTTGTTCTTTTCCTAACTTCTTTTAATTCTGCGGTCTCTCCATTTCAGAAAACATCCAACATCATAGGTGCCTAAGTCATCTGAGCTGCAGATATTTCTATAGCTACTGTTTATGTGGCGGTTTGGTTCTCCAGTATGAAGTACCCTTCTGCCCTTAATATATGGGAAAGAAACTGGCAAGGAAGATATCTGGTGAAAGGGATCACTTTGGTGACACTCAGGGTCAAAAAAGAATAAAGAGGTAGAAAGAGAAGACAGAATAAGAAAAGTCAGAAAATAAAATGCTCGGATGGATAATTAGACTTTAGAAATATATGAACAAAATAGTAAGAATGCTGGGGTACACAAAATGCTGGAGAAACTCAGCAGGTGCAGCAGCATCTATGGAGCGAAGGAGATAGGCAACGTTTCGTGCCGAAACCCTTCTTCAGACTGATGGGGGGTGGGGCGAGGCGGGAGGGAAGAAAGGAAAAAGGAGGAGGAGGAGCCCGAGGGCTGAGGGAGAGGTAGGAAGGGGAGGAGACAACAAGGGTTAACAGAATTGAGAGAATTCGATGTTCAAAGAATTCTTACATCATTAAGAATGCTGATTAGCTAACCAAGCAACAAACGGGGAGAGTCAACATAAGTTCAAGATCCTTCATCAGAGGTTGGAAAGTGAGGAGAACAGTTATGTTAGAATTATACAAGATATTGGTGAGGCTGCAATTTGGAACATTGTGTTTGGTCTTGGTCATTGTACTATAGGAAAGTTGTTAAGCTGGAAAGAGTGCAGAGACGATTTATAAGAATGTTGCCAGGACTTGAAGGCATGAGCTATAGGGAGAAGTTGGGCAGGCTAGGACTTTGTTCCTTGGAGCATAGGGGGCTTAGAGATGATCTTATAGAGAGGTATAAAATCATGAGGGCAATAGATAAGGTAAATCCACAGCTTTTTATCTAGAGTAGGAAAATCAAGAACCAGAGAATATAAGTTTAAGGAAAGATTAATAGGAAAATGACAGGCAACCTTTAAACAGCGGGTGGTGAGTATATGGAACGAGCTGTGAGAAGAGGTAGTTGAGGCAGGCACTGTAACTACATTTAAAAGGCATTTGGACAGGTTCAGTGCCCTCTATAATGATTGGGTCAGACCCATCATTTATTTATTTGCCTCTGTACTCCACAATTTGTGATTTGTAATAGAAAAATCAAATGTGGTTAAAGTGCACATTGTCAGATTTTAATAAAGGTAATTTTTATACATTTTGGTTTCACAATGTAGTAATTACAGCATTATTTATATATACTAGTTCCCCCATTTCAGGGCACCATAATGTTTGGGACACATCAATGTCATGTAAATTAAAGTTTATTTTGTTGCATATCCTTTGCGTGCAATGTCTGATTGAAGTCTGCGATTCATGGGCTTCACCAGTTGCTGGGTGTCTTCTCTGGTGATGCTCTGCCAGGCCTGTATTGCAGCCATCTTTAGCTGATTCTTGTTTTGGGGGCTAGTTGAGTTCAGATCAGGTGATTGACTTAGCCACTCAAGAATTGACCATTTTTTAGCTTTGAAAAACTGCTTTGTTGCTTTAGCAGTATGTTTAGGATCATTGCCTTGCTGTGGAATGAACCACCGGGGTTTTGAGGCATGAACTTTAGGATGTGGGGGTTGAGCAGCCATACATGAGGCATTTGTTTGAACTTCTCTCCTCCATACTTTGCTCTTCCCATCACTCTGCTATAAGGTAATCTTTGTCTCATCTGTCCACAAGACCTTTTACCAGAACTGTGGTTGCTCTTTTAAGTACTTCTTGGCAAACTGTAACCTGGCCATCCTATTTTTGAGGCTAACCAGTGGTTTGCATCTTGCAGTGAGCCTCTGTATTTCTGTTCATGAAGTCTTCTGCGCACAGTGGTCATTGACAAATCCACACCTGGCTCCTGAAGAGTGTTTCTGATCTGTCTGACAGGTGTTTGGGGATTTTTCTTTAATTATAGAGAGAATTATTCTGTCATCAGCTGTGGAGGTCTTCCTTGGCTTGCCAATCCTTTTGCGATTAGTAAGCTCACCAGTGGTCTCGTTCATCTTAATGATGTTCCAAATAGTTGATTTTGGTAAGCCTGGTTTGGCTGATGTTTCTAAAAGTTTCTATTCTTGTTTCTCGGTCGCATAATAGCTTATTTGACTTTCATTGGCACAACTTTGGTCCTCATGTTGATAAACAGCAATAACAGTTTCCAAAGGTGATGGAAAGACTGGAGGAAAGACTAGGTGCTGAGAGCTCTCTTATACCTGCATTGAGGAGGCAATTAAACACACCTGAGCAATTACAAACACCTGTGAAGCCATGTGTCCCAAACAGTATGGTGCCCTGAAATGGGGGGACCATGTATAAACACAGCTGTAATTTCTACATTGTGAAACCAAAATGTATAAAAATGGCCTTTAATAAAATCTGACAATGTGCACTTTGACCACAAGTGATTTTTTTCTATTACAAATCTCAAATTGTGGAGTACAGAGGCAAATAAATAAATGATGGGTCTTTGTCTCAAACATTATGGAAGGCACTGTACATGGATAGGAAAGGTTTAAAGGGATATAGGCCAACAGGGTAGGTGGGATTAGTGTAGATGAGGCATTTCTTTCAGCATGGGCACATCTTCCCATCTCTGCCCCTTTCCGCCATCCGCAAAGACAGATCCCTCTGCATCTCCCTGGTTAACTCATCCCTTCCCACTCAAACCACCCCCTCCCCAGGTTTCTTCTCCTGCAACCGCATGAGATGCAACACTTGTCCCTATACCTCCTCCCTCGGCTCCATCCAGGGACTCCGACAGTCCTGCCAGGTAAGGCAGAGGTTCACTTGCACCTCCTCCTACCTCATCTATTGTATCCGTTGTTCAAGATGCGGACTCATGTATTGGTGAGACCAAACGTAGACTGGGCGATCGTTTCACTGAACCCATCGCTCAGTCCGCCTGAGCCTACCTGATCTCCCAATTGCTAAACACTTCAATGCTCCTTCCCATTCCCACACTGATCTTTCTTTCCTAGGTCTCCATCCATTGTGAGAGTGAGGCTAAAGCAAATTGGAGGAATAGTATCTCATATTTCGCTTGGGCAGCTTACAGCCCAGTGGTAGGAATAATTATTTATTTAACTTCAAGTAACCCCGGCATTCCCTCGTTCTCCATCCCTCCCCCACCCAAGTCACACCAGCTGCTTGTTTTCAACAAACAAACAGCTAACAATGACCTGTTTCCTTTATCGTCGTTACTTGCTTGCATATCTTTCATTCATTGTTCTATATCTCTCTACACCGTCGTCTATATCTCTCGTTTCCCTTTCCCGTGACTTTCAGTCTGAATAATTTCGTAATCTCGACCCGAAATGTCACCCATTCCTCCTCTCCAGAGATGCTGCCTATCCCACTGAGTTACTCTAACTTTTTGTCTCCCTTTGGTTTAATCCAGCATCTGCAGTTCCTTCCTATGCATGTTCCCAGAGTGTTGGTGAGGAGGGAATTGCTAAATTTTGACTTTGCAACAACTCAAGGATGGCATGCAAGTTCACAGAGAGTTAACAGATGATTGTGTATCCATGTGCCGCTGACCTTCTCCTTCTTGAAAGGTCGCAGGATTGAGAGATGTTGTGGAGATTAGGCGTGTGGGTGGTTTTTGTAGCCCACATTGCAGCCAGTGTGGGCCAGTGGTGAAGAGTTTGAAGGTGGGCTATTTGATAGGCTGCTTTGTCCTGGTTGATGTAGAATGTCTTGAGCTTTCTTGGAGGTGCACACTTTCAGAAATGTGAATAATGTTCCACTGTATTCCTGACATGTCTATTAATGGTGGAGATGCTAAAATGCATCCTGTGCCCAAGTTACTTGCTGCCTTAGCCTTAGATCTGCATTGTAGACACAATATTTATGCGGTCAGTGCAGTTAAGTTTCTGATCGTTAGTGAACACAAGAGTGTTGATTGTCATTTTCTTGCTGTTTATAAAACCATTTGAATGCCAGCAGACAATTGAAGATCCTTTGTTCTCAGAGTTGGATGTTGCTTGGCACCTGTGTTTTTTGCACGTTATTTGCTATTTATCAGGTCCATGCCTGAATATTGCTAAGGTTTAGCAGGAACAGATGTAGGGAGCTTCATCTTTTGAAGAGATCCAAATGGAATCGAACATTGTAAAATCTCCAGTGAACAATGGAAGGAATGTCATTGGTAAAGAAGCTGAAGATTTTTTTACTATGGATATTGCCTGGAGGAAGTCCTTCAGTGATGTGGGCCTGAGATAATTCACCTTCAACATGCAATCACTTTACTTTATGTGGGGTATGACTTCTGTTTTACAGAGCCCCCTGATGCCATACTTGGTCAAATGCTGCCTTGATATTAAGGGCAATCATGCTCATCTCACCTATGAGAATCATCTCTTTAGATAGCATTTAACTGAATGCTGTGATGAGATTAATTTCTGCTATGCATGAGCACAGTCGAGTCATACACTAGCATCACAGGTAGTGCAAAGAGGAAAATGCGAGAGTGTAGACTATGGTGTTACACCATTGCAGCATTGGTTATGGACAAAAAGTTCAACATCTGCAATGATTAGAACGGACGATGAGTACTACACCCTAGATTATGGGAGGACAGTTTAGTCATCTTATATTGGCTGGAAAGAAACTATTTCTGAAACTGGTGGTATGTGCTTTCAAGCTTTTGTTTCCTTTACACTCCTGAGAGAGCACAAGAGTGAATGACTGGGGCTGAAAATGGTCCATAATTATGTTGTCTACTTTCCCAATGCCGCTTGAAGTGTAGGTGGAGTCGATGGTGGGGGGGAAGCTGGTCTGTGGGATGGTGTGGGCTGCATCCACAACTATCTGCAGTTTCTTGTGGTCCTGAGAGGAGCAGTTGCCAATCCAAGCTGTGATACACATCGAGAGGATGCTTTTTAGTTTAGTTTAGTTTATTGTCATGTATATCGAGGTATAGTGAAAAGCTTTTTGTTGCGTGTTGTTACTTGTGGAAAGCTTGCTTTCTACTTCATGTATATCATGTTTGTTATTTTAAAGTCACTGAAGAACCTCAGTTATTATGTAACTTTCCCGTTGGTAACTTGTAGGAGTCTGCTGAATACATGACTAAATAAAAAATTTATTAATAAGAGCTACTTTATGATTTGTAATCACAGGATCACAAAAAAATATAATGATAATATTCATAGATGACGATTCTTCTGTTTTTTAAATTCTTATCTTTCATGCACAAAATATTTTTTGACATATTCTTATGTATAACCCATTTTGTTTTCCAGTGTGAGAAGCTGATGCATGAATTGGAGGAAGAGAGATGTTTAAGGCTTCAGACTGAAAAGCGACTTCGTGAAGTTACACTGGAATCTCAAATCAGTACATCTCAGATGCAGACTCTGCAGAAGCAGTTTGCCAGGTAAGAATGATCAAAAACATTTGTCAGTATCTCAAGTGGTGATTAATGCACCCACTGCACTATATCAAATACATTTTGAATTCCCATTTTTTTTGTTTAAATACTTAAATGTCTGTGAAGAAATGATCAAATCAGAACTAATTCCCTGTAAAATCCAACATCTCCCACTATATTGATTGAACCATTCTATTTTTGATGATTTTTATCAGTCTCCTGAAAGGGCAGAGTTATTTCTGGTGTTGGACACAAGATGCCGGGATCTGGAGGAAAAATCAAACGGCTTGAGGAACTTGTGTGAGAAAGATCTGCGGATGCTGGATAAAGTCTGAAGAAGGGTCTTGACCCAAAACGTCACCCATTCTTTCTCTCCATAGGTGCTGCGTCACCTGCCTATGGCCCTGTCTCACGGTGCGGGTCCACCCACGAGTGACCCCAAGTGAAAGAAAAAAAACAGACTCGTGGTTATGTACGAGATTACAAGTTTATGTTCAAGTGTTTAACCGAGTTCCCACGGGTATGTCATTTCTGCGATGTTGCAAGTTCCTCTCCCGAGTTACCAAGTTCCTCTCCCGTTACTCTTGAGCCAACCGTGAATGAAGGCTTTTTGTTCAATGGGCTGATTATTCCCCGCGGACATAAATTGGCCCTGTTTTAAAGCCGGTCAGAAAATAGACGAGAGAAAGCAACAAGTGAAATGACAACTAACCGCTGACTGACATTTGCAGAGGATCGGCGATTGGCGCGACTGTTGCAACATGAAAGATTAAACATCTATCTGAAATGAGATTGATAGTATTATGACAGATGTTCGTTTTGACAACAGAAACCTACTTTTTTTTGTGGCTCGGCCAATAAGTTGCAATGCGCTGAAGCATGTTTCCCCTTTACCGCCGATAGCCAGCCTCGCAAAACTATTCCGGACAATTCATCTAAATTGCTGCTGAGAAGGAATGCGGCCTTTAAGTTAACTTGACTTACAAGATATGCATCAGCTTTTTTATGTTAATAAAAGTACGAATTATTGACAATGCAAGCGTTTTAAATATACAAAGCTCCAGGAAAGTTCACGGTAGTGATATTAAAAAAAACACGATACGGCCAACATGAAACATAACAGAAACCTAAATGAACAGAGACTTGTGGTGCAATGGTAAAGTGATTAAATCAGTCTCATTCTGGTATCTATAGCATGCAATGTTTGGAAGGCAGGCTAGACTTGAATTGCCAGTGGCACCTCGCATTGAACTTCGTGAGAATGAGTTTTACGTGGGATTGCAATAAGCGTGCAACGATAAGATCTGCATATGTTCAGTGGGAGCCACGTGGAAAAGCTTTGTGATCCAGCAGCCGCCGACCATACTCTAGTGACACTCAACACATTGGTGTTCCCGTGCAGCTTTACACCAGAATAAAACTACTGGAAGTCCAGATGCTGCTTTAGAGATAGACGAAATGCTGGAGTAACTCAGCGGGACAGGCAGCATCTCTGGGTAGTGGTCTAAGGAAGGGTCTCGACCCGATACATCATCATTCCTTCTCTCCGGAGATGCTGCCAGTCCCGCTGAGTTACTCCAGAATTGTGTGTGTGTGAGAGTTACTCCAACATTGTTCGCGTGTGTGTGTGTGAGTTACTCCAGCATTGTTCATGTGTGTGTTACCCCAGCATTGTGTGTGTGTGAATCATGAATTGCCAAGACACAAGGCACTGTAGATACAAATAATGTCATACACAAGAAAGGGCAGATGCTAGTTGAAAAAAGTGAACACATGGGGCTGGAGAAATTTTGAAATGTCATCCCATCACCTATTCCTTTTCTCCAGAGATGCGTCCTGCCCTCATGTTTGATTTTTTTCACGAGTTACCAAGTTTCATGGGTACCTGCCGTTAGCGCCACGAGTCGCTAAGTTGCTCGCAAGAGTTCCGACGTTCCCGCTACGTTTAGTGTACGTGATTACCGCGAGTGACAACTCGGGGTCACTCGTGGGTCAACTCGCACCGTGAGACAGGGGTTTTAGTTTCAACAGCATTTTGTGTCTACCTGCTGGAGGAGCTTAGCAGGTTGAGGAACATCTGTGAGGGGAAAGGAGTTGCTGACATTTTGGGTCAAGATCCTGCATCAGGACTCAATGAATCGTGACTTGTTTGTCCATCTCGGGACCAGTGGATGTGGTATATCTGGACTTCCAGAAGGCTTTCGACAAGGTCCCACATAAGAGATTAGTATACAAACTTAAAGCATACGGTATTAGGGGTTCAGTATTGATGTGGATAGAGAACTGGCTGGCAAACAGGAAGCAAAGAGTAGGAGTAAACGGGTCCTTTTCACAATGGCAGGCAGTAACTAGTGGGGTACCGCAGGGCTCAGTGCTGGGACCCCAGCTATTTACAATATATATTAATGATCTGGATGAGGGAATTGAAGGCAATATATCCAAGTTTGCGGATGACACTAAGCTGGGGGGCAGTGTTCGCTGTGAGGAGGATGCTAGGAGACTGCAAGGTGACTTGGATAGGCTGGGTGAGTGGGCAAATGTTTGGCAGATGCAGTATAATGTGGATAAATGTGAGGTTATCCACTTTGGTGGCAAAAACAGGAAAGCAGACTATTATTTAAATGGTGGCCGATTAGGAAAAGGGGAGATGCAGCGAGACCTGGGTGTCATGGTACACCAGTCATTGAAAGTAGGCATGCAGGTGCAGCAGGCAGTGAAAAAAGCGAATGGTATGTTAGCTTTCATAGCAAAAGGATTTGAGGTTCTACTTCAGTTGTACAGGGTCTTGGTGAGACCACACCTGGAGTATTGCGTGCAGTTTTGGTCTCCAAATCTGAGGAAGGACATTATTGCCATAGAGGGAGTGCAGAGAAGGTTCACCAGACTGATTCCTGGGATGTCAGGACTGTCTTATGAAGAAAGACTGGATAGACTCGGTTTATACTCTCTGGAATTTAGGAGATTAAGAGGGGATCTTATAGAAACTTACAAAATTCTTAAGGGGTTGGGCTAGATGCAGGAAGATTGTTCCCGATGTTGGGGAAGTCCAGGACAAGGGGTCACAGCTTAAGGATAAGGGGGAAATCCTTTAAGACCGAGATGAGAAAGACTTTCTTCACACAGAGAGTGGTGAGTCTCTGGAACTCTCTGCCACAGAGGGTAGTTGAGGCCAGTTCATTGGCTATATTTAAGAGTGAGTTGGATGTGGCCCTTGTGGCTAAGGGGATCAGAGGGTATGGAGAGAAGGCAGGTACGGGATACTGAGTTGGATGATCAGCCATGATCATATTGAATGGCGGTGCAGGCTCGAAGGGCTGAATGGCCTACTCCTGCACCTAATTTCTATGTTTCTATGTTTCTATCTCATTGAATAGGGAATTATCCTGCATAAGAAATGGGAGATGCAGTAGACCACAGCATGCCTCAAATCTGTAACACAATTCAATAAGATCATAGCTGATAGGAATGTTGGCCTCAACCCCATCCTCCACCTTTGATTTCCTAGTCAGCCTTGAATATCAGAATCTAAGGACGACACTTCCCACCTCAGCATTGTGGGTTCCAAAGTGATTGATGAGGCCAATGTAGAACCCACAGAATGCAGCATAGATGGGGCTGGCAGTGCTTGATGTAGCAGGTAGATGGACACTGCGGGAGGAGCTGCATTCCTCTGGCTTTTTTAGAATTCATATCCATCATGAGACTGTAGGAAGCTGACCGATGGGATGCATGTGATCCTCATTGAATTATGCTGCCAATTTTCAGTGCACATTTCTTTTGTTTTAGGTTACATGATTTCATTCATTGCATTATTCAGTGTGCAGCAAGCAGAAATGTATCAAGATTTAGTGCATACCTGTGGGGAGTTAAGGTAATGCTTCTACCAGCTCGAGCTGACTTTTAGCTTGTTGACAAGTCACTGAGTAATGTGTGCTGCCTTTTTTCCCACATTTCTTGCTGATAGTGAGAAGTTCCGTATGTGTTACAGAGAAAAATGAGGAATTAATATTTGCCAAAGGGAAAATAGAATTGTTCTCCAATGGCTGACGTTTACAACCTATGTATTGAATGTAGCAGTATAATCAAATTGGTCTCACTAGCGTTTGTGCTGGTGAATTTAACACAGGAGCACTCATGTATATAGATCCCAACTGTGGTTTGGATTGCCAGGCCAGCACTTTTGTTTTCCTTTGACACTTTAAAAAACTTTTTTCTGACTTTTAACGGATAGCTTACAAATATATGAAATATTTTCATCAGTACCCCTAATTGATTATTTCTAAATCCATTATAAATAATTAAGATAATTTAAAAAAATGTATGCACTTTTGAACTAAAACAGAATTCATCAGGTGTTCATATATTGGTAACATGGTTTCACATTTATCTGTGGGCTTGGCCCTAAAAAATATTTGATGTAGTCATAGCATTTCCTATTTTAACTTCCCATTTAACCAAAAGGTGTACAATTCTCAACATTTCCATACTTATTTAACAAAGGATATGCCACCATTTTCTAATGGGGGAGGGGGAGTAAGAGCGGAGTTGTGGGATATCGAGGAGACCCTAGTGAGAGCCTCATCTATAATGGAAGAGGGGAACCCCCATTTCCTAATGAATGAGGACATTCGGTGAACAAAGAACGGGGGTTCCCCTCTTCCATTATAGATGCCTCTCCCCTTATTCCTAACAAGGACAGAGTCCCCCTTGTCCTCACCCACCTTATCAGCCGTCGCAAACAGCATATAATCCTCCAACATGTTCACCACCTCCAACGGGATCCCACTACTGGCCACATCTTCCCATCTCCACCCCTTTCTACTTTCCGCAGAGACCGTTCCCTCTGAAACTCACTGGTTAACTCGAACTTTCCCACCCAAACACCCCCTCCCCAGGTACTTTCCCCTGCAACTGCAGGAGATGCAACATCTGTGCCTTTACTTCCCCCCTCGACTCCATCCAAGGACCCAAACAGTCTTTCCAGGTGAGGCAGGGGTTCACTTGCACCTCCTCCAACCCCATCTACTGTATCCGCTGTTTAGGTGTCAACTTCTCTACATCGGCGAGATCAAATGCAGGCTCGATGATTGTTTCGCTGAACACCTCCGCTCAGTCCATCTTAACCTACCTGATCTACCAGTGGCTCAGCACTTCAACTCCCCCTCCCATTCCCAATCTAACCTTTCTGTCCTGGGCCTCCTCCATTGTCAGAGTGAGGCTCAGCGCAAATTGGAGGAACAGCACCTCATATTGCTTGGGTAGTTTACACACCAGTGGTAAGAACATTAACTTCAGATAGCCCTTGCTTTTTCTCACCATCCCCTTCCCCTTCAGAGTTCTCCCACTCATCTTACTGTCTCCGCCTCCATTCTATCTTTGTCCCACCCCCTCCCCTGACATCAGTCTAAAAAAGGGTCTTTACCCGAAACGTCGCCCATTCCTTCTCTCCAGAGATGCTGCCTCACCAGCTGAGTTACTCCGGCATTTTGTGTCTACCTTCGATTTAAACCAGCATCTGCTGTTCTTTCTTACACATTCTGTCCTCTCCATGTACTTGTCTAACTGTTTCTTCATCTTTGGAATAGTCCCAGTTCCAACTACATCCTCTGGCATCTTGTTCCATACACCTACTACCCTCTGTGTGAATAAATTACCTCTCAGATTCCTATTGAATCTTTTCCCCTTCACCTTAAATCTTTGTCCTCTGGTCCTGGATTCACCCCTCTGGGCAAGAGACTATGCATCAATCCGATCTATTCCTCTCATGATTTTATACACCTCTATAAGATCACCCCTCATCGTCCTTCGCTCCAAGGAATAGAGTCCCAGTCAACACAACCTTTCCCTATAGCACAGACACCAGTCCTGGCAACATCCTTGTAAATCTCCTCTGCCAATCTAAAAAAAATCTAATCTTTATGGTGAGCAGAACTCAATACATAAATTGGAATATGACCTCCCAATTTCTATATTCAATACTTGGATCAACACCAGCAAATATCAGGCATCCTTGATGTCTAACATTGATCAGGGTGGAACTTAAGTTTGATTTATTACCTTTTATTTATTACCTTTATTTGAAATCAAAATGGATAGAATATTGTTGGGTCAATGCCTCAAAGTCTGCATTACATGACTTCTCATTACATTACTTTTACATTGCAGGAACTATGCATTTAAAATTGGTATAGATTCTGTATAGATTTTAGTATTTGATTTAGTCAATGAATTTCAAAGATATAATAGACATATATATATGATCCGTCCTCCAACACAATTTCTTAAATTTCCATTCAGAGTGCACAAAAATGTTTTGGCTCATTAATCAACAAGATATTACATCAAAGGATTGTTATTTTAATATCAAATTATTTTCACTTTTCTTACTCATGGGGAATTGGCATTTTAAATATCATGGTAAATATTTTGTCCGTGGTAAATATATAACAAAGGAAACTGAATATACATCTTCAAAAATACTGAATGCTTCCTGTTGATTCCTGTAAGGAAAATTGATTAGGCCATTCAATCCTTTGTACAACTGGACAGAACTTGCCTTGTGTGCATGCCATCCATTTGTACCCAGAAATTTGCATAGAGACATAACCTGTATCCAATGTGGCCTCCCATCCATTTGACAGATTATTTGCTCTTTACAGGACTACCAGGAATTGTCTATACAACTCGCTCAACTCCAGCTCAGTTATTGGTGTCTAATGTGCCTCTGCTTACCTCCACCCTCCCCCACCAAACACACACGCACAAGCACACACGCATTCACACTCACGTTGTGTCATTGTCAGGATGAAAAACAACCTTTTTAAAGAGCAACATTGAAATATGGATATGCATTGTCACAATTCCCCATTTATACACTGCCATGATGTATAGCAATCTGGTCAAATATCTGAGGAAGATGCTGGATTTTGATTGGATTCATCTTTCACGAAAGAAGGGGCTATGATCCTGAACATAAATGCCTTTACAATATTTTTTTGCCCAAGCTTGGGTATGTGGGCTGTAGGAATTCCTAAGATAGTTACATTCATTATAGTTAACATCAGCGCTCATGTGTCTAATAGCAAGAATTGTTTGCATTCATAGAATTTTTCCGCACTATAGAAACAATTACTGTTCTGCAAAACATTTTTTCAGAGGATTCTAAGTCAATCTAAAACATCTGAAATATTTTTTCTCCAAATTCATTAATTAATCTGAAAAGTAACTGTAGGAACCTGATAATTCAGACATATTTGTCCAATTATGATTGTCAATCACCAAATATCTTTATTTGATTGTGCTTTTTTTTCACAAAATACAGATACTATAAAACAAGGTTTCTGACAATTCTGAGTGGCCTTAATGTTAAATAAGGTTATTAATCATTTTATAAAATAAAAAGTGACATATCGGTAGGCTCTGGAAGATTCTTGTCATCTGAACACATCAGACAGAGATTAAAATATGATTTGTCAAACAATGGACTTGAGAACTGATGTCACAATGTATCAATCTCTGCAGGAAAGCAGTGGACTGCAGTTTGCATAATCAGGCTGGCGTGTAGTATTCTTCGACTTCACTTCCTCACTACCGTACCCAAGCGCAGTCTTGACCTCTTTGTTTTTTTGTAGAGATAAAATCAATGTTAGCCCAAGGCGAGCTCTACTGATTCTGCAGCACTGATCATGTGGAACATATTACTGTTTGCTGTCAATGGTCTGCCTTCTCTGTTTCTTAATTGGCGTTTACATTATAACCGTGGAGTGTGTTTGTGTGTGTGTGTGTGTGTTAATTTAAAGAATCCTTAACAATTTTAGGCAAAACTATGTGATGAACTCATAGATCATTTAGACAGATGCATGGATCGGTTTATATTGATATGGGCAAATGCAGGCAGGTGGGACTAGTGTAGATAAGACATGTTGGCCGTTGTAGGCTAGTTAGGCCAAAGTGTCTCCATGCTATAAGATTCTATGACTACAAACTATAGTAGAAAATCCTAGAAATTCACTCCAGATTAGTCAAAATCTAGGAGAAGATTTTTAATATTTCTAATATATCAGAATGGAGCTCCAATCATTGAAGAGTCTACAATAGTGGATGCAAGGATCCTTTACTAAAACTTACTGATGTTTATTGTCAGGAGAGAGTGGACAAAAGGATCTCCATAAATATAGAAACATAGACATAGAAAATAGGTGCAGGAGGAGGCCATTCAGCCCTTCGAACCAGCACCGCCATTCATTGTGATCATGGCTGATCGTCCCCTATTAATAACCCGTGCCTGCCTTCTCCCCATATCCCTTGACTCCACTAGCTCCAAGAGCTCTATCTAACTCTCTCTTAAATCCATCCAGTGATATGGCCTCCACTGCCCTCTGTGGCAGGGAATTCCATAAATTCACAACTCTCTGGGTGAAAAAGTTTTTTCTCACCTCAGTCTTAAATGACCTCCCCTTTATTCTAAGACTGTGACCCCTGGTTCTGGACTCACCAAACATTGGGAACTTTTCCATTCCTTTTATTATTTTATATGTTTCTATAAGATCCCCCCTCATCCTTCTAAACTCTAGTAAATACAAGCCTAGTCTTTTCAATCTTTCCTCATATGACAGTCCCGCCATCCCAGGGATCAATCTCGTGAACCTATGCTGCACTGCCTCAATCACAAGGGTGTCCTTCCTCAAATTAGGAGACAAAAACTGTACACAATACTCCAGATGTGGTCTCACCAGAGCTCTATACAACTGCAGAAGAACCTCTTTACTCCTATACTGAAATCCTCTTGTTATGAAGGCCAACATTCCATTAGCTTTCTTCACTGCCTGCTGTACCTGTAAGTCAACTTTCAGTGACCGGTGTACAAGGATGCCCAGGTCTCGCTGCACCTCCCCCTTACCTAACCTAAAGCCATTGAGATAATAATCTGCCCCCTTGTTTTTGCCGCAAAAGTGGATAACCTCACATTTATCTATATTATACTGCATCTGCCATGCATCTGCCCACTCACTCAAACTGTCCAGGTCACCCTGCAACCTCTTCACAGTTCACACTGCCACCCAGCTTTGTGTCATCCACGAACTTGCTAGTGTTGCTCCTAATTCCCTCTTCCAAATCATTAATATATATGGTAAACAGTTGCGGCCCCAACACCGAGCCTTGCGGCACTCCACTCGCCACTGCCTGCCATTCTGAAAAGGACCCGTTCACTCCTACTCTTTGCTTCCGGTCTGCCAACCAATTTTCTATCCATGTCAACACCCTACCCCCAATACCATGTGCTCTAATTTTAGTATTAAAATAAGAATTAAAATATAGCATGAAAGTGAAAATGTGTGGCAGATATCTGACTGCCCATCAAATGTATCCACAACTGTTTTGATGAGGCTGCCAGGCAGATCTTCCTTCATCATATCGATATCGCCTTTTCATATTTCCCAGTTACAGTGGTGCCAGAAATCTTAATTATCAAATGTATTTTGCCTCATACCTAGTCTACTCATACTTACTCTGCTTGCTATTGATGAGTGTTTACAGCCATTGAAAATGTTCGTAACCTATTTACAGTACATCCATTTTCCTTATCCATATGAGATAAATGTTCCTAAAACTTATATTGGGTCTTGTTGTCAGTGCAGGAGGCCACAGACAGTTAAATTAGAGTAGAGGTAGGGTGGAGAATGAAAGTGGCAGGCAAAAGGAAGTCAGAGTTGCCCTTGTGGACCGAAAACATGTGATTCACGAAGTGTGAACAAATGCAATATGCTATTTTGTACGATTAAATTGTTGCCTCATCTGGAAAGAACATTTAGCTCCTTGGACATTTGGAAGTGACGAGGTGTAAGGATGGATCGTGCATCTCCTGTTGTTTTATGTTTTACGGGAATTGTTTTATGAGAAGTTGATGGAGTTGTTGATGGAGACGCAGGAGTGGACCAGGGAAACACAAAGGGAATGGTTCCTTTGGAATGCAGAAAGAGGAGGACAGGGGAAGTTGTGTCTGGTAAAGTTGGTGAAAATTGAAGGTATTTTCAATCATTGAAATAGGTTGGAGTTTGCTGCTTATTTATTACCTAGGGTTAAAATTAAATATGATCTCTTACAAAGTTTCTCTCTCTGCTCCTTATTATTAAAGCAGAGGACAATTTCTTCTCCTCTCATCCAGCCTCAATGTTACATGGAAAGATCATTGAAAATATCATAGAAATTGATGATTAAAATAAATATTTTGGTCATATGAATAGCATTTTTGCAAAAAAAAAAAGATGGAACTGGAAAAGGAGTAATGATGGAAGACTTTAATTTTGAATGACCAAACACACATGAATAGTCTGTCTAGCAGGCACGTGCCGTGAGTAATTACTCAGGGTCGGCAGTCAGCCGGCTTTTTAAAAAAAATCTTAAACCGTGCATGCGCAGATTGTTCTCTTCGTAAAAAATAAAAAATAAGTGACAATTCAATTTCCCCAAGGCTTCTCAATCTCCTTCATTTTTTAATTACTGAATGGGTGGGGGATGGAGGATGAAGGCAGGTGGAGAGATGGTGGGAAAAACGGGAGCACACCGGGACGTTGAACCAGTTGTTATCTTATTGAATGACAATACTAATTCAAGGGTCCATTTGGAGGGAGAGTTCCTTTCACAGCGTGTGGAGAGTCTGTGCCAGGGGTTAAAGATGCGAGAAGGCAGAAGTGTTGAGAAAGAGAGGGTCGAAGATCATATCAGTAACTCACTCACCGCTGCCGTAGCGCTCCGGGCACGGACAGCAGAACTGGCCGCCACTTCCAGGGATAGAAGCAGCTTGGGTCGACACCAGAAGCAGCTGCCTTCAGCGCCTTCTGATCACCTCTGGCAGTGCTCTTTGTCTGAACATCTCTCACCTGCCTCTCGCCGGCTTCGCTCATGTCAACCGTGTCCCGCAAATCCTTAAATTCCCACAGCCAAGTAACCTCAACTGGTCCCGTGAACACGCTGTCGGAATTTAAAGATTTGCGGGAAGCCGGACGGCGAGCGGCAGGTGAGAGATGTTCAGACGGAGAGCACTGCCAGCGGTGAGTGGAGACCAGCAGAAGTGGCTGAAGTGGCAGGGTCCCGGCGGCCACTCACAGTCACCCGAGCTGCTTCCTTCCTCGGAAGTGGCGGCCAGTTGTGCTGTCTGTGCCCGGAGCACTGCGGCAGCCACCCAAGCTAATTCACTCCCCAGCCACAATAAAACCATATAGCAATTACAGCACGGAAACAGGCCATCTCAGCCCTTTTAGTCCATGCCGAAAACTTACTCTCACCTAGTCCCATCTACCTGCACTCAGACCGGAGCGTGGCAAGTGGGTTACTGACCCCAATCCCCTCCTTCACAACGCCAGACTCCCCAAACACTGTGAGCGGAGCTCTCCCCCCCACCCCGGGAAATAGTATTTAAAACCAAAAAGCACCAAGAAATGCACTTACCACGTTATTGGTACATTAAGTCAATTCCTCACTCTTTGTTTCCTAAGATACTAATAAAATAATGGCAATTCATATTTGAAAATCCCTCCAAGAAACTCGCGCTGCGCATGCGCTGTAGGCTGCTGCAAAGGCAGAATTTCAGCTGCCTTTAGCTCCCCTTGAAACTGACAGCTTCAAGCAGCGCTGACGGTAGGTGGGCTGCACAGACCTTCCCGTGTTACAAGTGCTGCGGATGAAAGGCACGGAGAATTATGCCTACCTAGGAGATCGTTCTCTTACATAGGCATAATTCTCCCATGCCTTTACTATTTATATTTAATAATTGCCATTTCATAATTTTAGTCAGGGTAGGCACTGCCTACCTTGCCTACCCTGACGGCACATGCCTGCTGTCTAGATAGAGATTGTAATATATAAATGTCGATCAACGTGCAAACTATCAAAACCATTAAGTGTTAACACTGAAACCTTTTCATTATGAAATGAAATTATTCAGCCTAACATGTTTTAGGTTTAATTTACTCTCATTTGACTTTTTCTTTCTGCAATTTATGGCTGTTAAATTTAATTCATGAATGACCATTGGAGAAAATAGGCATCGGTGCTGTAATGGGCCTGTCCCACTTACGCAACCTTTTCGGCGACTGCCATCACCCGTCATAGGTTGTTGCAGGTCGCTGAAAATTTTCAACATGTTGAAAATCCAGCGGCGACCAGAAAGATGTTACGACTATTTGGGTGACTGAGGAGACTACTCACGACCATAAAGGTGCTATCCTGGCGACATGTCGTGGGGTGAAGCCTGTATGATCGCGAGTACTCACCCAAAGCGTCGTACCTTGTTCTGGTCGCTGCTGGATTTTCAACATGTTGAAAATTTTCGGCAACCTGCAACGACCTATGACGGGTGCCGGCAGTCGCCGAAAAAGTCACGTAAGTGGGACGGGCCCATAACTATTTTTAGTTTCTGATATATATGTTCATGCAAATGACATTCCATCTGATAAATTGACTAATACTTTTAATTTTGTCAGATCCAATGTTGCAACAACAAGAAATGACTCGAAAAGCATAAGATTTTGTACGAGTGAATAGATAGTTTAAGGGTACACAAAAAGCTGGAGAAACTCAGCGGGTGCAGCAGCATCTAAGGAGCGAAGGAGATAGGCGACGTTTCGGGTCGAGACCCTTCTTCAATAGATAGTTTAAAATGTGCAGCTATGAATAAATTTTTTTCTATTGGAATGGATTGTAAGCTTTAATATTTATAATTTTTTAGGATCAAGACATTTCTGGTAAAGTCAAATTACTTAAGGGGTTAGGATAATTTGGCGTCATATTTTTGCACAGACATTGTAGGCTGAAGGGTCTGTTCATGTGCTGTACTGTGCTATGTTCTATTCCCTAACCTTAAATGGTCGCCCTCTTCCATTCTTCAGTACGGCATCAATAAGTTAATTAATACAAGAACAATACGACACAGTGGCGCAATGGTAGAGTTGCTGTCTTACAGCATCAGGGACCCAGGTTCGATCCGGACTATCTTTACTGAGCTTGCACTTTCTCCCTGTGACTGCGAGCTATCTCCGGGTACTCTGGTTTCCACCCATATTCCAAAGACGTGCAGGTTTGTAGGTTAACCAGCTTCTGTAAATTATCCTTACGTGTAGGATAGAATTGTCTGTGATCCGAAGGGACTGTTTCCATGCTGTATCTCTAAACTAAACCAATCCAGTGGAGCATTTTCATGGGACTTGGAAGGAACATGATTATACCATTATCGATATTAAAGAAAAGTAGACATGTTGTCAAGAATCAGATTCCTCAAAAATATCGGTGCCATATAAGTTTCCATATCTCAAGTCCTTCAACCATTTTCCTTCTTCCCATTTTTTCCCTTGTCCACAATCCTACAATAACCAAAGGCCACACCTTCTCTTCACTATCCCACTATAAATTATCATGAGCCTTTGACTGAAGATTTTCTCCCAATGGAGGAACAGATCTCCATTCTTTGCCCTAACCACTTCGCAACTAGAGATGCCAAAGTAGAGATGGTTGAAAAATTCAAGTTCTTAGGAGTAAATATCACCAACAACTTGTCATGGACCAGCCATGTTGAAACGATGGACAAGAATGCACCGACGCCTCTATTTACTCAAAAGGTTTAGGAAGTTTGACATGACTCAACAACTCTCACAAATGTCTACAGATGTGGCGTGGAAAGCATTTTATCAGGGTGCATCACAGCATGGTTTGGGAACCTCCATCCAAGACCGCAATAAATTGCAGAACGTTGTGCGTGTAGCCCAGATCATCATGCAAACTAACCTCCCTTTTATTGACTCCATCTATACCATACTCCCTCAGCAAGGCCAGCAGTGTAATCATTGGTCAAGGACCACTCACCATGGTCACTGCCTCTTTTCCCCTCTCCCATCAGGCAAGAGGTGCAGGTGTGAAAATGCATAGCTCTAGATTCAGGGACAGTTTCTTCCCAGCTTTATTAGGCAACTGAACCACCCATTCACCAACAAGAGAGCGGTCCTGACCTATCATTTACTTCATTGGATACCCTTGCACTATTTGTAATTGGACTTCATTGCACTAAACATTATTCCCTTATTCTCTATCTGTACATTGTGGATGCTTGTATGAAATCTTGTACCGTGTTTTCGCAGACTGGATAGCACACAACAAAAAGCTTTTCAATCTACCTTGGTACATGTGACAATCATAAACTAAACAATTAGCTGTCCACAATATCCAACCCAGTTCCATCCTGGTTTTGATCCTCATTACAAACAGTCCCCCCATCTATTGTTCAAGCGTACACTCGGCCCAGGTACTTAGCTGACTAATTATACCCTGGACTACAATTTGAATCTCTGGATCCCTGGTCTCAACATCAGGCAGCGGGTATTCGATGTTCTTTCAATTATATCCAAGGCCTTGGACCTCAACCACTGTGCCATTTCCAAGAGGAATCCTGGATTTGCGATAAATGTTGTTAGTCCCTGCTGCAGCAACTATCCTGCACACTAGACAAGTGTTTTTTAACAAACCTTTTTTTTTTTTTGCATGACCTTGCATTATAACTAAAATATTTTGGCTGAGCTCCACTTCCCTGTTTTCCATAAGTCTAATATTTCATTTTTGGAGTGTAGGAAAACCTCATTATGGAGAATGTTCCTTGGGGTTCTTGAAAGAGTGTTCATTAATCAACATTCTGTCTAAGGCTTGTACAGGAAGTGTGTTTGTTTTGTGCCAATTCATATGCAATTGACCATTGACCTACAGGTCAGGTTTGCTCTTAAACTCTCATATCCTCATACTTTCTGTACACATGAAAGGAAGCCATTTAGCCCATCAATCTATGCCTGTTCATAGAGTAATCCCATCATCTTGGTTATATTATTCTCTCTCTCATGGACCTGATCTCAATCTGTTTCCCCCTCAAACCACTTATATTAGGGGTGATTTACAATAATCATAAGGCATGCCTATCGGGATGTTGGAGAAGATGGAGACTCACAATTTTAGTTGAGTTTTGAGATACAGCGCGTAAACAGGCCCTTCGGCCAACCAAGTCCGCGCCGATCAGCAATCCCCGCACATTAACACTAACCTACGCACTTGGGACAATTTACAATTTTACCAATAACAATTAACCTACAAACCTGTGCCACTTAGGAGTGTGGGAGGAAATTGGAGCACCCGGAGAAAACCCACACAGGTCACAGGGAGAACGTACAAACTCTGTGCAGACGGCACCCTTAGTCAGGGTTGAAACCGTATCTCTGATACTGTAAGGCACCAACTCTAACTTTGCACCACCGTGCCGGCCACAATCACAAGGAGAATGTGTATACTCCACGCACGGGAGCTTGGCTCTCAGTCTGGGTTGCTTCATTCCTACTAGCTGCACTACCATGCTACATTTTAGCACTAAACTGACTATCTCAGTAAAATGTTCTCAGTAAGATGGCTTTGTGAAATATGGAAAGCCAACATTCAGTAGGGCACAACAAGGCAGATATTACTTGTATTATTTGGGTAAATAGAGATACTTTGAGACTGTATCTCTCAGGGCTTGATATTAACACTAGGTCCCTAAATTGGCAGGAGGTAAAGCCTACTGATGTCACATAATTCAGCCAGTAAACAATAAGTGTAGAGAAAAATCATTACTAAGTGTGAAGTATAAATCTATCTGTTTGTTTACACTGCCAATCAAAATGATCCTCTCCAGTTTATAATTATAGTAAACATCCAATAATCCACTATCTGACAATTTGGAAATGCTAATAGTTCAGCATCTGGCTCATCAGGTGATATTTTCACTTTCACGGTTCCCAATTCTTGCACTCCTCCTCCATTCACGTGTCTGAGATTTCCTCCCTCCTTCCTACTCCCAGGCTCCTCAGTTTCCCTGCACACTGATCATTGACTGGGATTCCACTCCCCATGCCCCCTTTCACACTGGGACCCCAGTCCCTGCACTCCTTTGCAATTCACCAGGTGCACTGCTCCAGTGGCCCCAACCACCAACCAGGCCCCCAGTTCCCACACTTACCATCTATTTACTGGAGCCCCGGTTTCCACATTCCTCTGGTTCTGCTGATTGCCCTTCCTTCCTTTCTTCCCTCCTCAACTTTCTCCTCCTAACACTCCACCTCCCCCTTACTTTACACCCTCCACTCCCTTCCTCTCAACTCTGACTGACCTTGCACCAGTTTCTCTCCCACCCCACCACTAAAAGTCCATCAATCCACTTCACAGATTGGCAACTATTTATCTCTCTCTTGGGCTCACACCTGATCATACATCTAGTTTTGTCCAACTATCTGCCCAACAGGAAACCCCCTCATCTGAGGTCATTTGTTGCTGGCTGTGATTTGTGCTGCTTCTTTTCACCAGTTTTTTCTCCCCTGCTCCCCCTACTATAATTAGTCTGAAGAAGGATCCTGACCCAAAACGTCACCTATCCATTGTCTCCAGAGATGCTGCCTGACTCACTGAGTTACTCCAGCATTTTGTATCTCTCTTCCTTTAGACTTAATGGGTTCACTAAAATGTTACCATGTAACAACTTAAAAAAATGTAAATTAGGAGCGTATTAAAGTATTAATAATATCATATGATGGCCAAGGAAGTTTACTAGTCCAATTTCACCACAATGCCAGGCATGTTGGATTAGTTGAGTTTTTCTGAATTAATGGTTAGAAATTATGAAAACTGAATTTTATTTTGATGGGTTAAGTTAAATAGATTGAGAACAAAAATAAGCGTTAGTTTTCCAGATTTTTCCAATTATGCAGTGATTTTCTAAATATGGTGAAATGGACAGCATTTTTCTGACTGACTTCTAATACTCCAGAAATCCAGCACGTTCTTAAAATACTTTATTTGCTTTTGTACAATAACTATGTCTAGAATTGTACAGAGTTGTAAGCATCAACTGTTGTTTCAAATGGTAGCTGCTCATAAAGCATCTGAAGTTTGCAAGTACAAATGACTGGGGGAAAATAAAACAATTACATAAAATTAGACCTTATAGTCGGATGATGCTTTTAAGAACTTTAAAGATGTGATTGTTGTATGTGTTTCAAAAACAATGTGATTGGTCAGACTAGTTACTGTCCAGTACAACTGAGGTACTATAGAATTGTGTAAAGACGTATCTGATTAAAAAAAATATTATTCTGTTTTTTGTTCCCTAAAATAATCCCTGCTGAGTTCATTGTTTCTTTTTTTTTTGCTTTAAGTCATGTTTTGAATTCCATAGAGCAAATTTATGTTTCCTGATTTGATTATATTTTAATTTTGTTATCACTTGTGGCATTATTAGCAAAGTGGCATTCATATGAGATTATTTACCAGAAAAGAAGGGAGGGTCCTCCTTCCTTGTCACATGATTAACTTTCCTGTTTTAGACAGAGCTCCGGGTTTGAGCGACTAGTTATTTGGCAGTGGATTAAAGAGAGAATCTGTCTCCATCATGATGTAGGTCAGATGCTTGCAAATGTGTGGCGAGAAAGAAAACTCCTTCCCACTAAAAGTGCAAAATACCACATGCTATAAAGCTGGAAGCAATCTGTCATACTGGAATGAAGGGGGAAGAAACCATTGGTTAGCTTATCCCATATGTTCTGCATAGAATTGAAATTTATGAGTAACGAAGGCTCCATGTAGACTAATTCGGACTTGCACAGCATGAGACCAGTCTAATGCTCTTTAAAAAAAAAAGCAGATCAGTTCTTGTGTAGCTTTTGTACAAAGTCACTTGTACCAGTCAGTGAAGGAGGCTACTGACAATGTCTCAGAATCCTTATAAGAAGGCAGTCTCACTGATATTCCTCACAGAAGAACCTGAGATAAGGCGGAAGCTGAGGGAGTCCATTTGCAGGTAGTAAGACATTTCTAACAGTGTCATCAATGGTTATGTTTGTGAGATCAAGATATTTTTAACATGGGAAATTCTGCGTTAAGCTGATAGTTTTAAACTCAGGATATATTGTTTCTCGGACAGTTCTATGTTTATTAAAGGTTTTTGTGTTTCTCTATTGAAATGCTGTTAGCATCCACGGAGTTTAGACTCAATACTTGGGGAACTTTTTCTTGTTACTAATTAACAGTTCTTTGATTCATTCCTTCAGTAAATTTGAAAAAGAAATTACAATGATGAAAACGGGCTATATTTCTATAAAGTATTTATACTTGTGAAGGTATGTAAATACAGCAATTTACAGTCATGAAGGGATCATTGAAAGCTGCTGCCAGGGAAAATGCAATGCATGTGCTTTCTTCAATTAATGGTACAAATTGAATTTTATTACTGGTTTAGCAACAGTTTGTCCTCCATGCTTGTGACATTTAATTTGAACTTCCTGCTTTTGTGGAGAGCCAGGCTTCCTATGTCAAACATGTTTAGGTTCAATTTTAACATTTTTTGATAAAGGTTGTATTCCAAATACACAAAACGTAATTTAACAAAGCACTGTGATTCCTATATGTTTTATTCTTCCTTTAACAAAAATCTTAAAAATGGTTACTTGTTGCCTCTCTGTTTCAACAGAACTGAAACCAAGTGACCTGCAGATGGATAATGAGAGGGTGGTAGTTTGCAATCTAAAATCATATTCCCTAAAAATTAAATTTGAGCCTTGGTTGGGTAATTTTGATAATTTAAAAAAGTTCTTGTTAATTTTAAAGATGTACGTGTAACAAACATGAATTTAACTCAAGAATCAAATTCTCCAACATTCAATGGCCACGCGTGTTTTTTGAATTTTTTTTACACTTTGACAACATTTGGATAAGTACCTTGATACATACATTGGTCTGTGAATCAGTAACCGATAATGCCCATATATATGCATGATTTGGAAGGAACAACTAGATAGCAATTAGGACTGGAATTTTAAAAATCATATTTACAACTTAATGGTGCATTTAGAGGACTCAACTGCCATCAAAGCGGAGATCAGGCAAATTTGTACAGTTGAGCCTATGAATTTCTGGCTTGTTCTATAAAACGCATGCCAAAACGTTAAGGTTAAAAAAAAACACCTGAATTAGCGCATTCTTCTAGTTGTACAAGTACTGCATTCAGACTTGTTCAAGGACATATTCCGAACAGCAGATGTGCCAGTGGGATGATATAACATTGTAACAATGTTCATCAGACCTGTGCAGGGATGTTGCAAAGCTTTGGCATGGTCCAATCGTTAGAAATTCCAACTTTAGGTTGGTGGGTGGTGTCTCACCAGTAAGGATGCCAGGCAGTGATGTTTTAACAGGCATAGTTCCCCAGATATTCTAAGAAATGGAATAGAAAATACTTTGCATTTTGACTTTTGCATGTGATTTCTTGGCAATTATGGATGCTGGAGATTTAGGAGGGTATGAGTTTGGGGGGGCAGAGAAAACAGGGAGATGTGAGGAAGTAAGGAAGTACAGAACGCCACAGGAGATCAAACTGTCTAACTCCTCCCCCTTCTGTCATGGGGTAGACTGACTCCCCTCAGCCCCCCCCCCCCCCCCCCCCCCCTCAATCTTTGCACATCCCTAATCCTCTCCACTTGTCACTTTTTTCATGTTTCATGTATTTTGTGTCTCATGAGTGGTAGCAGATCAATGTTGCGTTCGTATCGGAAATGTTCCGGAAAATAGGATAATTGAGATAGATAGTGGAGATGATTGAAAGGTGCGTGTTGCTGGGGGGGGGGGGGGGGGGGGGGGGGGGGGGAGAACCATGGCAAGAATTGTGGGGCAAAGTGATATTGGAGAGATTTGAGGAGAGGATCTGAGTTAAGGCATGACAGATTGGAGTATTGTTAGTGGGAGGGTCAATGAGTGTCGGTATGAAAGTGGGTTGGAGTCATTGGGACTATCACTAGTAAAGCAAAATTAAATCACCTATCTGGAAGAAATGGGATTTCTTAATCTTCCCAGAAGTATCCAGGAAATGTTGGGCCCTTCATATACTGTAACAATGAAGCAGGTCACAGGTCTTCATTTAAAGTTTGCTCCATTATGCCAGGTCTGCGCCATTTTCAGTCCCACATATTCAGTGTTGTTATGTACCATTGATATCAGATAAATATTGCACATGTGGTAATCATTGCATATTCCCAGCAGCCCATATACAGGATATGAATTAGATGTGTGAAGTTGCCCCTTTAATCTACAAAGTGTTTCCTTTCAAACAAATTTGCCTATGAAACTTTGCATTGTATTTTAGAATTTATTGGTCAATGTTTTTAGCTACAACTAGACTAAGTGGGACCCGTTGGGTCCCAGTCACACGGGAGGCCTGGTCCCCCAACGCAACCCATTCCCCAACGTAATATTCCACCACTCACCCGTTCCCCCAACACAACCCGTTCCCCCAACGCAACATTGCACCACTCACCCAAAGCTCCTAACTGCTCAGGCGCGGCTCATTTCCCCTCATCCCCGAGCACTCCCTCCCCCTCCTCTTCATGTGTGGGAGGGGGGGGGGGGAGGAAAGTGAGGTGTGTGATGGGGGGGGGGGGGGGGGGGTGGGAGGGGAGGGGGGTGTGTGAAAAGGTAGGTGTAGGAGGGGGGGGAGAGAGGGTTTTGTGGGGGGGGGGAGGGGGAGTCTGGAGGAAGTGGGTATGTGGTGAGGGGATATGGGGTGGAGGGGAGGCGTGTATGTGGGTGGGAGGGATGAGGGAGGGAGGAGGGATGTGGGAGGGGGAGGAAGGATGTGGGAGGGGGGAGTGTGGGGGAGGCTGTGTGTGTGTGGGAGGGGGTTGTGTGTTGGTGCAGTGGGTGTGTGGGCGGGGGGTTGTGGGGGGCGCGACGTGTGGGCGGGGGTAGGGGCGTGTGGGTGGGGGGAATGGGGTTGTGGGTGGGGGGGAGGTTGTGGGGGTGCGGGAGGGGTGTTGTGGGGGTGCGCGGGGATTGTGGGGGTGGGGGCGGCTGTGGGGGCGGGGGGAGTTATTTGGGGGGTTGTAGGGGAGGGTTGTGGGGCGGTTGTGGGGGCGGGATGGGGCGGGGTATGGGCGGGGGTGTGTGTGTACAGTGGGGGGGTAGGTGGGTGTGTGTGTGGGTGGGGGCATGTGTGTGGGCAGGGGGGGCTTGTGAGGCGGAGGGGTGTGTGGGCGAGCGGGAGTTGTGGGGGGAGAGGGGTGTGTGGGCGAGAGGGAGTTGTGGGGGGGAGAAGGGTGTGTGGGCTGGGGGGAGCGGAGGGGGGAGTGAGCATGGAGAAAAGATGGGGGAAGAGTCATGGGGGAGAGGGGGGCATCACTGGGGAGGAGCCAGCGAGTGGGACCAGAGGAGTAGTGGCTGGAATTGGGGGTGCGATGGGGAATCACAGCGGGCCGGGTTGTTGGTCATTCTCCTCCGCCGGGAGCAGAGTTTCTGCTTTCCATTTGGCGACATCTCTGACTATGGGCTGGGCTGGGTCTCTGACTCTAGGCTGGGTCTCCCACGTTGGGTTTGGCTGGGTCTCCGACTCTGGGTTGGGTCTCCCACGCTGGGTTTGGCTGGGTCTCCGACTGGGTTGGGTCTCCCACGCTGGGCTTGGCTGGTTCTCTGACTGGGCTGGGTCTCCCACGCTGGGCTGGGCTGGGTCTCCAACGGTGGGCTGCTTGGGGCTGGGCTGCTTTGGGTCGCTTCGGGTCCCTCCGAAAATTGTGTCCAGTTGGAAACCTCCGCCGGCCATCCTCGGCTCCAGTGAAGATGTAATGGCGCAGGAAGGGGCGGACCGTCCTGGAGACTGAGAGCGAAGAGACTAATCCACGCGGCGCTGACTGGCAGGAGAAGAGAACAATTTGTACGCGTGTGGTTTTTTAAGATTTTTAGACCTCGCTGACTTTTACGACATTCAACTGATAGGAACAAAACTTGGTGCAATCGTAGCAGAGGAGAACGCTGAGTGAACTGACGAAAAATTGTAGCGCTATCGCAAACTGTTTTTGTGCAAATAGAACGACCGCGCAAACCGGAAGATAACAAGATCAGAGTTTTAGTTATGTATGTATGGATAGATGGATGGATGGATGGATGGATGGATGGAAGAAAGGAAGGAATATGGTTAATACAACAAATTTGAGTCAAACAACTGGCCTATCTCTCTTTTCTATCTCTCTACAATCACTTTTTTAAAAGCAGTCATTTCCTTTTCTCTTTGCATAGGATCAGAGTAACAGTAAACAAATAAATCTTCCAAACCTCCGCTTATTGTGGTAATGTCTCATTTTGCCAGCTCTCATTGAACCATCCTCGGTTTTACTCACCTTACACATGTCGTTCATCGGGTTTAGTTAGTCATGGCTGCTGCAGACTCTGTGCAAATACCTGGTCATCAGTTCTTCCAGCTGGTCTTTACTTGTGATTTCCTTTAGCAGTTTATATTTTAGGGTTTTCACAATTCTAATCAGGATCCACATGGCCAGTTTCATGAATAAAATCTTCAATGGAATCACTCAAGTCATCTGATGTGTAATGTAGATTGGCTATTGCATGCTAGCCAATTATAGTGTTTGTTAGTAGTAGCTCTGCCTAGTACGTGCTTTATAATATCAAGAGCTCGCCTAGGCCAGCCAGTAGATGTAGCAGCTCGGAGCTGTAACGTATGCAGATCCTATGCTGTAAGTGATTTAATAAACATGTGTTGTATCTTAACGTGTGTTCAGGTCACATCATTACATGTAGGAAGAAACTGCAGATGCTGGTTTAAACTGAAGATAGACACAAAAAAGCTGGAACAACTCAGCGGGACAGGCAACATCTCTGGAGAGTAGGAATGGGTGATGTTTCAGGTTGAGACCCATCTTCTGAAGCTTTTTGAGCCTATCTTCAAGTCATCTGATCTTCATTTCCACAAAGACCTCCTTGACAGTCATCCTTAGCGACTCTGGCAAGCTTATCTTGGGAGCTACTGCAGGACACACATGATCAAAGATTGGAAACCTGGCACCCAGAGAAATGTACCAACGCAAATATAGAAATCAGTTGTGTGCAGATGGTAGTTTTATCCCCCATTCTGTCAGAAGTCCTCAGTTGGAAATTCCAGTTCTATAATCTCCAATTTGGCATTGTTCATTGACTTGTGGATAAAGACAGAGATTGCTCAGGGGCTCCTCAATTATGATTTTTGTTTTAACAATTAGTGATCCATTTTCACTCTGCCCCTGATGGATATTTTTGGTTGAGACACTAACGTCCTCTGCAGACCTTCCCATAATGAATTAACTGGGGTAAATAATTAAAGAAAAATCCGATCAGAAGAATCACATATTTATAATGATGCCCAAAACAAATGTTGTGACCATTAGTTTGGTTTAGTTTAGAGATACAGCATGGAAATGGATCCTTCGGCTCACCAAGTCCACACCTATAAACGATCACCCTTACACTAGTTCTAACCTACACACAAAAGCCAATTTACAGAAGCCAATTAACCTACAATTATGTAGTCTTTGGAATGCAGGAGGAAACCCACATAGTCACAGGGAGAATGTAGAGACAGCACCCATGGTCAGGATTGAACCCAGCTCTCTGGCACTGTAACAATTTAGCAACTCTACTGCTGCAACACTGTGTCGCCCATTAATAGATTCACTATCAGGTAGTCAATGGTTCTTATGTAGATTTTGCTGAGCACCACATTTATGTGTACTGAAAAGCTTAAATAAAAATGTAAGGTTAAGCAAATTAAAGACCAAAGTCCACAATTTAAGAGGATAGAGAATGATTATTCTGAGAGTCGTGTAGAAATGAAGGCTATTCCCACAGATTTATATCTGTCTCCAGCCCTCTGCCACAATGCTCCTGCTCCTTCATAACCAACTATGTTGAAGCAGGCCATGCAGTAATTCATTGGGGTGATGTTGATTGAAGCCGACAGTTCCTGGGACAAAGTGATTCAGGAGCAGCATTCACAAGAATGAATGAATTAAAATAAAGATATGAGCTACCAGCCAGTTCTTTTATGTTTTGCAAATGCATGTTTTATAACATGGTGAAACAGACCTATACTGACAGACCATGCCATGAGAATATTTTCCTGTTTTAATAATACACCAGATCAGCTACAAACCTAATCAATTGAAATGTTATCAATATTTCAGAGTAGTTTTATTTTATTTGATACCGGCCAGGAATTTTCAGTTCCAGTTCATATATGATCAAGAATATGTTTTTGCAATTATTTGTCTGCCAAAAAAAAAACGTATATTAGAATTTTTCAATTAAATTTAAACTCAATTGACGAATTCACAAAAGAATATTGTCACATTTTACTTTTTCATACTCTCAAGTGTTTTTTTGTTTAAAGGCAGCATAGAACTGTTTGAAGTAAGTAAAGTAAATGGAGTGGTTGCTCCAATCCAACGGGGTTCAAGCTGTTTGGGGTCAAGCTACCCTTACTGGCAGTGAGCTGTATGCAGTAAGGTTGGAGAAGGGGGAGTGGAAAGATTTCTTGATCCTTTATGAGTGACCTGGTGATCGTTTTAAAACAGCTCACAGGGTCATTTAGTGCCTGATCTAGATGAATACGATGTGCACCTCAGATGCTTCATCCATTTCTAACAGAAATTTGTAATTGAAATTTTGCACCAGGAGTTCAACTGGGCTGAGTCCACTGCTCCCTGCAACCCTTTTGCAATACTGTGTGTTGTTATTGCCTTTCCAGGCCTTGATGCAACTAGTCATGCTGCTTTCTACAGCGTAAAATGTTTGTTAGCATATTCAGAGAAGTACTGAATTGCTTTAAATTTCTAAGAAGGTGTAGGTGCTGGTGGCCTTATTTATGATTACGTCGATGCACTGTGCTCAGGACAGGTCACCTGAGATGTTATCACCCAAAAATGTGAAGCTGTTATCACTCCACCACTAACCCACTGTTGAAAATTGATGTGGGGGGGGAGGAGGGGGGGGGAGTCAGTCTACCCCACGACAGAAGGGGGGGGGGGGGGGGAATTGTACAGTTTGATAGCCACCGGGGAAGAAGGATCTCCTGAGGCATTTTGTCCTGCATCTTGGTGGAACCAATCTGTTGCTGAAGGTACCTCCCAGTTTGACCAGTGTGTCATGGAAGGGGTGAGCTGTATTGTCCAGGATGCTCCGCAGTTTGAGGAGCATCCTCCCCTTCAAGACCACCTCCCATGAATCCAACTTCGCCCCCAGGATGGGGCCATCCTTCCTGATGAGTTTGCTGATCCTATTGGCGTCTGCGGCCTTCGCCCTGCTGCCCCAGCACACAGCAGTGAAGAATATGGCACTGGCTACCACCGATTGGTAGAACATCTGCAGCATCTCACTGCAGATGTTGAAGGAGCGGAGACTTCTCAAAAAGTACAACCAGATCTGTCCCTTCTTGTACAGGGCCACAGCATTCCAGGACCGGTCCAATTTACTGTCCTGGTAGGTTCCAAGGTATTTGTACTCCCTGGTAAACTGTACATCCACACCATCGATGGAGACAGAGGACAGGGGTGTTCCTCTCCTCCTAATGTCCACCATTAACTCCTTAGTCTTGTCGGTGTTGAGCTGCAGGTGATTCAGCCCACATCACTTTGACTACACCTCTGTATTCAGCTTCTCTCTGCTCACTGATGCAGTCAACAATTGCAGAGTCATCTGAAAACTTCTGCAGGTGGCAGGAGTCTGAGTTATATCTGAAGTCCGAGGTGTAGATGGTGAACAGGAAGGGAGAGAGGACTGTCCCCTGTGGGGTCCCTGTGTTGCTCACTACTATGTCCGAGGCACAGTTCTGTAGCCTGACATACTGTGGTCGTCCAGTCAGGACATTTCTGAAGACAATGATTAGTTCCTTGGTCTTGTTGATGCTGAGCGAGAGAGAGGTGGTTGTTGCAGCTCCACTCAACCGGGTGTTCTATTTCTCTCTTGTACGCTGACTCATGACCACTGGTGATTCGGCCATCTGCAGTGATGTCATTGGCGAGTTTATAGATAACATTGAAGTTATGCTCAGCCACACAGTCATGCATCTATAAGTGAGTAGAGCAGTAGCCTTGAGGTACCACTGTGTTGATGGTCAGTGAGGAGGGGATGTTGTTACCGATCCACACTGAGTGAGGTCTGTCAGTTTTGAAGTCAAGGATCCAGTGGCAAAGGGTCCTACAGAGGCCTGGGTCTTGGGAGCTAGTTAATGAATTTGGAGGGGATGATATTATTTAATGCTGAGCCACAGTCAATGAACAGTAGCCTGGCATATGTTTTTCCTGTTATCTACAGTAGGGATCAGAGCTGAATGAAGAGCCCATGAGATGGCATCTACTGATGACCCATTGTGGCAATAGGGAAATTGAAGCAGATCCTGCTCATTTTTGAGGCAAGAAATTATTTGTGCCATAACCAATAATGTGATTCACTTCATTGCGGTGGATGTAAGGGTTACACGATGGCCACCGAGGGAGTTCACTGTGCTATTCTTTGTCTTCGGTATGACAGATGCCCTTTTGAAGTAGGTAGGAACTTCAGACTGCAGAAGTAAAAGGTTGGTCCATGCAGGTCATTAGTAGCTGGTCAGAAATACCATTTGGATGCTTTTCATGGATTCATTATCTTGAAGGATGCTCTGATCTTCCTCGGATTCTCAGATCACAGGGTCATCAGGGGCAGTAGGGGCATAGATTGTTGTTCACTATTGCATTGGGCAGGCCACCAGTCACCAAGACCAACATGGAAAGCACAGAAACACAAGACTGCAGATGCTGGAAACCTCAGCAAAGCTCAAAGTGCTGGAGGAATTCATTTGGTCAGGCAGCAATATTTTGGGTCAGGCCCTTTTTTCACACTGATTGGAGTATGGGGGAGAAAGCTGGAAAAGAGGTGAGATGGAACAAAGCCTGGCAAGTGTAAGGTGGATACGGTTGAGTTGTCCTGCTCCCATCTCTCTCTTCCAGCTTCTGTCAATGAAACCCCTCTCACCTGCACCCACCTATCATCTCCCCATCAGTTTTCTTTCCAGTGTATGTCCACCTATCACTCACCAGGCATTGTCCTTTACCTCATCTGTATTTTCCATGTTAACCATTCCCCCTATTCTAATCGGCCTGAGGAAGGGTCCCGATCCAAAATGTCATCTGTCCATTCCATCCGCAGATGCTGCCTGCCCTGTTGAGTTGCTCCAGCACTTTGTGTTTTGCTCAAGATGTGATGTTTTATCACATCTGGTTTCTTGCAGTGCACAAAAACAGGCAGAATTTACTTGGGCATTTGCTTACATGGTAGACTGCCCCAAAGTGCTTTCATATTTTTAAAGCGACCTCCCTTGCAAACTTATCTCAGGAATGTAAGCAAGATTTTCATCATAGCTGTACCTCACGATACCAGTGCATGAACTCGACTTGAATGGCCTGTTACAAGAGACGATTTTGAGAGACACTTGAAAAGGAAACATTTACAGATCTATGGGCGATGAGAAAAGGTTGGGGTGGATAGATTGATAATGGAACTAATTGTATAACTATCAAAGAGCTGGTACAGGGATGCTCGGCTGAATTGTCTCCTATACTATTTAAAGTAGTGATAAGAGAAACTACACACAAGCTTTTCCTGCACAGAACGTTACCCTCCTTACTCTGGTCTTTATCAATGTGCTCGCTATGAAGAGTTAATATTTATTTTCCATTCCATGGCATGTGAAATGTAGCTCTGCTCCTTTGTAGTCCTTTGCCTAATGGTAAATGATATAATGTGTTCATCCCTTCTAACTGTTAAACTGAGTAGATAATAATTTACGGATATATAATAAATTCTTGGACAAAAATAGACTGTGTTTCTCTGGCCATTTTCATATGTGTGAGTTTTGTGTTGCTAACAGTACTTGACATGTTTTGCCTTCAAGGCTTCTCGTACCTCTTCTGCACAATCAAAAACCACAGATGAACTTGCTGGATTTATGAAATCTGACAGAATGATAAGTTACCCATGTTTACATCCAAAATACATGGATCATTTATTATTTCAGTTCTGGTTTTCAATCTATGATCACCTCTAATTTATTTTATTTTTAGGCAGGATTATTTTTATTACGGGGAAAGCAGTTTAGGAAAAGTCTTCATAATTTTCATTCACTGGACAACCTTTGTTTTTCATGTACAAAAGCACATGAAAATCTAAGTCCTTTGGACATGTCGTGGGAAAGGTGTTCCACTGATTGTCCCTCTAATCCTGACCTGCCTCTACATATTTCAGATATTTCAGAGCAGTTTATTTTCATTTGCAGCAAAATTCAATAGAATTACATGTCCAGATGAATCTTGCAGAATAAACTGTCTGTGTGAATATGTGTGCCTGTGCCTGTGCCTGTGCCTGTGCCTGTGCCTGTGTGAGGTACAAGAAATTCAGTGAATGGTGCAAGATTGTAAGTTAATTTGAAGTAGTGCAAAAAATAGTATGGCAATAGTGAAATAAGGCAGATTTAAGAGTAAATGTGCATTGCAGCACATTTTGGAAGGGTGTGTGAAACATTTGATGTGTTTAGGAGCCTGGTGGCAGAGGCAAATAAGTTGTGATTAAGTCTGGATGTCCTGGGTTTCAGACTTGGTATCTTCTCCCTGAAGGTAGAAGGGAGAACAGGGAAAGGCTGGGGTACTATTTATAGTTCATCTGGTAAGTTACTAAATGGTAGGGTGTGTAATGAAGGGTGGGAAGGGTGGAGGATGAAAATAATTGCATTGCCTTCTGAAGTATAAGTGAGAACTTAAATCTGTTCATGTTCCTACTGCAGGGAAGTTGGAATTTAGTTCCCACCTTTCAGTGATAATTCATGTCAGGAAATCCCTGACATTTTAAACTCATCCTTCCACTTGATGCAGACATTTTGAAAGAGGAAAAAGGAACTGATCTGAAATGAGCAGTTAGATTTATTTTGGGTACACAAAAGGCTGGAGAAACTCAGCGGGTGCAGCAGCATCTAAGGTGCGAAGGAGATAGGCGACGTTTTGGGTCAAGACCCTTCTTCAGACTGGTCAGGAATCAGGGAAACGAGAGATATAGACGGTGATGTGGAGAGATAAAGAACAATGAATGAAAGATATGCAAAAAAGTATCGATGATAAAGGGAACAAGCCATTGTAAGCTGTTTGTGGTGTGAAAATGGTTTCTATGTCTTGATTGGTGAATATGTTAAGTTTGTGAGTTATTTGAAGCAGAAATAATATGTGAATGTGGACAAAAGTGCGGGAGAAACTCAGCGGATGCGGCAGCATCTATGGAGCGAAGGAAATAGGCAACGTTTCGGGCCGAAACCTTCTTCAGACTTTCGGCATGAAAACGTTGCCTATTTCCTTCGCTCCATAGATGCTGCTGCACCCGCTGAGTTTCTCCAGCACTTTTGTCTACCTTCGATTTTCCAGCATCTGCAGTTCCTTCTTTTTTTTTTTTTTTTTTTTTGAATATATATTTTTTTATTAGAGTATTTAGACAGTGGATTAGCAAACATATATTATGATAGAAATATTTCATGTTCAACAAGCATACATTATTAATATTATCAGTTGTATCATTTTGACTCTAATAGTTCTTTTTTTATAGAGGAGAGCAGTAAGAAAAATAGAATAATAATCTATATCAAAGAAGAAAATCATAAAGAAAGGAATAATTTACTATTAATACCGTAGGAGATAAGATCAAAGAATATAAGATATAACTTTTCATCTATTCCTAAATCCAAGTTTCAGTTCCTTCTTGAACATAATATGTGAATGCTTCATCGAGCATAATTCTGACTGGTAACTACGCACTTTGGTCGAGCACATTATCGCACGCATCATGCAAACCATCTTAAATGACCACCTAAACTGTCATTTGGCAAACTAAAAAGCTGTCAAGGGAAAGGCAACAGGGAAAAAAAGTTAAGCGAGAGCCCTGCATAGTCATCATCCTGACATTCAAAAACATTTTAGGAATTATTAAACATGGTGAATAATGAAATGTTTTCACGAGATTAAGATAAGAACATTAAGAATTAAAAACACTTAAATCAACGAAAACATTTCAAAAAATGTAAAGCAAATAATGCTAGACCAATTTCCTGATGGGTTGATCGAGTCTGATAGCAGTTGTTCAAAGAGTGAATAGGAGTTGGCTACACCTTCACTCTCAGCCCCGGGATTCTTTTAACATTCAACCTGAAGCTTCAACTCAGTTCTACCTTCTACAGACCTGCTCAGTATTTACAGCTTTTTCCTGTTTCCATATACTGGACTACTCAATAGTCAGGAAAATATGAGTAAACAGTTGCCAAAGCGTTCAGTCCTTTCACATTGTTGCATGCAATGCAGTAACACAAATTTGCTGGCACTTACATTGAAAAGTGTCTGGATTTCCAATGTAACCTAAGAGCACTTTAATGTAAAATCTGTCAATAGGCTTTCTGTACATACATTGCTCTTTTTAAGTATTTAAATTAACTTTTTCTCCATAAATTAGATGAAGTGCTCCAAAAATAAATCTAGTAAAATGTTTTCAAAAATTGTGATACTGCAAAAAAAACAAAATTAAAATAGGATGTTAACCTGATTTTACTTCGAAGAATTAAGTTTTTTTAATTGGAATTCCCATTACATCATTCTTATGATGTGTGCCATTTTCAAAGTGCAGTTTGTGCCATGACCTCAAAATTAGTTTTGACAGTTGGCAATTAAAATCGTAAAACTAGTTGAAATAACTTCCGCCAAATAATTACTCTATTGTTTCTTCAAACCAGATCACATGGAACTATTTACATCCGTTTCCCCTATTTCTTAGATGTCACGATCACAGTTAGCATAGAAACTTCTATTTGCTCAGATCACACAAATGCTACTTTGAAATTCTTTAGCAAATTAAAAGGTATCCATATTTGATAAGGTAGATTGTGAGGTGCCTATTACCAGTGGGCATGGGTTACAGGTGAAGTAAAACACCTATAGGGTAACTGAGAAGATTACTGGTGCAACATTTAAATATTAAGATGAGCATTTGAAAAGCCATGGTATAAGCACCTATGGGCCAATTGTTGGAGATGGGGATAACAATAGAGTGTGGTCATCGGAGAGATAAAGTGTGGCACCAGAAAAGATTATTTCAATGCAATGGTGATAACATATTGTAATCAAGGCAAAGTTTCCAGCAGGATCACCCTGACCACCAGAATACAATATTTGAAGATAAGGGACAAAATATTCTCCACAATCATTCTCAACACCTCTCAAACTGCCCCTCAAGGATGCGCTCTCAACCCCTTACTGAAGAAAGGTCTTGACCCGAAACGTCACCCATTCCTTCTCGGCCAGAGATGCTGCCTGTCCTTGGTTCTTGGTTACTTGGTCCTCCAAAATATTCCAACTGGAATTTAAACTGGAGGTGGTGAAGGGAGGGGTTGAGTCAGAGAGGGTTATTGGGAAGAAAGTGCCTCTTTAAATTTAGTTGCATCTGGCTGGGCAACCGTGGTTTGGTGGAGATTATTCCATGCTTTAATAGTGCGTGGGAAGAACTAATTGCTGTACACATCTGTCTTTGTGGCTGGGACCACAAATTGGATCGAATGCCCTCGTCTGCTCCTAATTGGTTTGGGGTTGGTGTAGGTCTTGTGATCTATGTCTAGCTGACCATTTAACATTTTGTAAAAACAGGTCAAACGGTGAGCTTCACGTCTGCCTTGGAGAGGGTTCCACCCCAGAGAATTCAGAAGTTTGGTGACACTCGCTTCTCTCTCGTAGGTGTTAGTAACAAATCGAGCGGCCTGTCTTTGGACACGTTCGATGGATGAAATGTTTTTATCTGTGTATGGGTCCCAAGCTGCAACTGCGCAGTTGCAGATGAAGTCTAACGAGGGTGAAATACAGCTTCTCCTTGACAGAAGCTGAACAATGATGGAAGTTGCACCTCAGGAAGTTCAGGACACCTGTTGCTTTGACTGTTGCATGATGAGTCTGACCGTTCCAACGTAGATCATTCTGCAATTTGATGCCAAGATACTTGGTTTGTTTGGATTCTTCAAGGGTGACACCAAGAATGTTGTAAGATGTGATGCCTGGATTCCTCTTTCTGGTGACACGCATGGTTTCACATTTAGAAGGGTTGAACTGCATGCCCCATTGTTGTGACCACTCGACCATAGTATCGAGATCATTTATGGAGAGCATCTTCATCATCAGCTGACTTAATTGGACGGTGCAGCAAACAATCATCAGCGAATAGTCTGGTCGTACTTGTGACTTTTTCATGGATGTCATTGATGTAAAGCAAAAATAGGTGTGGGCCAAGTACTGTGCCCTGGGGTGTACCACTCAACACTGGGTGCCAATTGGAGCTCTTTCCATTCACACACACTCCTGCTGAGTTACTCCTGCCTTTTGTGTCTATCTTCCCTCACTATACTCCCTGTACACTAAAGATGTAGCCAAATTTTATTCTAACTCAATTTTCAAGTTCACAGATGCCGCCACTGCAATTGTCCAGATCTCAAACAATGAGTTCAAGAAAGAGATAGAGAGTTTAGTAATTTGGTGTCTAGACTTCCAATATCCCAATATTCTGGCCAATATTCCTTCCTATTGCAGATTCATTATTTCTTCATTCTTTTTATGTTTGTTGGATGTTTTGCCACTCAAATTGATTGCAGTGAAGGTATGAAAAAAAACTAAATTTTACGTAAACTATTGGCTGAGAAGTTCTGCGGATGTAATAAAACTTACATGACTTCATGGGGGGAGGCACTACATTATGGTCATGGGTTTTAATGTACCATATTATTTTGCATTGATCATTATCTAATGAACAAAAAAACAAGGTAGGGAAGGTGGTTTTTCAGATTGCCAAGTTGTAACTATGAGGGCAGATATAAATCACTGCTTTGGTCTCAGCTGCAGGCAATATGAATAACCCAGATAAAGGGACCAAATGTGTTCTGACTCTGCAGTGATATAAAAGTGGGTACAAAGTGAACTGTAGAGTCTGCAAAGGTATAGGCACGATAACTCAACGTTCATTAAGCTATCAGGTGAAGTATAATGTTGTGAAATATTAAATTATCTACTTCGATAAAAGCATTAAAAAGCAGAATTTAAGAAATTATTGGCTGATAAATGTTGCATTTTGTGCTGAAGATGAATTACAGAAAATTAACATGCAGGTAGGAATTAGAAAGTTCAAGCTGTTTTTACAGTATAAGGAGGTTGCAGCATTGAGGGTTAAAGATCTTTCCACATTCATATACAGCTTTATTGACATTATAACTGGATAGTCATGTTCCATTTTGCCTCTTTAAGAAATATATATTTGCCTGTATGTAGAGATACATTGAGGACTTGATTGATTCATGGCAAATGAGAGAGATTGTATGAGGAGAGAATAAATAAAAAGGCACATGACCTCTTGTGTTTAGAATTCTCTACTCCAGGTAATGATGGACGTTCAGTTTTGTGGATGTTTATGTCTGGTGTTACAAGATTTTTTCACATGATTGGAAGAGAGGATAATAGATTGAGTTAGGCGATCAGACACTGCCTTATTAAATATTGGAGCATTATTTATCTATGTTCGAATTAGTTGCACATTAAAAACTTAAGGTGATTATGGCTGGGTGCCTTGTTACCTATTCTCAGTAGGTTGACATTGCATTGAGTGATAATGTATTCACCACAGCAGGCTTCCATCACTTTGCTTGAGGGTCAAATTAACAGTACAGACAGTATTAATATCTTCTTGCAAAGAACAAAGGAACAAAGAATGAAGAACCATTGTGATTTAAATCCACAATTTGCATCTCATTGTGATAAATAAATAAATTGGCTCGAGTATTTTGTAGGAATTCAAGTAGCTGTAAACTTATATTGTTTAAAATTCATATTTGCAGTTCCCTGGGTTTTCCATTCCCCTCATAATTCTATTTGTGTCCAGTTCTTTTTCTGTCATTCCTGTTGCCAAATCTGTTACCAGCTCCCAGAGCTACAAGACAGTGGCCTGAGGATGATTTTCCTTCTATCTGCGGTCCCGCCTTTTTATCTCCTTCTGACAGCACAGCTGGGATCAGGAGCTCGCTGTGTGTGGGATTGTGATTATAATTAATATCCTAAAACTGTTGATACAGTATATTATAGTTTCAGTACAATGCACCACAATTTACAGGATGTCAGACCAGGTTTGGAGTCATTTAGAATGTAACAGTAACAAAAGGTGCATATCCATTGAAGCACGATGAGCATTGCCTATTTTTGAAAGTGACGAATCAAAATTAGCCAGATTTTAAAACCATACTACAGTGCCCTCCATAATGTTTGGGACAAAGACCCATCATCTATTTATTTGCCTCTGTATTCCACAATTTGAGATTTGTAATAGAAAAAATCACATGTGATTAAAGTGCAAATTGTCAGTTTTTAATAACGGACATTTTTATATATTTTGATTTCACCATTTAGAAATTACAGTAGTGTTTATACATAGTCCCCCATTTCAGGGCACCATAATGTTTGGGACACAGCAGTGTCAGGTAAAGGAAAGTAGTTATGAGTAGTATTTTGTTGCATATCCCTTGCATGCAATGACTGCTTGAAGTTTGCGATTCATGGACATCACCAGTTGCTGGGTGTGTTATCTGGTGATGCTATGCCAGGCCTATATTGCAGCCATCTTTAGCTTATGTGTGTTTTGGGGGCTAATTTTCTTCAGTTTTCTCTTCAGCATATAAAAGGCATGATCAATTGGGTTCAGATCGGGTGATTGACTTGTCCACTAAAGAATTGACAATTTTTTAGCTTTGAATATCTCCTTTGTTGCTTTAGCAGTATGTTTGGGATCATTGTCTTGCTGTAGAATGAACTGCCGGCCAATGAGTTTTGAGGCATTTGTTTGCAATTTAGCAGATAGGATGTGTCTATACCCTTCAGAATTCATTATGCTACTACCATCAGCAGTTGTATCATCAATTAAGATAATGAGCCAGTACCTTTCAGCAGCCATACATGCCCAGGCTATAACACCCCCACCACTGTGTTTCACAGATGAGATGGCATGCTTTGGATCTTGGGCAGTTCCTCCATTCCTCCATACTTTGCTCTTGCCATCACTCTGATATAAGTTAATCTTCTTCTCATCTGCCCACAAGACCTTTTTCCAGAACTGTGGCTTCTCTTTTGAGTACTTCTTGGCAAACTGTAACCTGGCCATCCTATTTTTGAGGCTAACCAGTGGTTTGCATCTTGCAGTGTAGCCTCTGTATTTCTGTTCATGAAGTCTTCGGTGGACGGTGGTCATTGACAAATCCACACCTGGCTCCCGAAGAGTGTTTCTGATCTTTTCAACAGGTGTTTGGGGATTTTTCTTTGGGAGAATTCTTCTGTCATCAGCTGTGAAGGTCTTCCTTGGCTTGCCAGTCCATTTGCGATTAGTAAGCTCACCAGTGTTCTCTTTCTTCTTAATGATGTTCCAAACAGTTGTTTTTGGTAAGCCAAAGTTTTGGCCGATGTCTCTAACAGTTTTATTTTTATTTCTCAGTTTCATAATAGCTTCTTTGACTTTCATTGGCACAACTTTGGTCCTCGTGTTGATAAACTGTAATAAAAGATTCCAAATATGATGGAAAGACTGGAGGAAAGACTAGGTGCTGAGAGTTCTCTTATACCTGCGTTAAGGAGGCAATTAAACACACCTAAGCAATTACAAACGCCTGTGAAGCCATGTGTCCCAAACATTATGGTGCCCTGAAATGGGAAGACTATGTATAAACAGAGCTGTAATTCTACATGGTGAAACCAAAATGTATAAAAATGGCCTTTTATGAAATCTGACAATGTGCACTTTAACCACATGTGATTTTTTTTTTCTATTCCAAATCTCAAATTGTGGAGTACAGAGGCAAATAAATAAATGATGGGTCTTTGTCCCAAACATTATGGAGGGCACTGTTTGTGTTTCCCATTCTTGAGAAGTGACAGTTAACGAGTCTGAGCAAGATTAGCAGTGATTATTAGTTTTTTACAGATCATAGTAAATGCACCCTCTTTGCCTTTAATGCTGATTAAAACATGCATCATTTTCTTATTGTTTGGTTAACTTTGAAATATTTGAAATACACCTGAATTAATACCCGGCATTCTTAAAGTGAATTTGAATTATCTTTAAATTTATTTCAATTGGAAAAAGTGGGTGTTCGTCAAAAGGATTTGAGATTTAAGCAATAACTGCAAAATATATTTAGGAAAGAAATTCAGAAGCTTTACACATGGAAATAATTGGATTGTGCGATATGATAATATTTTCATAAATGAATTAAATAAATAATTTGAGTCATGGTGAAATTGATTTATAGCCATTTCATGCGTTGAAATATTTATTTCATTGTCAGCAAGCATTCGTTCTTCTATTCATACCACATGTTTAAGATATTATTTCAGCTAATACATACTTTGTTACATTTAACTTATTTGAATTGCATGTCAACCGCATTAACCAGCCTCAGCTTTCCAACTGCAGATATCCTTTGTGCTATCTAAATTTTTGTTCACTCTTTTCCAGACGTAGTTGGTGTCCATTATATTCTGTGAAGGGGAATTAAATGATGCATCTATCAGCCATATTTCAGGCCTAAATACAGCTAATCAGTTAGTCAGTGCACTTGTTAAGTTTGCAACTTGGTAAGTGCCTGAAAAAAAACTCTACAATCTGGTTTACTGTTGATTTCTTTGAAAAAATCTTGTCTTGACTCCAAATTATTTAAGCCTGGGTTCATTCCCATACAGTTCATGAAAATCATAGTGTAGATTCCTTTGAATTTCTTTGAATTAATACACAAACAATTTGGATCCACAATTATCATCCGTGGAGCAAAGTGTATTACCTATGCACGATGGCTGATGCTGTTGTTTGAATGAGGACCATATATTGTATGAAGGTTAACATATTTATTAGTCTCAGCTAAATTAAATAAGCAGGAATTTCTGTTGGCTGTTTGAACACAGTTGCCCCAGAATGTGCAATTCTTTATTCAAGGTGCCCTTTAAGGATCATTTCTGATTCAGCATCTTTCTTCCAATTCCATCTGATCTGGGAGTATTAACTGTGAACAAATGTAGAATCCCCTCATTGTTACAACTTTGTTTTTCGCTGCTTTTAAAGGTTTTCATTCCTGCTTGCCACATATTAAATTCAAACAATGAGAAATAGGTCAGCAATGAGGAAACTGTAACTTACCCTTAATTTTTCATTCTCTCCCATTCGTCTGTACTTTTCTCTCACTCCCCCCCCCCCCCCCCCCCCTGCCCATCCCATCTAAATTTCTTGCCTTTTCTCATGACACTTTTTTCTTGTTCCTTTTTTACTGTTTTATGCCTCTCTTGTGTGTGTCTACGCAACGGTGTATTTTTCAATGATGTTTGTGCAGCTGTGGGAAGAAGATTGGAAAGGTCGGCAGGGAGCGGTCTTCAAGCAGTATAAGCAGAGAAGAAGCAGTGGGAGAAGACTGCTGACTTCGTATTTTCAATGCCACAGAGGCACTCCCACCCTTGAGCACATCACATTCTCTGATGAATATGTTGGTACAGCTTTGCTTTACCATCTTTGCGTTAGCATGCATCTGCCAGGAATTGTAGTCAATTGACTGCAGGTGTAGGTTGTTTTTTTTTCCAAAAGAGGAATGCAAATAGGGACAGCAGGAGAATGTACGTTGCTCATCTGTAAAACGCTGAGAATGCATGACTGCCTGTGGAAATCACTGGAATATCATTCAAGGATACAGAAAAATAAAGGGCAATCAAATCTGGCTCTTCCCAAACACTTGCTCCTCACATTTTGAATGCAAACCTTTATGACCTTTCCAACCACTATTTACGCATTGTGCAATTTGTGTTTTTAAATAATTTCACAAAATCATAATATCTTAAGGTTACTGTAACAAAAAGATTTATGGTTATCGTGTTTACTACAACCCAAGACAACTGTTAGATGGAGCAGGTGTCACCCATTTTTTAAGCTTAAATTGGGCATAAAAATGTTTCTGCAATTTTATTACCATCAGAATAATTTATAGTGAAAGTTCTGCGCATTGATAAATTGGACCATGGATTCAAAGCAAGATAAAGCGTAGACTCGGCAACCATTTCGCTGAAAACTCAGTCTGCCAAGGCCTACTGGATCTCCCAGTTACCGACCATTCTAACTCTCATTCCAATTCCCATACTGACCTTTTTGGCCTGGGTCCACTCCATTGCCAGAGTGATGCCCCGCCAAATTGGAAGAATATCATCTCATATTTTGCTTGGGTAGCTTACTACTCAATGGTATGTACATGGAATTCTCTAATTTTAGGTCACCTACAAACATTCCCCTCCACCCTCTCCTTGCTCTCCCCTCACCCCTCCTTCCCTTGACCCCTTTCCTCCACTAAAAATCAGTTAACCAGTTGCCCAGTTCGCAACGATGTATTCCTCTTGTGATCACACCATTGCTAGCCAACAATCGGCCCATCAGGGAACCTCCCTATCTGAGGTCATCTGTTGCCAGTCCTGATTTGTCCTGGTCCCTTCTTGCTTCCAGTTTTCTCCACCTCCCCCCACAATCAGTCTGTGATAGGGTCCCAACCCGAAACGTCACCTATCCATTTTCAGCAAAGATGCTGCCTGACCCGCTGAGCTACTCCAGCATTTTGTGTCTACTCATGAATTCAATTCATCTTGGTGTGGCTGACACTGATCCAATGTTATTCATTCAAGTGATAACATTGTCAACAGATGCAATGCTCATTTCTGCCTTACCGACAGCAATTGAAGCCATGGTGCACAACTTATGACATTCAAATATAACTCACAGTAAAATGAGGAACAAAGTTTATTGCTTGCCATCTAGGATAAATTAAAATTATAGATTCACTGCTGGGACACTGAGTCAAGTTTAGTCGAATCAAGTTTATTGTCGTATGTGCAAGTATATCGAGGTACAGGAACAATGTAAATTTTATTTGAGGCAGCATGAGAAATGCACACACCATAAATTATACTTAAGTTACACATAAATTCTGCAAGACAGTGAAGAAGAAAAAGACAAGTCAGTGTGAAACACAAATAGAAATAAAAGACGTACATGGTAGTGGAAAAGGTGGTCTATATTGTTGTGGTAGATTGATGTGTTGCCTGCATGTGCAAGTCTGTGCTTTCAATGCTGTGCATATTTTTGCATTATTGCTCGGTTTGTTGTATATTTCCCCAATAATGCAGCACACAGATATGCTGTGATTTTCTGCCTAAGTAATTAGTCTGGGGACCTGATCACTAATGTCACAGAACTTGATCTTTAAGGATAATCAGAGGGAAGGATGGGTTGAGGTGCAGCTAACACCCAATAAAGGCAAGTATTCACCCCTCTCGCCTCCATGCATGTCTTTAAACCTGCAATATAGTGGCTGCGATAGAGAATTTAAGGCCGTGAGGTGCTTCTCATGATTCCCAGCACAAAAGCTGCTGCCACCTAAAACTGTGCAGGCAGCATTTTAATGTACCATTCAGCATGGGAAGAAATACTAATAATATTTTATAAAGGTAAATTTTCCAGATTTTCTAATTATTTTGCAGGGCCTGCGATCAGTTGTTAGAATTAAACTGTACTTGTATAATGCATTAAGTTAGGTGAAATCCCGTTTCCAGGAATAGATGTGCGATTTCTAATGGAAAAAATTCCAAGCATACTGCATGTTATTAAATTTAAGATAAACATTCACTAATTATAAAATCCCTAAAAAAAAGAGACATTTTGTTTTTGATAATAAAGTAGATTTACATGTTTTGTGTAAAGCCTTTAAGTAGGACTAAATGATTAGGATGATAAGCATACCCAGTTGCTGTAATATAATGGATTTTAGGTTTTTAATCCTTGCAAGTCACAAGTACAGAATTTATGAAGATAAAACATCATTAATCCTGAATAAATACTAAATCTGAATATGTGAAAATTCTGTTTTGATTATTTGAAGCAAAACAGCTTCTGATGGTTCAGGATATTTAGTCACTCTCTATGTGACTTTATTTGTACAATTAATGGAAAATACTTGTTTTATTTAGCCTGTATTCACTGTATGATTCATCTTGTTTTTAATAGATGTTTTGAATTAGAATTCGTACATTCAAATGTAAGATTTTTTCATGTTTTGTAAGTAGTAAATCATCTATAATCTGAAGCAATTACAGGAATATTTACAATTATTGATTTTTCAGTAAAATCTAATGTTCTACCAATTTATGAACTACATTTTACTTTTCAATTATAAAAAATACATGATGGGATCAGTATCTTGGGTAGACATAAAATTCTGGAGTAACTCAGCAGGACAGGCAGCATCTCTGGTTAGAAGGAATGGGTGATATTTCTGGTCGAGACCCTTCTTCAGAATCTTGGGCACTGAAATATATCAGGTGATAATGTTGAAGGAAAAGGAACTAGTGGGCTGGGGTGGGGGGGTGGGATGTGGGAAGTGTCGGGGAAAGAAGCAGTATATAGAAATGATTTGCAAGCTAAATCACAAAGGTTATAGTTATTTAGCTTATAGCAGATGCCTCTTTTGTGGGGCTCAACAATGTACTTGAGGAAAATCAAACTTATTGGCTTCAGGCTTGACTATTTTCATTCTGTGCACCACGCATTCTCTGTAAATCACATCTTATCCCAAAACTCTGCTGTGGCGTTCATACCACATCAGGTTTAAATAGTGTTCAGTGACCTACATCACAATGAAAATAAATTGTCCTTCTGTTCAAATCCCTCCATGGCCTTTCTCTGAAGACTCCTTCAGTCCGTCATCCTTCCCTCTGCTCCTTTAAGCTCAGCCATTACATTATATTTCTATATAAGTTATTCATTAAGTAAATAATTTGAAGATTTTAATTTACATCTTAATTAGTTGTAAATTACCATTTGAATTCATATTTGAATACTTTAATCAGTTTGGAGAATGTATCTTGCTTATTTTTGTGCATTATTAATACGATTACAAAAAATAGATAGAAAAGGACTGAGAAATTAACATGGATAGATATGAAAAGTTTAGTTTAGAGATACTGCATGCAACAGGATCTTCGGCCTACCTAGGCCATGCTGTCCATCAATCACCAGTTCGCAATAGTTTTATGTTATCCCTCTTTGCGGAATGACCTGCTGGAGATGATGGAAATGTTTTATGGTATGGATGTAGAAAAAGAGACCCGGGTTCGATCCTGACTATGGGTGCTTGTCTGCATGGAATTTGTACATTCTCCCCGTGACCTGCATTGGTTTTCTCCAAGATATTCAGTTTCCTCCTACACTCCAAAGACCTACAGGTTTTTTGGTTAATTGGCTTGGTATAAATGTAAAATTGTCTCTAGTGTGAGTAGGGTAGTGTTAATGTGTGTGGATTGCTGGTTGGTGCGGACTTGGTGGGCCGAAGGGCCTGTTTCCGCGCTGTATATCTAAACTAAACTAAACTAAACTGGGTTCCACAAGGAATAATTACAATGAATAGCAGAGATGAACTTCAAGGGAAATTAGATACAATGTTCTTGCATATCCTGTTGCTCTACATAGGCCTCTGTCCAAACCTCAAGCTATTTACATTTTCATGAATTAAGTTGAATTGAATTGAAAGGTCTCGTCCCGAAATGTCACTCATTCCTTCTCTTCAGAGAAGCTGCCTGTCCCGCTGAGTTACTCCAGCTTTTTGTGTCTATCTTTGAAGTGAATGAAAGATACAGCTTAGAATCACGCCTTCATCCATGGAGTCCACGTCAACCAATGATCACACATCCATACTCGTTCCATGTTATCACACTTTTGCAGCCACTCTACACATAGGGGCAATTTACAGAGACCACTTAACTTACAAACCTCACATCTTTGGGTTGTAGGAGGAAATCCACACGGTCTCAGGGAGAATGTGCAAACTGCACAGACAACACCTGAGGTTGGATCGAACTCTGGTGCTGTGAGACAGTAGCTCTTATCAGCTTGCTACTGTATTACCCTTTTTGTCAATTCTTTTTCTTTTCCGCACAGATTGATAGATGATTATAATATTGCTGTCTTTGGGAACTTACTGTACCTGCCCAAACTAGCTACTGTTTCCTATGTTACAACATAGACTACACTGCCAAATTACATCATTGGCTTTGACAGTGATGTATGGTGTTAAATAAACACAAGTCTGTCTTTCTTTCACACTTCAAAAATACTTCATTAGATTGAAGGCATTTTGGAATATCCCAAGGGTAATGTGAAAAGAACTCTACTAATACAAGTTCCTCAATTTGTGTTCAAAATTATGTTTTAAAACAAATGGAAAGAATGGATGTGCTCTCCACATCCAATGTCACTACATGTCTGAATAAATTAATCACTGGCATATGCATGAAAATAACTAATTCTCTGTACAGTTTCTGTTCCTGTTCTGTGAGGGGAAATACATTACAGTAATTTCCAGTAGGTAATCTGGAAATGGGTTGAGTGCACAATTGAACTGCTTGCTACCACACTATGATGCTGCTCACTAGTTCATGAACTACAGCACCACATTGACATTTTGTTGGACAGTGCAATAATTTTTACTGGAACGCTTTGTGGAATATTTTCACTCTAATATTTGATATAATTTTGGTGGCAAATTTCCCATTACATCACTTTAAAATATTCTTCCAATTTTCTTTTTGCTCGCCAGATATATGAATAGACTTTGACTGTTTATTTTGCTGCAAGATAAACACATCCTACACTGATAACATATTGAATTTTATTTCATCTGAGTTGATAAAGTTGATGGGGTCAAACCTTACTTATTTAACACACACGATACACTTCACATGTGTGCGATATGCTGCAGAACACGATACACTTTAGTCACAACAGTGCCACGTTTGTTCCCTTCATTAAGAAAAATATATAATTAATGTATGTTAATTGCTGTTTTTTTTTTAAATCATTAATTATTTAAATGAGTCATTAAGTAGAGGAGTGGAATTAAGTGGAATTCTGGTCACCCCGTTACAGGAAGGAAGAGGAGAATTGGGTAAAGGATTGTGAAGAGATTTACCAGAATGCTGCCTTGGTTAGAGGGTGTCAGTTAAATGAACATTTTGGACAAACTTGGATTGTTTTGTCTGGAGTGCAGAGGCTGGGAGCGGGAGGCCTGATAGAAGTATATAAAATTATGAGATGTATAGATGGTTAGAATAGGCAGTCAGAGCCTCCTTCTCGGATTGGGAATATCGAAGACTAGTGGGCAGAGCTGTAAGGTGAAAGGACCCAAGTTTAAAGGAGATGTGTACGGTAGGTTTTTACACAGAAGATGGTGGGAGTCTGGAATGTGCTGCTGGGGGTGGTGGTGGAGGCAGATACAATAATGCAATTTAAGGGGATTTTAGACAGGCACATGGATATGCAAGGAATGGAGAGATATGGATTACATGCAGGCAGAGGAGATTAGTTTAACCTCACATCATGTTCGGCGCAGACATGGGCTGAAGTGCCTGTTGCTGTGCTGTACTGTTTTATGTTCCACTATGTATGAGTGGAGTTTGCAACTAATATGCAGCATGTGTTTTCCATTGTTGTAGGCAGCTACATAATGTGCTTTATGTTTGCAATTGTTCCTTATAATTTCTTGAATCTATAGTGAAATAACATTTCCTTCAGATTTTAATTGCGTTTAGCTGAGGGACTAAACTGAGTTGGATTGGACTCGCTGCTTGCAGATCCCACCCACCTGCACTTGCTTGGACCACCTGCGGAGAGCTCAGCAAGCTGACCCTCCCTTTGTACCTGGGTGATGTCTGGCAAGACCATGCAAGGTATGACTGGTGGGTGGGCATCAGGCAAGGTCCTACCCTGAATACCTTTGACAGACCTTTGACAAGAGGAGGCAAATCAGTGAACAAAACCATGTCTCTGAGCAATATTTTAAAAGGCTCATCTGTCTCTAATATTCAGAGTTCTTTAAAATACATAAAACAAATAATCAAATTAATATTATTTAAATATTGTTTTAGAAACATAGAAACATAGGAAATAGGTGCAGGAGGAGCCCATTCGGCCCTTCGAGCTAGCACCGCCATTCATTGTGATCATGGCTGATCGTCCGCTATCAATAACCCTTGCCTGCCTTCTCCCCATATCCCTTGACTCCACAAGCTCCTAGGGCTTGGATATGGTTGGATACAACTCTCTCTTAAATCCACCCAGTGATTTGGCCTCCACTGCCCTCTGTGGCGGGGAATTCCATAAATTCACAACTCTCTGGGTAAAAAAGTTTTTTCTCAGCTCAGTCTTAAATTACCTCCCCTTTATTCTAAGACTGTGGCCCCTGGATGTGGACTAACCCAACATCCCCATCTAGCTTCTCCAGTCCTTTTATAGTTTTATATGTTTTTATAAGATCCCCCTCATCCTTCTAAACTCCAGTGAATACAAGCCTAGTCTTTTTAATCTTTCCTCATATGACAGTTCCGCCATCCCAGGGATCAATCTCGTGAACCTATGCTGCACTGCCTCAATCACAAGGATGTCCTTCCTCAAATTAGGAGACCAAAACTGTACACAATACTCCAGATGTGGTCTCACCAGAGCACTATACAACTGCAGAAGAACCTCTTTACTCCTGTACTGAAATCCTCTTGTTAAGAAGGTCAACATTCCATTAGCTTTCTTCACTGCCTGCTGTACCTGCACGCCAACTTTCAGTGACTGGTGTACAAGGACACCCAGGTCTCGCTGTACCTCCCCCTTACCTAACCTAACCCCATTGAGATAATAATCTGCCCCCTTGTTTTTGCCTCCAAAGTGGATAGCCTCACATTTATCTATATTATACTGCATCTGCCACGCATCTGCCCACTCACTCAACCTGTCCAGGTCCCCCTGCAACCTCCTAACATCCTCTTCACAGTTCACACTACCACCCAGCTTTGTGTCATCCGCAAACTTGCTAGTGTTGATCCTGATTCCCTCTTCCAAATCATTTATATATATGGTACACAGTTGCGGCCCCAACACCGAGCCTTGCGGCACTCCACTCGCCACTGCCTGCCATTCTGAAAAGGATCAGTTCACTCCTACTCTTTGCTGAAATAATTACAGAGTGATGCATTCTAAATAATTAGAATAAGTAAAAATTAATGTACCAGCTATTTTCCTCCTAAATTCTGGGCCGGGAATCTCAAAGAAAATTGGATACTGTAGCGGCACCTGCTGGTGCTCGCAGGTAGTCGAACCCTGCGGTTAGGTGCCTCGGGCATGTAACACTGGGAGGGGTTGCGTTTCGCGCGCTTTCTGGGCGATGCCCCTGCAGCCGCTCTGGACCACCGTTGTGGCTGGATCAGTATTGTTGGTTGTGTGAGAACCGTTTTACGATTAAAACTTAATTTAAACGATCGACTCTCGTCTCTATCCGCCAAAATACTCTACGCGATGTGACAAATGAGTCTGTACATTGGACATAATGTACCGTCCATCAATAGCGTGGTGTGACAGTCACCACTGGCACCTGCAGAAATAACTTACTTGGGTGTGGCTAAACATTGGTATCTCTGACGTGACTCGTTGAATTTGAGAAGAGGGCTCTGGTCCTCAAAATAATAATTCTTGAAAGCACAGATTGTAAAGCAAAGTTATGTAGAAGAGGAAAAACAACAAACCTTTGAGTGCCTGTGTGGTCTGCAGGAAACTATGCCTTGGTAGACGCTTTAACAGTGAATCAAATATATCCACACAATTATATTTACATATAAATATGTAAATGCAGCTCTTTAAAATGTAACCGCAGCACTTCCTAAAATTTTAAGTAGAGGAAGGTTATGAGTTACTGCCAAAGTCAAATATATGTAAGTGTCCATTTAGAACTGCATGACTGAGCTGCCCTTGAAAACAAGATTAAAATAATCACAAATGTTCTTGTAAGATTCAGAGAGAAAATTAAAAAAAAATTATACAGGTGGTGTAATGTTTACCAAATCATCTATCTAATATTCATTTCGGTGCACAGTATTCAATGGAAGGTAATGAGGGCTGTGAGGGAAGAGGTAATTTTTATGTTTGTTATATTTTAGAATAAATTAAGTTTAAGTGCATGTGTTTATAAAAGTTTAAAATATTTGATACAGTAACAGCATTTTAATATGATAAATGTATCTGAATGTCAGTGAAAATCTTGAACATTCAATGATTTGACTGTTTTGACACCTAGCGAAGCTGAGAGGCGTGCCTTTAGTTTAGTTTAGTTTATTATTGTCACATGTACCAAGGTGCAGTGAAAGGTTTTAGTTTGCATGCTATCATGTCAAAGAAAAGACTACATGATTGCAATCAAGCCATCTGTAGTGCACAGATAAAGGCTAGCTATTGGGATCTTGTCAACATTTATTTGAGAGTGGCATTCTCAGGCCAAGCCATGTGATGTCCTGTTGACCATATTAGAGCTGCCTTCAATGATACAGCTTTTTGTAAAGTTAAATACAGACTCAGTTGGTAAGTGAGTGGTTTCTCCACATTGACAAAAACATTTAAGTCATTTGTTATTTCCATAGTTACCTGTTTAGCCATAATTTTGAATGTTGACACAATTATTTACTAACCTTCAAAGCTAAAAAGTGCTGGAGGAACTCAACAGCTCAGGCAGCATCTCTGGAGAACATGGGTAGATGACATTTTGGGTCGGAACTCTTCTTCAGACTGATGAAGAACATCACCTATCCATGTTCTCCAGGGATGCTGCCTGGCCCCTTGAGTTACTCCAGCACATTTTGTCCTTTTGTGTAACCCAGCATCAGTAGTTCCTTGAAAGTTTCTATTTGATTCAAGCAGTGCCACCAGAGATTTTCTAAAAACTGTTTTCCATTTTCATGGTGGGATTTTGAATGTGTATTAGTTTCAGATTTTGAATTTATGTTGATGCAGAGAAAAGTCAACACATTTAAAAGTGGTTATGGACTTCAAAAGATGCTGGAATATGAACACATGTGGCACTTTGCAATATGTAAATAATGGAAAGTTAGTGGTAATCTCTAGATCTGTTAAAAAAAAAATGTATTACATATTTTAAGCTGCGTTCAAGATCTGACACAATCTATATAAATAAAAATCCTATGTATTTCCGATGTATATATGAGAAAGCTTTCAAGAAAGTGTTTAAATCACAGGAAATTTTGCTAGAAATGCTTTGCTGTTTTGGTTTTTGATCAGTCGAAGAAGGCTGTCTCAGTCCTCTAAGACTTGCAAAATTACCAGTGGATGTCTATTTCACGTTATGTACTCCAGAGGTATTCTGCTTGCTGTAATTTAGTTGTAAGTCTCCACATGACATCTGTTTCCAATACCTGAAGTTGCCATTCCATTGGCAGATTGCACCTGCCTTAAAGAATTTCACGATCTGGGAATTTTCAGTCAGTTAAAAGAAGTAGTGAAAACAACATTGTACACAGTGATGCAAAAGGAGCCAGGAAAGTTCACTAGTTGTGCTTCAGTCTGAACAGTTTATTCTCTGTAACTCATTCAGGTTTGTAAAGCTTAATAATTTATATTATTTGCCTAATTAAATATCAAATTTTTCCCTTATTTTCCCATTTGTCCACTAGCGATGTAATTTATAACTCCTGTTATTGTATGTATGCTGTATGTAATTCTTTTGACAATCTCTTCAGGAATTCCTGAGAATGTGTATTAAGGAGGAGGATGTTATCTCCATTAACATAATGGGAAATCTTTATTTTAACGAACCTTTAGGCAGCCATGTTGGTCAAAATGGTGCATGTCACTGCAATGGCCCACTTACACTAGAGATCTATCTTCAAATTAATTGCGTACATTTTAACAGACAAGAACTGGCCAAACAGAAATGGTTATCTTATTTTTTTTTTAATAGAAGTTTAAGAATGTGTACTTACAATTGTTGATTAAAACGTCCAGGACATATCCAAAGACACGTGATTTGTCATATCAATGATGCTTTACTAGAATTACAATTCAATTACAACAATTAAATATATTATATGCTTGTACTGTTTTCGGAACACTCTATAGTAATAACAACAAAAAAAGCCATCAGTCATGTGCATAGGTGGTGGTTGGTGAGTCCACATTTGGAGTGTTGTGTTCAGTTTTGGTCACTGTGCTGTAGGAAGGATGTTGTTAAGCTGGAAAGAGAAGATTTATGATGATGTTGCCAGGACTTGAGGGCCTGAGCTATAGGGAGAGGATAGGCAGGCAAAGACTATACTGTATTTCTTGAAGCATGGGAGGATGAAAGGTGATTGTAGAAACAATTAATAGCATTGTGAGTTGACTACATCGGGTGAATGCACAGTCTTTTACTTAGAGTAGCGGGAATCAAGAACCAGAGGACATAGGGTTAAGGTGAGGGGGGAAAGATTTATAGGAACCTGAGAGGCTACGTTTTCCCTCAGAGGACGGTAGGTATGTATATGGAATGAGCTGTTGGAGGAGGTAGTTGAGGTGGGTACTATAACAACATTTAGAAGATATTTGGACAGTTACATAGATAGGAAAGGTTTAGAGGGTTATGAGCCAAACATGGACAGGTGGGTCTAGTGTCGATGGAGCATTTTGGTTGGCATGGGCAAGTTAGACCGAAGGGCCAGTTTCCATGCTGAATGATTCTATGACTGTGACTATATTTTAAAATGTGTGTTGTTTGCAGAGTAATGTTCTATTGTATGTTGCTCAGCAATAACAATGACATTGAATACAAGGCCCCTATCTCCAACAGATTCAGAGTGCAGAGTATAGTTCCCAGAATTGTAGCACATCAGTTTCTGAGACAAGGTCCAATGTCTCTAAAAAGGTAAGGGTGAATCGGACAGTACTGGAAGTCTGATAACTGAGGGGAAGCAGCTGTTCCTGCGTATGGCAGTGTATCTTCTGTATCTTCTGCCCGGTGGGAGATGGGAGATGAAGGAATGAATGAAGGGCAAGTCTGATTATGTTAGCTGATTTTCCAAGGCAGTTTCGATGAAGTCCATGCTGGGATTCTGCTTTGTATGATGGATTGGGCTACATCCAAAACTGTCTGCAATTACTTGTGGTCTTGAGCAGAGCTGTTCCCAAACCTAGCTGTGATGCAACTTGACAGACTGTTTTCTATGGTGCATCTGTAGAAGTTTGTAAGAATCTTGGATTGTACTGAATTTATTAAATCTCTGAGGAAGTAAAAGCATTGGCGTGTCTTTTTGGCTGTCACTTCAATTTGGTTGGTTCACAAAATATTGTGGGTACTATTAATGCCAAGTAACTTGATGCTCTCAACCATTTCCACTTCAATGCTATTGAAGCCAATTGGGGCATACACTCCACCACACTTCCTTAAGTCAATAACTAACTCCTTCAATCTGGTAAAATTGAGGCAGAGATGCCCACCCTGTGGGGCCTCACCAGTCTCTCAAAGCACTTCATGATGGTGGATGTCAGAGTCACTGTATGATAGTCATTAAGGAACACTACCTATGTTCCTTAATGAATGAAGGCCAACATGCTGTTAGCTTTCGTTACTGCCTCCTGTACCTGTATGCTTACTTTCAGTGACTGGTATAAGCACACCCAGGTCTCGTTGCACCTCCCCTTCTCCTATTCTGATACCTTTCAGATAATAATCTGCCTTCCTGTTTTTGCCACCAAAGTGGATAACCTCACATTTATCCACATTATATTGCATCTGCCATGCTTCTGCCCACTCACCCAACCTATCCAAGTCACCCTACAGCCTCATAGCATCCTCCTCGCAGCTCATACTGCCACCCATCTTTGTGTCATTCACAAACTTAGAGGTGTTACATTTGATTCCCTCGTCTAAATCGTTAATATATATTGTAACCAACTGGGGTCCCAGCACCGAGTCTTATGGCACCACACTGGTCACTACTTGCCATTCTGAAAAGGACCCATTAAATCCTACTCTTTGCTTTCTGTCTGCCAAACAGTTCTCTATCCATGTCAATACCTTACCCCCAATGCCATGTGCTCTAATTTTGCACACAAATCTCTTGTGTGGGAATTTGTCAAAGGCCTTTTGAAAGTCCAGATACACAACATCCATTGGCTCTCCCTTATCTATTCCACTTGTTACATCCTCAAAAAATTCCAAAAGATTAGTCAAGCATGATTCCCCTTTCATAAATCCATGCTGACTTTGACCGATCTCGTCACTGCTTTCCAAATATGCTGCCAGCCCACTACTGATGTAAGGCTAACTGGTCTATAATTCCCTGTTTTCTCCCTCCCTCCTTTCTTAAAAAGTGGGGATACATTGGCTACCCTCCAATCCACAGGAACTAATCCAGAGTCTAGAGGACATTGGAAAATGATCACCAATGCATCCATGATTTCTAGGGCCACGTCCTTGAGTACTCTGGGATGCAGACCATCAGGCCCTGGGGATTTATCTGCCTTCAGTTCCAACAGTTTACCTAACACAATTTTCTGACTATTGTGGATTCCCTTAAGTACCTCCCTCCCGCTAGATCCTCGGTCTCCTAGTATTTCCGGGCGATTGTTTGTGTCTTCCTTAGTGAAGATAGAACCAGAGTACTAATTTAACTGTACTGCCATTTCCTTGTTTTCCATTATAAATTCACCTGTCTCTGACTGTAGTGGACCTACATTCGGCTTCACTAATCTTTTCCTTTTTACATACCTAAAGAAACTTTTACAGTCAGTTTTTATATTCCCCGCAAGCTTTCTTTCATGCTCTTCCCCCCCCCCCCCCCCCCACCTCTTAATTAACCCCTTTGCCCTCCTCTGTTGAGTTCTACATTTCTCCCAGTCCTCTGGTTTCCACTTCTTCTGGCCAATTTATATGCCTCTTCCTTGGATTTAACACTATCCTTGACTTCTCTCATCACCCACGGTTGAGCGGCCTTTCCAGTTTTATTTTTTCGCCAGACAGGAATGAACAGTTTCTAGAGTTCATCCACGCGGTCATTGCATCTCCACTGTCAACCCTTTAAGTATAATTTGCCAGTCTATCCTAGCCAATTATCATCTCATACCTTCAAAGTCTCCTTTATTCACGTTCAGGACCCTAGTCTCTGAATTAACCATGGTGGAATTCTGCATCCTAATGCAGAATTCTGCATCCTAATTGCAGAACTAATCCTTCTCGGATCACTAACTAATCCTTCTCGGTGACCCAATCTATAGTCACCCATGATAACCGCTGTACCTTTGATACACGCATCCCTAATCTCCTGCTTGATGCTATCCCCAACCTCCCCACTGCTGTATGGTGTTCTGTATGCAACTCCAACAAGCATTTTCTGCCCTTGGCTATTTCGCAGTTCTACCCGTACCGATTCTACAGTATCCAAGCTAATGTATCTCCTTGTTATTGCATTAATCTTCTCTTTAACCAGAAATGCCACCCCAATTCCTCTTGCTTTCTGTCTATCCTTCCTGAATATTGAATACCCCTGCATATTTAGCTCCCCGCATTGGTCACCCTGGAGCCATGTATCCATAATTCCAACTACATCATATCCCTTAACTACTAACTGCGCATTCAACTCATTTTGAATGCTCCTCACATTAAGGCACAAAGCTTTCAGGGTTGTTTTTCTTATCTCCCTCCTACCTTTTGCTTCTGTCCTCCTTTTATGGCCCTCTGTCTCCTTGCATTGGGGCCCACCCCCCTGCCTTGTTAGTTTAAGCATGACCTTTCCTACACTCATTTCCCGCTAGCTGCACGGAGACGCGTCCACGTTGTTGACTCCACCCCCCTCCCCACTTTTTGGTTTAACCCTTTCATTGTAGCACTAGCAAACCTGCCTGCCAGAATGTCGGTCCCCTTCCAATTAAGGTGAAACTGTCCCTTTTGTACAGGTCACCCCTGCCCCAGAAGAGATTCCAATGATTTAGAAATCTAAATCCCTGCCCCCTGCACCAACGTCTCAGCCACACATTCAGATCCCCTATCTCCCTGTTCCTACCCTCACTAGCATGAGGTACTGGAAGCAACCCAGAGATAACCATCCTAGAAGGCCTGCTTTTCAGCCTCCTGCCTAGTTCTCTATATTCATGTTGCAGAACCTCCAACCTCTTCTTACCCACGTCATTTGTGCCTACATGCTCAACAATTTCCGGCTGCTCCCCTTCCCTCTCGAGGATGTTCTGAAGTCATCTGAGATGTCTTGGACCTTGGCATCAGGGAGGCAACACACCATCCTCGAGTCTTGCCTGTCGCCACAGAATCTCCTGTCTGCATCTCTGACATTGGAGTCACCCACCACTACGACTCTGCCTGATGTTGGTCTTGCCGGTCGAGTCTCAACGCTAGGATTCGAGTCAGACCTGTGCGCCGCTTGGACTGGAAGCGTCGTCTGCCCCGACACCTCCCAAGCGGGTGTGCCTGTTCGCAAGAGATACTTCCACTGAGGTCTCCTGCACTCACTTAATCCCCTTTCTGTCTCTACCCATCACTGGACTCTTGGAGTGACGACCTGACTGTAGGTCCTGTCCAGGAAGCTTTCATCATCTCGGATGGATTGCAAGTCATCCAACTGCTGCTCCAATTCCCTAACGTGGTCCTTGAGGAGCTGCATCTGGACACAGTTCCCACAGGTGTAGTGGGCAGAGACATCAGCAGTGCCCCTGACTTCCCACATCCCTGGATAAAGCATTCCTTCAGCCAATCCACTCAATCGCTGGTCTGGCTGCCCAGACCATTGGTTGAACAATATTCAGTATAAGTATGTAGAACACAAAGTGCTGGAGTAACTCAGCAGGTCAGGCAGCATTTCTGCAGGACCTGCATAGGTGACATTTCAGGTCATGATCCTTCTTTAGATGAGTGTAGGGGAGAGAAATCTGGAAAGTTTGTTCTCTCAATCCACTACTGCAGTCAGTTTGAAGAAGGGTCCTGACCTGAAACATCACCTCTTCACGTCCTCCCGAGACGCTGCCTGACCAGCTGAGTTACTCCAGCACTTTGTGTTCTCTGCAAGATTCTAGCATCTGCAGTTATTTCCAGCATCTCTCGTGTCTTCAGTGTAAGTATATTTGCTTCAATTGAATTGTTCATTCTCCTTAAAATCATGAAATTCTTGTAAACTTTTTTTGGAAGTAATTCCATACAAAAAACATCCATGCAAACATCACAGACAAAAATTGGCAAGTACATTAAAGTTTACCAAGTTACAATCGGTCGTAAATGCAGATTATGTGAGATTTTTTTAAGGTAGTTCAACCTAGAGTTTGTGCTTAGTGGTGAATGCACATTGCATATTATACTTGCATAGACACACACAATTTCCGGGGCTTTTACTTCATATTAATAATAATAATAATAATATATTTTATTGTCATTGCACACAGGTGCAACGTGATTTGGTATGCAGCTTCCATCCGATGTCATAACTTAAACAACTAATAAAATTTAGATACCCCGAGAAACATGATTTATAAAAAAGAACAGTAAAACAGTCTGAAGTGCAAATAGGTCTGTGCCGGGTCGATGTGCGACGTGACCATCAGAGGGAGACAGTTCATGGGGGTGGGGGGCACTCAGCAGGGCCAGTTCAGAGCAGCTATAGCTCTGGGGATGAAGCTGTTCCTGAGTCTGGAGGTGCGGGCATAGAAGGCCTTGTAACGTCTGCGGGGAGGTATTGAACAGACTATTACAAGCGTGTGAGGAGTCTTTGTGGATGCTGATGGCCTTCCTGAGGTACCGTGTATTGTAGATGTCTTCCAAGGCTGGTAGCTGTGTCCCAATAATCTTCTGTGCTCTGTGGACGACGCGCTGAAGAGCTCTCCTCTCCGCCTCCATGCAGCGGAAATACCACACAGAGATGCCATATGTTAGGATGCTCTTTGTGGTGCAGCTGTAGAAGGTTGTCAGCAGCTGTTGGGGCAGACCAATCTTTTTCAATGTTCTCAGGAAGAACAGTCGTTGTTGAGCCTTCTTGACCAGCGCAGCGCTGTTGGTGGACCATGTGAGGTCCTCTGAAATGTGTGTGCCCAGAAACCTGAAGCTGAACACTCTCTCAACACTGTCCCCGTTGATAAAGATTGGAGCGTATTCCCGCTTATGTGTCCTCCTGAAGTTGATAATCAGCTCCTTGGTCTTGGAGGTGTTTAGGGACAAGTTGTTATGTGAGCACCAGTCCGCCAGGTTCTGCACCTCCGCTCTGTAGTTTGTTTCATCACCGTTGGTGATCAGCCCTATCACCGTTGTGTCATCTGCAAACTTGACAATGGTGTTGGTGTTGAATGCAGGAACACAGTCGTGTGTGAAGAGGGAGTCGAGCATGGGGCTCAGTACACAGCCCTGTGGTGTGCCGGTGCTCAGGGTGATACAGAGATGCCAAGTGTCCCGGATTCGCCGTATTTTGTCCCGGCAAAATAACCTTTTTACGGTGTTCTGGCAGCCAAACATGCTGTTACGGAACACCGCCGCGCCGGTGTTCCTCCCGTGGTGAACGCCGGCGCCATGTGTCCCCGGTTTGCCGGCCCGCGCGATCAGCGGCACTTTGCCGGGCCCTAGTGTCCGCGCCTGCGCAGTTGGGGAGGGTTGCCGGGCCCCAGTGGCCGCGCGTGCGCAGTGGGGGAGGGTTGCCGGGCCCCAGTGGCCACGCGTGCGCAGTGGGGGAGGGTTGCCGGGCCCCAGTGGCCGCGCGTGCGCAGTGGGGGAGGGTTGCCGGGCCTGGCGCCATTTCGAGCCATGCCACGCCCGGCCCAGAGCCCGGGCGGCGCTGGCCCGCGCGATCAGCGGCACTTTCTTGCCGCCAGCCGGCCGCTCGCGGCAGCCCCATCACCGGGCCTCCCCCCCACCCCCACCCAGTGCGCAGGCGCAGACCCGCCGGCAACCTTGCCAAGTGCGCATGTGCCGCACCCGCCCGCCGGCAGCCCGCTGATCTGCACCAGTGCGCAGGCGCATAGCCGCCGGCAACAACCCCAAGTGAGTATGTTACGGAGAGAAATGCATTTAACCCCATTTGTTACGGACAAATGGGTTGAATGTTACTGTGAACTAAATTTAGGGTTGGCATCTCTGGTGATAGTGGAGGACAGGTGCGGGCCCAGTCTCACTGCCTGCGATCGCTCCGTCAGAAAATTCAGGATACAGCCGCATATCGGCGAGCTGAGGCCTAGCTGGTGGAGTTTGCTGGTGAGCTTGGTGGGGATGACTGTGTTGAAGGCAAAGCTATAGTCTATGAAGAGCATCCTCATAAACGTGCCCTGTCTTTCCAGGTGAGTCAGGACAGTGTGACGAGCCAGAGAGATGGCATCCTCTGTGGATCTATTTGCCCTGTATGCAAATTGATGTGAGTCCAGTGAGGCAGGGATGCTGGATTTGATGTGTGAGAGGACCAGCCTTCATGACTAACAGTTGCAGAGTAACGCAGCACCCTCTTCAGGGACCTTGGTGCAGGGAATGTAATAACTCAGTTTGAAGGATTTTTACTGGTGCACTCATAGAAACATAGAAACATAGAAATTAGGTGCAGGAGTAGGCCATTCAGCCCTTCGAGCCTGCACCGTCATTCAATATTATCATGACTGATCATCCAACTCAGTATCCCGTACCTGCCTTCTCTCCATACCCTCTGATCCCCTTAGCCACAAGGGCCACATCCAACTCACTCTTAAATATAGCCAATGAACTGGCCTCAACTACCCTCTGTGGCAGAGAGTTCCAGAGACTCACCACTCTCTGTGTGAAAAAAGTCTTTCTCATCTCGGTCTTAAAGGATTTCCCCCTTATCCTTAAGCTGTGACCCCTTGTCCTGGACTTCCCCAACATCGGGAACAATCTTCCTGCATCTAGCCTGTCCAACCCCTTAAGAATTTTGTAAGTTTCTATAAGATCCCCTCTCAATCTCCTAAATTCCAGAGAGTATAAACCGAGTCTATCCAGTCTTTCTTCATAAGACAGTCCTGACATCCCAGGAATCAGTCTGGTGAACCTTCTCTGCACTCCCTCTATGGCAATAATGTCCTTTCTCAGATTTGGAGACCAAAACTGTACGCAATACTCCAGGTGTGGTCTCACCAAGACCCTGTGCAACTGAAGTAGAACCTCCCTGCTCCTGTACTCAAATCCTTTTGCTATGAAAGCTAACATACCATTCGCTTTTTTCACTGCCTGCTGCACCTGCATGCCTACTTTCAATGACTGGTGTACCATGATACCCAGTTCTCGCTGCATCTCCCCTTTTCCTAATCGGCCACCACTCCATGCCAAAAAATTAATTTAAATAAAGGAAATTTAATTTAGAATTGTTTAATTCAATGAAAAATTAGGTGCGGAAAGCAGAATAAAAAGATGGAACGAAAATGGGATCAAAAGAAAGTGATAAAATAAATATCTAAGGTGAAATATGTTTTATTATGGCTCTGTTTTTTTTAAACTTACATACTAACTAAAATCTAAAGGAAGGAAACTCCATACATGAAAATGTTATTTTTGAATGCCAGATTATTTGTTTGGCAGGAAGGCAGTAAATTAAGCTTTAGTTTGGAAATACAGCATGGAAACGGGCCCTCCGGTCGACTGAGTTCACGCTGATCATTTATCACCATGTTATCTCATTTTCACATTCTACACACTGGGGGCAATTTACATGTCAATAAACCTATAAATCTGCACATCTTTGGAAAGAAACCAGTGCACCCGGAGGAATCCCATGCGGTCACATGGAGAACGTACAATCTCCTCACAGACAGCATCCGTCATCAGGATCGAACAAGGTCTCTGAAACTGTGAGGCTGCAGCTCTACTGTTGTGTCACTATGCCACTAAGGCAGTACCTTGATTAAAAAATAGTTTATGATTGAATTAGGTTATTGATACGCAGGTACCACATCCTTATCCTCTTTCAGTGTTTTAATGCTGTGTGTTGGTGGGATACCAGCAAACTTAATTAACAAGGAAAATGGCCTGAAGAGCCTGTTCCTGTGCTATATTATTCTTGATATTCACTTTAAACTCCATAGGAAGCTATACATCCTGCCATCTGATTTACTTGGGGAAAATGATGCGCATGATAAGTTCATATTAGTTCATGGTTCAAATAATAAGTGAATAGTGTATTTCTCCAATGCAATAAGTATGTTCATTAATTTGTGCCAAATAGTCACCACCATTTCCTTGGTAAGAATCCATCAAAATTCATTAATAGCTACAAATCCAACAAACAAAGCCTATGTCTGAAAGATATAAAAAAAGATAATTTTATAAAATATGTTCTTTACAATATGTTATATGTCTATATTCTGACCAACGATATAGAAGAGCCAAAAATGCTTAATTCCTCTCTCATTATTTGCCATATTCCTTCTAGTGTATGTTTGTACTGTCCAACTGTAACAAAAAATGCCTTTCAGGCTGGATAAATACCACTATTTCTTGTAACTTCTAAAGATTAAATGTTGATGGAGAACGCAGATTAGAACTGTTAGACTGAGGAATTCCCTTATGCGCTAATTGGCTTGATGTAGAAATGATGGTAGCATTCAACCATTACTCAAGGAAGAAGAAAATGGAGTTGAAGGAATTGGAACAGGTTGGGCAAATTTGATTTGAACTGTATCCATGTGGAAGCTAATTGATGGTATGCATGCATGTGCCTTTTGACATCTTTAGCATTGTAGGAACTGTAAATCCAGTGTGCTGTCAAAGCTTGTACTGAACTTGAATGGTGTAGGCTGAGACATTTCTTATTCCACTAAAAACAGTAATTTTTAACTCCAGTGAGACAGTTTTGCTTTGAGGTTTAAACAATAGATACTTTAGAAATAAGGAAGCTTTTGGCAAAGTCATCTTTTGGCATCGTCCTCATCTATCACAGTTAGGTTGACAAGTGGAGTGAATAGTTTGTGTGGGTGTTATCTCATACCAGGAACCTTCTCAGATCACCCTCTGTACAAGCAAGTTACCTAGTCATCCTGGTAAACCCAGTTATTGCATTAATCCCAGGGAAATCCTGTTGAACTGACTGCCTGGAGGCAGGGGGTGGGGGCAGTGGTTTCCTGTTCTATGTCCCCATTAAAAACTACAGAATTACTCATCTTTGGCTCTTGTTATGGGGCTTCATTGAGAAAATGAAATTATGCTACAACAAGCGAGTGTCCAGTTGTTATTTTCCCATGTCCCCTCTACTAACAGGGATGATCTCTCCTGACCCTGGAGTTTTTGCAGGGAGTTTCTCTTCCAGCTGTTCAGATCCATGTATTTTTGGGAACACTTTCCTGATTACACTTCTGCTAAGTATAAATTTTATCATGCTATGCTTTTAAAATCTGGTTTATTTATTTATAGTGCAAGTAATTATAAACATTTTTATTACGGCAAAAATTACTTTTCCAAATTGTGGTTGTGAGAACACTGACTAATTCTTGGTGTTATGTAGACTGTAAATTTACTGTGCATTTCAGCTGTTCTAAATCATTGGGAATATTTATGGTAAACATAGATCTTCCTGGGGTATTTGCGGACTACATGATGAAGGTCAGATTGTGAGCAAGGGTTGTTCCAGTCTGTCACATAAAACTATGTACTACTGTCTGAAGTGGAGATTAGATGTGGTTTATGCTGATTCACATTTGGCCAACAGATGGTGAAACTATTCATCTTGAGATTTTTGAATAACAAAATACATGCACAACGACTGGATAATTGTAAGAAAGTGGTTGATTAGTCGGTCTTGTTCATTTTATATCTGAGTGAAACCTCACCTAATTAGATGTTGCACTGTATGTTGCCTGGAGTGCAGATGCTGTTAAAGTAATTTAATGTAATTTGAAGATGGAAAATAATAAAAATGTATGGCTTTTTCCGTGGTTCCTTTGATTACTAGATGTTTAATAATTTAACAATGACATTTATAAATGATTGTGTTACTGAGAGAACCACAGAAGAGCCTAACTCCAGTTACACCATTAATTTTATCCCTGATGTACAATTTAAGCACAAACAAGAGTGAGTCCGTTCATGTTAAAAATTATAACTTTCATCAGACAAATTTCACATTGCTGCATGTAAAACCACAGTGGCGTGGGGACTTATTGTACTTGATGGCTACTTTGCTATCAGCAGATTGACGGTGAATTTATATGGATGCTGATTATTTATTCCTCATTTGTGCACAGTGAATCTAAAGGGTTTCGTTTATTATTGTTGTTTAAATGGAAAATTGTAAAGGGAAAGGCAATGTTTTTTTTCAAGAAAATTTGTTTTATTGCGTGTTTTAAATATCTGGCATCCTGCCTTTATTCAAAACTTTTGAGTGTCCCAAAGCACTCCAGTGGTGTCAATCTTTCATGCCACTCTCCGATTCAGATGAAAGTGAAAGACCCTGTCAATGTGACTTACTTCATCTAAACACAAATTCAATCTCCTACTTGGGAACAATTGTTGCAATGAATTACTGCTGAGTGGAGTGACTTGAACCAGTGTGACTGGTTCCGTGTTCACTGGTCTTCAGATTGCTATTATGTCACTGTTGGAAGGCACTAAGTGGAGACCTGGCACTTACTCACTGGGAGGAAGTGAAAACTCAGAGAAAAGGTGATCCTCTGTTCACTCATTGTAGCCTTTAGCAGCTTGTTCAAAGTTCTATTACCCAAAACTGCCTGCTTGGCTTTTTAACTAGTTTGTATCACAGGGAAACCACATACTCGGAGAGAATAATTGAGAAAAGATGGCAAGCCAAAAAAGGAACTCTATGTAAAACTAATTCCTCCCTTTGTTCCAGGATGGAAGAGACTGTAAGAAATCTACTCCAGAATCAAGGGGCACTAGGACAGAACACAGGAGCAACAGCTGATCTTTTAAATGCTTGCCAGGTATGAATTACTAAAGGTTAAATAGTGTACGATATCATTAATTATTTTATCATCTTTCCGTTGTACATGAGGTAAGTAAGAAATGAGATGAAATGCTCAAAAGCGGGAGGATTATTCAGCCTAAACACAAAGTGCTGGAGTCACTCAACGGGACAAAGGAGCATTTGTGAAGTGAATACATAGGCGAAGTTTCAGGTCGGGACCCTTCTTCAGACAGAACATCAGCTCTCCACCAGTGCTTGGTATTTTGCATAGAAGTTGTCTGACCCACTGAGTTACTTCAGTACATTGTGTTTTGCCCAAATGCTGCCTGGCGGGCTGAGTTGCTCCAGCATCTTGTATCTTCCCTTACATCCATCCATCATTGCAATATTATCTTTGATAATCCTCCCATTTCCAAAGTAAAGAATAATGTTAAATTAAAAAGTAGGGTATACAAAGTACCCAAGCCTCGTGGAAGACTGGAGGACTGGGAAGTTTTTACAATCAAACTACAAAAAATGAAAACAATTCATAAGAAAGGAGAAATTGAATTTTAAGAGAAAACGTGCAGGTGATATCAAACCAAACACTATAAGTTTCTATGGATATATAAATAGGAAGAGGGCTTGTAAAGGAAATTCACAGGAATTTCCAATTCAAAGGAAATTCAATGTAAAGGGGATTCATGAGAATAAGAAACAAGGAATTGCAAATGCTGGTTAAATCACAAAAAAGACACAATGTGCTGGAGTAACTCAGCAGGCCGGGCAGCACCTCTGGAGATCATGGTTAGATGACGTTTTGGGTCGAGACCCTTCTTCAGACTGATTATTGTGGAGGAAGAAAAAACCTAAAGGAGGTGAGAGGCAGGACAAAGCAAGAAGGGATTTTTGACCTTTCTTCCAGTACTTGTTTCTTTCAACTATATTCTTTTGATTTGTTCTCACTCTAACTGCTCCCATTCACTCATTGACCAATGACCCTTATTTGCAGCTTATCTCCATGCTACTTGGGGTTTACCCTGTGAGATATACGCCTCTCCCCTGGCATCCCTGGATCATAACAAGTTATTTTCTCTCCTTCCATTTTCTGGCGACAGGCCTCGTTCTGACACATTAAATCTTGTGCAGTCTGACCAGCTGAGCATTTCCAGCATGTCTGTATTTCTTATTTTTAAACTTCAGACAGGTATTGTCCTCTTTGAGAAGTGCAAAGTACTTAAAGGGACTCAAGGGGATGCATTGAGGATCTTTCCCCTGGTTAGGGGATGTAGAGTTTAGCATCATGTTTTGAATGTAAAGGGTAGAACCATTTAGGTTTCAAATGAGGATACATTTCTTAATTTCTTCACCAAAAAATATTTGTATTTTATTTTTTACTCGAGTCAGTTGTGGAGTCTTAGCCATTGATCGCACTCAAAGCAGATCAATAGACTTGTGGATATTAGATTTGAGAGATGTAGGGATAGGGCAGGAAAATGCCGAGGCTAGATCAAACATGATCATTTTGAATGGTGGAGCAGGCTCAAGGGCTTGAATGACCTACGCTTCCAGTCTTATGATTGCTTTTTTATATTTTTTAAAGTTCCTTTTGAATCATGGCAACAATGCACTTGTGATTGCTCAGGAGAAGTAGGCCAACACCCAATCAACACCAGAATTCAACCTTTCATCAAGCAGAAATTAGATGTCCTAAAATAGTACCTCATATTTCAGAGCGAATCAAATTAAGAAACTTAGATGGTTATAAAACTTTAGATCAATGCTTGGCTTTTCATAGTCACGCAATACTTTTTTCAACTTTCGGTTATTTTGTCATCAGGTCATAAGGTCATAAGGGATAGGAGTAGAATTAGGCCATTTGGCCCATCAAGTCTATGCCATACAATCATGGCTGATATTTATCTCCCTCCTAACCCCATTCTCCTTATGACCTCTGACACCCCATACTAATCATGTATCTATCTATCTCTGCCTTAAAAAATATCCACAGACTTGGCCTCCACTACCTTCTGTGGCAAAGATTTCCTCCACCCTCTGACTTAATCATTTTCTCCTCATCTCCTTCCTAAAAGAACATCCTTTAATTCTAAAGACCTAGACTCTCCCACTAGTGGAGACATCATCTCCGCATCCACTCAATCCAAGCCTTTCATTATTCTGTATGTTTCAATTAGGTCCCCCTTCATGTGTGCATCTTGGAATGGCTCGTGCCTCTAACCCCTGAGGTTGGTATTGTTGAACAAACTATTCTTCACAATAATTTTTGTGATAATATGTTATTCCTTCTCTGGAAAAAAAACTGCAGTGACCATAGATCATGTCATTTTCCTAGGATTGTTAGGTCCTTCCAACAAATTTACAAGGAATAAGTCGGAAAAATCCCTCCCTCCCCCAAGAAATGTGTCTTGGTGCTTCATGCAATGGTGTAGTATGTCTTTACATCTGAAATTCTACAAAATCATCTGTATGTGATTTAAGTTCATTTATTTACTACTTTCTGAATCACCATTCCACCCCTTACTCTTTTGCATTCTGATATTTATCAGAATATATGAGAACTATAATGAATATTTCTATTAAAAGTAAGGTTTCACCATATTCTGCTGCCAGACATTTTTAGTGGGGTAGCATTCAATAGTATCACAATTGTCAAGTGGCAAAAAATAAGCTATATTTTCCACCTGTTTGATTAGTCCATTATTCAAATGCTGTACAGAGCTGACAAAATGTTGCATTGTCTGTACACTTGACTTGAGAATGCAGTGATTATCCCATTTCCATTCTCAGCAGTTAATGATATAATGCCCCTCATTAATGTTTTTTTGCATTAGTCGTAAATTCACGTTTTTTTCTGAAAAACGTGTTAGACATTATGCTGGTAAAAAATTAACAGCTGTCTCTCAGAATAAGTCAATGATGCATTTTAGCTTGATGGCTGAGGTATCATGGAACAATCTATCACTCAATGGCTGTTATAGGTTTTGATACTCAGATTAACCTTTAGTGACCTTGAAAATAAATTATGGATGGAAATATATGAATGTAAATTGGCAGAAATATTCTTCAGTTTCTAAATCTACTTTCTGCCTTGTAGTGACATTTGTTTCCAGACTATTTCTGAGTCTGTTTCAAACCTTTTGAGTGACAGCACTAATAGCAGGAAATGCATTATCAAAGCAGAATTGCAGAAGTCCCACTAAGACTCATAAAGTTATAGAATTTAAATGTCTATGCACTTGCTGAAAGAGGTTTTGGATTTGCATCTAACAAAAGAACAGCATGTTCAAAGCTATTTTGGCATATTTTATGTGAACAGTTGTCAGCCTACTTTTTAAAATGCTGATAATTGCTGCATGCTTAAATAATTTACATCAATATACAAAATGCATAAATTTGACATCAGGTGGAATGGCATTTCTCACTGGATTTCTAAATGGAAGTACATCTAAAACAGAAAACATGCACTAAGTAAGGGGATGCTTACAGATCTTTGGCTAGACTGGTAATTATAAACTTGGTGTTAACAGGTAAATTAAATGGCATGTTTGAATAAGAATTACTTTATGCCTCATTAAAGTGTCATAAGAAATGACATGTTACTACAAGAAAAACTTCAGGAAAATTAAGGAATAAAACTTCAAACATTTTTTTTTCATTAATTATACTCATGTGCATTTCACAGAAGTGAAGTTGGCACTAAATAGGATTTAAAATTAGTTGGTTGAGGTAATTGAAGAGGTAGATTTTGTTTCTGCAGTTTAGTGTGAGCCCTCACCACAGAATCACAAACATTGAGTCGTCTTTGTAGATTGGATTTCCCCTTAATGGATGTTTGATTTTTATTCTGGCATCAATTTAAGCAAATCTCTAATGTTGAGCAACAGCTATGTTTTGAAACAGCCTAACACATTGAAAAACATTCACAACAAAATCAAACTGAAAGCTTGACTAAATGACCATTATAATAATTTATCAAAAGTGATATAAAAATGGGGACATTTACATTAAGTTAAGGTAGAGGGTGATATTAACTAACTTATAGAACATAGAGCAATACAGAACAGGAACAAGCTATTCAGCCACAATATCTGTGTCAAACATGATGCCAAGTTAAATTAATCTCATCTGCCTGCTTGTGATCGATATCTCTCCATTCCCTGCATATCCATACCTCTTAAAACTTCATAGAAGCCACTACAGTATCTGTTTATACCACCAGCACAGGCAGCATGTTCCGGGCACCCACCACTCTGTGTAAAAAAGAAAATTGCCCTACACATCCCCTTTAAACTCCCTCCTCTGACCTTAAATCTATGCCATTTAGTCTTTTATATTTTCACCCCAGTCTCCCCGTAATCACTGATGTTTTAGAGAAAACAATCCAAGGTGTGCAACCTCTCCTTGCAGCTGATACCCTATAATCCAAGCAGCAGTTGTATACCACTTTTGACACTGCCCAGAGCCTCCACATCCTACCTGTAATAGGGTGGCCACCATTGCACACATTACATGAGATGCAGCCTAGCTGAAGTTTTATAAAGCTGGAACTTGACAATCCAACTCTTATACTCAATGCCCCAACTGATGAAGGCAAGCGTATTATAACCGTATAACCGATCAGTGATCCCTGCAAATTAACACTATCCTACACGTGCTTGGGACAATTTACACATACACCAAGCCAATTATATCTACATACCTGTACGTCTTTGGAGTGTGGGAGGAAACCTGAAGAACTTGGAGAAAACCCACACGATCATGGGGAGAACGTACAAACTCCTTACAGACAGCACCTGTAGTCGGGATTGAGCCTGGGTCTCTGGTGCTGCAAGCGCTGTAAGGCAGCATCTCTACCACTGCACCACTGTGCTGACCTCACCTAAATCCTCTGTCTCCAAGCACAAATTCCCTCCTTCATCCCTGAGTAGCCCTACTTGTCTAAATGTTACCCTACCTAGCTACCCTTTTGTTTTTTAATGTACATATAAAAAGCCTTTGGAATTTATTTAATCTGACATGCAATAGCATTTCTTGGCCCTTTTGTCCACTCGAATTCTCTGCTTGAGAACTCAAACACATTTCAATTATTTTAAAATCCTTGGAACCTTGACACAATTTTTCTGACAGTATTAGGTGCCACACGTAAAATTAGTTTACAAGGCTAGGGAGGTATTCAGGAGAAATTGAGGTTAAGGATGTCTTTGAAATATCCAAACCACATCAAACAAGGTTAATAGCTTTGAAGATTTTTATAGTAGGAATGGAATATGGGAGATAGACCAAAGATGCTGGACCCGAAACGTCTCGCCCCGAACGACACCCACTTCTTCTCTCCCAGAGATGCTGCCTGTCCCGCTGAGTTACTCCAGCATTTTGGGTGTCTGTCTTTGGTTTTAAACAACAGTCAGAAGTGAATTGTAGAACCAGAAGGAGAGGTGGTGGGTAGATGAAAACAAGTGTGGGGATGTCAGTTGGAGACCTGGAGGGGTAGGAAGGGGAATTAAAGTGACTTGCAACTGCCAACGGTTCTTTGCAGACAGAGTGCAGGTGTTCAGCAAAACAGTCATCTGATCTAAGCTTTCTCTCATTTGGTTGCATTTTGGGAAGTTAAACCAGGGCAGGGCCTTCACGGTGAACAGCGGGGCTCAAGGAAGTGCTTAGAGCAGAGAAATCTAGAAGTGCAGGTACTTAGTTCCCTGAAAGTGTCAACACAGGTAAATAGGGTGGTTTAGAATGCTTTAGGTACTTTGGCCTTCAGCGGTCTAGGTGTTGAGTATAGAAGTTGGGATGTCACATTACAGTTATACAACACATTGATGTGGTCACATTTGAAGTATTGTGTTCAGTTTTAATAAGAAGGATGTCGTTAAACTGGAAATTGAGCAGAGAAGATTTACAAGGATGGTGTCAGGGGTTGAGAGCCTGAGCTATAGGAAGTGCTTGGATAGGCTAGGACTTTATTCCTTGCAGAGCAAGAGGCTGACAGGTAATCATGTGGAGGTGTATAAAATCATGAGGGGAGAGTCTTGTACCCTGAGTGGGGGAATCAAGAACCAGAGGTCACTGGTTTACGGTGAGAGGGGAAATCTTTAATAAGAATCGTTGGAGCAACTTTATTCACACCGAGGGTGGTGGGTAAATGGAACAAGCTGCTCGAGGAAGTAGTTGAGGCAGGTACTATATATAACACTTGGACAGTTGCATGGATAGGAAAGGTTTCGAGGGATGTGGGCCAGGTGGGACTAATACAGACGGGGCTCCTTGGTCGGCATGGAAAAGTTAGACTAAAGGGGCTGTTTACATGCCCCATGACTTTATTATGTAAAGGCATATACCAAGCAATAAATAGTACTTTGGTCTCATATTTGAAATCAATTTTGCCTTTTGCTGCAAACTTGAAATAAACAAACAAAACACGTCCTGTAGCCAGTTTTGAAGTAACTAAAGCAGAATTGTGTCTGAAGCATCCTTTTATTCTTTCAAATATTGTTAGTAGGCATCTAAGAATACTGAATTAAAGTTGAAAGAGAGCAACATCCTGTACAGAATTCATTTATTTGGACCAGAGTGTGCACTCACAATTTTAATGTCTCAAATGAGATGGTAAAATGGTTAGTAAACAAAATAGATCAGGGTTGATCAATAAGTATCTCTTCAATAGTACATCTAATACAGGGGCCGCGGAACGTTTTTGAAAGTGGGGGGGGGGGGGGGGGGGGGGGGGGGGGGGGGGGGGGGGGGGGGGGGGGGGGGGGGGGGGGGGCTGAGCGATTACTGATCACCAGCCTCGGGGGTACCCGATGAAAGAACGGAGCGACCAAGCGGGGGGAGGGTGTGGGAGGGTGGCACAATTATTATGTTTTTGTTGTTGCTTGACCTCCAAAAACTGGGGGATAATACAGGCCATCCCCGAACTGAAAAAGTGCGGGGACATATCCTTCATCCTCCCCGCCCTCTCTCTCTCTCTCTCTCTCTCTCTCTCTCTCTCTGGGCCGACTCTCTCTCTCTCTCTCGGGACCGTCTATCTCGGGGCCCTCCCAACTCCCTTCCGCTCGACGGCTAATCACTGCGCTTCGTTCGCTGCCCCTATATCTCATAGAACATAGAAATTAGGTGCAGGAGTAGGCCATTCGGCCCTTCGAGCCTGCACCGCCATTCAATATGATCATGGCTGATTATCCAACTAAGTATCCTGTACCTGCCTTCTCTCCATACCCCCTGATCCCCTTCAGCCACAAGGGCCACATCCAACTCCCTCTTAAATATGGCCAATGAACTGGCCTCAACTACCTTCTGTGGCAGAGAATTCCACAGAGTCACCACTCTCTGTGTGAAAAACGATTTTCTCATCTCGGTCCTAAAAGACTTCCCCTTATCCTTAAACTGTGACCCCTTGTCCTGGACTTCCCCAACATCGGGAACAATCTTCCTGCATCTAGCCTGTCCAACCCCTTAAGAATTTTGTAAGTCTCTATGAGATCACCCCTCAATCTTCTAAATTCCAGCAAGTACAAGCCAAGTCTATCCAATCTTTCTTCATATGGAAGTCGTGCCATCCCAGGAATCAGTCTGGTGAACCTTCTCTGTACTCCCTCTATGGCAAGAATGTCTTTTTCCTCAGATTAGGAGACCAAAACTGTACACAATACCCCAGGTGTGGCCTCACCAAGACCCTGTACAACTGCTGTAGAACCTCCCTGCTCTTGTACTCAAATACTTTTGCTATGAATGCCACATACCATTCGCTTTCTTCACAGCCTGCTGCACCTGCATGCCTACTTTCAATGACTGGTGTACCATGACACACAGGTCTCGCTGCATCTCCCCTTTTCCTAATTGGTCACCATTCAAATAATAGTCTACCTTTCCTGTTTTTGCCACCAAAGTGGCATGCCCACTCACCCAGTCTATCCAAGTCAGCCTACAGCCTCCTAGCATCACAGCTAACAAGCTTCGTGTCATCCGCAAACTTCGAATGTTGCATTTAATTCCCTCGTCCAAATCATTCATGTATATTGTAAATAGTCTGGGGGGCCAGCACTGAGCCTTGCGGCACCCCACTAGTCACTGTCTGCCATCCTGAAAAGGACCCGTTCACTCCTACTCTTTGCTTCCTGTCTGCCAGCCAGTTCTCTATCCACATCAATACTGAACCACCAATACCGTGTGCTTTAAGTTTGTATACCAATCTCTTGTGTGGGACCTTGTCGAAAGCCTTATGAAAGTCCAGATACAACACATCCACTGCTTCTCCCTTATCCACTCTACTAGTTACATCCTCAAAAAATTCAATAAGATTCGTCAGACATGATTTACCCTTCGTAAATCCATGCTGACTTTGTCCAATGATTTCACCACTTTCCAAATGCGCTGCTATCCCATCTTTAATAATTGACTCTAGCAGTTTCCCCACTACCGATGTTAGACTAACTGGTCTGTAATTCCCCATTTTCTCTCTCCCTCCCTTTTTAAAAAGTGGGGTTACATTAGCTACCCTCCAATCCTCAGGAACTACTCCAGAATCTAAAGAGTTTTGAAAAATTATCACTAAGGCATCTGCTATTTCTGGGGCTACTTAAGGAAGTACCCTGGGATGCAGCCTATCTGGCCCTGGGGATTTATCGACCTTTAATCCATTCAATTTACCCAACACCACTTTCCGGCTAACCTGCATTTCACTCATTTCCTCCATCTCATTTGACCCACGATCCCCTGCTATTTCCGGCAAATTATTTATGTCTTCCTTAGTGAAGACAGAACCAAAGTAGTTATTCAATTGGTCTGCCATGTCCTTGTTTCTTATGGTCACCCGTTTCTGACTGCAAGGGACCTACGTTTGTTTTAACTAATCTTTTGCGCTTCACATATCAATAAAAACTTTTGCAGTCAGTTTTTATGTTTCCTGCCAGTTTACTTTCATACTCCATTTACCCTTTCCTAATTAAGCCCTTTGTCCTCCTCTGTTGGTCTCTCAATTTCTCCCAGTCCTCTGGTAGGCTGCATTTTCTGGCTAATTTGTCCGCTTCATCTTTTTCTTTTTTCCTCATTGAATCTCGACTGTGAACCGCGCTGTGATTGGCCATTGAGCGGAGGGGAGGGAGGGTTTTGGAGGGGGTGTCGGTTTCCGCCACGGCTGGTCATGGTTTTGCCCCGCTCACTGTGCGCTTGTTCTGAGATTCTGGATGTCGGAGGTCCTCAGAATAAGAGAAAAATATACCTGTGGGCCAGATAAATTTGGGTTATGAAGCATGTCTTGCAAAAAAAGTGGAGGGGCTGCAGCCCCCCAGCTCCCCCGGTTACACGACCCATGTAATATAAGCACTAAGGGTAAAATCAGCACCAGAATATTGAATTACCTTGTCATGGACCTTACCTACCAATTGTATTGAGTGGGTTTGTGGTTAAGGTTCAATATATGGTATGCATTTACATTATTTTTCTGTTCCAGTTTAGTTTTTGACATTTTTTCTCATTGAATCCATTTCTTTCTTATTAGGGAAGATGAGCAAACACCTATTACACAGCAGTGCTGACTGGTTGGTCTCTTGTACTTAAGGATACGGCTGAGCTGTTTTGAGTTTATGCTGGGTTATTGTTGCAATATTGAGCAATATCTTACATTAGCTATTAACGCTTGTTCTGCAACTTGACTCCCTCAAAAAATGACAAAGTGCCCTCCACTGCTACTCTATGGCATAATGCAGCTGCAGGCTGCCTCTGATGGATGCCTGATCCCCACCCCAACAACCAAATTTAAACAAGGCCCAGGAATTAACATGTTTTAGAGATAATTTAGGGACACTATGGAAGAATTCCCAACTATCCTACCCTGGTTCAGAGTCAGACTCTGGTTAGTTTATTGTCGCACACGTCAGGATGTTATGCTATTCCTTGTTTGCATGAACCTCATAGAGTAAACTGTATATGGTAATGATAGATACAAAATAGATACAACAGCAAATGCAAAACAGCACAATGGTGCAAAGATTGTTCTGAAGTAGTGCAAAAAAAAAATCTCGTGCAATAAGAGAATAACTAAATAAGGTAGAGTTAAGAGAAAGAGTGCAAGGTGGCACCACTGTGGAGGGAATATGAGAGATGTGATGGTTCAGGAGTATGATAGCTGTGGAGAAGAAGCTTTTCTTAAGTCTGGCCATTCGAGCTTTCAAGCTCTTGTATCTGGAAGGTAGAAAAGAGAATAGCAGGAGTGGCTAGCATCTTGGAAAAAAAATTCTCACCTCCCTGTAGCTATGCACCGTGAAGATGGAATGGAAGGTAGTAAGTGAAACATTCTGATGGACTGACCTATGTTCACCACTCACTGCAGGATTAGGCAGTCAAGAGCAGAGTAGTTGCCATACTAGGCTGTGCTATATCACAGCAGGATACTTTCTGAAGTGCATTTATAGAATTTTGAGAGAATACTCGTGGATATGCTGAATATTCTCAGATGACTAAGAAAGTAAAAATGCTAACACACATTCTTAACCACCGAATCAGTAGGAAGGGACCAGGTAATGTGATGTGAATACCAAGAAACTTGAAGTTTTTGACCATCTCTCCGGCAGCTCTTTTGTGTTCATCCACCCGTTTCCTTGGGTCAACAACTAAATTTCAGCTGGCTGACGGTCAGAACTAAGTTGTTGTCTGTGCATCATGACACAGGATTTCAGATCCCTTTCCTGTACTCAACATTCTGTTGTGCAACTGCAAGTAAAATCTTCACTGTTCTGTCAGACATATGACAGTAAAACAATCTTGCCTCTTGACTCATGTTACTGATTCATTTGACAATTGTGGCATCACTGCTGAACTTAAATTTCAAATTGATCCTATATACTTGGCCATGTGTGTGCCGTTAGTAGACATGGGGAAGAAGCACACAGCTGTGAGGAGCATGGGTGCTGAAGGTCAGGATGGAGTAAATATTATGACCAATTCAAAGCAATTGAGGTCTGCTTGTCTGAAAGTACATTAGCCAGTTATAGATGGATGCCCCATGGTCAAAGTAAAAAAGTTTAGAGATAAGCTTTGTTTGGTATTATAATGTTGAAGGCTGAGCTGTAGTCAATGAATAGTATCCTGTTAGTGGGGTTCTTATTTCATGGTGATCCAGAGCTGAAGGTGGAACGGAGGTGGAATCCTCCGTTGACTTATTTTTCCTGCATGTATATTGTAAAGGGCCTAGATTGTCCAGGAGAGATGCAGATGTGGGCCATAACCAATCCCTCAATGCATTTCAAGATGTTAGAACTACTAGGCTAGAGTCGTAGAAATAGGTCACTTTACTCTTCACGGGGTCTGTAATGATGGAGGTTTCCTTGAAGCAGATGGGGATAGTAGACTGTTGAAGTGAGAAGTTCAAGTTGCTGGCGAAGATCGTAGCCAGTTGATTTGTACACAATTTAAGAACCCATCCAGGTACTCCATCTGGGCTGGCTGTTGTATGAGAGTTTACCCTTGGAAAAGCAGATCTGAATTCTATCAGAGATGTGTGGGACAGAACCAGTGGTGAATTTGGGGGGGGGGGGGAGGGAGCGGGAGAACCTAATGGTACTTTGTTTGCCTGTTCAAAAAAGTTATCATCAGATTGACAAATTTCCAAAATATTCAGACTGCAAATTAAAATAAAAGATCATTTATTTTGTAACAGATGGATGGAAGTTCAAAGGCAGTCTCTTAATTAATTTTGTTCAAGATTTTCACATATGGAAAATCTGTATATTTATTTGCTCAGTAACTTTTTAGCCTGAGGATCCAATGACACGCATACACGTTCAGCAATGCTCTTTCTAATTTCAATTAGATTCCTTCAGTGATTTAATTATATCTTAATTTTAAAGCTAAAGACAAATTTGAAACCTTTACTCCATTAGAAGGGGAAAAAAAATCTTTAACTGTGCTCCGGTGGTGAAAGGTCGATTTTCTGGAAAATTATCAGCAAAGTGGATGTTTGGTAAAATAAAGGTGTGAGGAGGGTAAATGAGGCGAAATGTTTTTTTTCTGTGGAAAGTTTAGAAAAGGAGAGAATAATGAACAGTTCATATGCAAAGAGAATAATTGACAATCAAAGACAAGGTAAGCAGAAGATCAATGTTATTTTTTAATTGTTTTAGTAACTGAGAATTAATGAAATTAGCCTTGACATTTTACTGGCTTAGCATAAAACTTTAAGATTACTGTCATAGTGTGTGATCAGAATTTGTTAGCCTTGGGAGATCATTACTTCCCTATGTCTGCTATTACCGTACTCTTAAATATAAAAAAAAACATTGGCAACCCATTGCATTTCTTTGCCAATTATTTTCATAATGTCATTCTTGAAAAGGCCTGAGAATGACAGGTAACTGGCATTTCAATACAATATAATAATTGTTACATATAAACTAGTCATTACATGTTTAAGTTGGGACTATTTAGGCGGGCTGACTGGTTGTTAAAAATGAATCTATGACTGTATGTAACTTTTGATTATGTCATCAGAAAGCAGATCCAAACTCGTTGACCTGTTATAATTAGATACAATTTTCAACATCCGAGAATTAATACTTAGTTGAATGCTGCTGTATTTAATTGAAGTCAGCACATTGATTGGGTTATTTATTCAGAAGTGTGGATCAGGGGTTAATCTATTAAAATGTGCAATGGATGTGTAATTTCGGACGATTAGAGACATTGAAAGATTTCTCTGTGTTTGGCCGTGTAACATTGGGATCTTTTCCATGGACAGTACCAGGGAGAATGCTTCAACCCAGTTATTGCTAATGCTGTTTCTACAAGCTTCGTTAATCACTCGACCCAGATAAAGCTCAATGATGAAAATTCAATGCTGAGGCAAAACTTTGATGAGAAAATATACAATTGATTAATTCCCAGGAATATATAATAGCAGATCTTGTTTTTTTCCCCCAGATTATTCACTGACTATTTGATTAACATAATATTTAAGTTTTTTAAATGTTAACATTTTAGTAATGTATATCCTATTTTGTTTATTGTGCCAAAGAACCACTATTGAATTGTAACTCAATATTTCCGCCATAAACAATGGGGTCACTGCATTTTGAAGTACTGGCCTAGATTTTTCAGTCAGCAACAAATGGTGCTCATTATTCAGCTGTGCACAGATGTTTTGTAGGTTTTACTGTTTTAGTCACTAGGAATCAGAGGCAGGTTATATAGAATGTGTTAGAACAGGACAAGCAGCAACAGGTTACTTCAGCCAATTTATCTGAAATACCCTCGCCGAGATCTGGTAGCTCTAACCAAGGAAATGCAACTTAGTGTTAATGCAACGTGAAATCACACATAGGAGTAGAAAACATAAGGAAAGGAAGGTGGGATTAAAGCAAAGGTAAAAGGGGAGACTTTTTTTTTGATAATTCTGTCAATAATTAATATTTGAAGTAATGAACCTTCACTCTTATAAAAGTTAATTTGCAGAACCAAAGCTGATTTCTGTCGTTAACTACAATTTCATAACCACTGAAAATATACCATTTTATTTCCTCAGTTAATGTAGAGTTGGGTGGCAAGATCCATCTCCAATTGCCCATGAGGAGATACCTCTGAGGCAACAACTTATACCATTTGCAGATCCTACCAGTGGCTGTCAGTGTCCTTTATGCTTCTTTCTTGTGCATTTCAACATGGATGAGCACTTGCTAAGTAGCTGAGCAGGGATAATAGTTAACTTCCCTGGCACTGTTTGAATCAATGCGATTAGACTTTGTGGGGTCCACTGCCTCCCCCACCTGTATGCCCACCATAATTAAATGGAGGGTGGTAGAGTCATCCCATCGGAATTACTTGAAGTATCAAAATCCTTGAATGGTCAAACTCTCATTTTGGATCGACAGTATTTAATAGTCATTCAGCAACCAAGTGTATCAGCTTCTTGTTCTTAAATGTATTTTGATATTGAGACTCCCAGCAGGATACTGTTATAGGGCAGTTGCGAGGAAGGCAGGGAAGTCAGACGGAAATTCATACATTTAGTGTTTAACTGAGAACATGCGGACACCAAAAGTTGAAGTCTGACATTCTTGGATGATGATGAGTGCTGATACCTTTCCCTTTATTCTTTCTGTTGAATCTGGATCTGGCAAACAGAAAAGTTGTAATGTCTTGTGATAAACTCTATATTTAAATTATATTTAAATCTCACTACAGGAGGAAATTCGATAGTAAACCCTCGTTTTATCGGTCCGCTTTATAATGGATTTTGGATCAAGCGGACGGATCTGCGGGGGATGCCACTCCCAGCTCGCACCACCTCCTCTCCACTTACAATGCCAGTGAGCCCTTCTTCACTCACCACACGGTCTAGTTGAACTGGCTGTTGATGGGGCTCCCATTGTTGCCCCTGGGGACAGCGCTTTCTTCAAGCCTTCGCTGTCGCCACTGACAGGATTCACTTGGTCACTGTGGGGCTCCCTACACTCCCACCTGCTGCCGCTTCTTCATTTACTTTGTCCACTCCACCACTCCCTTACCGCCTTCTCCTCCTCCTTTTGTTGCTTCATCTACTTAGCTTCTCTCCCGTTTCCCCCCTTCCCCCCATTCACTGCTGCCTCCTACTCCCCCACCCCACTCCTTCTCCTCCTTCACCCCCCGGAGTCGATGATGTCAACAAACTTCGAGATGTTGCATTTAATTCCCTCGTCCAAATCATTAATGTATATTGTAAATAGCTGGGGTCCCAGCACTGAGCCTTGCGGACACCCCACTAGTCACTGTCTGCCATCCTGAAAAGGACCCGTTCATTCCTACCCTTTGCTTCCTGTCTGCCAGCCAATTCTCTATCCACATCAATACTGAACCACCAATACCGTGTGCTTTAAGTTTGTATACCAATCTCTTGTGTGGGACCTTGTTGAAAGCCTTATGAAAGTCCAGATACAACACATCCACTGCTTCTCCCTTATCCACTCTACTAGCTACATCCTCAAAAAATTCAATAAGATTCGTCAGACATGATTTATCCTTCGTAAATCCATGCTGACTTTGTCCAATGATTTCACCACTTTCCAAATGCACTGCTATCCCATCTTTAATAATTGACTCTAGCAGTTTCCCCACTACCGATGTTAGACTAACTGGTCTGTAATTCCCCGTTTTCTCTCTCCCTCCCTTTTTAAAAAGTGGGGTTTACATTAGCTACCCTCCAATCCTCAGGAACTACTCCAGAATCTAAAGAGTTTTGAAAAATTATCACTAAGGCATCTGCTATTTCTGGGGCTACTTCCTTAAGTACCCTGGGATGCAGCCTATCTGGCCCTGGGGATTTATCGGCCGTTAATCCATTCAATTTACCCAACACCACTTTCCGGCTAACCTGCATTTCACTCATTTCCTCCATCTCATTTGACCCGCGATCCCCTGCTTATAATGAGGGTTTACTGATTTGTCACTCCTGCAACTTTAAATATGAACCAGGTTTATTTTGTAAGTAGCTAAGATAGGCCACAAAACAAGATGCCAGAAAATTGACAGCTTCTGCTGTAAACAGCTGAGCAGCAGGTGAAAAATTCAGCAGCTGAACACAATAAAAAAACACCAATAAATAGTGTAAACTATTTAACGCATTAAAATAAAAAATACAGTTTATAACATTGTTATGTGTGAAGATTTCCACGTGTGGATTTCATATATCACCTGCTCCTTCCTCCCTATCTCTAAAAGTTTAGCTGATGATTGCCAAGCATACAAAGATTCTGTATGTATTGCGCTGGGTAAAGACACAGGGCCTCAGCAAGTTAGGTACAGGTGGCATCCTCTGGTGGTAATAGTTTGAAACTGCAAGTACAACATCAGCGTCAAGATTCTGCAGAAACAATGTTAAAAGTGATTAAAAACTCGATAGGTTTGCAGAAAAAAGGGTCAGGCAGGGTTAAAAGCGTTAAACATTGTAAAATAATTTTAACAGAGTATTGACAAATCTCTGGTAAGTGGCAAATAAATTATATGTGGTGGGTAATGCAGGACGAAGATTTTATTTTAGGATAGTTTATTGTCACTTATACTGTGGTACAGTGAAAAGCTTATTTTTGTTGCAAACTATCCAGTGGAAAGACTATACATAATTACAATCAAGTTGCCCATAGTGTACAGATACAGGATAAAGAGATTAACATTTAGTGCAAGACAATGTCCAATAAAATCTGATTAGATAGTCCGAGGGTCTCCAATGGGGTAGATGGTAGGTCAGGACCGCTCTCTAGTTGGTGAGAGAATGGTTTAGTTGCCTGATAACAGCTGGGAAGAAACTACATGAACCTAGAGGTATGTATTTTCACACTTCTGTACTTCTTGCCTGTTGGGAGAGGGGAGAAGAGGGAATGGCCAGGATGAAACTCGTCCTTGATTATGCTGGTGGCCTTACCGAACCAGTATGAAGTGTAGATGGAGGGAAGTTGGTTTGCGTGATAGTCCACAATTCTCTGCAATTTTTTGCGGCCGTGGATGGAACTGTTCTCAAACGTAATGTTGCATAATTTACGCAGAAAATCATTTACTATAGCAAAGATGGAGAGAAAGCTGGAGCAAAGGAAAAGGGAAGTAGTGAGCAGTTCTTCCGAACTTGTTTTCAGTCAGGTTCAGAGTGGATCTGATTGAAACGAATTAGTGGTCATTTAATAGATGTAGTTAGGATCTTTTTTCTTATGAGAGAGACAGGTATATGATGCCCCTCGTGTATCCACATCAACCAAGGGACACCGTTTCACAATATGTGGTCACCCACTTAATACAGAGATGAAGTGACTTCTTTCAGAGGATTGTAAATCTTTGAAACACTTGTAGGATTTGGGTTAGACCACATTTGGAGTATTATGTGTAGTTACCTACACCGCCAGCCCTGCAGTGTGTGTAGGATGTGTGGGACAAATCTTTTACACAGAGGGTAGTGAGTGCCTGGAATGCACTGGTGATTGTGTAGGCAAATATAATAAAGGCTTTTAAGAGACTTAAGGATAGAAATGTGGTTAGCCAGTGAATGGAGGGATATGGATTAATTGTGGGCGAATAAGAGTTGGTCTTGGCATCATGTTCAGCATAGACATTGTGGGCTGAAGGGCCTGTTCCTGTGCTGTTCTATATGTTGATTCAAAGGGTGACTAAAGCAGAATTTGTGAATATCTTTAAAGTAGAGTTAGATGGATTTATGATCACACAAGGGACTACAGATACTGGAATCTTGAGCGAAAAACAAATTGCTGTCAGAACTCAGTGAGTCGGGCAGTATCTGTGTAGAGAAATGGGCAGATAGCATCGCAGTTTACTTCTGTCTTCAGTCTGGAGGAGGATCCTGACAAAGAAAAAGACCATTTCCATACACAGATGCTGCTTGAATGTATGATGCAAAGTGATGAATGTTTCCCTGGTGACCGGAAGTAGCAAGTAGAGGTCACATCCATGATTTTATTAAAGAGCAGCCCAGACCAACTCATGCTTTTATTTGGTATGTCCACATGTTGATAGTTTGCAATAAAAGCAGAAAAAATAGGCAATCCCTCATTACGGGAGTTGGTTGCCTTCCCAGAATTGGTTGTAGCTGACAACAACTCCTGCCTTCCAGACAGCCTTGATCCACCACAGTTTGCTGCCAATTGCAACAGGTCCAAGGCAGATGTTATCTCTCTGGCCTTATACTCATTGCTAGCTATTCAAGATAAAAAGAACACTTGCATCAGGCTCCTAAGTATTGACTATAGCTCTGCCTTCAACACTATAATCCCAACCAAAATCCTCACCAAACTCTGGGACCCAGGAGACAATGCCTCCCTCTGCCACTGGATCCGTGACATGCTTTCCTAGAGACAACAATCAGTGAGAATAGGCAACAAACTGCCATCACAGTAATTCCAAACAACGGTTCCCCATAAGGATGTATTCTCAGCCCCTTACTCTACTCCCCATACACTCTCAACCATGTGGCCAATTCTGCTCTAACTCCATTTACAGGTTTGTGGATGGCACCACTGTAGTTGTCCAGTTCTTGAACATTCAGGAAGGAGCTGCTTAGCAATATGGTGTCAATGCAACAACCTCTCCCTCAATGTCAGCAAGGTGGAGGAGACCGTTACTGACTTCAGGAAGGGAGGTGGCGTACATGCCCCAATCAACATCATTGTATGATGAATGTTTGATGGCATAATGTATGATGAGCCTTTGATGGCACTGGGCCTGGAATTTAGAAGGCTGATGGGGGAACCTCGTTGAAACTTACAGAATAGTGAAAGGCTTGGATACAGTGGATGTGGAGAGGATGTTCACACTCATGGGAGAATCTAGGACTAGAGGTCATAGCGTCAGAATTAAAGGATGTTCTTTTAGGAATTAGATGAGGGGACATTTATTTGGTCAGAGAGTGATAAACAGTGGAATTATTTGCCACACATGGCTGCCGAGGCTGAGTCATTGGGTATTTTTAAAGTGGAGATAGATAGGTTCTTGATTAGTAAGAGTATCAAATGTTACTCAAACTGGACAACTACAGTGGTGCCATCCACAAACCTGTAAATGGAGTTAGAGCAGAATTGGCCACATGGTTGAGAGTGTATGGGGAGTAGAGTAAGGAGCTGAGAATACATCCTTATGGGGAAGCGTAGAGTCCGAGGCATAAATATCACCAACAATTTGTCTTGGACAAACCGCATTAAAACTATGGCCCAGAAAGCATAGTAACACCTAGACTTCCTCAGGAGACTATGGAGGTTTGGCATGTCTCAAAGCCTTACCAATTTGTACTGATTCACTGTCGGAAGCATCCAATCAGGATACAACACAGCTTGGTTTGGCAGCACCTCTGTTCAGGACCATAGGAAATTGCAGAGAGCTGTGATTATACCTCAGTCCAGCACACAGACAAGCCTCTGGAAAATTACTCGATTTCCACTGCCTTGGGAAATCAGCCAGCATACTTAAGGACACTTTATGGCTTGTCATTACCTCTTCTCCACTCTTCTGTTCGGGCAATAGATACAACCTGGTACAACCATATTCAGGAACGACCAGTGACGAGTGTCTACAGCTCAAATGATCACCTGATAAAATTATGTCATGTCTGCAATTTTTTCTCACAAAAAAATGCCTCCCAGTTTTTTTAAAAATCATTCTGAACCATGCAAGCAAAGAAGGAACTAGTTTGGAGGATGTTAATAAAAATACAACTACTGCTGTTTGCAGTAGCCCTTTTGCTTCAGCAGCCTTTTAAGAAAGGCAGAAGGGGAAGAGCAAGGGTGAAGAGGAAGCACAAGAAGAGGTCTCAATGGGTGAATGGAGATAATGTGATGGACTGTCCCAGTACACCAGATGACTGGACGAGAGTGGCGCTGAACTTTGACAAAAGATGGAACTTTAAGCACATGTGGGGCAGTGGATGGCAAGCATGCCATTCTTGTTCCCGTCCCTGTACACCTCATTTTCCTTTTCGTACAGGACGGCATTCTGCTGGAACCATTCCTCAAGGTCCCCCTCCTGCTGCCTGGTGAAGGTGTAGGGCATAACCTTCCTCCAGTCCTCCCTCACCACCAATGGGGCATCTGCCTCTGATGCTGTGTCAGACACAGGAGAAAGGGCTGGTTTGATGCCTTCAAATGAGGCAGTGAAGGATGGGGTACTACCACCCTGGTCTCCTTCTCCAGGGGTCTCTCATGCAGGGCTACCTCCGCCTGCACTATCACCTCCTGTGGCATCACCTCCTGTCACTCCTCCTGGGTGGGCAACACCTGCATGGCAGGTTTTTTTTAGGGTTGTGCGCTGCTGCCTTTTTGGTGCCATCTCTAAAACACAAGTCTCCTCTCAAACAAACTCTCCAGCTATGAATGAACATGCCTTGGAGTGAAAGAGGTGACGTTCTGCTGTTTAAATTACCTTTTTTTCCCTACTGACCTTTTTTCACCCTGGAGCTATTACCTTCGACTACCTTTGATCACCTTCAACTACCTATGACTAGCATCATGACCTACTACGACCAGCTTCGACTAGACCTACGACTTAAAAAATATTGATTTTTCCCACGGCGACCTATTTTTAGTCGCGGTCAATTTTTAATATTTTGAAAAATACGCCGTGACCTAGCTCCTACGACTTCGTGGCGACCTTGCCACCACTATATGTCGCGGGCAAACTCCCCAGAGGTCGTGGTGGAGGTCGCCCAAGTGGGACAGGGGCTTAACTTACTTCATTAAGGTTTTTTTCATCTGTAACTGCAACTTTATAATGCTGTAACATTATATTATGCAAAGTGTACTATTCTCCTTGCTCCTGTTGCACTTGTGTATATGACACAATAGTACTCATGTATAGATGATGTGACTGCACAGTGCAAGAACAAAGCTTTTTGCTGTGTCCCAGTACAGTAATAAACCAATACCAAAACCAACCATATAATTGTCTTCCAGTAACACAAAGCCATGACACTTGCATAAGTGTCAAGAAAAACTGGTTGAAAAACTGTTGTTCATTTCTGTGTTTTTTTCACAAATTACATAAGAATGTATTTTTATTCTATTTGCAAAAATGTTTCAGTAGAAATGTTATGCATTCTATAAGGATGAATTTCCACTCACTGAACTGGGTAGCAGTGATTGCCCGTACTCAAAGCAGTAAAAATAATCAGTAGGTGAGATAACATCTGTGGAGAAAGAAGCAGAATGAATATTCTGCTGGCTTTTCATCGACCTGGAATATCAACATGATTGTTCTCACCACAGATGCTGGTTGATGTGATATTTCCAACATTGTGTGTACATTTTATGTATTATTTCATCTTTCCAACGTAGCAGCAATTTGGTAGTTTGGATGAATGGGCTTTTGCCAGTCTCCTAGAGCTACTAAGACCTGGAGGCGCAAACCACAATTTCCAAAGGTTCAGAAAAGATTTACAAGCCTGGTTCTTGGGATGAGAGGGTCTGGAATTATTCTTTTTTCTCAGAAGCAAGAAGACTAACAAGAGATTTGATAGAAGCATATAAAATTATGCGCAGAGTTGATAGTGAGAGACTGTTCCCTTTGGTTTGTTTTAGTTAGAATTTTGGTTTATTAGGCTGTGTATGTGTGTGTGTGTGTGTGGGGGGGGGGGGGGGGGGTGGGAGAAACAGGGTTTTAGTCTCTCCCTTCGAGGGGATGCGACTTTTCTTGTCGTGTCCCCTGTCACCGTCTCCGTCTGTGCTGAGGCCTAATGGCGGGCCTGGCGGCCTCGGAGCTATGGCGGCGTGCCAGCTTCCAGCAGCGGCCCGGCTTCAAATGCGGTGCTCAAGCGGCGACCCAGCTTCAGAGCTGCGGTGCTCAAGCGGCGACCCAGCTTCAGAGCTACGGTGCTCCAGCGGCGGTCTGGCTTCAGAGCTGTGGCGTTCCAGCGGCGACCCGGCTTCAGAGCTGCGGTGCTCCAGCGGCGTTCCAGCGGCGACCCAGCTTCAGAGATGCGGGGCTCCAGTATTCCAGCAGCAGATCCTGCTTTAGAGCTGTGGCGGTGTTCCAGCGTTCCGGCGATGGCGGTGGCGGCAGCCCGGCTTCGGAGGCTCGGCCGAGGGCCTAGTGGACGATAACATCGGAGGCCTGGATCGCCTCAGCGCAGAGGGAGATCGAGGAGGGAAGAAGACAAAGACTTTAAGACTTTGCCTTCCACCACTGAGGAGGTGCCTGGTGAACTCACGGTAGTGGATGTTAAATATGTGTTTATTGTGTGTTTTGTTTTTTATTATATGTTATGACTGCAAGGTAACGAAATTTTGTTCAGACCGAAAGGTCTGAATGACAATAAAGGATACTTTACTTTACTTTACTTGATGGAGGGTTGAGGACAAGAGCTCACATGCTTAAAATGAAGGAAAAAAAAACAAAAGTGACATAAGGAAAATCTTTTAATAGAGTAGGTGTTGAAATTTGGAATACACTATCTACCAATATGGTGGAGACATTGTGGTCTATAACAGAGAAGTGGATGAATATAAGTTGACAAAAATGTTGCAAGACTGGAAAACATAGGCAAGACTATGGGTGGCACAGTGGCGCAGCGGTAGAGCTGCTGCCTTCCAGCTCCAGAGACCCAGGTTTGATCCTGACTACATGTGTTGTCCATACAGAGTTTGTATTTTCTCCCAGTGACTGCGTGGGTTGTCTCTGGGTGCTCTGGTTTTCATCCACATTCCAAAGCTGTACAAATTAGTAGGTCCATTGGTTTAGGTAAAATTTATAAATTATCCCGAGTGTGTAGGGTAGTATTAGTGATCACCGGTCAACATTGACTTAGTTGGTCAAAGGGCCTGTTTTCATGCTCTATCTCTAAAGTTTAAAGTCTAAATCAGGGGACGGGAACCTACGGCCCCCGGGCCGAATGCGGCTCGTAACCCTAAATCATCCGGCCCGCAGACTGAATTTTTTTCTGTAATCATCCGGCCCGCCGAGCACCCGCCCCGAACGCGGCTGAGCACACCAGCATGGACGCACCTTCTATGAACACACCAGCATGGACGCACCTTCTATGAACACGTTTAAGAAAGAACTGCAGATGCTGGAAAAATCAAAGGCATATAAAAATGCTGAAGCAACTCAACGAGTGAGACATGCAAGGAATGCATGAGGCTGCCTCACCAACATTTTTGTCTACCTTCTGTGAAATCGTGATTTGATGCCTGCCAACCGGGGAGGAATCCATGTGTACACATGATAGATGTGGCCCGCCATCCACTCACAGTCATGCATCCTGGCCCCTATGCAGAACAAGGTTGCCGACCCCTGGTCTAAATAAAACAGACCATTTGGTGCAACTGGTGAGTTGTTCTGCTACAGTCAGACAAGTAAAATTTGGTTAATGGCCTCCTGCTGTGCTGTGCTGTAGCCATTCTATGATTATTCATAATAAATATAATAGACATTCAGGACATTAAAAAAAACACATTATCTTGAAAGTCTCTCAAATTCTGTTGGAATGGATTTTCTTTTTGAGACATTGAACTTGATTGTACCAATTACATAAATTAACTTTCTGATGCCATTTATTTAGCAATGTTACAAAATGTTACAAAGCATAAAAATAAGTTTAATTTGACACCTAATTCACTTACATATCTTCAGTATTAAAAAAGTTATGGCCATTTTCATACTCAGAAATTAGCATCTTGTTTCCTATTGCTTTTCCATTGATTTAACACAAAAGTTGTGATCGAGGACAGTCAAAAGCCCATAACTTTCTTAAAAATTAAGAGAACTGAAATAAATTTTCAGTTATTATAGATTGAAGCATTCTGAAACTAATATGAAACAATCTTACTTGGATGACCTGAAATTAAAGCATATAATTAGTTAGTTACCCAATTGTAGCTAATTACAAAATTCAATTACTAGATCTCAAAATCTATCCATTTTTTAACAAAATATTAACATTTTTTTAAAAGCCTAAGTGTCCAAATAACATTCACACAAGAATTCACAATATAACATGGCTTTTAAATCTAATTGTCATTAATTTATAGGCCAAATTGAAGGAATTTAGAGTTTAATGCCCGTAAATTGATGGGCATTTAAATCAGCTTGCGAGTGGGATTTTCTGGAGCACAATGGATTGGAACGTTGCGATTGCGGTGAATTTAAACCCAATATCGGCAGAAAAAACACTGCCGGTTCGTATGGGGAATAAATCACCATTTCGCAACATGAAATGTTGATTAAGGTCATCTAAACAAGTAAGTTTATATGTAAAAATAAACAGCTTTCACTTACCTGTCCCCTACGTAAAATCAGTCCCCGTTGTCGGCGTTCACGGCATTTGGAGCTAATTTTTATTTTACTGCAGCGCTGAAATAGTCGGGCGATTAAAAAAAAAATGCACTTACCGGCAGTCGGAACGAATCTTTAGCAAAAGATTGCACTCCGAGAAAATATAACTCCGGATGGCAAGGGAAAACTGCATTTTAACCCCCCCCCCCCCCCCCCCCACAGGCGCCAAAGTCATGCACACGGCCAGTGACAGAACTGCAGTACTGCTAAAGGTAAGTTTTGTAGCATACCTAATTTATTTGCAGAGATGAAAATGTCAGAATTGAATTACTGGTTAGGTGGGAGCAATAGCAGGTCAGAAGCAAGAGAACAGGCAAATTATGATAGCAACATCAAAGTTGGTGCAAAGTACTTATGATACAGTCATTATATATCATAACAAGTACTTTAATGTGTATCCGTACAGAGACCATCGAGATGAGTACTGTAGGCTCTGAATCGTAAGCTAAACTAAAACACAACATGGCTGCCCACATGCACAAGATGGCGGTGGTGTGGGAAACCTAACATAGATTATGGATCAGGTCATCAGCAGCAAAACCAGACACAGATCAAATCAGCAATACTGTTTCATCTACATCCCCCTTCTTGGGTTTTTGCCCAAAGGGCGACATAAAGCGTGCAGAAGGATATATGTGTATAAAGCTGTAAAAATTAACTATCATCTACATTAAAGCAATGGAGGATATACTGCAAGTAATATAGGTAACATCGGCTATAGTTAATTAGAGTCCAAGATCTGCATCTAAACATGATCCCCGTATCTAGCCACAGGCTTGCTGACCCGTCCTGCACGCTTATGGTACAGGCCTTCACCCGTGCCCCTCACAGGAGATGTCACCACAGGCACGGCCTCCATCAGGAGTTTCTTAGTAGGCGACAACTCACCCAGCACAGCTTTCGCTGGGGATTTGTCGACAGGGTTCACAGGGGTCTTCATCATCGGCATCAGCCCCATTGGCAGTCCTTTTGCAGGTACCGAAACAAAGTTCTGATCGCAGAACTGCTCACTGCCAGCTGTCACATGTCCTTCATTCAGATAGTCATTTCCATCTCCTGTCCATAACACATCATTTAGGTAACCTGCATCATCATACTGAACTTGCCTCACTGGGACCGGCTCATTTATTGGCAGAATGTGTCGTCGGTTTCCTCTGTATAGACCTCCGTCAGATTGTATCAAATAAGACCGTGGTTCCGGACACACCTCCTTGACCATGCCCATATGGTCATACCCCTTCTGGGTTTGGATACGGACTACCTGGCCCTCCGACAATGGTTGGCGAGGACAGCTAGAACGGTCATAGTACACTTTCTCTGTCTGTTTTATACGCTCCAGAAGCGCCCGACCCACCTCAGGCTCGCAGACGTGGCTGGAGCAGTTGCTTCGAGACTGGAAGGTTAGCCCTGGTCTGTCTGGACACGAGTCGCTGAGCCGGCAAACCAAGTGTGGGCTCATGTGGAATGTTGCGGAGATTGAGAAGATCCAAAAACCCGTCAAACTCGGCCCGGCTGGACTTCTCCATGAGCTCCTTTGCACTGCGGACAGCTCACTCAGCCAGTTCGATTGGGGGCACTCCGGACTGCTGCTGATGTGCCTAAAATCCCATTCCTTTGCAAAGTCTTTGAAACGCTGACTTGTGAATTGGCCACCATTGTCAGACATGAGGGTTTGAGGTACCCCATGGACCGCAAAATGCCTCACAAGTTTCTTGACGACTGCCGCAGCGGAAGCTGTGGGGAGCAGATCGATCTCAAACCACCCGGAGTAAGAGTCAACCAGGGCCAAGTATTGGTTGCCACGCCAGTTGAAAATGTCAGTAGCCACCATAGACCATGGCAAGTCAGGAACTGGGTGCGGCAAAAGGGGCTGCTTCTGTTGATGTGGAGCTGCACAGAGAGTAGGACTGCACCCTCTGGCGTATATAATCTGACAAGGCAGGCCAGAAAAACATGTTCTTTTCTCCTTGCACCGTAGCTTCAGAACCAGGATGACCTCCGTGTACGGCGTCAAAGTACTTCTGTTGGAATGAAGCCGGGATCACTGCCTTATGGCCCTTTTTGATAACCCTGCCATCAATGGCCAGTTCATCTCGGACATAAAAATAAGGCCGTACAGCAAGCAGAAGCCAATGCTGATTGCCAGGCCATCCATGATTGATGACCGAGGCGAGCATCTGCAGGATGGCATCTTCTGCTGTACGAACCACCAAGGAATCCAGATGTGAAGGATGAGTGAAATCACTTGCCATGACGTCAAACGTGTCTATTTCTAATGCATGCTCGACCGCCTGGAAACACGGGATAATGTGTCAGCCAGATACATGTGCTTACCCTGCTTGTAAATGAGAGAGTTATAATACTTCTGGAGCTGCAGCATCATTCTTTGTAGCCATGCCAGAGCAGCATGTATAGGCTTCTTTTAAATGGTAACCAAAGGTTGGTGGTCAGTCTCTACAGTAACAGCCTTACCAAAAACATAATCGTTGAATTTTACACATGCAAAGACCTCTGCCAGCAATTCCTTCTCGATCAGAGCATACCTCGTCTCCACGTCCGTCATCGTCCTGGAGGCATAAGCAGGTCATGCTGCACCGAGTGCGTACTAGGATGCAACACAGGTCAAAGTAACAGGGTTATCGACATCGTAATAAGCCAGGGTAGGTGGGCATGACATCTGACGTTTTAGAGTGTCAAACGCATGTTGCTGCTGTTCGTGCCATGTCCAGGCAGTGTCCTTGTGAGTAAGTTGCCTCAAGGGAGCTGAGATCTCAACGTAGTTGGGAAGTAATTTTCCAAGATAATTAACCATGCCCAGAAATCTCTGCGGGCCTGCAACATCAGTGGGTGTGGACATAGAAACATAGAAAATAGGTGCAGGTGTAGGCCATTCAGCCCTTCGAGCCTGCACCGCCATTCAATATGATCATGGCTGATCAATATTTCTCTAACAGCCACAGTCTTAGAAGGATTCACCTTGAGATCATCAGCTGTAAAAATATGGCCCACGTAGTTCACTTGCTTAATACGAAACCAACATTTTTGGGGATTCAGTTTTAAGTTCACTTCCCTGGCACGCTCGAGTACCCTCTTCAAGTTGGCATCATGTTATTCCATGTCTTTGCCACTGATATTGTCCATGATGATAGCACAAGGATATCCATCAAACAGTTGCTCCATGGAGTGCTGAAACACATTACTGGCAGAACTGATGCCAAATGGCATGCGCAAAAATCTGTAGCGGCTGAAAGCAGTGCTGAAGGTGGTACGCATAAATGATGCATCACATAGGGGTATCTGCCAGAAGGAGCTCTTGGCGTCTAATTCAGAGAATACCCTTGGCTAACCCATGTGGGCAGCTACCTCCTCCACGGTGCACATGGGGTGATGAGGCCTTTTGAGTGCTGTGTTCAGGTCCCTTGGATTAATACATATATGAAACTCCTGTTTATTCTTTGTAGCAGCCACCATCGAGGACGCCCAGTCCTTGGATTCCGACACAAGCTTGATAACTCCCAACCCTGTCCTGTTCGGCTTTGACCCAGTCTCTCATGGCAATAGGTACACGCTGAGCAGGCCGACCCACAGAACATACCTCTGGGTCTAAAGACATGGAGTAAGTGATTGGTAGTGTGCCAAGTTCATCAATGAAAAGATTGTAATCCATGGGAATACGCTGTGTAGAATCCGGAACTGGAGTTAGTTAATGCACAGCCTTGCTGAAGGTAACCAGTCTCATATGTTTGCAGGCATCATAGTCTACCAGTGGAATAACATTGTGGTTGACGACATAGAATCGCAACCTGTATGGTTGATCCCCTAAGTGGCACTGCAGCTTCACAATACCCACCGTATTGACCTCACTTGGCTCCCATAAGCGAGAAGAGTAACATTGATGGGTTTTAATTGCTCTGTGTTTTAATTGCTCAGATGATTGAACTGTTCCCGAGACAGAACATTGCATTTTGCTCCAGTGTTGATTTTCATCTCGATTACTTTATTGTTCACTGTTTCGGTGGCCATTGGCTCACTATTCTGCACATTTTGTGTGATAATAGAATGTGCCTGCAGAATGATTTCATCGACCATTGGCCTCTCATCCATGCTGCTATCAGACAAATTCGACAGTGGCTCAGCCTGCAGCAGATTTATTGGCTGCTTTGTTTACCCTCTGTTAGGTCGGGATCTCCAACATCTCCAGAAATGGTTTAGCCTTTTACACCCATGGCAAACTTGACCAAAGGTGGGGCACATCTCTCTCTTAGCCAAGTAACCCCCACCACAGTCGTTACAGTCTTGAATAAAATGCGCTGCAGGATAATTAAGCTGTCTCTGCCTTGTTAATTCTTGCCTGGGTTGACTGGGAGATAAGAAGGGAGTGTTCCCAAGCTGTCCTTGGAGTGCCATCTGCTGCTGCCTTCATTGCCTTGGAAACGGAGCTAGAACGCTACCAACTCCTACACTGGAATGTATACAACCAACTCGTCTGGAATGTTGTGCCCGACTGAGCATTTGGGCATTACAAATCAATAGCTTATGTCTCACAGACTGCGATAGCTCTACCCAGAGTTATTGCAGGATTGTTGACAAGCGTCCTTCTCAGCTTGTCATTTAAAGGACCACATACCAATTTGTATTTGAGATCCCCAAATCTGCAAGTTCCTGCAGTCTTCTTGATAGCACAAACAAAAGATTCAGTAGTATTGTTCTCATTCTGGTGTCTTGAAAAATATTTCACACGTTTGATGAGTGGATTAGCTTGAGGGTCACACAACTGTCTAAACTTTCTCTTGAGACATTCCGGGTCGTCCGGCAACTTAGCCGGGGTCACGATCAGCACTCCACCACCGACAAGTTGATGCTTTATTTCCCCAGCATACACAAACTGTTGTGCTCGTTCATAAGCTTCATCTCCTGCGAGTAGAAGGAGCATACTTGCTGGGACCACTGCAGCTTGTCATGAGAAGTTGCAATAATGAACAAATCATACTGTCGCTCAAAGGTACACCACCGTTGGCCGATTCTGCTATCAAAAACAAGTAGGTCAGGTTTTCTGAAACCTTCAGCCACGTCTGAGACTATGAAAAGCCTTGTAAATAACAGCCAAAGTCAAACCGAAATCCCACTTCTGACACCATGTGCAAAGTACTTATGATACAGAGTCATTATATATCATAACAAGTACTTTAATTTGTATACAAACCGAGACCATCAAGATGAGTACTGTAGGCTCCGAATCGTAAGTTTAACTAAAACGCAATATGGCTGCCCACCTGCACGAGGTGGCGGTGGTGTGGGAAACTTGACATGGATTATGAATCAGGTCATCAGCAGCAAAACCAGACATGGATCAAATCAAGATCAAGATCAAGATCAAGATACATTTATTTGTCACGTGTGCCAATTGGCACAGTGAAATGAAATCACCATGCAGCCATACAGTAAAAATAAAGAACACAACATAGAGTTGATAGAATTCAACATAAAAACATCCCCCCACAGCAGGATCAAAATTTCCCACTGTGAGGGAAGGCAATAAAAGTCAGTCTCTTCCCCTGATGTTCCCCACTGTTCACCTCCGCAGTCGCTGCTACGGGCGGCCCGATGTTCAGGCCTCCTCGACGGGGTGATGCAAATCCGACGTCGGGGCTGGGGGTCCTCGTCAGCGGCCTGGACCCCGAGTCAGCCCCCTCCTACCGGAGTCCGCGGCCCCCAAAGTCCACAGGCCGCACCGGGTGGAGATGCAACGCTGGCGGCCCTCGGCAAAGGGACCCAGGACTCCACGAAGTTGTTCAGCGCCGCCCACATTGGAAGCTCTCCAAACCAGAGCGGCCCGACGCTCCGGAGCACCAAATGGCGACCTAGGTAGGTATCGCCCGCTCCGCGGTGAATCCAGCGCAGCCGCTGTTGCAACTCTGGTCCGGTTCCCAGTCCCCGGCAGGAAAGGCCGCTCCGATCCAGGAGGTAGGCCGCGAGATGGGGGGGGTGAGGACACGACTCGGAGAAATAGTAGCGTCCCAGCCAGGAAGCAACTGGGAGTTAGTTTCCCCCTTATCCTGCCCCCCTCCCCCACATATAAAAGTTAAAGACTCACAAAAACAAACTGCAAACGGACTAAAAATTAAAAAAAGATGGAAAAACAAACGGGCTGCAGGCAGAGGCTGCTGTCAGTGCAGCGCCCCTAGTGGACCCTGTCAGTAATCCTGTTTGATTTACAGTATGCACGAATGTTGCTTTTGTGCATGCTAACTAATAGAAGTGGCCCAACAGCAGAGTTAACTAATGGATCAGATCAAAATGTGATTGCCCTGCTATATTCAGTTACAAATGGTGGTGGATAATTAGAAAGATAATAGGAGAAGGCAGGAGTATTCATATGTATATGAATACATATAATATATGATGCCCAATCTGACTATGTAGATGTAAAATGCAAGGTGAATTATTTGCAACATCGGTGAATAAAAATGCCCAGCAAATGATTGATAATTTCCTCCCCTCTTAGGCTCCCTAACATTACTTAATGCAGTCACTCCATATATGTAGAAAAGGCTGGTTGGAATGGGTGGAGCAGGTTTGTAGGTTCCAACAGTATCACAGCTGTAGTGTTGAGTTTAGTTTAGTTTAGTTTATTGTCACATGTACCATGGTACTTTATAAAGCTTTTTTGGTGTGCTAACCAGTCAACGGAAAGACAATACATGATTACAATCGCGTCATCCACAGTGTACTGATATGAGATTTAAAAAGAGTGAAACAATTGTAATGCGTGATTGCAGATTCACTTCTGTGACTAGCACAAAAAGAGTCACCTAGGGTTGGACGCATTCTATATGTTACAGAATCAGCTGTACTCATGAGCCAGGCTATTTTGATATCTGTCATCAGCAGAGTAAGGGAAAGTGGCGACTGCTAATTTAATCAACAATAACCTGCTTTTCTTTCTTTTGAATTTCACCAAGACCACATGTCTCCAGAGCACATCGCAATCCTACAAAATTGAATTAAATGTGAAAACCAGGAGGATACTCTCCACTGGTTGAAATCACAGCTAGCACAAAAGAAGATAGTTGTGATTATCAGAGACAATTATTCTCAAGATATTGATGCAAAGGTCTGACTGGGCAAGCTGCTAGACCCAATAATATTCACTACTTTCCAATCTGTCATATCCGGACTGTGCACTGCACAGTGTGCTGGTTCATTTGCAATGATGCAGTCTGTAACTTATGCAATAAACACATTTTGATGGTTTGGCTGATATATGGTTTGGCAAGAATATGCAGAGAAGTATCTACCTACCTCCTGTTGACATTCAATGGAACTACAAATGTTGCTGTAAATCCATGCTATCAGGAGTTTGGAGATAATTTTTTACAGGAAAATCTACTTAAGCAATCATGGCTACAAGAACAGATCAGAGGTAGGACATAGTGTGGCTATTAATAGAAACATAGAAATATAGACAATAGGTGCAGGAGTAGGCCATTCAGTCCTTAGAGCCATCACCGCCATTCAATATGATCATGGCTGATCATCCAAAATCTGTACCCCGTTCCTGCTTTCTCCCCATATCCTTTGATTCCGTCAGCCCTAACAGCTACATCTAACTCTTGAAAACATCCGGTGAATTGGCATCCACTGCCTTCTGTGGCAGAGAATTCTACAGATTCACAATCCTCTGGGTGAAAAAGGTTTTCTCACATCAGTCCTAAAAGGCCTACCCTTTATTCTTAAACTGTGACCCCTGGTTCTGGACTCCCCTCCAACATCGAGAACATTTTTCCTGCTTCTATCCTGTCCAGAATCCGTTAAGAATTTTATATGTTTCTATAAGATCCCTCACATCCTTCTAAATTCCAGTGAATGCACTGCTGACTCGCTAAAGACTCAGTTAATTAAAAGGCACAAGCCAGGGGTGTGGTGGAATGTTCTCCAATTTCATAGAAGACAGATATTTACAATAATGGTTGATAAACTTGACATCTTGCAAGAAAAAGCAACATGCTTTTTATGACTTTACATTCACACTCTCCATCACCAACCAGGATGGAACATGCAGCTGAAGCAAAATGCACTTCAGGAACTGAGGGTGGCACAGTGGCACCATCGGTGGAGCAGCTGCCTCACGGCTCCAATGACTTTGGTTCAAATCTTACCTTGGGTGCTATCTTTGAGCAGTTTGCATGCCACCAGCCTTCTCTCTCCATCAGATGTGGCCTCAGTCCTGGATAAACAATTTTAATCTGTCCACTCCAGTGCATACAAATAGATAAATGCAATGATGACTCAGTAACAGTATCTGAATAGATGAGCATGCGAATAAAGTGCATTTTATCATGTGGCACTGTAAACATATAGCCCAGCTTCAATGGCACAAGACAATTGCTAGGTGAATGTTCGTTTTCATCTTTAGGTAGGCTGAGTGTACTGAAATGGCATAATTAGATGGTGCAGAATTTGCAGAAGCAATACATTTCAAACGATGCCTGTGATGACTTCTGTACTACTGTAGCTTCAAATGGAATATCTAATTTTATGGATGGATCTTGGTGAATTGGAAGAAGTGAAATGAAGGTGAGGGGGAGGGGAAATTAATATATGAAAGTCTATATTATTGGATTTGTGTATTAGATGTCATTGTGGGAGGAAGAGGAAGTGCGACTGCAAGTGAAAGATAGTATTATCTACTTTATTTTCAAAGCCATGGCTACAGGTTTGGAAGTGGAGAATCATGGCTATAGGTGTCTCCTCCTTGGGGATCAGAACATGGAGGAATGTGTGTTCCCCATTGAGTAGTGCTTGTTGCCTCAGATGGCTGTCATTTCCTCCTGGGTGTGTAAGTGAGTGATGTTTCAATCAGTGTCGTACAGTATGTTTGCAGCAGTGTCGCATATTTATTTATTGTCTCCAGAATTCCTTCGAGGGAGACAGAAGACCTGTTGCTTATGCCTCCCGTACCTTGTCTGGGATGGAACAGCACTACGCCCAGATCGAAAAGGAGTTACTAGCCATTGTTTTTGCCTGCACAAAATTCAAGTACTTTCTTTTTGGGAAGACCGTGGTCTTCACCAACCTTTGATCGTTACTCTGAACAAACACATTCATGCTGCGTCTGCTCGTTTGCAACGCATGATGATGCAGCCACAGATTTTCGATTTCACACTAGTCTACAAAAGGGGCAAGGACATGCATCTGGCTGACACGCTATGAAGAGCCCCACAAAAAACCTGCGAACAACAGTCGTCTGAAAATGACCAGTTCACAGTACTGATGGTGTTGTACATCCCTACTGAATGCCTAAGTGACCTGGGTGAGCAAACGGCTGCAGATAACACTTTACAGCTACTGTCTTCAGTCATCCAGCATGGCTGGCTGGATAAATAATATCACACACCATTTCCTATTCGCCCATACTACCCAGTCCGCGACGAACAGGTGCTGCAGGACGATGCCATAATCAAGGATCATAAGGCAGTCCTCCCAACTGCCCTATGGGACAAATACTTTGTTGCCGCCTACAGGGGTCACCCCATCATGGAAGCAACCATACGCTTAGTAAAGAGCATGTTTTACTGGCCCGGAATTACCAAATTTGTGTGTGGGAAAGTTGAAGCCTGTGTTACCTGCAACAGCCTGATGCCACACCAAGAAGTAGCCCCTGTTCTCACTCCCTGTTCCTCCTCTGCCTTGATCCATGGTTGCTACTGACATATTTGAGTGGTGTGGCAAACAGTATCTGGTTCTCATTGACTCGTACTCATACTGGTTCGGAATCAACCTGCTCCAAAGCCCAACATCCGCTGCAGTCATCCATAAGCTGGCACGCCATTTCTCTGTACACAGTGCCCCCGCATGCCTCTTGTCAAATAACGGCAGTCAGTTCACTAGCCAGTTTTTACAACTTTGCTCAGCAATGGGATTTTCGCCACTCACCAGTAGTCTAGAATTCCCACAATCAAACAGACTTGTCAAAAGCGCCAAGCAATTGATGGAGTGCTCACACCTCGCCAAATCCAAATGTCTACCTGGATCTGCTCAACCTGATAAACATCTCTTGCCCAACGCCTGATGTCCCGACAAACCTGTGCTGCACTGCCAGTGCCCAAACAACTACTGCAGCCACAGGTTTGTTCACCACTTCCTGTACAGAAACAACTCCAGCAGAAACGCAATACCTAAAAGCGATTTTTTGACAAGTCCAGCAAACCACTTACACCTCTCTCCAGTAGCCAAGTCGTTTGCCTTCAAACCAACAAGAGCTATGGCCGTTTGGGTTTCATCCACAGTCCTGAAAAAGAGCCATGCTCATGCCTGGTGAGTGCAGACAGAGGGATCTACAGACGCAACCATCAACATCTCCTTCCTGTGAAGGAACCACGTCCTACTGTCACGTCTCCTGATGTTCCGCGTCCAATCTACCCATCTACTGACAGACTCTTTCTTCCCTCATGATCTGCAGCTGTAGATTAATCATTGGTAGTGTCTCCAGCTCCCTCACCACCACGCTCGGTGCCCTGCTCGCCTGCCTCACCGTGTTTGTCCCCCTGAGTCCCCAGTGCTCCCACCACCCGGGACTCCGACATTCTTGCCGATGAAGGGAGGAGATGCGGATCTGTACCGTACGCGCATGGGACGGGTTTGTAGTCTACCCCTTAGATACAAGGACTTTGTTTGAACCACCTGAATTCCCTTGTATGCGCTATTAGCGTTTTTGGTCATATTCTTAATCAGTCAGCACCTAGCAACGTGCTTATACATATATATCACTTTATTGTAGATGTGTTTCACTTTTTACTTACAAGGAAAGATGTAGATTCGGTTACATTACATACTAACCAATGTAGTGCTTTATTAATATAAGCTCCGCCTACTACCACACCATTCATATTATCGCAATCCGACATGTGCTGTTGGTTGGTGATGCAGCACGGTAGAATTGATATGCTGTTGAGTGTTGTGTGTGTTACTCAATAAATACTGTTGTACCAGATCTGTGAGTGTGTGTGACTTACTCAACAATTACTTTGATACTTTTGCTACTTACACTGAGGAGTATTGTAGCACTACCTGCACATATTTGGGATATAGGAATAAGGAGAGCTTGCCAAAATTCCATGTGTCTTGGAGAGAATGCGCAAATAATATTTTGCAAACAGTATATCGTTTAGTCTGAAGAAGGGTCTCGACCCGAAACATCGCCAATTCCTTCTCTCCATTGATGCTGCCTCACCCGATGAGTTTCTCCAGCATTTTTTGTCCGCCTATGCACAAACAGTAGACAGATTAGGATTGAACTGTAGTGTGCTTGGAACCATGATGCAGCCCATGGTACCACAGTGTCATTTTATGTTGAAGCATCTGAGGCAGGTCTGAGGAGAAGATTTGTATGTGTGGATGAATGATGGGGTTATGATCAATTTAACAGTGAATCAAGTTAGCGGTGCTTTTGGTGGAATATTGCAATTGAAGATGCATTCAGTAGCGTTGATCAGCCATGTCAGGTCACAGTACTTACTGCAATGCTAATTCATGTCTTCAAGGCATGACTTGTATTAATGAACTCTAGGACCTTTGCATGCACTTTATGCTCCTTGGTCAATTTCAGGTTCCTTACAGATACTGAATTACCCATTTTGCATCTCTCCCCTCTGAAGATCCAGTGTGGGATCTGAAAAAATTGATCCTGTTTTCTGCTTTCTGGTGCTTTCCAACTTAACTCTTCTTGAATTTAATATGAAGTCAGCTTCTGTAAAGGAAATTTAAAAAACATAAAATAAGAAAAAATAAGAAAATACATTTTTCTAAAAAGCATTCAAAATGTCATGTATTTATAATTTCCATTATTAACACTATCAATAGGAATGTGATTTCATAATTGTAATTGTTTTCTTCCTGTAATAGATTAGTTGATCACCAGTCCTTACAAATTACACATTTGAAAGTGCATATACTCTAACGGTTGTTAGACTACCTTTGTGTCAGGTTTCATAGTTGATTAATGTACAAAAGCAGCAAAGGCCAAACTGTTTTCTTGTGAGCTATTTTCAATAACTGGTTTAAAACTAGTTATCGATTTTAACATTTAAAAGTAAAGTGGATAGGTATATGGACGTGAAGGGAATGGAGGGGTATGGGGGGAATGGAGCAGGTAGATGGGACTAGGGGAAAACAAATGGTCGGCACGGACTGGAAGGGCCGAGAGGGCCTGTTTCCGTGCTGTAATTGTTATATGGTTATATGGTTATGTTTCTGGCTTGTGTACCTGTTAGTAATGGAATGAGCCATGAACTCATGTGACTCAGTAAATTCCACTTAGTTATAAAATTCACAGGGCAAAGTGGTAGAGTTGCCACCTTGCATCGCAAGAGACCTGGGTTTGATCCTAACTACGGGTGCTGGTCAGTACGGAGTTTGTACATTCTCCCCGTGACCTGCGTGGGTTTTCTCTGGGATTTCTGGTTTCCACCCACACTCCAAAGACGTACAGGGTTGTTGGTTAATTGGCTTGGTATAATTGTAAATTGTCCCAGGTGTATGTAAGATAATGTAAGTGTGTGGGAATCGCTGGTTGGCGCGGACTCGGTGGGCCGAAGGGCCTGTTTCCGCACTCTATCTCTAAAACAAAAAAAACCTTATACTGTTTTTTACCGCCATGAAAAATAAAACGGATACATTCCATAGTATGTCTGCAAGTTTTGTTGCTGTAACCTAATTGACTCCATATGTTATTTTTCAAACTGTTTGGTGTGCCTTGCTGAAATGTGACGTTTCTGGATATTCAGGTTAAGATGTCAGAAGAAGTAACAGCTTCCAAAGAAACATCAAGTGACATTAATGCAGCAGATGATGAATATTCAAGCAGTGCAATCACCATTGAGGAACAAGGAAAGACAATGCATCTTTTGAAAAGATTAAGAACATTGGAGGTAAGCAACAAGTACAAATTATCTCCAGTAAATTGTATCTACCTAGAAGTGCAATTCCTTTTGCAGGAAATATATTAAAAACATAACCGTGCTTCTTTCAAATATTACTTGAAAATTGTTCATCAAATCAACCTGCTCAGCTCAAATAAACATCTTTTGTTAAATCCACCATGGTGGAATGGCCTGAAGAAGGGTCTTGAACCTGAAACGTCTCCCATTCCTTCTATCCAGAGATGCTGCCTATCCCGCTGAATTACGCCAGCATTTTGTGTCTATCTTCGGTATAAACCAGCATCTGCAGTTCGTTCCTACACATAGCAGAATGTGTCCTATGTAGAGAGTTGAAAATGTTTCCCCAAACCCAAACAATCAATTGGTTTCCTAAACTACCAAAGATTTCCAAAGTATGAAGATAACTCTCTGAGTCATACATATTCTGACTTGAAAGTGTATCACCATGCTTTCATTATAGGATCTAAATTCTGGAATTTCCTATCCAATAATGCTGTGAGAGTACTATCACTAGTGGGATTGCAGCATCTTTAGTTAAGAATGACCAGCCAATCCTAGCATTTATCACTTACAGTTGGAAAAGCCCATACCCTGTAAATGAATAATGATCTGATGAAGTTTCTGAAGATGGCCACATTAAAGATGCTGTTCTGGACCACTCTTGTCATATTGATTCAAGCCGTACATGATTGGCCTACAACAATTATGAAAATTATGGTGCTACATACAAATGTTCATGTGTTGCATAGAACATAGAACAGTACAGCACAACAACATGCCCTTTGGCCCACAATGTCTTACATACCTATGCATAATCCATATCCCTCCATTCCCTTCATATGTATATACCTATCCAAAAGCTTCTTAAATGCTACTATCATATCTACCTCCACCATCAACCCTGGTAACACGTTCCAGGCACTCACCGCCCGCTGTGTAAAAAGTTTGCTCCGTTAAACTTTGCTCTTTAAAGCTGTGCCCTCTAGTGTTTGATTGTTCTATCCCGGGAAAAAGATTCTGAAGGTGTACCCTATCTATGTCTCTCATAGTTTTATATACTTAGAGTCATAGTGTGATACAGTGTGGAAACAGGCCCTTCGGCCCAACTTGCTCACACCGGCTATCATGTCCCAGCTACATTAGGCCCACGTGCCTGTGCTTGGTCCATATCCTTCCAAACCTGTCCTATCCATGTACCTGTCTAACTGTTTCTTAACCGTTGGGATAGTCCCAGCCTCAACTACTCCAGAGATAAATTCTTTATTTTATTGAGGTATTTGACCTGGTGTCCAATTCGTATGGCTGTATGGTGACCACACATTTCAGTACCAGTTGGTACATGTGACAAATAAATGTATCTTATATTTTGATTGTGTTTAGATATTGCCGCCAGATTAAATACGAAGTATGTTAAGACAAAAGAGCATTTTTGATATGCTGATCATTGTGCATTCATTGGTTTGAATACCTTCATGTAATACTGTTCAATGAGTGGTACATTTATAAAGAACATAGGACATCAGAAGCACTCTGGATGTTTTTGTAAAATTGATCCTAATACATCCAAACTGCTTATTTTAATATCGCAAACAGACTAAAGTGCCAGCGAGAATCGCAAGTTTGCGTTGCTTATAATTTCCAGTGAGAATTTAACTGACATTTCCCGGTCATCTTCCACAAATGATTTTGTATGTAATCTCTTGGCTCGAATTGACAAGAAGATACATATGACAAAACTAAAGTGAGACATCTGTTACAAAAATCTTCAACTAGTTCCTGCATTTGGCTTGACCTGATAAATTGTTTGAACTTTGACGTCCATATTGTGCCTTTTGGGTGGGAACATCTGGTCCCTATTCTGTGCCATATTCTTTCTGGCACAGTTCCAGCTTTCGTAAACATTTTAATTTTATTCTCAAGTAATTTTATTTCGATGGAATGCAATCTTAATGAGAATTGGACAATTATATAAAAGTAAAAATACACTTAATTGCTTTGTTAATATTGAACAATAGACAATACGAAGTTACATTTGCAGTCCAATGGTTCTTAATGATTTTAACTGTCTCTGGGTAAATAAGCTTTATTTGACTGCTCTATTCAATTTATCAATTATAAATTGAATAGAGCTGCTTTGCACTTTTTCATGAATAGAAGCACTGTCACTGTCTAATCTATTATGTTCATGATCTCAAGATGAAACTCAGTATTTTAATGAAGGCCTTTGGATCATTGAAGGCCTTTGGATTATTGTTATTTTACTGATAGGTAAAAAGAGGGAACATTTCTGATATCATCCCAGTAAATCATCGTTGCGCTTTGTTCAGAGTCACTACCTCTTTTTCAAAATACGATGACCGGAACTGGCCATGGAAATCCAAGTGGGGTTGATTTGAGGATCAGTACAACTTCTATGGAGCATGTAGTCTGCTTTTATTTCATGTTCAATTTCTAGATTTTTTTCAAATTTTCTCTTTTAGCAAGGATTTTAGTTCTCATGCCTACTGAAGGAGGGGAAACAAATGTTTGGTTTCTGTTTCATTATCAGAAAATAAATGATTCAATAGTACCTAGCTTCGATAAATAGAAAATATTGGATGTGCATCATTACATTGAGAGTGAATCAATTTCGTAGCTGCCACATCTTTCCCTAGAGTTAGAGGATCCCATTTTATTGCTTGCTCTGGTTAGGCCTCTTTGATATCTTTAACACATATGCACGGTTGCCTTTTCACTTGAAACATGCTTTTGAAGGCAATTGGACATAATTGAGAAGGCTCAGCTGCACTGAGGGTGGTGTGTTCTATCCCTTTGTCGGTCGGAATAATTTAAGAAAATAGTAGTTTCAGTAGAAACCCTTTTATCTTAGCTTCACATGTGAAGTATTGAGGATTGATACATGATTTAAAAGATATAACAAATGAGAAATTAAAGTGGGCAAAATAATATTGAAAAATGATCCTAATAGGAGAAAATGAGGTTCGTGAGATAGAGAAGAAAATATATAGATTTTAATGGCAAAGTCACTTTTGAGCATCCAGGCTCTTCATATTGCAATTTACCAGAGCGTGATCCTGGGAATGATTTCTGAGTGGACTAGTTGTCCTGAATGTACTGCATTATACAATAAAGCTGTGATGCATTAAGATGTAGGTAGGGTATGTTTGTTCCATGCACAAATAAGAATAAGGATTTTCTGAGATATTTACTGCTGCGTATGTGACCTTGAGTATCATGTGCTGATCTATCAGAAGTACATTATATTTTAAATCGTTACGATTTGCAAGTTCTGAATTTATCTATCAAATTTGGCAGAAAGTGTTCCCGATGTTGTGTGCGTATTGATTTATGTAACAGAAGCAGCAGGATGCTGTTTAGATCCTTGAAGCTGTCTCAGGACTCGAGGTTATAAGAACATGAGACATACAGGCAGCGGTAGATATCTCTCCCTTTGAGTCTGCTTTGCCATTATTAAAATCTTGGCCTTCTTCATCTTCCACCCTCAGCACTATTTTCAAGCACTATCCCTATATCCCTTGATTTCTGTAATGCCCTGAAAACTATCAATCCCTGTTTTGAATTAACACATAGACTGAACCACCCTCTAAGTCAAGAAACAATTCTGGATGATCTAATACCTAGCGCCATTTCCCCATTTCCTTTACATCATGGAATATCAAAAATATTTGTATTTTGGAATTAAAATTGATAACTGACTTTGCAGAAATTGGGAGTTGCCTTCCAAATTACTCCCATTCTTATGTGTAGAATTATTTCTTAAATTTACTCCTGAAAATCATGGTACAGGTTTTTGTACACCATGCATAATGTAAAAATAAGGTACTGAGGTTGCTAATTTATGAAAAAGACATAAAATGCTGGAGCAACTTAATGGGTCAGGCAGCATCTCTGGAGAACATGGATAGGGGATGTTTCGGGTTTGGGCCCTTCTTCAGGTTGATTGTTATGGGAGCGGGGGGAAGCTAGAAGAGAGGAGGGGCAATCCAAAGCCTGGCGAGTAATATGTGGATGCAGATGAGAAGCGGGGGTGATCGGCAGATGGTTGGACCAAGGTCAGAGATGAAAAAACTCTTCAATTATTTTGTTTCAGACCTTCTGACTTTTCTCTGGCCTTTACCCACCCATTTGCCCAACAAAAACTCTCCTTTCTTGTAACCTCGTATTACTTGCCAGGCTTTGTCATGCTCCTTCTCTCTTCCAGCTTTCTTCCCTCCGCCCACAACAATCAGTCTGAAGAAAAGTCCTGACCCGAATTGTCTCCTATCCATGTTCTCCAGAGATGCTGCCTGACCCGCTGTGTTACTCCAGCACTTTGTGTCATCAGGACATGGCATTATCAGAGTGCATTTTATTGTAATTTTAGATTTTTATATTGACTTTTTTGGGAAATGTCATGCTTACTCTATTTGTGATATAGTGTGTGGTATTATGACTTTGATTGCAATTTTACCGCTTTCATGCTTTCATCTAAATTACTTGCTTTGGCTGTGCTGCTGCTTTTATTTATATGTAAAGTAACCTTATTACTTGTAACTACCTTTTATTACTTGTGATCAGTTATTGAGTCATTTGCATCTTTCAGCATCAAGGTCAAACTGTACAACAATACCTACTGTCATCTTGCACTGCACAGTCATGCATACCATTCAATAATTATTTAATTGCTCACTTTCATTATCATGATTTTTAAAGGTTATTGAATGAACATGAAGTAAAAATGTTTAACAATCTATTAATGATAAGCTGGAAAAAATGGTAATTTATGAAATGAAAGTTCAAGGTAACATTATGTAAAAATGAAATAAGAAACCTTCGCTGCCCTGCCAATAAACTGTAATTGTGATTTGTGTCTGGAGGATTACTCTTAACTACACCGATGTCTTCTGGGAGAAATATCTGGCACATATCTCTTCCTTGTATTAGATTTCCTCGTGCAGAAGGACACCAGAAAATGAACTTTACAGGCATCTCAGACGAGGTCGATAAAATTAGATTACTCCCAAAAATTAGTCCAGTTTGGAGTCTACTTTATATCTATCAGGTCTTCACTTTGATGGTGACTGCATCACATATTCCTAACATACTCTTTACATTCATTTATGAATAATTAATAATGTTGTACTTTCAGACTGAAGCTTTTGTATGAGAATTAATTCTCAGGTACAGAAATATGTCGCTGCTTCTAAAGGGGTGCATTGAAGTGGAACTGCACAATGGGTAAAAGGGACCTGTACCAGTTTGCTGACTTTGTGCAAGGCCCTTTATCACTGAAATCTATCGTACAATTATGAGTTTGCATGTGCTACAACAGCGGTACAGTTGCTGCCTTACAGGGCCAGAGACCCGGGTTCAATCCTGACTATGGGTAATTGTCTCTATGGAATTCCTATATTTTCCCAGTGCCCTGCATGGGCCTTCGCCGGGAGCTCCGGTTTCCTCAAAGCCTTGGTGTTATATTTGACCCAAGTTTAATTTTGGAAAACATATCCTTGCTATCATTAACACCATCTCTCTGACACTGTCCATTTCTGCCTGCCTCAGCTCAACCGGTAATGAAAGCTCTTACAAATCTAGAGGTTACAAAGTTCTTGGAGGTTTACTTGTCCATGACATTTTAATAACCTAATTACAAGGTCCAACATGTATTTTGCATAGCTGTAGCATAACCTCTATCTGATAACAGGCAATCCCCTGGATATAAAGCTAAATGTTCAATGAGTTTCATTTATTGTCCATAACATTTTAATTACCTATTTACAAGGTCTCCCAAGTATCCATGGAATTCATTGCTTCTAACTTTTCACTATTTAGAAAATAATCTGCTCTATCACCTTTGGTACAAAGTTAATGACATGAAATAAGCCTGTATTGAAATCCATTTGCCACAGTTGTGTCAGTTCCCCTATTAAGAGCTGTGAAACAAAAAGCTTTCTAACCTCTTGATTAGTTTCTTCGCAACCTGGTGACTTGCTACCTCTGGTCTCTGTTAAATTTAAGATGATAGGTTTCCAGGCAAACAAATGATCTCAATTGGCATTTCATATTGAACATAAAACAGTACTGCACAGTAACTGGCCCTTCGGCCCACATTGTTTGTGCCCAACATGATACCTGCTTAAACTGATCTCACCTGCCTGCAGAAGATCCATACCTCTCCATTCCCTGCAAGTCTATGTGCATATCTAAAACCCTCTTAAACGGCACACTCAAATTTGTCTCCATCACCATTCCTGGCAATGCGTTCCAGGCCCCAACCATTTTCTGTGTAAAACATTTTCCCCGCACATCTCCATTAAACTTTCCCCCTCTCCCCTTCTAGCTATGCCATCTAGTGTTGGGCACTTCCACCTTGGAAAAAAGGTTCTGACCGTCTACCCCAGGGGTCGGCAAGCTTGTTCTGCTTCGGGGCCGGGACGCATGTCTGTGAGCGGATGGCGGGCCACATCTATCACGTGTACATATGGATCCCGCCCCCACCCTACCCCGGATGGCAGGCATCAAATCACATGTTCACAGAAAGTAGACAAAAATGCTGGAGAAACTCAGCAGGTGACACAGCCTCATGCAATCCTTGCATGTCTCACTCACTGAGTTTCTCCAGCATTTTTGTCGAGCTTCGATTTTTCCAGCATCTGCAGTTCTTTCTTAAATGTGTTCACAGAAGGTGCGTGGCCGTGCTGGTGGCTTTGCGCAGGATGCGGTACAGCCAGAGGTCGGCCGCGTGCAGGGTGCCCGGCCGCTGCTCGGGGCGCTGCTGCTCAGGGCGCCCGGCCGCTGCTTGGGGAGCTCGGTGGGCCGGATGATTACGGGGGGAAAAATCCGCCTGCGGATCGGATGATTTTGGGTTACGGGCCGCATTCGGACCGGGGGCGGTAGGTTGCAGACCCCTGGTCTACCCTATTGATGCCTCTCACAATTTTGAATATTTTGATCACAATTTTATACTCCCCTCAACCTCTGTGGTTACAGAAAAAAATCATTTCAAGTCTATCCAATCTCTTCCTGTAGCTGAAACCCTCTAATCCAGGCAGCATTCTGGTAACCTCCTCTGCACCCTCCCCAAGGCCTCCACATCTTTCCTGTAATGTGGCGACCAGAACGACATCTATACTCCAAATGCAGCCAACTAAACTATAGAGCTGCATCATGCCATCCTGACTCTTGTAAGTTTCTATAAGATCCCCCCTCAGTCTTCTAAATTCTAGCGAGTACAACCCAAGACTATCCAATCTTTCCTCATATGAAAGTCCTGACAGCCCAGGAATCAGTCTGGTGAACCTTCTCTGCACTCCCTCTATGGCAAGAATGTCTTTTCTCAGATTTGGAGACCAAAACTGTACGCAATACTCCAGGTGTGGTCTCACCAAAACCCTGTACAACTGCAGTAGAACCTCCCTGCTCCTATACTCAAATCCTTTTGCTATGAATGCTAACATACCATTTGCTTTCTTCACTGCCTGCTGCACCTGCATGCCTACTTTCAATGATTGGTGTACCATGATACCCAGGTCTCGTTGCATCTCCCCTTTTCCTAATCGGACACCATTCAGATAACAGTCTACCCTCCTGTTTTTGCCACCAAAGTGGATAACCTCACATTTATCCACATTATACTGCATCTGCCATGCATTTGCCCACTCACCCAGCCTATCCAAGTCACCTTTCAGCCTCCTAGCTTCCTCCTCACACCTAACACTACCCCCCAGCTTAGTGTCATCCGCAAACTTGGAGATGTTGCATTCAATTCCCTCGTCCAAATCATTAATATATATTGTAAATAGCTGGGGACCCAGCACTGAGCCTTGCGGTACCCCACTAGTCACTGCCTGCCATTCTGAAAAGGACCAGTTTACTCCTACCCTTTGCTTCCTGTCTGCCAGCCAGTTCTCTATCTACATCAATACTGAACCCCCAATACCGTGTGCTTTAAGTTTGTATACTAATCTCTTATGTCGGACCTTGTCGAAAGCCTTCTGAAAGTCTAGATATAACACATCCACTGGTTCTCCCTTATCCACTCTGCTGGTTACACCCTCGAAAAATTCTATAAGATTCGTCAGACATGATTTACCTTTCGTAAATCCATGCTGACTTTGTCTAATGATTTCACCACTTTCCAAATGTACTGCTGTCCCATCTTTAATAACTGACTCTAGCAGTTTCCCCACCACCGATGTTAGACTAACTGGTCTGTAATTCCCCGTTTTTTCTCTCCCTCCTTTTTAAAATTCTTAGCTCATAGCAATGATAGCAAGCATATCATACAACTTTTTTACCACCCTATCCTCTTGTGCTGCCACCTTTAGTGAGCTATCAACTTGAACTCCAAGATCCCTCACACATCACTGCTGTTAAGGGTCTTGCCATTAACTGTATACTCTCTTCTTACATTCAACCTTCCAAAGTGCCATACCTCACACTTATTCAGCGTAAACTCCATCTGCCATTTTGCTTCCCATTTCTGCAGCTGAACTATATCCTGCTGTATATTCTGACAGCATTCCTCACTGTCTGCAACTCCACTAATTTTGGTATCATCAGCAAATTTATTCACCAACCCATCTGCATTTATGTCTAGGTCATTTAAAAATATCACAAACAGTAAAGGTCCCAGCACAGATCTCTGTGGAACTCCACTAGACACAGACCTCCAGCCAGAATATTGACTGGAGATATTCCACCACAAACCTCTGTCTTCTATGACCAGTTCCGAATATATACGTCCAAGTCATCAAGAATCCCATACATCTTAATCTTCTGGATCAGAGTGTCCTTATCAAAAGCCTTACTCAAATCCATGCGTCTAACATCCAGCTCCATACCTTCATCAATGTCACCAAGTTAGTGAGACATTACCTGCTGAGTACAAAGCCCTTCAGGCTATCTCTAATTAGTCCATTCTCTTCCAAATGGGAGTAAATCCGACCTAAAATAATTATCTCTAATAGTTCCCTTACCACTGATGTGAGGTTCACATAGTTCCCTGGATTCTCTCTACTTCCTTTCTTAAACAAAGGAACAATGTTGCCCACTCTCCAGTCCTCCAGGTCCTTGCCTCCTCTCTTGCCTCCCTCAATATGATGGGATAGATATCGCCAGGACGGAGAGTTATCCATCTTAATGTTCTTCAAGAGCCTGAGCACCACCCTCTTTTCGATCTCAATCTGCCATAGCATATTTGTATTCTTCACACGCAACCCGCTGTCCTCCAACTCCTTCTCCTCAGTAAATACGTCCTCCAACTCTAAGCATTGATTCCCTCCTTTATATTTGAGCAGTCCTACCTTCTCCCTGGCCATCCTCTTATTTTTAATGTGCATATAATTGCCTTGGGATTTTGCTTAATCCGACTCGCCAGTGAGAAATCGTGGCCTTTTTGCCTTAATTGCCTGCTTAATTTAATTCCTGCTTGCTTTATATTCCTCATAAGCCCCCTCTGATGCCATCTTCATAAATTTGCCATATGCTTTTTGTTCCTGATATAATTTACAACTTTCTTGGTCACCCACAGTTCCCTTTCCTTGCAATATTTATTCATCCTCCTTATTGGAACATGCTGATTCTGTACATTAATCAACTGGCCTTTAAACAACTCCCATGTGTCTTTTGTGGATTTGCCCAATACCAACTGCTCCCAATCTGCCATTCTCAGCTCCTACATAATGATATTGTAATCTGCCTTAAAGAAGGAACTGCAGATGCTGGAGAATCGAGGGTACACAAAAAGCTGGAGAAACTCAGCGGGTGCAGCAGCATCTAAGGAGCGAAGGAGATAGGCGACGTTTCGGGTCGAGACCCGAAACGTCGCCTATCTCCTTCGCTCCTTAGATGCTGCTGCACCCGCTGAGTTTCTCCAGCTTTTTGTGTAACCTAATGATATTGTAATCTGCCTTGCCACAATTAAGTACCTTCTCTCAATATCCAGACCTACCTGTGAGTTATACCTCTTATATGGTCAGTTTCTTAAACCAAATAATTCATTAAAAAAAAAATGACACAAAACTGACCCTAGGAGAAATGAAGTGTAACAATCTATAGAATTGAAAAACAATCCTGGATTCTATATCAATCAACTGTTTCCAAATTCATATTCTAGCTCATGATTTACATTTGAAGCACAAAAATGATGTGAAGATTTAAATTTGCAATATATCAATAAAGGAAACTGTCTGAAAATATATAAGGGAGAATTCATTGCTGAAGAATTTGCACCAAGCTTTTGCATGTAGTTTTGCCTGAGAACCTCATGTTTTATTTGTTAAAATAGTCCAAGGCATTTTCTATGAAATTGTCTCATCAATGGATGATAAATTAGTTGTGCTGTAGGGAATAAGGCACTGGTTATTTTGTATTCCTCTGATACATTTGTTTGTTAGAAGAAATCAGACTTCTAGCAAACTGTAATGGCTTATGAATGATCTGCAAAAGATCCAGAATTGCGGAAATACAATGCAGGGCGTAGACCTTTATGATTTTGTTTTAATGAGAAGAAAAGCTGCAGAATAACTCAGCAGGAGTATTCAAACTGCTGACCCCTCATCCTTGCTGCAGGTTCTAATCCTTCATGAAGATGTATGGAGCTATAGCCACATGCACACACAAGCTCACATTTCTTTAAACAATCCGGAAAAGAGCATAAAGTATCTCTTCAGAAATGGGACTTTGAAATAAAATTATTCTTGATCATCTTGACAATTTTTAAAGTGGGTTTCACGGAGCAATTTTAGGTCCTATAGTTTTTATTTCAGAGCTGTGTACAGTGCATTCAGAAAGTATTCAGACCCATTCACATTTTCCACATTTTGATACGTTACAGCCTTATTTGAAAATGGATTGTTCATTTTATTTATCATCAATCTATACACAATGCCCCATAATAGAAAAGCGAAAACAGGTGTTTAGAAATTTTTGCAAAGTAATTAAAAATAAATAACTGAAATATCACATTTACATAAGTATTCAGACCCTTCACTCAGTACTTTGTTGAGGCACTTTTGGCAGCGATTACAGCCTCAAGTCTTCTTGGGTATGACACTACAACCTTGGCACACCTGTATTTGGGTAATTTCTCCCATTCTTCTCTACAGATCCTCTCAAGCACTGTCAGGTTGGATGGAGAGCATCGATGCACAGCTTTTTTCAGGTCCCTCCAGAGATATTCGATCGGGTTCAAGTCCGGGCTCTGGCTGAGCCACTCAAGGACATTCACAGACTTGTCACAAAACCACTCCTGCATTGTCTTGGCTGTGTGCTTAGGGTCGTTGTCCTGTTGGAAGGTGAACCTCTGCTCCAGTCTGAGGTCCAGAACGCTCTGGAGTAGGTTTTCATCAAGGATCTCTCTGTACTTTGCACCGTTCATCTTTCCCTCGATCCTGACTAGTCTCCCAATGAAAAAACATCCCCACAGCATGATGCTGCCACCACCATGCTTCACCGTAGGTATGGTATTGGCCAGGTGATGAGCGGTGCCTGGTTTCCTCCAGACACGACGCTTGGAATTCAGGCCAAAGAGTTCGATCTTGGTTTCATCAGAACAGAGAATCTTGTTTAGGTGCCTTTTGGCAAACTCCAAGCGGGCTGTCATGTGCCTTTTACTGAGAAGTGGCTTCCATCTGGCCACTCTACCATGATGGCCTGAATGGTGGTGTGCTGCAGATATAGTTATCCTTCTGGAGGACATCTGGGGCTCTGTCAGAGAGACTATCTGGTTCTTGGTTACCACCCTGACTAAGGCCCTTCTCCCCAATTGTTCAGTTTGGCCGGGCGGCCAGCTCTATGAAGAGTCCTGGTGGCTTCAAAGTTCTTCCATTTAAGAATGATGGAGATACTGTGCTCTTCTGGACCTGCAATGCTGCAGAAATTGTATTATACCCTTCCCCAGATCTGTGTCTCGACACAATCCTGTCTCGGAGGTCTACGGACAATTCCTTTGTCTTCATGGCTTGGTTTCTGCTCTGACATGCACTGGCAACTGTGGGAACTTATATAGACAGGTGTGTGCCTTTCCAAATCATGTACAATCAATTTAATTTACCGCTTGTGGACTCCAATCAAGTTGTAGAAACATCTCAAGGATAATCAATGGAAACAGGATGCACCAAAGCTCAATTTTGAATGTCATAGCAAAGGGTCTGAATACTTATGTAAATGCGATATTTCTTTTCAATTACTTTGCAAAAATTTCTAAACACCTGTTTTTGCTTCTATATTATGAGGTATTGTGTGTAGATTGATGATAAAAAAAAATTGAATTCATTTGAGAGTAAGGCTGTAACGTAACAAAAAGTGGAAAAAGTGAAGGGGTCTGAATACTTTCTGAATGCACTGTATGTGTTGATAACAGATGACTGATATCCAATTGCAGTGCCTTCAATCTAATTGACATCAGTCACAAATCACTGTGCATTGCTCTGAACAGGATATGTTGCCTTTGTAACTATGAGGGGTTGGCCAGGCTAGATGCAGGAAGATTGTTCCCGATGTTGGGGAAGTCCAGGACAAGGGGTCACAGCTTAAGGATAAGGGGGAAATCCTTTAAGACCGAGATGAGAAAGACTTTCTTCACACAGAGAGTGGTGAGTCTCTGGAACTCTCTGCCACAGAGGGTAGTTGAGGCCAGTTCATTGGCTATATTTAAGAGTGAGTTGGATGTGGCCCTTGTGGCTAAGGGGATCAGAGGGTATGGAGAGAAGGCAGGTACGGGATACTGAGTTGGATGATCAGCCATGATCATATTGAATGGCGGTGCAGGCTCGAAGGGCTGAATGGCCTACTCCTGCACCTAATTTCTATGTTTCCTTTGTAACTATGAGCCGTGTTCACCAAGTTTTAAAACACTTTAGCTTATATCATCCCATGCAACACAAATAGTTTTGTTTAATATTATTGCCATGCGTACTGAGATAGAGCAAAAAGCTTTTGTTTGCATGCTATCCAGTCAGAGAAAAGACTATATATGAATACGATCCTGTCATCCACAGTGCACAGATAAAGGATAAAGGGTACAACATTCAGTGCAAGATTTGACATTGGAGTCTGACAGCATGATGATGAAAGAATCAATCAATCAATCAGTTTTATTCATCACATACACATATAAGTGCAGTGAAATGAATTTGCCATCAGCGGTATAATCAAAAAGGAACACATTATACCCAATAAAATTAAACACAAACATCCACCATAGCATTCTTCCACTGTGGTGGAAGGCACAAAGTACAGTCATTCCTCCTCCATTGTTCACCCGTAGTCGGGGCCATAAACCTCTGTAGTCGCCGCAACGGACGGCCCGATGTACAGGCCCTCGCGTCGGGATGGTTGAAACTCCGACGTTAAGATGGCCGAACACACTCCGCGGCTTGGAGGTCCCGAATCGGCTCTTTCCTACTGGAGACCGTGGCTTCAGGATGTTGTAGGTCGCATGCCGGCGGTCGGAGCTCTTCTCTGGCTGTCCCCGAAGAGGCAACCTAGGCTCCTGATGGTAAGTCCATGCCGTGCCCACGGCTAGAAGCTCCGCCGACCGCGGCTTCAGGATGTTATCTGCCGCAAGCCGGCGATCGGAGCTCTTCTCTGGCAATCCCTAGCGAGGGATCCCAGACTCCGGACACTGCGCCCATGGCTAGAAGCTCCGCAGAATGTGGCTTCAGGCTGTAACAGTCCGTGGGCCAGCGATCGGAGCACTCCCTTCTGGCGACTCCGGCAAGGTCGCGATGAAAAGTCCCGCTGAGCCCGCTGCTGACACTCCGATCCCGACTCCGGGAAAGGCCGCACCAATCCATGGTGTTACGCTGTGAGGGAGCAACATGAAAATAGTCCACCCTTACACCCCCCCTTACACCCCCCCCCCTCACCATCCCCCACACAAGACACACCAAGAGACACTAAAACAAACATTTGGATACACTAAAAAAAACAAAAAAGTAGAAATGACAAACATGCTGCTGGCAGCATAGTCGACTCGCAGCGCCCCCAGCAACCACAACGGATTCTGTGAGGTACACTGCTGAATATCGTGAGGTACCGTGCTATATTGACTTATATTATGATGTTAATTGGTCAAGAATTATTTTGGGCCTTAACAGAAACCCTGTATGGATCCATGCTCATTTTAATGCATTTCAACTTGGTTCTTACCTAAATATTCAAGAATTTTGGGTTAAGCCTGCTGTACCCAACAGAAAGAAGAGTTTTTTGGCCTTCACGCTTCACTGGTGGAAGCTCTGCAGATAGAAGATTATGGGAGAAATCAATGGAACCCAATGGTTGTTGCAAATTGGGTTGTAGAGCCACGACAGACACATTCTTCCTTTTCCTGGCACCAGAGCAATGAAAGAGAATAATTCTGTTCAATTATTCTGTTTAAGCTGCCTCCTCCTCCACTCACATAAATCTTAAATGGGTGCTTGTGGCCTCATTACTTTTTTTTTAATTGCTAGTGTTGGATTGTTTTCCTAATGATTCAGAAATAATTATTTCAGGCCCACTGGCATTTGCCATCAATTGAATGTTTTGCTTGACCATTCCACGGGTCAGCTAGGAGTCAACCACGTGCATGTAGACCTGAAATCATATGCAGATCATGCCTAGTAAGTACAATAGGCCTCATTCCTTATGGGGCATTTCGTACAATCCTTTTGCGGTCACCGTCACTAATTCTGGTGTTTATTTCTAAAGTTGTTTCATTGATTCAGTTTCAATTCCCCAATTGTCAACAGCACAGCAGGAGTGCATAGAATGCTGACCACTCATCGTTACTGCATGTTCCAATCCAGCCTTTGTATGAATAACTCTAGCTCCCGTACATTTTCTGGGTGTCTTTGTCGTGTAACACACTGATCCCTACTATCTCTAATTTCCCTGAATGTCATTTACAATGCTTGTTGTACTTATTTATATTTTAAGACTTGGGGTTGCTGCCAAGGATAGGATTTATTTGTAGGAAGGGACTGCTGATGCTGGTTTAAACCAAAGATAGACACAAAAAACTGAGGGTAACTCAATGGGACAGGCAGCATCTTCTCTTCGACCCTTCCTGACCTGAAACGTCACCCATTCCTTCTCTCCAGTGATTCTGCCTGTCCCGCTGAGTTACTCTAGCTTTTTGTGTCTATCTTCGATAAGATTTATTTCCCAGCCTTAAAGGGCCTGTCCCACTTCCGCGACTTTTTCTGCGACCGCCGGCATCCGTCATAGGTCGTAATAGGTCGCCGAAAATTTTCAACCTGTTGAAAATCCAGCGGCGACCTGAACAAAGTACGACTCTTTGGGCGACTACTCACAACCATATGGGCTTCACCCCGTGACATGTCGCCCAAAGAGTCGGAGCGTCTTTCTGGTCGCCGCTGAATTTTCAACATGTTCAATGCATTATTAATTGAACATGTTTTTCACATATTTTCTCCAATTCAAACAATCTTACAGGTATAAAGCATAAATGCTTAGATTCTGTCTGCAATTTTATTAATTTGGTTCCTGGTCAACACCATTACTAATGATAAAATACACAGTACAATCCAGATCACAACAACTTGACAGGTGGAAACCTTTTCCTCGCATATCTGTAAACTTTTGATCTTTGAAATCATGTGGAATGTTGACCCATTCTATTCAATCTCTCATAATAGATACTCCTCTCTTGCTAGGAGTTAATCTAATGAGCCTTGTTTAGCACTAGCTTCAATGATAGGTTACCAACCTGAAACATGAGTTATGTTTCTCTCTCCACAAATGCTGGCTGATCTGCCGAGCCTCTCCAGGATTTTCTGTTTTTTTAATTTTAGATTTGCAGCTTTTGCAGTATTTTGCTTTTGCAATATTTGAGGACTGACAACTCTAAATAAAACAGAGACTTTCACTCTGCCCAGACATCACTTGGTGTAACTCGAGCAGGCATGCAGTGTTAAAGTGAAAAGCATCCACAGAGTACCAGAGCTACATCTAGTGGTTACAAATAAATAGGGTTAATGTTGGCTCCCTGTATTTTTTTCATATAAACAGAGAACAGTTGTTACCAGGATATTTCAACAATGTGAACAAGTATAACAATTAGAACGTTCAACTCTGGTTGGATGTGTTGCTGGAGGTAGAATCACTGTTCTCTACTAAGAAAATGAAATAAATGTAAAAGGAAAGATACACTTTAACATTGTTTTGATGAATGAGGTTGAAAAGTTGATTAATAGCAAATTAAAGTGACTCGAAACATATTGTTTCTGAGTTCAAAACAATGACAAAATATATCAAGTTTGTTGGTCTTTCCATCTGATAACAGCTTAAGAAATAAAATCATTGGCTGATCTGTCTGGCAGTAAGATCATGACAGGACTTTTGAATTAACTTCAATTTCCTGCCTTATTCCACCATCTCTTTATCTCCAGACCAAATATCCATTGATCATAGACTTCAGTACAATCATTGATTGAACATTCACAGCCTTCCAGGGAAGAGAATTCCAACATGCAAGAAGTACGATTTCTTCTCGGGCAGGACTCTGATCTTGAGCCAACATTTCAACCATCAAACTCATGCTGGATCAATGCAAGAACAACCAAGATAGTCCCTTTCCCAGGCTCCTTACTGATGGCTCAGCAAATATATTTTGCTTCAAAGTTTATCTAATTCCTTTTTGGAAGCCACAATTAAATCTGCAATTGAATAGTCCATTTCATATCCTAGATAATCACTGTGTAGCCATGTTTCTGCAATCTCTCACATAGAGAGTGGCGGTTCACATTGTCGGTGTTGTGTATATGGAATGAGCTGCCAGAGGAGGTATTTGAGGCAACACTATAACATCATTTAAAATACATTTGGACAGGTACATGGACAGGAAATGTTCAATGTTATATGGGCCAAACACGGACAGGTGGGACGAGTATAGATGGGGTATCTTGATCCGCATGGGCAAAGTTGGGCCACAGGTCCTTTTCCATGCCATATGACTCTATGACTCTGATTCTCTTGAATTCTTAAGAATGTAAGTCCATTGTATTCAGTCTCCTGAAAGACATTTCTCTCAACCTTGGAATGAATCTAATTGATCTTTATAAGAAATCCTTGGAGGCACGTGCAGACACAAGAGATTGCAGACACTAGAATCTGGAACAAAAAACAAGCTGCTTGAGGAAATCAGTGCAACATTCGTGGAGAAAGAGGGATAGTCAATGTTTCGGGTCAACAGGGTCTCGATCATAAATGTTGACTATCTTTCTGTCTCCATAAATGCAGGTTGACCCGCTGTGTTGGTCCAGTAATTTGTTTTTTTTCTTTTGAGGCCAATGTTTTCTCCCTCAGATAATGAGACTGCAATAATTTACTCTGCTCCTCGTGCAGTCTCAGCAAAGTATTATTCAATTCCGGCAAGACTTCCGTAATCCTGTATTCATACTTCTTTGCTATAAAAGTGAACATTTTCTTTGGCGTGGTAATTATTCCATAATCTTCGTTGCCTCACAATTCTGACAAGTATAACATTTGTGATGTGACACTTTTTTTGCTATTTCAATGGAAAACATTAGATATTCTTTTGAAATAAGCTCCACTCAGAGCATCAAGGGTAGTTAAAGGAAGGATTAATTCTCTTAGTTCTAAAAAATCAATTTTGTTTCCCTAACTGTCACATCTGAAAATGGATTCTGAAGACAGGAAAGTGAATGTCAGCTTTTAGGTGAAGTTAACCCGCTGTTTTGCTCTTGATTATTTCTTAATAATGTACCAATAACTGTCGCAGCAAACTAAATAACAGAAAACTGTTCGTTGAGCTCCATTGTAAAGCCTTTACAAAGTGAATAGGGGGTAATGAGGAAAATGGTCATTTCACAAGGAAATGCCATTTCATCAGAAAAAAAGGCATTCACAAAGAAACCAATTTTTATGAAATTCTCAAAGATGAAAGAGCTTTTCCTGTGACATACAATAACGCATAGTTGTGCTTATGACTTTTTTTTAAACTACAGAATAATGTTTAAAAAACTATTTCTAAGGAATCTCTTTTTTGCAGATGTAGGCAGATTTAAGAATATACGCTAAATAGTTACAGACTGCTGAGTCTCATATCAGTGGAGGGGAAATTATTGGAAAAAGGGAAAGGATTACTTGAAAAAGATTAATTAGTGTGGCAATTTTAAGGGACAATCTTACTTGTTAATTTTTTGTTTGAATTATTTGTGACTAAATATATTGATGAGGTGGTTGCTGTGGTATGTGTGGACTTCGCCAAGGTGTCTAAAGAGGTCCTGCATGAGAAACTGATCCAAATGTTAAGAACTCATGGGATTATGGACAATTTGCTAAATGTGATCTGAAATTAACTTGCGGGTATGAGACAGAGGTTGATGGTGGAGTCTGAGTTATATGATTAGATATAAATGTCTTCCGGTATATCATAGGGTTGGAGGTGGAACCCTTGGGGTGTGAATATAGAAGTTTTATGAGTAACCTCACAGATGACACAAAGAACAGGGATGATGTTGGTAACGACGTGGGTTGCTTTTGGAGATGGAATTATGTTTTTTAAAAAAGGAGGGAGAGAGAAAAGGGGAATTACAGACCAGTTGGTCTAACATTGGTAGTGGGGAAACTGCTAGAGTCAGTTATTAAAGATGCGATAGCAGCACATTTGGAAAGTGGTGAAATCACTGGACAAAGTCAGCATGGATTTACGAAAGGTAAATCATGTCTGACGAATCTTATGGAATTTTTCGAGGATGTAACTAGTAGAGTGGATAAGGGAGAACCAGTGGATGTGTTATATCTGGACTTTCAGAAGGCTTTTGACAAGGTCCCACATAAAAGATTAGTATACAAACTTAAAGCACACGGTTTTGGGGGTTCAGTATTGATGTGGATAGAGAACTGGCTGGCAGACAGGAAGCAAAGGGTAGGAGTAAACGGGTCAGTTTCAGAATGGCAGGCAGTGACTAGTGGGGTACCACAAGGCTCAGTGCTGGGGCCCCAGCTATTTACAATATATATTAATGATTTGGACGAGGGAGTTGAATGCAACATCTCCATGTTTGCGGATGACACGAAGATGGGGGGCAGTGTTAGGTGTGAGGAAGATGCTAGGAGGCTGCAAGGTGACTTGGATAGGCTGGGTGACTGGGCAAATGCATGGCAGATGCAGTATAATGTGGATAAATGTGAGGTTATCCACTTTGGTGGCAAAAACAAGAGGGTAGACTATTATCTGAATGGTGTCCGATTAGGAAAAGGGGAGATGCAACGAGACCTGGGTGTCATGGTACACCAGTCATTGAAAGTAGGCATGCAGGTGCAGCAGGCAGTGAAGAAAGCAAATGGTATGTTAGCATTCATAGTGAAAGTATTTGATTATAGGAGCAGGGAGGTTCTACTGCAGTTGTACAGGGTTTTGCTGAGACCACACCTGGAGTATTGCATACAGTTTTGGTCTCCAAATTTGAGGAAAGACATTCTTGCCATAGAGGGGGTACAGAGAAGGTTCACCAGACTGATTCCTGGGATGTCAGGACTTTCATATGAGGAAAGACTGGATAGACTCGGTTTGTACTCGCTAGAATTTAGAAGATTGAGGGAGGATCTTATAGAAACTTACAAATTTCTTAAGGGGTTGGACAGGCTAGATGCAGGAAGATTGTTCCCGATGTTGGGGAGGTCCAGAACAAGGGGTCACAGTTTAAGGATAAGGGGGAATTCCTTTAGGACCGAGATGAGGAAAACATTTTTAACACAGAGAGTGGTGAGTCTCTGGAATTCTTTGCCACAGAAGGTAGTTGAGGCCAGTTCATTGGCTATATTTAAGAGGAAGTTAGATGTGGCCCTTGTGCTAAAGGGATCAGGAGGTATGGAGAGAAGGCAGGTACAGGATACTGAGTTGAATGATCAGCCATGATCACACTGAATGGCGGTGCAGGCTCGAACGGCCGAATGGCCTACTCCTCCACCCATTTTCTATGTTTCTATGTTGATCACTTGGCAAATTTGCCAGAGGAATGACAGATAGAATTTAATTCTGATAAATATGAGGTAATACTTTTTGGAAAGACTAATAAGACTAGGAATTATACTATGGCTGGTAGGACCATAGGAAATAAAGAGGGACCTTGATGTTCATCAGCAGTGATCCTTGAAGGCAGCACCAAAGGTGCATAAGATAATTCAGAAGGCATGCAAGATACTTGACATTGTAGCGAGTCCAAATTTTGTCTTCAAACGGTTACTTTATTCGGTGAGATAAATTTGACATACATGTGCGTTTGGGACTCTCTAACATATTGAGTCATTGATGCTGCTGCTGAGTGAGGGTGTTGACGCGAGCTCAGCTACCTGTTGACTGATGATCTCAAGGTAAGATCTGCTGATGTAGCAGGACATTCCCCTTAACCCATGATGTCCCATGACAGTCCCTGTAACCACTGACAAGGGTTCGACAGTAAGTGTGGTCTGACCATCAGGCGATGCCACAGGACACCCCCCCGAATCGGAAGATGGAAAAAGAGCAAGCCAACGAAACACAGCAGCCAAAACTCGTGAACCCACATCCGAAAAGAATGCGCTCACCTTCTACCAGAAGGTGTGCAAGCATGGTCGAAGGCGGCTCCTGCTGTGGGTCGGGGGCACCCTGGCCGTGTGTCGGGACGGTGGGGCCCGCGGGTGCAGTGGATGCTCCGGGTGTAGGCCATCCTGGCCGTATGCCGAGGGGTGCAAGGAGACCAATGCAAAAGCCGTAGGATGGACGAGACACAGTCGCATCTCATCGACCAGCAGGGGATCATGTCCCGAGAAATACGGCACCCAGCAATGACTGGGAGACGTCGGCAACAATGCAAACCAAAAAAACACAACAAAGAAATAATAATAAACTAATAGCTAAACCCAGAGAGATCATTACAGTGTAAAAAGTGAAAAGAGAAAAAAACAAACTACAGTGAGCAAACAAGTCCAAAGAAAACTAAAAGATCAAATTGCCCAATGTCTGATGAGAAGCTGTGCTGGAAGCTGGAGGTTGCAGCGACACCATCTGACCTGAAGTGGCGCTGTTGACGGCGGTCAGGCTGCAGAGACACCAATTGACCTGAGGTGGCGTTGTTGATGGCGGTCAGACTGCAGAGATAGCATCTGGCCGGAAGGTGGCGTTGTTGACGGCGGTCAGAGCAGGTCGAGCGTCACTTCTGGCTGGCCACGGCGGCCATATTGGCAATCGATCACGGCGGCCATGTGGTAGTATGCCGACCAAGATGGCCTTTACTGGCGGCCCACCAAGGCGATTCCCGGATGCGTGTGGCGCGACCGGCATCGACGGGCTTCGCCCCATCGCTGTAGGTAGGAACTCCACCTACCGTCGCCGGTGTCGTCGGAGACTGGCTGCACTGCCGCGCCCCCGACGGAGACTAGAAGCTGCCGGGGAATCCTTCGCGGGACTGCCAATGCACGACTGGCCGAGGCTCCACCCCGCTGTTGGGCCGACCACAGCTCAACCGGACGGCAGCCAGCGGCTGGGGATTGTCGCTATTCGAGCTGGCGAGTAGCAGAAGAACGTCTTCGGGCAGCCGACCCAGGGAGGCCTGCTTGATCGGGAGGCTAGGCCTTGAGCAGTGGCCAGCGGGGTGACGGGTGGGTGCACTCTCTCCCCGTTTCCCTGGGCCGGCTGGCGGCGGTGCCGGTGATGCTGGGGTCAGGGGGCTGATAACTGGTGGGGGAGCGGTGGCAGCCCTGGCCTTTCAGCCCCGGTGGTCGGCTCCGGGCGGGCCATGCGGGAGAGATTGGCAGCCGTCAAACAAGGCCCAGAGTCAGTGGTCTGACCATCAGGTGACGCCACAGCATTCATCAATCAAGCCATGGAATATAAGAGCTGGAAGGTTATGCTGAAACTCTGTAAATTATTGGTTCGAGTTCTTGTGTTGAGTTCTGGTTACAGTACTCTAGAAAAGATGTAATTGCAAATGTGATTTACAGAATGCTGCATGGATGAGTTGATGGCATAGGTTAAGGCAAAGGCTAAATTTGTGTGTGAAAATCAGACTGCTGCCAGTGCAATTTAACAGAAATCAGTGAGGATTTGAGGAAAGTATTTCACATTAACATGTGAACAGGACCCTCATTTGGAAGCATGACTATGGGTTCTATAATCAGACTACTGCATTTAACTCTGTGATTTATAAAATCTGAATTCCACAATGATAAAATGGCATTGAATAAATATTGCAAAGTTGCAAGGTTAATGGGAGAGATATTTGGGTAGAATTAATGGATCATAGAAACATAGAAACATAGAAACATAGAAATTAGGTGCAGGAGTAGGCCATTCGGCCCTTTGAGCCTGCACCGCCATTCAATATGATCATGGCTGATCATCCAACTCAGTATCCCATACCTGCCTTCTCTCCATCCCCTTAGCCACAAGGGCCACATCTAACTCCCTCTTAAATGTAGCCAATGAACTGGCCTCAACTACCCTCTGTGGCAGAGAGTTCCAGAGACTCACCACTCTCTGTGTGAAAAAAGTCTTTCTCATCTCGGTCTTAAAGGATTTCCCCCTTATCCTTAAGCTGTGACCCCTTGTCCTGGACTTCCCCAACATCGGGAACAATCTTCCTGCATCTAGCCTGTCCAACCCCTTAAGAATTTTGTAAGTTTCTATAAGATCCCCTCTCAATCTCCTAAATTCTAGAGAGTATAAACTGATCAGGATCGATCAGGCTTATATTGAAAGGATGAAAAACATACATTTCTTAAGGGATTGGACTGGCTAGATGCAGGAAAAATGTTCCCGATGTTGAAGGAGTCCAGAACCAGAGGTCACAGTTTAAGAATTCTCTGGATGCTTTCAAGATTGAGTTAGATAAAGATAGCAGAGTCAGGGGATATGGGGAGAAGGCAGGAACGGGGTACTGATTGTGGATTATCAGCCATGATCACTGTGAATGGCGGTGCTGGCTCGAAGGGATGAATGGCCAGTCCTGTACCTATTGTCTATTTTCTATTGTCTAATAAGGGGTAGGGCATTTAGGAGCGAGATGAGGAAAAATCTTTTCACCCAGAAGGCAGTGGAGGCTAAAGGGCCTGTCACACTTAGGCGACTTTTTAGGTGACTACAGGAGGCTATGTGGTCACCACATGGTCGCTACATGTTCGTGGGGGGTTGCCGGGATGTCGCCTGCATAGTCGTGAGTAGTTTCCTCAGACTCGCAACAAGTCGTAACGGCATTCTGGTTGCCGCTAATTTTTCAACATGTTGAAAAATTGGCGGCGATGGTGGTTTTGACGCCATGGAGCGTGGGTGAATTCTCGTGACGCTGGTGCAGTGGTAGCGGGTTGCCAGGATGACGTAGGCTATCGCCAGGTGGCAAAGGTTGTCGCCGGTGCTGACCGGTGAATTTGCTTGGCGCATTGAAAAAACGTAAGTACACAACTCCATGTGGTGCACTGCATTGAAAAGCAAATTCTTTGTATATATTGTGATGAATAAAACAAACATAAATGCAAGCAGTGCACTGCATTTCAAATTAAACTATTTTGGGAGGATGTGGGTGACCCTGAAAAGGGAGTTATCTTGTGGTTTGTAGTGGGCTCTCTTCCTGGAGGGTGGACTTCTGTTTGTAGTGTGGGATGTTTGCTGCTGGTCAGATCATGTCGTTCTGCCATGGTACACTGCCTAGTTCGGAGTTGTAGTAAGTGCAAAGATGGTCTCTGCTCCTTGGCTCTCTTTTTGCCGGTGTTTCCTGGCAATCTCTCCAGTGCCACCATAGGTGCAGCCTGTCCTCCAGTTCTCCATGAGCCTGGTGTGATGTTGCCTGTCTAGTTGTCCACTCGGTCACCCTCCTCCATGGCTGCTGCAATTCTGGTATGGATCAGGTTGTGGAGGACACATGCTGCCTAGACAATGGTCTCCACACTCTTGAGCTCCTACTCCATCATAGTCAGCAAGCATCTGAATCTGCTGGCGAGGATGCCAAAGGCGTTTTCCACAATCCTCCTAGCCCTGGGCGGCATGTAGTTGAAGATCCTCTGCTCCCTTGACATCAGCCTGTGAGGGTATGGCTTCACATCCATGACCTGAGTGGGAAGACATCATCAGCAACCAGTGTGTAGTGGATGTCAGGGTTGTCTTCTCATGACAGAGGTTCTGGATCAGGAAGGCCTGCTGTTTCTTCTTCCCATGCTTGCCCAAGGGAGGTCTCTTTCCAGATCCTACCATCTGCCAGGTATGCCCACATCCATGAACAGGAAGTTGTAGTTTGCATCCACCACAGCTAGGAGTACAATGGAATGGAACTTATTGTAGTTGAAGTAGATTAAACCTCCCCTGGGTGGACACCTGATGGCTGCATGCTTGCTGTCAACTACCCCACATGTGTGCGCTGGAAGTTCCGTCTTGTATCAAAGCCCTGCGCCACTCTTTCACTCATCTGGTGTACTAGGGCTTCATCTTCATAAGCATTGATGATGGCCTCACAGGTCTCTCGGACAATCTTGCTGATGGTGTTGTGGGCCACAAGAGAGTTGTAGGGGAGGCTCTTGTAGGAGTCAGGTAGCTGAGGGTGATGGCTAGGCGCAGGCCTGGTTCCAGTGGCTTCCTCATGAAGGTCTAATTTTTCTCCAGGAGAGGGCCCTCCAGTGTCTTCAGCTCCTGAAACAGCTCAGGGGGGGATTCTAGTGAAGTTTCTGAAAGCAGCTTGATCTTCTTGCTGGAACACAGTCATCAGGTTCTCATACGGGCCCAACCTGGGTCTCATCTGGAACAAGGGCTTCAACCACACAGACCTCTTATTGGGTTTATTCTTCACCATTCTTCTTGTCCTTCTGTCTTGCGGATCTATAAGCTTGAGGGCTGCTGCAAGTAGCAGGGATTCTTCTTCTACTGAGAGCAATGCCCCCTGAAGATTTTTCATGGCAGTCATGACTCAGAACAAATGGAAACCCCATCCTGCAAACCCTTTAATAGTAAAATAGGATGATGCCATTGCTTTGGTGGTCATTGTGACGCCTACAGGGTTGTAGCTAGTCGTAGCTTGACTTTGGTTGTCGTAAGTGTAGTCGTAGTTGTGTTGAAGGAGGACGTCCTAAGTCGCCAATTGGGTTGCTGGTTGTCGGGAGCTTGCCATAGCGTGACTTCAACTAGGTCGTAGCGTGGCATAGGTTGGGGTACAGTCGCTGGTTTTTCTGCGATCTGACAAGACTATGACAGTCGCCGGCAGTCGCCTAAAAAATCGCCTAAGTGGGACAGGCCCATAATTCACTGGATGTTTTCAAGAGAGAGTTAGATATACCTCTTGGGCTAACAGAATCAGGGATTTTGGATGATCAGCCATGATCATATTGAATGGCGGTGCTGCCTCAAAGGGCCCTATGGCCTACTCCTGCACCTATTTTCTATGTTTCTAATAGATGGAGCGGAGATAAACAAGTTAAGACTCCTATCCATTAATATAAACTTTAATCTGGAATTGTTTTGAGATGAGGTTAATGTAATTACAATCAGAGATTTCATCCTGACAGAAATCAGTAGAACAGCAGAGGCTGAAGGCAAAATTGACAAGGATTTTCAGTTAATGAACAATTGTTTTCTGACTGTTATCAAAGTGAAAGGCAGCCAATTCTGGTTGAACAAAACTACAAATATTCATAAAAAAACAATCTCAAAGAAAAATGGCACACAAATAAAGAACCATTGTAAAAGCTTTGGAACTTGAACTGATGTCGAAATAGCAGAGAAAGTAAATTAAATTCATTTTGTAATTGAAATGTTTCATTTAGACGGATGTAAAGGGATAGTAGTCATGAATGTTGATGGTAATTTTCAGCCTAACATTATAAATTACACAAAGATACAGAAGTACTTGCAAATTCAGAAGATGGGTAACAAATGAAATTCAGTCCAAAGAAAGGTGAAATGCTTCACCTGGAAACAGAAATTCAGGAAGAGATTTGCTAATAGGAAATAGAAAATGCTCATGGTATGATAAAGAGATTCAGAGGACCAGATGGACAATAAATTAAAACTACTGCAACAATTTTCAATGCGAGTAAAGTAAATCGGATGTCGGAGTATTAAAAGATCAGAGCTGAGCTGAAATGGTAAGATTATCTTGTCACTTTATAAAGTGCTTATGGGACCGCACTTGAAATAATTTGCATATTTTTTGTCGCAGCAAAACATATTTATTGTAAAATGATTGTTTTAACTACTGGAGGAATAAAGGAATAATGACTAAGTGCACAGAGTGTGTTCTCATTAGCAAAAATGGTTGACATGTTATTTGGTCACTGTGGGATGATTAGTATCTCTCTAATTCTAAAGCAACTAAAGATTGTGGATAATAAAAAATAACAGCTTCAACAGATCCAGACCAGAAGAACCTATTCCTAAATGAGGTAAATTCAAAAATCTAATTTCAAAAACGTTACCTATCAGTTGCTGTTTTAGTAACATCAATTTAGTAACACCAACTCAATTGTTGTATCATGCAAATACTGTACTCTGAAGGGGGACACCAAACTGGATAGACCTTTAGGTTTGATTCATCCTGCTTTTTAATAAATGATTAAAGAAAATATTTAAAAAACAGCGGCAAATTAAACCTCACAGAAGAATAGTAAATAAGTTGTTTTTTTAATGGTCTCTGTTTTCATTAGATCAGTAAAGAATGAGGAAAATATAGATATGATAGAAATGTAACTACTCAATGATAGAGATTCTATTGTTTCCACCACTGCTACTTCAGCTGGCAAATTAATGCTCATATTTAGCCATTTTAAGTAAAGACTTTTGGTCCAACTATCATTGCTTTTTGAACAATGTGTGCATCAGAGCCCCTTTAGCCCAATTCTGCTAAATCCTGTAAATGCCAATGATTCCTTTCCAATGAGAACTAAAAGCTATAAACACTCTGCTGGAGGAACTCATTCCCATGCAGCTCTTTCGATCAAAAAAGTTGACAAATTATTTCCACCCCCCAACAGATGCTGCTCTACCCATTGAATTCCTCCAGCACATTGCTAGTTGCTCCTGATTTCAGCATTTGATTTGCAGTCTCTTGTGTCTCCAGAAATAAAACCTAAATGGGCAAACAGATAAAACGGCATGGTTCATAATATAAAAATCCAATTAAGGCTTTCACTGTGGGCATACAGGACAGTCCCCAAAATAAGCTCGTATGATGGTGCAAATTAACAAAAGGTGTAATGAATATTTTTTTCATAGTTAATAAAGCTACAAATCAGGCAACTTGAGCATGAATGTGCAATCTACATTCTATCACACTCATATCTTACTAGTTAAAGTTCCATTTTGATGATTTTCGAAGTGCTAAATTACCATTAAATTTGCACTTCAGCCAAAAAAACATGCTCAGTACAAATCATACTAAATTTCTTGATTGGAATATTTTCAATTATACTTCATGGCATATCAGCAAATGCAGTGTTAGGCAAGGGAATGCAAAACAAGTTAATGCAGCCTGTCCATGTTTTTTATATGGCATAATTGTGGTGGATTTGTATTGTGGTGATTTATGGACCAATATATCATTGTGCCTTGGTGTCCATAACTGAAGGTAATGCTGCAGATGGGACCTGCCCATGGCTCTGTGCAACTAATGCATAACTTCTCATTTTCAGTTTCTTGTGTTGAAAGGTTAGCAGACAATTTGCTCTTGTGATTTCTATTTGGTCCCATAGAACAGCTTTTAGTAACAGCTGTAGAATAAAACAATTCATTATTAAAGTTTATATCTTCCATTTATTCACATAGTTACCGCAAAATGTTTCCTTTAGAAAGAAAGAAGTAGTGTGTAAGGGGAGTTCTTGAAGAGGTCTGTTAGTTTCAAATGCATCAACAAAAAAAATCACTACATCCGCCTCCAAAAAAAGTGACTATTAAAACAAGGGATAGATGTAGACGGCTCTACTTTAAATCTACTGTAAATCAGATTTAAATCATTAAATGTGATTTAAAGTAGAACCAACTACATCTATCCCATGTTTTTTTACACTGTTACTTTTTTGACACTTTTTTGCTGGTGTCAATGTTCTTGTAAATATTTTAATACATAAACTGCTAATTTGTCCAATTTAGTCATGATTTTTTAGTTGGTGAATATATCCTTTAAGTTTTAATTTTCTTTTCGGCAGCCACCTTTAATAGTCTATTTGAAAATAACTTAAATTAATTGATTTTGCAATTATTGAGCCAGATCATGCTTAATTGTGGGTAGCAGTTCTGAAGGATTCTCTATCCTCTGTCCGGAGTTTGCACGTTCTCCCTGTGACTGCGTGGGTTTTCTCCCGGTGCTCTGGTTTCCTCCCACATTCCAAAGATGTGCAGGTTTGTAGGTTAATTGGCTCCTGTAAATTGTTGATAGTGTGTAGGATAGAACTAGTGTATGGATTGCTGGTTGGCACGGACTCGGTGGGCCGAAGGGCCTGTTTTCACTGTAACTCTGAACTAAACTCTGCTGTTCAGCCAGTTTTCAGCTTTTGATTGTGGAATGCAAATGAAGAAACTGGAGGTGCACTGGGTGTCAGAGGCTAGCATGTATACACTCTTACTTTTTGTTGGATTCACCATGGGGTGAATTGTGCTGAATCTAAACTTTCATCCGCCCTCAGCAACTGAGCTAATCCTGCAAAGGTTCTTCCCTCCAATGATACCCTGGGATTCAACGGACTGAAGGCCTCAATACCATGGTCTTTCCATGAAGTGGAGCAGGCCATACATGGCAACCAGGTTTCAGATCAAGGAACTTATGGAGCACCTGTGTCAAGATAAATGTGTATTAATTATTTTTAAATGTCTCATACTCAAAGATATTTTAAAATAGTTTAAACATGAAGATATTAAAATATATTTGCAGTCCTCAAAAATAAAGTTAATAAAAAAAAACTAGAGTTAAAAAGATCAATATAAAGCAAAACAAACACAAGACATGACTTAGTCTTACTTATATAATGAAGGTCTGGAAGTACATACAAACACTTAGGCTCGCAGTTTGTTGTCAGTCATAGTTGGTGTAAAGTTGAAGGGCGAGACTTGTTTGTTATCTTAGCTCAGTTTGACCCAGAATTACCACTGGTTAGCCCAATGGCATCTAATTTCTAGTCTGTTTTCAACTTCATCATTGCAGTGTAGAGGCTTGGAAGTGATCGTTGCCTTGGATATTGCATGCTGACTTGTGGTAATCATGTACACAGTACACATTGGAACATGCTGAAATGACTGAAGAAGGGTCTCGACCCGAAACATCACCGATTCCTTCCCTCCAGAGATGCTGCCAGTCCCGCTGAATTACTCCAGCATTTTGTGTCTACCTTCGATTTAAACCAGCATCTGCACTTCTTTCCTACACATGCTGAAATTACATTGGGTTTGATTTGCCCTTTCTCAGAACTGAGAAGATTGAAATTACACTCATCAAAGATTTTAGTTTAGTTTAAAGATTCCGGCTATTATAGAAACAGGCCATTCGTCCCACTGAGACCACACTGACCATCGATTCACTCTTTCACACTATTTCAATGCTATCCACTTCTTACACACTAGGGACAATTTACCGAGGCCAAATAACCTTCAAACCTGCTCACCTTTGGGCTGTAGGAAGAAACCTGACCACCTAGAGGAAACCCATGTGGTCACAGGGAGAGCATGCAATCACCACACAGATAGCAACCGAGGTCGGGATCGAACCCGGGTCCCTGGTCCTGGTCCAGAATTGAACCCAGTCCTGAAGATCCATATGTTGGTTTTACATATCTTATTTAAAGGTGCACAAAAATAACATCATGTATTTATTGCCCTTATTATACATCCACACCCCACTGTGCACTAGGAAACCATAAATACAAAATAGCTTTCGTACCTAGTTGCAGTAAAACACTGCATTGCTATCATAATCTTTCTGTCAAGAGGCAAAGATTTTGTGAGGAAAAAAAAATCTAGATTTAGTTCAATTCCAATTCCAATGGAAAATTGAAAGGATTCTAGGAGCTGACCCTTGCACAGTCTTCCTATGACCCCCTACACGATCCCTCTGCCCACTTGCCAGACAGACCTGTTTATCTATTTGACTCTGATACTCAAACTATCAATTTCACCCCCAATATCTGTCAATTGGTCCAAATAACCCACCTGTTGATTCTAGCCCAGACTTACGCTGTTTTCTCAAGATTTCCTTCCTGTGTTCCACAATGAAGTGTGAAAGTGCAGGACTTTCCAAGTGCAAGCTTTATTGCATATTATATAGTGCCTAGGGCCTCGTATACTATGAATTTTCCAGGCATGAGTCTCAAATAAAACTGTCAAAGGCCCACTGTAAACAAACTGTTTACGTCTTAAACAGAATGCTTTCAATCTCTAGACAGCCGTGTTGTTTTTCTTATGAACTATTTTTCAAGTCTGGATTTTCCACTGAAGCAATTTTTTTGCATATTTCATTGTTAATTTGAAAGCCGCATGAAAACACATTAATAAATGTGTAGACACAAAATACTCAGTAACTCAGCGGGACAGGCAGCAACTCTGGAGAGAAGGAATGTGTGACTTTTCGGGTCGACACCCTTCTTCGGACTGAAGGGTCTTCACAATACACAATAATGCTTAGTATCTTCATAATTCCAGTTTTGTGATCAGTGGTGTTCTACCAAACTAGGCTGTTGAGGGGGAGGATTTGGTGAAGGTAAAGCTATTCAAACCTCAACCTCATCGTCAGAACACAGCCAATTTGAATTTGCATCAACACATCTTTGATAACCATCAGCACAAGAGCACCTCAGGGCTGTGTGCTGAGTCCCCTGCTCTACTCATTCTATAGCCATGGCTGTGTAGCCAGGCACAGTTTCAACACCTATGTCAAATTCACCAATGTCACCACCATTGTTGGACGAATTATGGGTAATGATGAGACAGAATACAGGAGGGAGATTGATAATCTGATTGAATGGTGCCACAAAAACAACTTTGCTCTCAACATCAGCAAGACCAGGGAGCTGGTTGTTAAATTTGGATGAGGAAAGCTGAAGATCCATGAACCTGTCTGCATCAACAGAGGTGGTGGAGAGTCAACAGTTTCAAATCCCTGGGCATGCATATCTTTGAAGAGCTGTCCTGGACACAACATATTGATGTAATCATAAAAAAAATTCATCAATGCCACTACTTCCGCAGCAAATTGAGGAGATTCAGTATGTCGATGAACTGCTGAACTTCCTCTAATCTCTTGAATTTCTACAGGTGTACGGTAGAGACCATCTTGCAGGTTGCATCTCAGCCTGGCTTGGCAACTCAAACGACCAGAAACAATGGGGATTATAGTTTCAATTGTGACTGGAAGTAATGGGAGTTACTTCCACTACTCCTACTGGCAGTAGGAAGTGGGCACTACATGGGTACTGACCACCCCACAATCAAAAGGATCTGCAGGAGGCACTGCCTCAAAAACGCAGCCAGCATTATGAAAGACGCACACCACCCCGGGCATATTCTCATTTCACTCCTGCCATCGGGAAGAGGGGATAGGAATATGGAAACCATAATTGTCAGGATCTTGAACATAGCAAATTACAAACTAAACTATGAACTATGGACTGTCTTTGCTTAAACTAAGGATTTGGGGCTATTTTTCCAATAATATTGGGGTTATTAATTAATTGAAATGTTTTGTTTATTATTTGTTATCTATGAGTGTTGTGTTTACTGCTCTGTTATGCTGTAGCAAGTAAGAATCTCATAGTTCCGATCTGGGTACATATGCAAATTAAACACTTTTGACTCTTAACCTGACTCTTGAATGTTAATCTGTGGTGTTTAGACCTTGTCTTGTTGGAGATGGTTATTGCCTGTTCCCTGTGTAGCATGGGTGTTCCTTTCCCCATTTGCTTGAATGCTATCCAGGTCTTTCAGAAATCTGTTATGTGTCTGCCTGAGTGACTGGATCAGACCTCAACATCCAATTGTTAATGATCTGCCTTCTGACAGTGCAATTGTTTCCCAATACTGAAATGTCAGTCCTAAACCACACTCTGTGGCACATGTTCCCAACACAAATGTAGTAGTCTAGTCCAAAACCGTGTCTTGTCTTTATTACCATTTCATTATGTGTAGCCTAGACAGGGAAGATGTAGTATTGTTCAAGAAAATTGAATGCTTTTTTTGAAAGCAGAAATTGAATGTTAGGGAAATCTGTGGAAAAGAGTTAGTATTGCAGGACAAAGGACCATCGTCAGAAACATTGCCTTTGTTTCTCTTTGTGCATACATGCAGAATGTTTCCATCATTTTCAATTTTTGTTGCAGATTTCAGGTATCTGCTGTTACTTTTCTAATATTCATGGATTCATTGTAAAAAGCTAAGTGATATTGTTAGAAAGGGAATAAATGGGATTAACTTGAAATGGGGCAGTGTACTTTTCATTTAAAAAAGTAGATGGCAGTTTTGTGAAAAATAAATGTTGACCAAATCTATGAAAACATTCAATTTTTACAATTAAACATCAGTGTAAAGCAAACTGTTTGGTATTGGTACTGGTTTATTGGTACAGATGTATTATTGTCACATGTACTGCGTTGCAGTGAACAGCTTTGGTTTGCATGCTATCCAGTCAAATCAAATCATACTATACATGAGTGCAATCAAGTCATACACAATTACAACAGCGAGTGCAAAGAGAAAATTACAAGAGAGCAGAATTTAGTGTTACAGCATTATAACGTCACAGCTGAGAAAACCAGGCCAAGATTCGCAATGAAGTAGGTTGAAAAATAGGGAATACACTCTAGCTTATGAGAGGACCAATCAGGTCTGATAACAGCAGGGAAGAAGCTGGAACATGCTTTCAAGCTTTTGTATCTTCTGATTGATGGTAGAGGGGAGAAGAAGGAATGATTGTGGTTGAAAAGGTCCTTGATTTTGTTGGCTGCTTTCCTGTGGTGGTGTGATTTGGCGATACAGCATGGAAAAAGAATCTTTGGTGACGGAGTCCACAACAACCATCAATCACCCATTCATACTTGTTCCACGTTATCTCACTCTCTCATCTGCTCCTTTCATACCAAGGGAAATTTACAGAGACCAATTATCCTGCAAACCCGCACATCTTTCCGATGTCGAAGGAAACTGGAGGAGCCAGAAGAAACCCACACGGTCACAGAACGTGCAAAATCCATACGGACTGCCTGAGATCAGAATCAATCCCAGTTCTCTGGCACTGTGAGGCAGCAGCTCTACTAGCTGTTCCACTGTGTCGCGTGATGTGTAGTTGGAGCCAAAATTAGCGGTGATCTGCTGAAATGACATGTGTCTTGTGAGTGAACTCAATGCCTTTTATCCCCATTATCAACATGCAAAGAAAGTTCCCCCCAAGGCGTGCCTTCTATCCTCCGTTGGCTATGCCTTCAGCACCATAATTCATAAATTGCCATCTCCTGAACCAAAGTGTGTGGCCTGTATCATCTGATCCATAGATCTCAGTTGGTTAGAATTGATCATAACATTTCTTCCATCAACGCTGGTGCCACTCAGGGTTGTGTGGTCAGCCCCTTGCTCAACTCACCGTACGCCCATGTTATGTGACCAAGTCCAACACAAACTTGATATTTAATTTTGCCAATTATACCATTGTTTTCCGCTGTATCAATAATGAGAAACAGGAGATGAAATGAGATACAGGAAATTGATTGAGAACAACCTAGATCTCAATGTCAGAAAGGCAAACAAATATGCTGCTGACCTAAGCAAGGTAAACACCTGAGGCTGAATTCATCCATTGTAACTGGGGAATTAAAATTCAAGTAATTAAGTAAATCTCAAATTAAAACAAAAGCTAATCTTAGTAAACACAAAGATCTGCAGATTCTGGAATCTTGCAGAGAGCATAAAGTGCTGGAGTCATCGCTGTTGCTGCCTGACCCGCTGAGTTGTGACAACATTTTACATTCGACGGTACACAAAAGGCTGGAGAAACTCAGCGGGTGCAGCAGCATCTAAGGAGCGAAGGAGATGGGCGACGTTTCGGGTCGAGACCCTTTTTCAGAAGTCTTTAACACTTTATATTCGACTCTAGTCTTAGTAATGTTAAGAATAAAATTAATGGATCTTATTTACATATATCGTGCAGGAGAAGAAAGCTGCCTTCTATACCTGCTGTCTATAATTTCAGATTCACTTTGTGCTTGATTTGCAACAGTCTCTTCAATTCAAAGGCATTTAAAAATTGACAACTGTGTATAATTTTGATCACTTTATCTAAAAAAGATATACTTGCTACTGAGTGACTGCAGCAAGGATTTTTCAGTCTGCTTTCTAGAATGACATTTCTGTCAAGTGAGGGGTGATTAAGCAGGCCTGGCTTCTATTCTCTAGAGTTTAAAATAATAAGTAGTGAACTCATCAAATGCAAGCAAGTCTGAGAGGACTCGACAGGGTAGATACAGGGAGAATGTTTCCCCGGCTGAGAAGTCTGGAGCTAAGGGGTCAGAGTTCAAAATTTGAACTATTTCGGATTGAGATGAGGATCTATTTTTTTCATTCTTAAGATGATTAAACTGGGATTCTCTATCCTGGATAGCTGTAGAAGCAGTTAATTGATAGATTTTCAAACAGAATTCAATAGATATTGGAGAAATCAAGGAATATGGTGATTGGGTGTGAAAATGGTACTGACATAGAAGATTAGTAATTATTTTTGAAAGATGGAGCAGGTTTAAGAAGCCAATTTTGCTCTTATTTCTTATGTCATTGAAATTGCTTTCCATTCAATATGGGGCAGCACAGTGGCGCAGCAGTAGAGTTGCTGCCTTACAGAGCCAAAGACCCAGGATTGATTCTGACTACGGGTGCTGTCTGCATGGAGTATGGACATTCTCCCGTGACCACGTGGGTTTTCTCCGGGTTCTCCGGTTTCCACCTATGCTCAAAAGAAGCACATGTTTGTAGGTCAATTGGCCTTAGTAAAATTGTAAATTGTCCCTAGTGTGTAGGTCAGTGCTAGTGTATGGGGGTGATCGCTGGTCGGCATAGACTCGGTGAGCCAAAGTGTCTGTTTCCGAGCTATATCTCTAAAGCCTGCATTGCTGGTGATGACCCCATCCATTGATGGAATAAATATACGAATTATGCCTACCCCATATACCCTGACTAAGGGAATATGGGGGAAGGCAGGAACGGGGTACTGATTGGGGATGATCAGCCATGCTCACATTGAATGGCGGTGCTGGCTCAAAGGGCTGAATGACCTACTCCTCCCAAAGAGCTGAATTACCTATTATTGTCTATTGTCTATTGACCTTGATTCCTCAACATAAAGGAATTAGACTGCATCTATTCTTTTAAAACTATTCAAGTGTTCAGGCAAAAAATTGTAGTGATTGAAATGGTGGTTAATGTGGCACACTGTGAATGCTTAATATTCATCAAATCAAGCGACAAGCTGGTGATAGACAAGTTTCAGAGGGTAGCGACCGTTACAAAGGGCTGGTGTTGGCCAGAAAATTAGTCAACTGGGTTTGGTTTGACAGGTGATGGGGACTCAGTTGGACAGATCTTTTAGAGTGGAGTGTGACGGACAAATTGATTTGTGGAGGGGAAAGTGGATGGGTAATTTGAAGTTGGGTAAGGACTGGTTGTACTAAAGATTAGGGATTGAGATTAATCAAATAGGCATTTGGTATTCTGGTGGAGCCATTTGGAGGAATAATAAGGTGGGGTTGGGTCATCTTAGACTGGGAAAGACTTAGGCTCTGAGGAAAAGGGATGATCAGTGATCCAGAAGACATTGGTGGCAAGGATGATGTGAGTAAACAATGATAAAACTATTTAAAGCAGGGAAATACCTGGGAAATAATGAACTTCTAATGGCAACTGATCAGGTAAGTTCAGGCATCATTTAATCTTTTCTCCAGTGTGGAAGGTCTGCTCCCAATGGGAGTTCACAGAATATAAAGCAGGAAAGTAAAAGCTTCTTTAGGTATGTGAAAGAGAAAAAAATTAGTTAAGACCAAAGATGGACCCTTGAAGACTGAAAAAGGTAAATTTATTATGGGGCACAAGGAAATGGCAGATGAGTTGAACAGGTACTTTGGATCTGTCTTCACTAAGGAGGCCACAAACAATCTTCCTGATATAGTGGTGGTCAGGGGATCTGGGGTGACAGAGGAACTGAAGGAAATCCACATTAGGCAGGAAATGGTGTGGGATAGACTGATGGGACTGAAGACTGATAAATCAGCCCACCATGTCCATGTTCATTATCAAGGATAGACACAAAATGCTGGAGTAACTCAGCGGGATAGGCAGCATCTCTGGAGAGAAGGAATGGGTGATGTTTCGGGTCGAGACCCTTCTTCAGACTGAATTCTTTAGTTTATTATTAAGCATCTGTTTGCACCACTCCTTTTCTATTCCCAGATTCTATCAATCACTTCCACAAATGTAGACATTTTCAGCGTCCCGATAATCTACCAATTTGTATAGCTTTGGGATAAGGTAGGAAAGCAGAGTACCCTGAGGAAACCCACATGGTCAGAAGGAGATCATGCAAACTCCACTAAGACAGCATTGAAGATCAGCGATGAACCCTTGTGGCTGGACCTTTAGGAGAGCAGTTTTACTTGCCACTGTGTGGAGTGAGGACGTTTGAGAGGATATTTGACTGACATTTACAAAGTCATAAGTGGCGTTGATAAGATGAGTAGTGAGAAACTGGATACACGAGGATCTGCAGATACTGGAATCTTGAGCAAAAACTGGAGTGCTGGAGTAACTCAGTGGATCTGGCAGCATTTGTGGAGGGAATGGATGGGCAACGTTTCGGGTCAGGACTCTTCTTCAGAGTGTGAAATTATTCCACTTAGTGGAGGTGCAAATAACGAGAGGGCATCAATTTAAGGTAAGACGCAGGAGATTGAGGGGGTTTTGAAATCAAGTTGGCTGAAATCACTGATCAAAGGGATGGTGGAGCCACATTCTCCTTCAGCATTTAAGAAGCATTTAGATAAGTACTTGAATGCAATGGGCAAAGTGCTGAAAAATTGAATTAGTATAGATATATATCTTATGGCTGGCACAGATATGCTGGGCCAAAGGGTCTGTTTCCATGTTGTATAACATTTTAACTAACATCCTTGCACATCTGTTTGCCATTTTCTTGGTTACAATTTTGTCTATTTTATATCTATATGTCGTGAAACAAATAGTTATAAACCCTTTGATATATTTCTCAAAATGCAAGCTGTTGTTGTGCCATTCCAAGTGACTTAGCAGTACCATGGTTATGCAATAACCGACTGCGGATGGTTTGACTGCCCCGACCGTGGGAGAACAAAGTGGAAGAAGATTGAACTTTATTGCCTTCCATCACAGTGAGGAATGTGGAGCCCACTGTGATGGATGTTTATGTTAACTTTTATGTGGTTGTGTGTCTTGTTGCCTTTCACTTAGAATGGCAACTCAAATTTCACTGTACCTTAATTGGTACATGACAATAAACTGACCTTGAAACCTTGAAACCATGAAAGCTTGACCTTAAGAGCTAAATATCAATGTCATTAAAATTTGTTCCGCCATTCAGCAGAGTATTGCTGGCTAGTATCTCAACTCATTTTACCTGACTGATCCATAATCCTTGATATGCTTGCCCAACAGCTGTTGATCGTACCTTCTCTGAGCTTGTGAATTGATTGAACAATGCGGTTTTAGATTTCCACTGCCTTTTGCTTGAGAAAATGGTTCATGATTCCGTGTTTAAATGGCTGTACTTTATTTTTTGACAATGTGCCCTTGTGTTAAGTGGCAGAGGAAGAGTGATTACATTTCTGGGACTCATATCCAGAGCCCAGAACTGTTAATGAGAAAATACGCATTCAAATCTCACCACAGCAACCGGTAAATTAAGTTCAAGTAATTAAGTATATTAAGTATTTTTTTTATAAAGCATTAGCAATCCTATGAACCCATTTGGTTGACTCATGCAGTTAGAGTCATAGAGGCAATATTTATACATTGTGGAAACTGGCCCTTTGGCCCAACTTTCCTACACTGGCCAATATGTCCCAGCTACCCTAGTCCCACCTGCCTGCGTTTGGTCCATAACCCTCCAAACTGTCCTATTTATAATCCTGTCTAACTGTTTCTTAAATGTTGGTATAGTCCCTGTCTCAACTACCTCCTCTGGCAGGTTGTTTCATACACCCAGCACCCTTTGTGTGAAAAAGGTACCCTTCAGATTCCTATTAAATCTTTTCCCCTTCGGCCTTGCCAGCAGCTTTCACCCTTTTTGTTATTTTTACTGTGTCTCTGGTATAGGGCCTGTCACACTTGGGCATAATTTGTGCGTCATATGTGAATCCCAAAATCCTGGGGGCCACGCGCGATCGCGCATCACTGCCTACGCCACCACGCGCCATGCGCGCGTAATACACGCCATGCGCGCATTGTGACGCGTAAATGATGTAGCGTAAATGATGTCGCGTAATTGATGTCGCGTAAATGAAGCGCAAGTGATGCCCAAGTGGGACAGGCCCTTATGTTCTCAAGGTTTCTTAGTCTTTTTTATGTGGTAGGTGGTGGGGGGGAATGTTTCCCAGTCACTCACCTGGACGGAGATGTGTCTTTTCTCTGTGTCGCATCTTCACCCCCCCCCCGTTGCGGCCTATCAACTGGATTGGCACGGCCTTTCCTACTGGAGACCGGCCAGAGCTTCAGCAGCGGGCGCAGTGCTGAATTATCATCACAAAGCAGTGTTGGAGCTCCGGAGTGTTGGGCCTGCTGACCTTAACACCGTGGAGCTGTGGCTTACGGAACTTCTAGCTGCAGGCAGCGCTGACTTTAACATCACGGAGTCCTGGGATCCCTTGCTGGTAGTCGCCAGTGTTGGAGCTCCGTCCAGTGGGGCCTGTGGTCTCGGAAGCCGCGGTCTCCGGTAGGAAGCGGCCGATTTGGAAACTCCAAGTCGCGAGTGTGTTCCGATCCATTCCAACGCCTGAGTTCCGATCATCCCGGCAAGAGGGCCTGTATATCGGGCCGTCCATAGCGGTGACTGCGGAGGGTTCAAAGGCCCCGACCACGGGTGAACAAAGAGGAAGATGACTGAACTTTATTGCCTTCCCTCACAGTGGGAAGCATTCATTCTGCCTGTGGGAGATGTTCATGTTAAATTATATCGTGTATTGTGTTCTTTTTATTTGTATGGCTGTATGGTAACTCAAATCTCACTGTACAAATTGGTGCATGTGACAATAAATGTAACTTGAACTTGAAACCTATGTTTTCTGGTCCTTGATTCACCGACTCTGGGCAAGAAACTTTGTACATCTATCCGATCTTGAAAGGTGATCTGCCAACTCACCATTTAACTCACCATCTGCCAACTCACCATTTAACTGCTATGATAGAATGGCGGAGTAGACTTGATGAGCCGAATGGCCTAATTCTGCTCTTATCACTTATGATTTTATGATCTTATGAAGACAAATGTAGTGTTGATTCGTATCTGCCCTTCAGTTCATGAGAATTAGAACTGGATTATAAATACCAGTCTTTCAAATTAGCTTTTGCATAAAGGCACAGAGGAATAGGTCCTTGCCCGGGCTTTTAGAAAATAAACTTGTGTGTCTAATCTGCTTGTTAATTGTTCAGCTCTCCACACCATTTTGCACCATTCATTCTCCTGCCAAAACCACTTTCTTGGTTTAATTTAGTTTAGATTAGTTTAGTTTATTAGATACAGCACGGAAACAGGCCAATCGGTCCATCAAATCCACGCCGACCAGCGATCCCCGCACATAAACACCATTCTACACATGTTAGGGACAATGTTTTACAATTATACATATCCTTCAAACCTGTACGTCTTTGGAGTGTGGGAGGAAACCAGAGATACCAGAGAAAACACACGCAGGTCATGGGGAGAATGTACAAATTCCTTATAGACAAGCACCCATAATCAGCTTCTACCCCGGTCTCTGCTGCCATAAGGCAGCAGCTCTACTGCTGCGCCACTGTGCCGCACTTCTTCGTTTGCAGAAAGAACTGTGAGGTGCATATCAGTTGCAAGAGAATGGTTTTCTTAGAACAGGCCTCATCTAATCGCCAAGTGTTCAAAGGACACAGTTACCTCTAAATATGACACACATTAAGACATTTTGAGTTATTACTACTTCAAGAGAACCGAATTACTTGTTTAAACCTAGGTTCTCTCGGGAAAAGTAGAGAAAAAAACCAATAATCACAGTGCACGAAAGATAGCGAGCTTTTGATACAAGCCCAGTTAATTTCAGTGTATGTCTACCTTTTTTTTTAACCATTAACAAGAAAGTAAAACATTTGTTTGCAATTTCATCTTTGAAGATTACAATATAAACTATAAATCATTGCACATCATGTCTATAAATAAACCGAGCTGTAACTTCTCAGAATGACTTGCAGAATGAAAACATGCTGACATTTCATGAATTACTGTACATTTATACAAATATCACAGCACCAATGTATTGTGGCATTGTTGTGACATGGAAGGAGACTATTCATCTTATCGCATCTAAACCATCTCCTGGAATAGCAATCTCATCTGCCCCAATTTCTCCTTCTTTTCCATAACTCAGCCAACTAGTCCTCACATCGTCCTTGTATCATTTTCCCCAAACTTTTAACCTTGAACCACTCGCTAATGGGAACAGCCACCCTCCACTTACCTGTCTACACAGTCCTGACCTTGTACACTTACATTAAGTCTCTCAGAATCAGTTTAAAGTTTGGAGATACAGCATGAAAATAAACCCCATGCCAATTATCAACTTGATAATTACTTGATTACTTGAACACTAGTTCTATTTTATCCCACTTTCATATCCATGCCCTACACACCATAGAGATCAATAAACCTGCAAATCTGTACATCTTTGGGATATGGGAGAAAACAGTAACACCTGGAGAAAACCAATGTGGTCTGAGGGAGAATGTGCAAACTCCTCACAGACAGCACCCAAGATCAGGATTGAATCCGTATCTGGTAATGTGAGGCAACAGGTCCACCAGCTGCGCCAATGTGCCACCTCCTTTGTCTGCTTCATGGTAACCAACTGCTAACTTTTCATTCTAACCCTAAAGCTGCAATTCCTCAATCCAGGAACACCTAATTTCTTATCTTCATATATCTTAATATCTTTTCTCAAGGGTGGTGCTTTGAACTGAATATAAACCTGATTGCGGGCAATCAGTGTTTTGTGTAGGTTCAACTTAGCTTCCCTGCTTTTGCCTTCATGAGCAATATTGATTAATACTAGGCTTGAAAGTAAGCTAGTTTGTGATTGTTGTTACGAAAGACAGTTCAAAACATCACCTATCCATGTTCTCCATATTGCATCCATGCTGTCTGACCGGCTGAGTTACTTTGTGTCTTTTTATTTAACACTGTTATAAGCTATTCTTCACTGTGAAAACCATCAGTTTATTCTCTGCTCTCTAGCTGTTAAGCCAATTACCTGTTTATATTGCTGCATGGTCTTAAATCTTTCCAAACAGTCTTTTATGTGAATCTTTATCAAATGCCTTCTAAAAATTGCTGTATATCATATTCACCGAGTTTCCTTCATCAACCTTCTCTGTTGCTTCATCAAAAATCAATTAGTTTACATTAGCTTCAAGCCAATTTTTCCATAGAGAGCATGATGTCTAGTTTCGTGTATAATGGCTAGTCTATGTAATATGATGTGTAAAACAAAAGGAAATGCAGGATCACCAAGAGGGAAAATATGACAGGATTCTGCTTCTTTACATGGCGTCCATGTATCAGTTTCCTCTGCTACCCTTTTTTCTGCAAAAGGACATGCTTTTTGTGAATGTTACTCAGCTGCTTATTCTTTGGAATGCATTGAGCCGAGAAGATCCAATGTAATTCTGGCAGCATTTTTATTAAGCACAGTACAAGTGCTAAAAACAGTTATTATAAACAATTTCTAATAAGCAGTTGAATTGAAATTGGATGATCTCTTGTCCATCCTGCACCAAGCTATTGCTTAAATTAGATAGTAGCAGATTGTTTTGAATTGTTTCAACTTGTTCAGAAGGCATCAAAGCATTTTAGAGGTTGTATCAGAAACTGTGGCCATGAGGAAATTTGGCTATAACAGTATTTGGCATATAACCATATAACCATATAACAATTACAGCACGGAGACAGGCCCTCTCGGCCCTTCCAGTCCGTGCCGACCATTTCTTTTCCCCTAGTCCCATCTACCTGCACTCAGACCATACCCCTCCATTCCCTTCACGTCCATATACCTATCCACTTTAATTTTAAATGTAAAAATCGATCCTGCCTCCACCACCTCTGCTGGAAGCTCATTCCACACAGCCACCACCCTCTGAGTAAAGAAGTTCCCCCTCACGTTACCCCTAAACTTCTGTCCCTTAATTCTCATGTCATGCCCTCTTGTTTGAATCTTCCCTACCCTCAATGGAAAAAGCTTATCCACGTCAACTCTGTCTATCCCTTTCATCATTTTAAAGACCTCAATCAAGTCCCCCCTTAACCTTCTGCGCTCCAAAGAATAAAGACCTAACTTGTTCAACCTTTCTCTGTAACATAGTTGCTGGAACCCTGGCAACATTCTAGTAAATCTCCTCTGTACTCTCTCTATTTTGTTGACATCCTTCCTATAACTAGGCGACCAAAATTGTACACCATACTCCAGAATTGGTCTTACCAATGCCTTGTACAATTTTAACATTACTTCCCTACTCCTATATTCAATGCTCTGATTTATAAAGGCCAGCACACCAAAGGCTTTCTTTACCACCCTATCTACATGTGATTCCACCTTCAGGGAACTATGCACAGTTATTCCTAGATCCCTCTGTTCCACAGCATTCCTCAATTCCCTACCATTTACCATGTACGTCCTATTTTGATTTGTCCTGCCAAGATGTAGCACTTCACACTTATCAACATTAAACTCCATCTGCCATCTTTCAGCCCACTTTTCCAAATGGCCCAAATCTCTCTGTAGACTTTGAGAATCTACTTCATTATCCACAATACCACCTATCTTAGTATCATCTGCATAGTTACTTATCCAATTTTCCACCCCATCATCCAGATCATTGATTACATGACAAACAACAGTGGACCCAACACAGATCCCTGAGGCACCCCACTGGTCACCGGCTTCCAACCTGACAAACAGCCATCCACCATTACTCTCTGACATCTCCCATTCAGCCACTGTTGAATCCATCTTGCTACTCCGCCATTAACACCCAAAGATTGAACCTTCTGAACCAACCTTCCATGGGGAACCTTGTCAAAGGCCTTACTGAAATCCATATAGACAAACATCCACTGCTTTACCCTCATCATTTCCCTAGTTACCGCTTCAAAAAATTCAAGAAGGTTTGTCAAACATGACCTTCCAGGCACAAATCCATGTTGACTGTTTCCTGATCAGACCCTGTTTATCCAGATGCTTATATATATTATCTCTAAGTATCCTTTCCATTAATTTGCCCACCACTGACGTCAAACTAATAGGTCTATAATTGCTAGGTTTATTCTTTGAACCCTTTTTAAACAATGGAACAACATGCGCAGTACGCCAATCCTCCGGCACTATTCCGTTTCTAATGACATTTGAAATATTTCTGTCATAGCTCCTGCTATTTCTACACTAACTTCCCTCAAATGTCCTAGGGAATATCCTGTCAGGACCTGGAGACTTATCCACCTTTATATTTTTCAAAAGTGTCATACTTCCTCCTCTTTGAATCTCATAGTTTCCATAGCTACTCTACTTTTTCCCTTACCTCACAGAGTTCAATATCCTTCTCCTTGGTGAATACCGAAGAAAAGAAATTGTTCAATATCTCCCCCATCTCTTTTGGCTCTGCAGATAGCTGTCCATTCTGGTTCTCTAATGGTCCAATTTTATCCTTCGTTATCCTTTTGCTATTAATATAGCTGTAGAAACCCTTTGGATTTACTTTCACCTTTCTTGCCAAAGCAACCTCATATCTTCTTTTAGCCTTCCTAATTTCTTTCTTAAGATTCTTTTTACATTCTTTATACTCCTCTAGCACCTCATTTACTCCATGCCTCCTATAATTCTTGTAGATATCTCTCTTTTTTCGAAACAAGTGTCTAATTTCCCTTGAAAACCATGGCTCTTTCCAATTTTTTACTATTTCCTTTCAACCTAACAGGGACATAAAGATTCTGTACTCTTACAATTTCCCCTTTAAATGTCCTCCATTTCTCTTCTACATCCTTCCCATGAAACAAAGTGTCCCAATTCACTCCTTTAAAATACTCACGCATTCCCTCAAAGTTAGCCTTTCTCCAATCAAAAATCTCCACTCTAGGTCCTGTTCTGACTCGCTCCATAATTATATTGAAACTAATGGTATTGTGATCACTGGTCCCGAAGTGCTCACCAACGCATACCTCCGTCACCTGTCCTGCCTCATTTCCTAACAGGAGGTCCAGCACTGCCCCTTCTCTGGTCGGTACCTCTATGTACTGCTGCAAAAAACTATCCTGCACACATTTTACAAACTCCAAACCATCCAGCCCATTTACAGAATTTCCCAGTCTATTTTTGGGAAATTGAAATCTCCCACAATCACTACCTTGTGCTTACTACTAATATCTGCTATCTCCTTACATATTTGCTCTTCCAATTCTCGCTCCCCATTTGGCGGTCTATAATACACCCCAAAGTGTTTGCTACACCGTTCCCACTTCTCAGTTCCACCCAAATAGCCTCCCTAGACGAACCCTCTAATCTATCCTGCCAAAGCACTGCTGTAATATCCTCTCTGACAAGCAATGCAACACCTCCACCTCTGGTCCCTCCAATTCTATCACCCCGGAAGCAACAAAATCCTGGAATATTTAGTTTCCAATCACAGCCCTCCTGCAACCATGTTTCACTGATTGCCACAACATCATATTTTCCAGATGTCAATCCAGGCTCTAAGTTCATCCACCTTACTTACAATGCCTAGCATTAAAATATGCACATTTTATAAACCCACCATCCTTTATTCTCTGTCTATTATCTTTTTCATCTTTCTCGCCTACATTTTGGGTCCGAGTGCTTCCCTTCTCTGCCTCTTGCCCCACACCCTGACCCCTAGCCCCCTCTACCCAGTCCCTCCCCCAGGCTTTTCTAGTTTAAAGTCTCCCCAGTAGCCTTTGCAAATCTCCCTGCCAGGATATTGGTCCCCTTCGGGTTCAAGTGCAACCCGTCCTCTGCGTACAGATCATGCCTTCCCCAAAAGAGATCCCAGTGATCAAGAAACTTGAATCGCTGCCCACTGCACCAGTCCCTCAGCCACGCATTTATCCTCCACCTCATTTCATTCCTACTCTCACTGTCACGCGGCACAGGCAGTAATCCTGAAATCGTTACCCTTTTGGTCCTTCTCTTTAACTTTCCCCCCAACTCCCTAAATTCTCCCTTCAGGACCTCGTCACTTTTTCTGCCTATGTCATTGGTACCTATGTGTACCACAACATCAGGCTCCTCTCCCTCCCTTATCAGAATCTTTTGGACACGTTCTGACACATGCGAGACCCTGGCACCAGGGAGGCAAACTACCATCCGGGTCTCCCGACTGCGTCCACAGAATCGCCTATCCGACCCCCTAACTATAGAGTCCCCTATTACAATTGCCCTCCTCTTTTTGCTACAGATAATTGCTCTATAATCGCATGCACACATTTTTAAAGAAAATATGGTGTCACCCTATTTTTATGCCACAATTATGTCAAAGCCTGTCAGATAATCTAGGTCACTTAAACTGATTGTATTGAATCAAGGTTATTATGCGAGGACATACCAGGAACAGATGAAAAAAAAATCTTATTTTTATGCGGACTCTGAGCAACAGCCCTTAATGCTCTTAGCAAATAATCTGTCCCTGTGCATGACCAATTCCTGCATTTCTATTGATTATTCTGTTTGGGTGCTGACATGTTTAGGAATATAATTGTTTCCTTGGTGTGCAATTTTCTCCATGAACAACAGTGAGACTTGAAGTAGGAGAATCAGTGCAGTTTGTAAAGCCATCTAGTGGTCAAAATAAGAACTTCTATGTGCATGGTCAAATAAATCAATGTACACAAGAAAACATCGCTTTGATGACTTAAATGTTTAACACTGTAGGAATAGAATTATACAAAACATATTCTATTCATAATGCATTCCATTTTTGCAGTGATATTTCCCACATACATAGATCAATAGAGGATGGAACGTTTTAGACCATTAAGTGAGAGTTATTACTTTAATTTTGAAATCCAAGCACTTTGATTTTGATTGACATAGAGAAATAACATTGCTCACAGACACCTATTTTATATTCAGCTATGTATGAGCTAACCTGTTTCTTTGTATATATTGTGCGTTTGGTTGTATCCTCAGTGCGGTGTATTCATGTCTAATGTAAACCAACGAGATGTCAAGCCTATTAAAAGCATCTGAGCAAGATTCAGGTCAAATATTGCAGAGTTCTGTTTTCTCTTTTTGTTCTCTAATGTGGCCACTTGGGAAGTGAGTTCACCATCCATGAACTACCCAATGTAATATTCCCATGAAGACCTAAAAAGAGATGTGCACACAAGATCATGTGAGCGAATAACAGGAACCATTAATTCCTTCTATATCGTGCCTTTAATAAAGCAAAACATCCCAAGATGCATCCCATTGATCAAAGCAGTGTTATCAAATAAGAATTGATGCAGAGCTGCATCAGTAGATATTGAGGCAGATAACAATATATATGATCAAGGAGACAACTTTTAAAGAGCATCTTTAAAGGCAAAAAGCGAGGTAACAAAATCGTAGATAGATCAGATAAAATTCCAGCCAATGCAGTTCTGGAAAGATCACAAGGGCAGAATGGGAAGAGAGCAGGTACAGTATCTGCCTCCCTTGAAGGCAGGCACGGGTGAAATTATTATGGGCAACAAGGAAATGGCAGAAGAGTTGAACAGGTACTTCGGATCTGTCTTCACTAAGGAGGACACAAACAATCTCCCAGATGTACTGGAGGACAGAGGATCTAAGGGGGTAGAGGAACTGAAATAAATTTTCATTAGGCGAGAAATAGTATTGGGTAGGCTAATGGGACTGAAGGATGATAAATTCCCTGGGCCTGATGGTCTCAATCCCAGGCTCCTCAGGGAGGTGACTCTAGAAATAGTGGACGCATTGGTGATCATTTTCCAATGTTCAATAGATTCATAGGTTCCTGTGGATTGGAGGATAGCTAATGTTATCCCACTTTTCAAGAAAGGAGCGAGAGAGAAAACGGGGAATTACAGACCAGTTAGCCTGATTTCGGTGGTGGGAAAGATGCTGGAGTCAATTATTAAAGAGGTAATAATGGGGCATTTGATTAGCAGTAAAAGGATTAGTCCAAGTCAACATGGATTTATGAAAGAGAAATCATGCTTGACTAATCTTCTGGATTTTTTTGAGGATGTGACAAGTAAAATGGATGAAGGGGTGCCAGTGAATGTAGTGTATCTAGACTTTCAGAAAGCCTTTGATAAGGTCCCACACGGGAGACTGGTGACTAAAATTAGAGCACATGGTATTGGGGGTAGGGTGTTGACATGGATAGAAAATTGGTTGGCAGACCGGAAGCAAAGAGTATGAGTGAACGGGTCCTTTTCAGAATGGCAGGCAGTGGCGAGTGGAGTGCCGCAAGGCTCGGTGTTGGGGCCGCAACTGTTTACCATATATATTAATGATTTGGAAGAGGGAATTAGGAGCAACACTAGCAAGTTTGCGAATGACACAAAGCTGGGTGGCTGTGTGAACTGTGAAGAGGATGTTAGGAGGTTGCAGGGGGACCTGGACAGGTTGAGTTAGTGGGCAGATGCATGGCAGATGCAGTATAATATAGATAAATGTGAAGTTATCCACGGGCGGTGCTGGCTCGAAGGGCCGAATGGTCTCCTTCTGCACTATTTTCTATGTTTCCATCTCAGTGTTACAGGGTTGGAAAAGATACAGGGAGCATGGAGGGACTTGTAAATGTAAGAAAATATGTTTACATCCATGCACTGCTTTACTGTGAAATAATGTAGTCCAGCAACCATATGACGATATTGAACAACTCAGTGCCTAAATATATGGGCAATAAAATGTTTAAAAATCTCACATTTACAGAGATTGGAAGAAAAACAGTGAGGCTGAAATATGTTGAAATAGTCGAATCTAGAAACAACAGACGCAATGTAGATGGGGAGGCAGAGACACTATCACAGCTAGAAATGGAAAGGAATGTTACTGTATTTTTAAGATATAGTCATGTTTTGTTCATTCAAATATTTGAATGTTTATCAAACTGGACTGCTGGCTGCTTATATACTTGCTCACAATTTTAAAACTTCTTATTTTTGCATTTTCTTCTGTTCAAGATTACAAAGTATAAGCTCATTTCATTTTAAAGGTTATTCATTAAAACATTGAGGACATTGAAATTTAACTTCTATTTTTCATTCCAGATATTAACTGATGCAGGTATTTTCTGTTTGAATACTAGTCAATGCTTTATCTTATAACAGCAGCATTTTCTGAGAAGTCTGGAACCATGTGTTGACTTAATTCAGATTTGGAAATTTCCCGGCAGTTGATCTTTAATGAATATTATGGAGAATTTTGAATGACTTAATGTATTGCCTGATAATATGTTTGATGTTTGAGTTCGTCTGTTTTCACCTGATATATTACATCAAGATGCATTCAACACAAGTATTATAAATTTTACTTGCAATAAATTTAAAGTAAATCCTTTACAATTCCATTGACATTGAGGATTTTTGTTTTAGGTGCATGGAAGATTTTCAAAGTCATTTCATGTTAATCTGGCACATTTGACATTTTTGACTATTATTAGTCCTTAGTAAATTAAAGTTTCATAACCATTAACATCCTGTCTGTCCTGCGGCTCTGTAATATATCAAGTTTGAATACATGTTGTTAGTGCCCAAAATTTTCAAAGGAAATTACAATTCCTTCACGAGTATGTTGTGATTTCATGGCATTATGAGAGAACGGCAGTGTCCAATTTGTTCGCCAGTTGGGAATTTAAATATGGCCAAATACATTTTTTTATTAAAAGTAAATGAATATGTGTAATAGATTGTATCACTGCATATCAAACATCAATATTCATATGCACACTAGAGGCATGCATATTTTAGTCTTTTGTCAATTATTGGTTAAAAAACAAGGCATAGTGGTATACGTATTTGGAAACAATTAAAAAAAACATTAAAATTACAGAGTATACCACTTGCTCTTCCAATTGTAAACAACATTACTTTTAAACCTTCATTGATGGATAAAGGTTTTTTTTAAATGGAAGAACTATGGAATAAATAAGATGGGTGATCTCTACAGGGAAAGTTTATTTCTTTCATTTCAGGAATTACAACAAAATTATGGATTACACTCAAAAGAGTATTTTAGATATCTACAAATTAGAGATTATGTTAAATTAAATACACCAGATTTTAGGAATAGAGAGACAGAAATTTTAGATGAATGTCTAAATAAACATCCGAATACAGAAAAATTAATATCATATATTTATAATATCTTATTGGAAAATGATTTACCAAATACGGAAAAATATAGACAAGCATGGGAAAACGAATTAGGTCAAACAATTAGTGTAGAAGTATGGAATGAAAGTTTACAACATATACACCACTGCTCATTAAATGCCAGACACTCCTTGATACAATTTAAAGTTTTACATAGATTACACTTCTCAAAATCCAAATTAAACAGAATTTTTTCAAATGTTTCTGCTATATGTGATAAATGTCAGCAGTTAGAAGCTAATCTAATGCGTTCATTCACAAAATGTACAAAAATTACTAATTTTTGGACAGACATTTTTAAGATAATCTCAAATGTAGTTAATGCAAATTTAACTCCAGACTCAAAATTAATCATATTAGCAATATTAGAAACGGATCAGCTACTAACAACACAACAAATAATTTTTATTGGTTATAGTTTAATAATTAGTAAGAAATTAATACTAAGATTTTGGAAAGGTCCCATATCCCCCACAATCAAAATGTGGATTACAGAAATGTCGGAGACACTTCACTTGGAAAGATTAAGACTTGTCCTAATGGACAGGCTAGATCAATTCAGAGGAATATGGTCTCCATTTATTGAATACGTAAAGGGTTAAGGTGGTCCGGTTCGAGGCCCTGACTGAAGCCTGAATGAAGGAATAGATGAAGAATTATATACAATAGACCACGAATATATCTCCAATGAAGAATATCTTGCTTAATACTCTACTCATTTTATTGATTTTTTATTTCTTTCTTATTTCTTTTTTTTTTTGTTTCTCTTTACTTCCTACTGTTATAAAATAATAAAAAATATAGAAGTATAAATAAGAATGACCGTAAATTTTAAAAATATTAAGAATGTATGTAAACCCAAGAAGGGTTTTGGCCCGAAACGTTGCCTATCTCCTTCGCTCCTTAGATGCTGCTGCGCCTGCTGAGTTTCTCCAGCCTTTTGTGTACCCCCCATTAAAACCAATGAGCTTACTAACCACTTTAATGGCAATGTCTTTTTTTAAGTATAGAAAACAAAATCTGGATAAAGTATATCATTCACACTTCACCCACCCCTCTAGTTTCATTCACTCCATAAAATAATTTAATTCGCGCTTGGGTGAACCATTCACCAGTTTAAGAAACACTGATATAGCGCATTGCATTCGAAAAGTGAAATCAGACCTCAGGAAGAGTGTCCGAACTTCCGGACAGCAACGGGCCGTGCGTCGCTGCTTTCTGAGATGAATCAATTAACGTTGGATTTTCCTGACGCATAGATTTACAACCGATAGCGATTACAAGATCACAAACCTGTAAACGATCACAACCATCGCCCGGCCACGGCCCACGTTGATCAGTCCGAACTAACATCATCAGCGTGAATAGAGTATTCACAAAGGGATTTTTTTTTTCCTCTTCCAAGTACATTCTATAAATCGATTGTTGGGTTTTCTCCGCTCTATCTTTCGCTCAGGCGGCTTTCTTCCCCTTCCATCAGTTTACGATTCACTTCTCTCCACTATCTTTCCTCTCAGATCACATTCTCGCTCTTTTTTTACTTAGCGGGCAGGCAGCATCACTGGAGAGAAGGAATTGGTGACGGGATGACATTGTGCAGTTTGATCGCCCCCTTGTCAGCTCCAGCTTTTTGTGTCTATCTTCGGTTTAAACCAGCATCTGCAGGCAGTTCCTATCCTACTCTTTATTCCTTTCTTGGCGTCTTCTGGGCAAATGTAGCCTTCTACACGAACAGTCTTGGATGATATTGTTTGTGTGTGTGTGAGAGAGAGAGAGAGAATTAATGTGTGTGTGAATAGGCATCTTTTAGGAGATGCCGCGGTTTACATTGGCATTGCCCTCTTGAGATTCCTTTGTGGCGGAGAGCGCTGACCGGTAACCCTGGGTCTTGCAGTCCGGCCAAGAGGAGGTGATGTGGACACGGTTCCAGTTATAGTTCTAGAGGAAAATTGCTTCCGATCGATGTCTCTTATGCACTCCTCAGAAGAACTGGGTGCGCTCTTCACCATTATGGCTCCCAGCCTACAGGTTTCTGATCTGAACAACTAACATCTTCCCTATTTCTGCTCCCCCCCCCCACCCCCCCCTATTTCCCTATCCTCCTCAGCGCTCTTGTTCACTCACACCTTTCCTCCCTCCCTCCCTCCCTCTCGCAGGGCTTTGTTCAAAGGGGGTAACGAGCCAAGCGGGGCGCGGTCTGAACCCTTTCTGAAAACGAGCGCAAAGTGAAAAAACAAGTATTGTCAAGCGCTCCAAACTTAGTTTAAAATAAGTAAATACGACCTTGGCTAATAATTTTAAAAGAAAACCTTATACAAAACCAACACCCTACAAACTCTCTGTCTCTCACGCTGCCTGTTGTCTTGTGGGGGGTGTGTGTCAGAGAGAGGGTGTGTGGGTGTGGAGGGGACCCGATGTGAATGTTACCACTATATGATAGCGAGGTTGGGCTCTGAGCTGCAGTGAGAGAGAGCAGAGAGAGGGAGAGAGAGTGCGTGTGCGCGTCAGCAGCAAAGTTATATACAACGGGCTTGTACGCGGTGGCAAGAGAGGTTTCCTTTGTTCTCGTCCGGGGCTTGAGAGAGATTGGAGAGAATTAACCCTCCCTCGCACACCACTCCTAACCCAAGAGCCTTGTCACCCCAGACAGATTAATGACGCCCCCCCCTCCCCAACCTCCCTTCACCTCAACTCACGCCTGGGCACCAAAGCAGCTCAGACGGCGATCCCTGAGCTCCGTCTCCCAATAATCTTATGTGAAAGAACAGTTATTAAAACATACCTTAATTCACGGTTGGCTCAAGAGTAACGGGAGAGGAACTTGGTAACTCGGGAGAGGAACTTGGAACATCGCAGAAATGACATACCCGTGGGAACTAGGTTAAACACTTGAACATAAACTTGAAATCTCGTACACAACCACGATTCTCTTTTTTTTCTTTCACTTGGGGTCACTCGTGGGTGGACTCGCACCGAGAGACAGGCCCTTAAGGATGGCACAGTATAGTGGTAGATGTTCGTTCACTAAAGCACACTTGGAATATTGATTTATTATTGTTATGTCTACAGAGATACAGTGAAATAAATTGTTTGTGTGCTATCCAGTGAAATCATATTTTACATGAATATAATCAAGCCATACATAAATACAACAGGCAGTGCAAAGAGGAAAATAACACAGTGCAGAATATGGTTTTACCCTGTTATAGCTTTAAAGTAATGGAGAAAAAGTGCAAGTGCCATATTACGGTAATTTAGGAGATTGGGACTACATACAGTTTAAGAGAAGTCCAATAACAGCAGGGAAAAAGCTGTTCTTGAATCTGGTGGTATGTGTTTTCAAGCTTGTATTTTCTGCCAGACAGGACAGGGGAAAGAAGGGAATGACTGGGGTGTAAATTGCCCTTGATTACTGTATGTTGGCTGTTTTTTTGACGCAGCATGAGATGTAGATAGAGTTGACGGTGGGGGAGGAGGTGTTTGAGGAGGTTGGTTTGTGTGATCTACAACTCTGCAATTTCTTGTGGTCTTGGGCAAACTATCGTGAAACCAGGGTGGGAGTGGGGATGGGGGAGAGAGTTTGATTGTAGGACATTTTCCATTTTAGCAGATTCATCTTAACCATGCCATTGTATCTTCAGATATGCACTGTGAGAGAAAAACAGTCTGAGCTTGCCGTGATGTTGGTTCTTTATGATTTTTATTGCAGGCGGAGAACTCAGCCTTGGCGCTAGAAAATGAACATCAACGAGAGCAGTACGAATGCTGTCTAGATGAGGTGAGAACTGCAGAATATTCTGTGATTATTTTGTTTACATGAGCTTTCTATTTTCAATGATCCGCATTCTGAAATAAAAATAATTGTAGTTATTGATGTACATTGAGATTCGTAATCGATATCAATATCAAATGTTCTATATTAGGTATGGAGTAATGAAATACATTAAAAGACTTTCCCTCGTTCTTCAAACAATATACTTAATTGTAACTTTGGGAGAATAATGCCTAGTTTTATCAGTGTATTATTCTCATTTCCTACTACACGTTTTCTGCTTGATGGGTGGCATTCCAGGTAACTCAATGCCAATCTATAGCTGTGTGTGTTTTTGTTTGAGAAGCTCGCACCAACTGGAAACTCAACCAAAGCTGCACAATCTGGATGAGCATCGTGTAGCTGCTGACGCAGCACTCATTCAAACAGATTTTAACATGGGTCATAGAGGAGAAAATGTCATGTTCTAAACTACTTCAGCTACTGATGAGTGGCTTTACTAAAATCAATATTTTCATCCATGAATAAAATGACCTAATTTACCATGATTATTACATTTCTCAATGTACAAATTAATGTGTGCAAATCCTATATCATTCGTTTTCTCTTGCAAAAGCGTTTGTGGTTCACTGTATGTTCTAATGTATTTAAAGTTGCCTTCAACACCATGTTACATTTATTGTTTACGTATGATTTTAATGGATTGAATTAATACTACAGATATTACAGATTTTTGGGTGATGTCACAGCTATGATTTTCTTAAGATTAACTGGAAAGCAGAAATTCTGGCTTGTTTCCTCTTGCTATCCAGAGTTATGTGGCTATTTTGACTTTAGAGATATAGCGTGGAAACAGGCCCTTCGGCCAATCAAGTCCACGCCGACTGGCGATGAGCCCATACACTAGCACTACCTTACATTCTACAGACATTTTACAATTTACAGAAGCCAATAAACCTACAAACCTCTACATTTTTGGAGTATGGGAGGAATCCGGAGCACCCGGATACACCTTAAAGTAAGCATGCGCGTACCTCAGGCAATGAAGAAAGCTAAGGGTATGTTAGCCATCATTGCGAGGGGATTTGAGTTTAGGAGCAAGGAGGTCCTACTGCAGTTGTGCATGGTCCAGGTGAGACCGCGCCTGGAGTATTGTGTCCAATTTTGGTCTCCTAATTTGAGGAAGGACATTATTGCTATTGAGGGAGTGCAGCATAGGTTCACCAGGTTAATTCCCGGGAGGGCGGGACTGACATATGATAAAAGAATAGGTTGACTGGGCTTGTATTCACTGGAATTTAGAAGGATGGGAGGGGATCTTATAGAAACATATAAAATTCTTAAAGGATTGGGCAGGTTAGATGCAGGAAAAAAGTTCCCAATGTTAGGGGAGTCCAGAATCAGGGGTCACATAAGGAGTAAGCCATTCAGGACTGAGATGAGGAAAAACGTCTTCACCCAGAGAGTTGCGAATCTGTGGAATTCTCTGCAACAGAAGGCAGTGGAGGCCAATTCACTGGATGTTTTCAAGAGAGAGTTAGATTTAGCTCTTAGGGCTAAAGGAATCAAGGGATATGGGGCAAAAGCAGGAACAGGGTACTGATTTTAGATGATCAGCCATTGACTGGCGATGCTGGCTCGGAGGGCCGAATTGCCTGCTCCTGCACCTATTTTTATATGTTTCTGTGTTTCACCTGGGGAAAACCCACATGGTCACAGGGAGAATACAGTTTGGTCTGATTTCTACTTCTAGTGTTCTGAGATCAGTTTTCATAAATTAAAGCGGATCCAACCTAGGTTAATATTGAGCAGGTTGACGCTACCACGGAGCACTCATCAGAAATTTGTTCTGTGATGAAGTAGGGAAATACAAATCATATTGAAAACCTCTGTCTCAGTCCTCTACATAGAGGGAAACAAAATAATATGGCAATGCCAGCACAGCATAAAAACAAATTTATATATTTCAGCTCAACGTGTATCAGTATTATCTTGAAATATGACTACAATCTGATTATTTTGTGAAACATTTAAAATGTTAACTTTATTTTTGTTCAGTACATATCCCAATGCTACTCCATTTGTTCTAATACATGATTGGAATCTTCCAGCAAAATTAGAGTTTATACATTGGTACTCTTTTTGTCTCCTTCGATATAATTATTCATTTCTTGGAAACTTAATTAATATATAAAATTTTCCATGTAGTTGTAAATAATTCTGTTCAAATGGGTAGAGTGAGGATTGTTCACAAATAGATCTCTGATATTCCATTTGGTGGTGGGTGTATGGAACAAGCTGCCAGGGGAGGTAGTTGAGGCTGGGACTATCCCAACATTTAAAAAACAATTAGGCAGGTACATGGATAGGACAGATTTGGAGGGATATGGACCAAATGCACGCAGGTGGGACAAGTGTAGCTGGGACATGTTGGCTGGTGTGGGAAAGTTGGGCCGAAGGGCCTCTTTCCACACTTAATCACCCTATCACTCTATGAGGATATGAACCTAGAAAGGGAGATGTATTTGTAAGATGTACATAATATTTTCTTGCGTTAGAACTAAGAAAATATGCTCAGCAATATTTTAAAGGTTATTTAAAATAATTAGTCATTGCATGCTTTTGTCCATTGTACCTGGTTCCATGGATATTAGCCTTTTGGAGAAGATATTTTGCAATTGATAGAATCAATCCAAAGATAGCAAATTAAGATATCAGATTTAAACAGCATATGTTGAAGACTTAAACCTGTGGGTTAGTTGCAAAAAAGAAATATGTACCTCAGTTTTAGAATTATTTGTTAGCTCTGTTGTGCTCTGAATTTATGCACCAGTTTTCTGTCAAAACAATAGTCTTGATTAATTTAATATATTCATAATGATGTTTAATACTGATATGAATTACATTATGCAAATTGATTCTAGCTCCTGTCCTAGAATAAGAAGCTATTCTGTTTAAAAGAGAGAAGTAAAACAACGGTCTACGAAAAGCACATTTGAGATCAATTGCTTAGTTGGAGGTTAGATATTAGGGGCACCCAGCTACAGATTACTGTTCAAAGTCATCAAATGAGTTTATTACAACAACTGACCACTCTAACTGGGTTAATTAATGGTTCCTTAATACTGATCTCCAGAAATATGCAACATTTTAATTTGTTTTACCTTACCATTTGATAAATGTAATAAAATGTTCATGTAAAATAAGCGATTATTTGTGAATGACCACGGAAAATACCCATTTCATTGTATCTTTCATGCACGTGAAATTAGTAAAATTGTAAGGTTTTGTGAGTGTGGTAAAATGGCCATTGCATCATTTTATTGATATTAATGGGCCACTCAGATCCATGAGTGAATCCTCGTACTCTTCATCTGACTTAACCAGGTTTTTCTGTTTAATTCCCTTGTGTACCTTTGTGTGTTTATATAGCTTTCCTTTGAACAAAGCAACATTGTCTGTTTGGGGCTAACTTCTTCTGACACTTTGAGTGATGAAGTTATTCTTGAATTCCCCATTGGGTCTTCTTCCCTGGAAGAAAGAGAGCTTTGCCTGATAAGGAGCAAGGATTAACTAAAATAAAACTACTGTTGGAAGTATATTAAAATATTTTGTATGCCATGAAGAATTCGAAATAGAGATTACATGGGGACTGGAGCATTATAATAAAATTATTGCTAAAATGCCTTATGTATTTTTCATAGGTGGCTAATCAAGTTGTTCAAGCATTGCTTACTCAAAAGGTGAGTCCCTTTATTAACTTCCAACATATACTTTAATTGTAATATAGTAGTCAACATACAAACAATTAAATGGTGGATCCACAAACTGTAGGAGGAGCTCAAAATGTTTATTAGAAGTGCACTTTGTAATAGGGAGTTAGTGAGATTAGAAAGCATCACAAATGATGTCTTTTCATATCTATTTTCATGTCATAGGAGCCGAATTAGACCCTCCGGCCCAACAACCCTACCCTGCCATTCAAATGTGGCTGTTCTATCTTTCCCTCTCAACCCCATTCTTCCGCCTACTCATCATCACCATTGACACCCCTACTAATCAAGAATCTGTCGATCACTGCTTTAAGCATACCCAATGACGACGTCCACACCTGTCTGTGGCGATGAATTCCGTAGATTCATCACACTCTGACTAAAGAATTTCCTCCTCATCTCCTTTCTATAAGTACGTCCTTTTATTCTGAGGCCGTGCCTCCTAATCCTAGACTCTCCCACTAGTCGAAATATCCTCTCCACATCCACTCTATGCAGGCCTTTCACTATTCAGTATATTTCAGTGAGGTCCCCCTCATACTTCTAAACGCCAGCGAGTACAGGCCCAGCGCTGTCAAACGTTATCATATGTTAACCCAATTATTCCCGGGTTCATTCTCGTAAACCTCCTCTGGACACTCTCCAATGCCAGCACATCGTTCCTCAGATATGGGGCCCACAACCAGGGGCGGTAATCCTGGGGGGGGGGGGGGACAGGACACACATCCCCCTCATGTTTTGAGAGGTGGGGTACGATCCCCCTCCCCCATGTTTTGAAATCCGTATTTTAAAATTCGGTGAAAAAAAAGCTATAAAAAATCTCCGCTTTCCGCGAGACAGTGGGGGTGAGACTGATGATCGAGGGCGCCGATTGGATGAGAGAGACGTCGGTCAGTAGGCAGTGGGGGGGGGGTGGGACCTTGATGATTCAGCACGATCATTGGAGGAGGGAGGTGTCGGTCAGAGGTGGAAGTAGGGGAGTGGGACTGAGAATAGAGCGTGGTGATTGGAGGAGGGAGACGTCCGTGGAGCAAAGATCATAGAATGGAGCTTGAATCGGCCCGTTCGCGGGGCTTTTCATCACCCGACCCGGTGCGGCCAGCTGCGGGATCTTCCACCGCCCCACGGCCAAATTGCTGCATCGAGGCGATAGAGGCTCCTGATGTTGAAGCCCCCGCGAACGGGCAATTGAAGCCCCAAGATTCTGGGTGGACGAAGCTGCTGTTACTGGAGTTTGGAGTCGGTCACCAACCAGGTCAGCTTCTGATGTTACGTCCACAGGGCCCATGGCCGAAGCCTCGTGTGTGTGCGCATGTGTGCGCATGCGCACGAGGCCGCCAATAAATTGTGTCCCCCCCATGCTTTGATACCAATTTCCGTGCCTGCCCACAACTGCTCACAATGCTCCAAATGCAGTCTGGTCAGTGCCTTATAAAGCCTACGCTGTATTCCACTAGCCACTTCTTAGCGCAATCTCCCAACATGTCCATGTCCTTCTACAGTCCCTGCTTTCTCCTACCACCTACCTCTCCACCTGTCTTTACATCATCCTCCGACTTGCCCACAAAGCCTTCAATTCCCTCATCCACATCATTGATATGGACCTCTTTTATCTTGCATGATGGTGATGATCCCATTATCCCAATAAGATCCCCTAGTAAATTCAAGCACAATAATTTCTTGAGTACTTTATTGGAAACAAATATATGTCTGTATTGCTTGTAATTCAAGAAGTCTGGATTGACAATATTACTGTTCAGTGCTGGCATTAGTCCTTATGACCTTATTCGGAATTGCTTATGTTGGAATTGAGGAACAGTGTGAGAGCTCAACATAAGAAAGTGAGTTACACCAGCACAAACTTGCTCGGCATTGATTTGACATAAAATTAAAATAAATATAAGGAAAGGGAAAATGCAAAGAAAACATATGGTTTAAATATTTACTTTTACATTTTACATTTGCAATTCCATGTTTACATTTGTTAAAAATAATTTGTCATATGAATATTTTTCTGGACTATATCTTGCCATGATTTCAGTCTTTTGGAGAAGTTCTCAGTTAAATGAACATTAGGACAACAAACCAACTTCTTAAATTTAAGCAACCTATTTCGATGTCTTAATTCTCCATATTAATCTAAATAAAAAGTTAAATTTTAAAACTATTGTTTCTGTTATCCCTCTGTCAAAACAACACTCGCTTATTTCTTACACTTCATAATGATGGTTTGTATTTATATAAATGATATCATGCTAACTGATTTCGCTTTTCCCCAAAAGTAAGACTGTTCTCTTTGAAGCCCCTTAATGAAGTAAAACATTAGTTGGTGAAAAATATGTTCCAGAGCAAAAGTCACGATGCAAGTCAGAGATAAAAGGGATCCGGCTTACATATTATTATATAAATGTGAGATAACAAAAACATGGAACATTTAAGAACTCATCATTCCTCAGTATTGATCAGCTGAAAAGTATGAAATGTTAATAACAAGGTTTGATAAGATTTCTGTAATTCTTCATCACCACACATTTTACATTTACAGGATTTGCGAGAAGAGTGTCTGAAACTGCGCACAAGGGTTTTTGATCTTGAGCAGCAGAATCGAACATTGAATGTTCTTTTTCAGCAGAGAGTTCGCCTGGCTTCTGACTCACTTCTACAGGTTTGTGCATTTATTTCAGTTTATTTTTTGTCAGCATTTTCATGCTTAATTATTAGTTATTTTTGAAAATACTTGATATCAAACTATATTAAATTAGATACCATTTATGCAGATTAAAAATTTCAAGTTCATTAATATTGCAATCCATTTTTGAAGCAATCAAAAGACTTTCATAAATACATCTTTTATCTTTCACCATCATTCTTCACACATAATGTTATTAAATGGGAGGCAATAAAATTATGCAAAGAATCAACTGATCAACAGAAAGATCAAATACAAATAACATTAAATATCCTGATTAATCTTCTCAGACTATATTGTGGTTTTCAAATACTTGGTCAACAGAGGAAATTACTTTGCGAGATAAAGGAAATTTATGTTATAAAATGTAACCTGGTATGTCATTCTGGAAACGCATTATGAGAATGGATATTTTTTGCTAATGTGTGACTGCACAACACCAACTTCTTTAATTGCATTTTCTGATTTAAATATATACAGCAACTAATATGTGAACATACTTAGCAATGTTGTCATCAAGTTAATACATTATGGTTTAATTTTCAAATATAATAAGCTGCAGAGAAAGACTGAGGATCTTTAGGGCAACTGTGAAAAATTGTTGATTGAAATTTGCTTGGTTGACCAATGGTATTCTTACATACTGGTGCAAATTAAAGTTAAATGATTTATTATTAATATTCTACATACCTCATAATCATTACCTCAGTGTACACAATGTCCTCCAGCCTGATGCCCCAACCTCCAATTTCTTAAGGTTGAGTTCACCCTAAGCTCTGATGTACACTTTCTAAATCACACTAATCTTTGGTGCTCAATCACATCCACTCCGGCAATGCCTCCGTTGTAAAGCTCTCAGTGTTTTTGAATCATTCCAGGCCCACAATCTCTGCAATTCCCTGCAAACCCTTATAGCAATGTTTGCCTCTTCAGTTTTGTCCTTTCATGCATTGTTCCACATAGAAGGATGAGAGGGGATCTTTTGGAAAAATAGAAAGTTCTTAGATTGGACAGGCTAGATGCAGGAAATAAAATCCAGGTGGTAGGGGAGTCCAGAACCAGGGGTCACAGTTTTAGAATAAGGGGTAGGCCATTTAGGACTGAGATGAGGAAAAACAAATTCACCCAGAGAGTTGTGAATCTGTGCCACAGAAGGCAGTGGAGGCCAATTCACTGGATGTTTTCAAGAGAGAATTAGATTTAGCTCTTAGGGTAAAGGAATCAAGGGATATGGGGAAAATGGCTTACTCCTACACCTATTTTTTCTATGTTTCTATGCTGTCAGAGTTTTAACTCTGGAATTCTTAGTTTCCTCTATATCTCTTGCAACTCCTTATGTCTTTAGGTTATTTTTTTCAAATCTTAACTTCCACAATTATTTACCTGCTTCATTACATATTTTTAGAATACCAGTCTTGTGAAGCACCTTGGAATGATTTGCCACATTATTTACTGTGATATATGTCATTGTTAACTAAGTGCATAATATTTGACCAGGAGAAAATCTTACTTTTGTATATTTTCCCATATTAATTTTTATGCAGAATATGTCATTTTTTTCCAGTCTTTCCAATTTATATTAGGTATTGTGCATTGGCAGTGGGCCTTTAAATGACCTTACTGAGTTGACATCAGGTTACCAATTATTTGTTCAACTCAGTCATTCCTAGTGCAAACAATTATCTTTATTTAGTACTGGATTGAGGAAGTTACGTTAAATATTACTCATAGTATTGTTGGAAATCACATGTGTGATTAATATTTTAATCAATCACCACTTATAATTGATTACCACAGGAAATATTGATTCAGAACTATCATGGAGTGGCTTTGATATCTGTATGCAGAGAGATATAAAAAAGTATATTTAGCTAATAGGACATGGAGTTTGAGAACCTTATCATCGAAGAAGAGAAGTTTTCCAAAATGACTTACCCTTTGCGATAGTGGTGCATTTGTAGAAAATCAAATTTACTTTCATTAAACTGTTGTGATGGCAGGAAGCTGAGTAATTTTAGTTACTTTTCCAAAGTAAACACTCCAAATGAAGATATAGGAAGGAATTACAGATGCTGGTTTAAAACAAAGATGGAAAAATGCTGGAATAACTCAGCGGGACAGGCAGCATCTCGGAGAGAAGGAATGGGTGACGTTTTGGGTCGAGTCCCTTCTCCAGAGATGCTACCTGTCCCACTGACTTACTCCAGCATTTTGTGTCTAACTCCAGGTGCAAGCGATCCCTGGTAAATGTAATTTGGACTTCCACAAGTACAATTATATGAATTGGAGCAGAGCAGAGGACGTTCCTGCACTGGAGATCATAGACAAATGCAGAAGAAACTTTTCATAATAAAATTGGCTTTTGTATATTCAATAATAATCCAATATGTGGTATTTGGTTTGACATTTATGTTACTTTGATATGAATGCAGCCTTGTTTGAAGGACTTAAACATGGAGTTATGCAAGAGATGTAGCAGTTCCTTCAAATTTTTAACAACATATTAAAATATATTATGTTCTCTTAAAGCAATATAAGGGATGTGTTCATCACATTTTATAGCAGTTATTTTTCAGATAATAATCATATTTTAAAATATGTATCTATGAGTGAATTTATTTCTCATAGATCACCATCTTTTAGTCATCAATAATATCTCATCATTCTTTAGTAAATGATATGAAATCAAAACAGATAACAGAGTTTCATTTTCAGTTGGTAAATTACAGAGAAAGTCATGTAGAAAAAAAATCATAGATTATTTGCAATAAAGATTCTTATCCTGTGTTGAGCATTGTTAAAAATGAAATTTAATCAAAACTGGGATTGCTTGCTCTGACATTTCTCACATAGTGAAAGAAAATATACAAAATAAAAGTGAGACATAATTCATTTCTGTTTATATTGAAAGTAGTCTCTAATTCAAATGGCCATTGAGAGAATTAACATATTGCAGATTGGGCAAATACTATGTAGCTTTGCAACTGCCAGGATTGATTGACCCTGACTTGTAATTAGTATCACACACATACCTTAGATTCTTTCACATTGTTCAGAAAAAGTGAAATGCATAAATGTTATGTGAGAATTATTGTACCGCCAAAATGGGCAGAAATTTAGCTCATTAGTTGAAGTAAATTGCGATGGAATAATCGGGAATTACTTCTTTTGGTCTTTTCGAATATGGGATGCCGTTGGTGTGGATTTCTCGTATTTTGATTATTAGATTTTATGAAATTACACTAAATATCATATGTTAATATTCTATTTAGTAAATTTGTAAATAATGAATCTTCTTCACAGTGTTGAACAAAATTAATACTTTTTGAAATATTTTGGAATGTTATACATATCTACTCTGAAGCAGTACATTTCAAAGCAGGTTGTCACGTGGTGTGGATTTGAACCCTAATGAAAAATAAACATTTCTAATTTTTTACATTACGGAAGTCTCTGAGCTTAGAATGTTTTGCATTCCATTAGGAAGGTTTTATGCACACATTTGTAGGAGGTTTAAGATCGTTATGTATAGGGACGGAGAGGGTCCACATGTTAAAATGCTCAATTGAAGGTCTCGCTCAAGTTGACTGGAGCAGGTTATTTGAGGGGAAAGGAACATCTGCCAAGTGGGATGTTTTTAAAAGTGTGCTCATGAAAGCTCAGGATATGTACTGTACATCCCCGTTACAGGGCAAAGCAGGCAAACGTAAGGAAGCTTAGCTGACGAGGGAAATTGAGGCGAGGTCAAAAACAAGAAGGATGCATGGGACAGGTATAGGCAGCTGGGATCAAGTGCATCCCTGGAGGAGTTTCGGGAACTAAGAAGTAAACAGAAAAAGGAGATCAGAGGGGCAAAAAGGGGCCAGGAGATACTGTAGCTCTGTAGGGTAGCATTATGAACAATCCCAAAAGAATTTATAAATACATAAGGGGGAAAAGGGTAACTAGAGAGAGAGTGGGACCTCTCAGGGATCAAAGCGGTCACCTCTGTGTGGAGCCACAGGAGATGGGCAAGGTCCTCAATGAATATTTCTCCTTTGTATTTACCAAGAGGAAAGACAATTGGACGGAAGAACTTGGGGCAGTCAATGGAAGTGTCTTGAGAGCAGTCAGTATTATCGTCGAAGAAGTACTGAAGGTACTGTCGTGTGTGAAGGTAGACAAATCTCCAGGGCCTGATCAGATATATCCAAGGACATTGCGGGAAACTAGAGAGGAAATTGTGGAAGCCCTGGTTGAAATTTATGAGTCGTCCTTAAACACAGGTGCCGGAAGACTGGAGGGTGGCAAATAACCATATAACCATATAACCATATAACAATTACAGCACGGAAACAGGCCCTCTCGGCCCTTCCAGTCCGTGCCGACCATTTGTTTTCCCCTAGTCCCATCTACCTGCACTCAGACCATACCCCTCCATTCCCTTCACGTCCATATACCTATCCACTTTAGTCTTAAATGTTAAAATCGATCCTGCCTCCACCACTTCTGCTGGAAGCTCATTCCACACAGCCAGCACCCTCTGAGTAAAGAAGTTCCCCCTCACGTTACCCAGAAAATTCTGTCCCTTAATTCTCATGTCATGCCCTCTTGTTTGAATCTTCCCTACCCTCAATGGGAAAAACATATCCACGTCAACTCTGTCTATCCCTTTCATCATTTTAAAGACCTCAATCAAGTCCCCCCTAAACCTTCTGCGCTCCAAAGAATAAAGACCTAACTTGTTCTACCTTTCTCTGTAACATAGTTGCTGGAACCCTGGCAACATTCTAGTAAATCTCCTCTGTACTCTCTCTATTTTGTTGACATCCTTCCTATAACTAGGCGACCAAAATTGTACAAAATGTTGTGCCTCTTTTCAAGAAGGGCTGCAGGGAAAATGCTGGAAATGATAGGCCAGTGAGCGTAACATCTGTAGTTGGAAAATTACTAGAGAGTATTCTGAGGGATAGGTTATACAGGCATTTGGATCGGCAAGAGCTGATTAGGGATAGTCAACATGGTTTTGTATGTGGGAGGTTGTGTCTCACAAATCTGATTGATATTTTTGAAGACGTGAGCAAAAAGTTCGATGAGGGCAGAGCTGTAAATGTTGTGTACATTTCAGTAAGGCATTTGACAAGTTCCCCCATGGTAGGCTGCTCTGGAAAGTTAGATCGCATGGGGAGATAGCTGAATGGATAGCAAATTGGCTCCATGGAAGGAAGAAGAGGGTGATGGTGGAAGGTTGCTTCTCGGACTGAAGGCCTGTGACTAGTGGTGTGCCTCAGGGTTCGGTGCTGGGACTATTTCTGCTTGTCATCTACATCAATGATTTGGATGAGAACATACAGGGCAAGATTAGCAAGTTTGCTGCTGATACAAAAGTGAGTGGTTTTGCAGATAGTGAAGATAGTTGTTAAAGATTACAGGATGCTCTGGATCGATTGGCCAGGTGGGCGGAGGAATTGTTGATGGAATTTAATACAGAGAAGTGTGAGGTGTTACATTTTGGGACGTCGAACAAGAGCAGGATATACGCAGCAAATGGTAGGCTTCTGGGTTGTTTTGTAGAATACTGGGATCTAGGAGTACAGGTGCATGGTTCCTTGAAGGTTGAGTCGCAGGTAGATGAGATGGTCAAAAAGGCTTTTGGCACTGGCCTTCATCAGTCAGAGTATTGAGTGTAGAAGTTGGGAGGTCATGTTGCAGTTGTATAAGATGCTTGTGAGACCGCATTCAGAATATTATGCTCAGTTCTGGGCACCATGTTATAGGAAAGCTGTTGTCAATCTTGAAAGGGTTCAGAAAATATTGTTGAGGGTGATGCCATGACTAGAGGGTATGAGCTATAGGGAAAGTTTGAGTAGGCTGGGTCTCTATTCCATGGAGCACAGGAAGATAAGGGGGGATCTTATAGAGGTAGACAAAATCATGAGAGGAATAGATCAGGTAGATGCACAGAGTATCTTGCCCAGAGAGGGGGAATCAAGGACCAGAGCTCATAGGTTCAAGGTGAAGGGGAAAAGATTTAATAGGAATCCGAGGGGTAACTTTTTCACACAAAGGGTTGTGGGTGTATGGAACAAGCTGCCAAATGAGGTAGTTGAGGCTGGGACTACCCCATTGTTTAAGAAACAGTTAGACAGGTACATGGATAGGACAGGTTTGGATGAATATGGACCAAGTGCAGGCAAATGGGACTAGTGTAGCTAGGACACTGTTGGCCGGTGTGGGCAAGTTGGGCCGAAGGGCATATTTCCACACTGTATCACTCTATGACTCTATGACCAATTGCACTGCAACTCCCGGTGTGCAATGGAGCAGATGAACATCAGGGGGCTACCATTTGAGCAGTCTTGCTTCTTTGTACAGGTACTATCCAAGAGACATGCAACAGAATTAAATATCCAATAAGTAATATCTATGTAGTTGGTATGTACCAGCTGGACAATTAGTTCAAGAGTGGAAAAATAATATGTTTAGTTTAGTTTAGAGCTGCAGCATGGAAAGGTCCTTTGGCCTACTGAGTCCACGTCGACCATCGGTAACCCATTCACACTAGTTCAACGTTATCCAACCTTCTCATCCTACACACTACGAGCAATTTACAGAGGTTAATTAACCTACAAACTCGCACGCCTTTGGGATGTGGGAGGAAACCGGAGCACCAGGAAGAAACCCATGGGTTTCACAGGGAGAACGTGCAATCTCAGCACAGACGGCACCCAAAGTCGGGATCAAACCCAGCACTCTGGCACGGTGCGGCAGCAGCTCTACCGCTGTGTCACCGTATCTTGCTCATTCAAGTGCCAGTCCAAAGGAAACAACATGATGTCCTAATTATCACCACTTTCTTTGCTCCTCACTCCTTCAGATTCAGTTTTTTTTATTGGAGAGTTCCAAAAATTGAATGTATTTTTTCGTTAATTTCTGTCTTTTCCTTTTACCTCTCACACATCTTCTTTCCCTCTCTTAATTTTGTCTGCTGTACATAATTTAATGTTAAAATAATCATTGTAAGTTGCATTTCATTGCGATTCCATGTATGCTATTGACTGTGTTCTTTGATTTATTTTAATTTGTCACCAAGTGTTGGGAATGATCAGACTCACACATAGTGATTAGAATCTATAGTCTTTTATTAGCAACTCTGCAGAGGAAACACAAGGTGCTTTCTTCTCTACATGCATAATACTAATCTGCCAGAGAGAGAGAGAAAGAGAGAGAGAGCTCTCTAATAAGCCTGTGGGCGGAGCACAGTATGAGTGACACTAATCTACATCCTCCCTCTTAAAGAATTAAAAGCAAATGCAAAACTACTGAGTACTACAAATAATTAAATGCAAATGTATACTGCTGACTATATAAAGCACACATAGTATGTGCAATAAACTGGAGGTAGTTCAAACATAGCCCTGGTACTTTACGGTGGGCTTACAAACACAACCAGCAAGCTTACGGTACAGTCCATCCCCCCCCCCCCCCCCCCCCCCCCCCCCCCCCCCCCCCCCCCCCCCCCCGTCACCGGGGCCACGGTTAGTGGTGAAACAGGTGTTGGAGATTGAAACGGCAGTCCCAGGGATGAAACAAGTGACTTTGGCACAGGTGGAGGTGGCGTAGCCATGGGCGAAGTAACCTGATCAGAAACAGGTTGTGCTGGTGCAGTCGGGCCGATGCCGCTGGATGTGGATGGAAGTACACTTGTGCGGTCAGGATAGTACGGAGGTGACGCTGGCTCCTTCACAGGCAGGATATGTTGCCTATTACGTCTTTAGGTGCCGCCATCGGCATTAACCAAGTATGAACGTGGCTCGGAGGCAGTTCCTGAAATTACGCCAATGCGGTCGTGTCCTTTGTCGGTTTGCAGACTCAAGACTTGTCCCTCGGCTAGTGGCGGAAGGGGTCTGCTCGTTTTGTCATACCACCCTTTCTGAATGTCGCGCTTTAGTTGTAGTCTGTACTGGACCTCTGATGGTGGGACCACTTGCGGAACTAGTGCTAGTTTCGCCACAGGCAATGTGGCTCAGGTCTGGCTTGACATCAGACGCTGAGCGGGTGAACCCAATATAGGGTGGCGGGAGATGTTGCGCAGGTTAAGCAGGTCAAGGTACACATCTGATTTTGCCCTGTGAGATTGTTCCATTAATTGTTTGGCACTCCTGACGGCAGGTTCAACCAGTACATTCGACTGAGGATATTCAGGGCTGCTGGTGATGTGATGAAAACCCTAGTGTGCAGCAAAGTCTTTGAAGTGCTGGCTGGTAAATTGACTGCCATTATCACTAGAATTTAGAAGATTGAGGGGGGATCTTATAGAAACTTACAAAATTCTTAAGGGGTTGGACTGGCTAGATTCAGGAAGATTGTTCCCAATGTTGGGGAGGTCCAGAACAAGGGGTCACAGTTTAAGGATGAGGGGGAATTCCTTTAGGACTGAGATGAGGAAAACATTTTTCACACAGAGAGTGGTGAGTTTCTGGAATTCTCTGCCACAGAAAGTAGTTGGGGCCAGTTCATTGGCTATATTTAAGAGGGAGTTAGATGTGGCCATTGTGGCTAAAGGGATCAGGGGGTATGGAGAGAAAGCACGTACAGGATACTGAGTTGAATGATCAGCCATGATCATATTGAATGGCGGTGCAGGCTCGAAGGACCGAATGGCCTACTCCTGCATCTATTTTCTATGTTTCAATCAGATAGTATTTGAAATGGAGCTCCGTGGTCTGAGAAATGGCATGCCAGCTTCTGAACTACCCCATGAGAAGTGGGGCTACTAAGGAGATCGATGTCAAACCAACCAGAATACGAGTCGACAAGAACCAGGTATTGTTTGCCACGCCACTCAAATATGTCAGTCACCACTGGACCACGGGAGGGCAGGAACTGGGTGTGAGAGAAGTGGTTGCTTTTGTTGATGTGGTGCCAAACTGTTGCACACTGCACAGGGTTCCACTTTCTCGTGAATGTTATCGGCCATGCCAGGCCAGTAAAATATGTTTTTTGCTCATAGGCAAACATGTTCTTCACCTCATTTACTCTGAATTTGCACTTTAGAGGGTTTAACTTGAGGATGACTTATTTTGCGCAGTCTAGAGCTTTTTTTTAAATTTGCGTCGTGTTCTTGAATAGTTTGTCCAGCAACAAGGAAATCATCAACTACGATGGAGCATGAGTAGCCTGCAAGCATTAGTTCCATAGTGTGTTGAAATACTTCACCAGCAGTGCTTCGCCGAATGGCATACAAAGAAATTTGTACCGTCCAAAGGGTGTGCTGAAGGTAGTTCATTTGAAGCAGTTGTGATCCAGGGCAATCTGCCAGAATGGCGTCTTGGCATCTAGTATTGTGAATACAGTTATCTCGCCCAGCTGTGCTGCAATCTCTTCCACTGGGCGCCAAATGGAGCAAATGGAGGCATGATCGTGTAAATCTGATTTCCAAATGGAGACGTGGGTTCGTCTCCCACTTCTGACACCATGTTGGAAATGATCAGACTCACACATAGTGATTAGAATCCATTGTCTTTTATTAGCAACTCTGCAGAGGAAACACAAGGTGCTTCTTCTATATGTGCATACTACTACCACTACTAGAGCTCTCTAATACGCCTGTGGGCGGAGCCACAGTAAGAGTGACACTAATCTACACCAAGCCTATTACAAACCTTTACAAAAATTCTGCATGCAAATGTAAATGTAATGTAATTATGCAACAACTAAAATTAGGACAGTAATGTAAGCATTGCATCATTTTATTGATCCTCATCATGATTTACATCTTTTGGATATATTTGAAGTAAAAAGATTATTGTGCTGCTGCAAACCAGTTAGTGAAGTTCCAGTTGATTACAGGATGATTGTTTCACTAGTTTATTACGTACATTAACTAACTTCATTCCAACTTTGAAACAAAAACAATGGAAAGAATTTACATTCATGCATACTTACCAAAAGATCCAAAGGTTTATTGTAATGTGTAGCTTATTTCTGGAAATGATGCAGGTAAAATATTAAATAATTGCCTTCAAATCCATTCAACAATTTGGAATTCTTGAGTACATGGCAGAATGAAATTAAAAAGCATATTAAAAATTTATGATAAAGGTATTCACTTGCAACAACAAGGTATTAACTAAACAAATATGGCTTGCATACATAACAACAAATAATCTCAAATATTCAACTCTGAATCACATCCAATTTTTCAGAACATGACAGTAGTGACTTTTATTCTACCTGGGGGGTTATGTTTTACACAAAGTATAAAGTCATGGGCAGACTGTTCTTATACAGCTAGCTGACATATATTGCAGGAAAGACATAGCATTCTCTGCAGTGAAGAAGAAACTCAGTTGGAAAAATGCAATAGGTTCAACATTTATTAACTTATTTGTGTCATAAAAAATTATTTGTAGTTGCTACATATCGTAAAGTACATGCCACATCAATAAAATAGACATTCTAGCAGTTACTCTTCCACCCTGTCTGTTGTAATAATTACCTCCTCACCATGAAAGAACTTATGGCTTGCAAATTTGACAGGGATCACCTCGTTCAATGTAATCACCCAGTTCACTGTAATAAATGGCCAAATGATTCTGGGTCAGTTTTTTTGTATATGAGGCAAATAGAACATTAAGGTGGATTAAACCCCAGTGCTTGAGCCAAGTGCATCCTTCGACCTTGTGGGAAGCTGAGGAAAAAATTACAGAGCCCTTTGCCAAGATATTTGCATCATATTGCATCGATGAAGTTCCAGAAGACTGGAGAGATATTATATTGTTATTTAAGAAGCACAGCGAGGACAAGACAGGGAACTGCAGGTCAGTGAGTCTGATGTCAGTGATGTGAAAGTTGTTGGAAAGGATTCTTGAGACAGGATCCACCAACATTTGGATAAGCAGGGACTGATTAGAGATAGACACAAAAAGCTGGAGTAACTCCGCGGGACAGGCAGCATCTCTGGAGAGAAGGAATGGGTGGCGTTTTGGGTCGAGACCCGAAATGTCACCCGTTCCTTCTCCCCAGAAATGCTGCTTGTCCCGCTGAGTTACTCCAACTTTTTGTGCTTATCTTTGGTTTAAACCAGCATCTGCAGTTCCTTCTTACACATTGATTAGAGACAGTCAGTATGTCTTGGGGCAAGGGAAATCGTGTCTCATGAATCTGAAAATGGTTTTTGAAGAGGTCAGCAAGAGGGACAATTTACAATTTTACCAAGCCAATTAGCCTACAGACCTGTACGTCTTTGGAATGTGGGAGGAAACGGGAGGACCCGGAGAAAATCCACTCCGGTCACAGGGACAACATACAAATTCCATACACGGACAGCAACGTAGTCAGGATCAAACTTGGATCTCTGGTGCTGTAAGGCAGCAACTCTACCGGTGCACCACCGTGCTTCCCAGTCATATTTAATGACTTGGCCTGCACTGCCTTCTATCATAGAGAATTCCACCAGCTCACTAGCTCCAGATGAAGAAATTTCTCCTCATCTTAGTTTCAAATGGCTTGCCCGTATCTTGAGACTGTCCTTCCTGATTCTGCACTCTCCAGTCAGTCGGAAACAATCCGTTTTATTTAGTCTTTATTCCCCTGTGCTCTTTTAAACATAGGCCTAATTGACATTCACTTTCTGTATTTATGGAGCTTTCTTATTTATTTATTTGTTTTTGGAGATTTGAATTTTGCTGGAAAAGCCAACATTTGATGGCAAATCCAGAACCCTGTCATTCTTCTGGTGAAAGTTTTCCTGCAATGCTATTGGGGAAGGAGGTCCAGGAATTAGATTCATAAATGATGAAGGAACAGTTATATAATTGAGTATTGTGAAGAGTATAACTTGGAGTATAACAGTCTGGTGGTCCCATGCAATCAAAGCCCTTTCCCTTGTCTGGTGTGGTGGAGATCATAGCGTTTGGGAGGTGCTGTCAGAGTGCAAGTGTAACAGTGGTGCACGTTCTCACAGTTGCATGCCATTGTTGGTGAAAATGAATACTTAGGGTGGACATCTGCACAATCCATGCCACACCTACTAAGATGCCCACTTCTTGGTGAACAATGCTGCCTGGAAGATCTAGCAGTGGCAGACGAGTAGTCTGTCTACTGTGCAAGTGCGTCGCCGAACATTTGAAACATAGATGATGGACACGAAAGAAGAGGGGTGGTAAACAGGGTGTTAATCAAGTGTGCTGCTTTTTCCTGGATTGTATTGTTGGGAATACATACGTAGCAAGTATATGATAATTTATCACAGAGCTAATTCATGCGTGGAATTATCATGGGATGTCAAGTATGAGTCACAACCAGTGGATACTTGGGGTCTGAGTTACATGTATAACTACAGTGGTTATATGGCTGGTTTCATTTTAGTCTGTTAGAGAGTGATTCCACAATATTGAAGGTGAGGGTAGTGAATGCATGACCCATCATGAGAAATAAGCCTACCTGACCTGATGGAAGGATATAGGTGGAAGGAGACAGCCATTGTTTGGCACTTTTGTGGCACTGATCAGCCCATTGTTGAACATCACTGAATAAAGTTGTAAATTGCTTCATATTTTGAGGTGTAATAAATAGAATTGAATGGTGTGCAATCAAAAGGAAACATTGATTCTTCGCAGCTTGTGAAGGAAGAACATTGATGAAGCAGCCGAAGATGGCCAAGCCAAGGATTATGCCCTGAAGAACCTCTGCAATTATGTCTTTGGATGGGATTAATTATATTTCAGTCTCCTTTGTTCTTTAAACACTGGAATTTTTTTAAGGGGAGTCACTTGCATCTTGCCTCTGAAATTCATTTATTTGGACCAAGGCTGTAATGATGAAAGGAACAAAGTGGTCATGGTAAAACCCAAACTTGGCATCAGTGAGCAAATTGTTAGTGATTCAGTGCCGATTGATCGCAGTGTAATTAACTGGATTGGATTTGCAATGATTTTTGTCAACAGGACATGCTTGAACAATATTTGCAAATTGCTAGATAACTGCCAACATTATATCTGCATATGAACAGCTTACTAGAGGTACGACACAAAATGCTGGAGTAACTCAGCAGGACAGGCAGCATCTCTGGAGAGAAGGAATGGGTGATGTTTCGGGTTGAGACCCTTCTTCAGACCCTTGATAGAGGTGTGGCCGGGTCCACCACAAAGGTGCGATTTTGTCAAGTCCCGTATCCTTGGGTCTATCCAGTATTGGATTCCAGTACTTTGATTTAATCCAGTGCTCATAAGCTCAGCTAGGTTTGGTAATGCTATTCAGTATGCATGTATATCAATGCTGCAGCTTTATTAGGTTGTCATTTCATTTTTGGTATGTCCAGGGCACTGGTAATTTCTATCAATGTTTCCTGGGACAGATACATCTGACACATGGTCTAGTAAGGGTGAAGTCAGATAGGTTTATTTCTCATTATGGTCCATGCACTGGACTCAATCTACTAGCTATATCCTTTAGAACTTCAACATTTTTTTCAGTATAGGTGCGACTATACCACTTTTGCTGGTAGATGTTTAATTCTCCCAGCAAGTGTACATTCTTTATACATGATACTTCCAGTACTTATTCCAAGTGTTGTTCAAAATGGAGGAACCCTGATTCATTTGTTGAGGATAACAAAAGGTTTGGATTCAATGTTGATTGCTATTCCTTCCCACCTTATACCATTTTATTATATGTGGTAGGCCTCAGTGGGCAATATTTCCTCACGGATTGTTATAGCAGAGTTTAGCATGTTGTCCGTAATGTGGATTCAGTGAATATGATTATATTAGGTTGTTGTTTGAACATTTTTGCAGGGCAATTCTCCCGATTTAGACACCCATCTCCAAATGTTTGTTTGGAGAACTTTGTACGGTCAACTGGCATGGGAACGACTATTGGGAACCCCAGATTCAGTGCCTAGGTCACAGCGAGACAGTTCATCTGGTTTGTTCTTTTCCTATTTTAATGTTGTGTTTGTAATACAACACAGTGGGTTGCTTGGCCTTTTTAAGAGTCAACAACATAGATGGCTCAGGAATTGTGTAAGATGTTAGATATCTTCCTCCTTCACATGATGTTTATAATCTAAATGGATTCTCAGGACAGTTCAACAGTTTTGTGTCATCATTACAATAGCTCGCAGTCTATAATTGCTGGTTATTAATATGAATTGATATTTCATTATGGAATTTGCACTCGGGTCTCTGCATTGTTAGTCCAAACTAATGGGTTATGAGTCCAATAACTTAACTGCTGTACTTCCAGCAAACTCTTTGCTCTTTTCCCCCACCTTTACATTATTTTCAGGGTATATATGTACAAAATCATAAATAAAGGTTTAGGGTACAGAAGGAGACCATTTGGCAGATATCTCTATACCTGTTTAAAAAATGATTCTCAATCAAATCTATCGCTGGAAGTCCTAGGTCTTCAAGTACACCTGCAAATATTGCTTACATTGAAGGTTTCATCTTTTACTGCCATTTTATACAGTGAGTTTGTGCAGTAACTATAATATATTCAGATTTAACCCTCCAGCTTTATTTATATTAATTAACTCATCTCCAAAATCTATCATATTAAATGTTAATATTAAAACGTTTCACAGTCTGCATTCATAGCATATCATTCACTCTTATATTTTGCTGTCATATTCAGATTTAGTTCTTTTTTTAATCTTTGATCTTTAATTATCCTTATTCTTTACTTTTGCATCCAAAGATATTTTCTCACTTATCCAAAGTAATTTGCACCTTAATCTCTATTGCACTAACATTCCTATATCCTTCTTAAGTTTTTAACCTTCATTATTTGACAAATCTTGCTATTGTCAGCATACTTTGGTATTACATATCTAATTTATTGTTCACATCTACCTCAAGATATACTAATAAACTACAGTTTGACCAACCCTCCTAATTCTTCAATGTTTAATATGTCAATAAACTTCTAGCCATAGTTATACATTGCCATATATGCTATGCAATTGAACTTTTCTGCATTTGAAAGCAGAAATCTCTTGAATGATAGGCATCTTATCAAATTCTGTCACTCTACTGCTTTCTCCATAAGGGCCTGTTCCACTTGGGCTACCTAATCTGCGAGTTTAGAAGAGTTTGCCCTTGACTCAAACTCGCAGCATGGTCGACACAAGGTCCTAGGAGGTCCTATGAGGTTGCTCGAACTCTCCTTCATGCTCGAGGGAAGTTCCCGAATACTCGTGGCCTCAGCTAGGTTGCGGAATATTTTTCAGAATATTGAAAAATTTTCCGTGAGTAAAATTTGGTCGGCATGGATCTTTTTAACTCGTAGTGCAGTGGAGTGGTGTCACTATTTACTTACAGTCACTCAAGGGCAGCCGTAGGCAATCTCCTTCGCTGACCGGGCATTTTGATTGGCTCATTGGAGTTTCAGGACCAAGGAAAACCGACTGGTAGGTAAAATGCCCGCTAAACGCTATTACATTTTTTAAAAGTGTCTCCACTCCTTCTGCCCCTTCTCTCCCCTTCTCTCCCCTTCTCCCCCCTTCTCTCCCCCTCCTCTCCCCCTTCTCTCCCCCTTCTCTCCCCTTCTCTCTCCTTCTCTCCCCTTCTCTCCCCTTCTCTCCCCTTCTCTCTCCCCCCTGCACTCTCTAAAGGACTTACCATCACTGTGCAGCCGTTTTACCTTCATCTTCATCACAGACAGCGCTCCTCCGTTTTCCCTGGCCCCCACCTTCGCAATGTGTATGTGTACGGTCGGTTAATGCAGCTCGCGGTTTCAACGCGGACGGGTCGATCCAGCTCGCGGTTTCAACAGTCGATCCATCTGGAGGCATTCCAGGTGAGTGCCTTCGAGCTGGAAGGAGCCCGAAGACACACTTTTTAACTCGCCAATTAGGTCGCCCATGTGGGACAGGCCCTTTACCTCTCCTATTTTTCATAGAGGTCACGCATGACCTATCCTTACTAAATTCATGCTCAATGCCATTGATTAATGAATGCTCATCACTTACTTAGTGCATCCTCTTCCTGTGTGAACCAAAATGGTGTATTGGCTGCTTCCTATGTCCAAATACCATTTACATTTTTAAAGATAAATTTGAAATTGCAGTGTTACCATCTTTCTTGGATTTCTTTCAACAACTTAAGTTGGACATCATTATAGAGTCATAGAGTCATGCAGCATGGAAACAGGCGCTTCGGCCCAATTTGCCCATGCCAACCAACATGCTTTTGGCCCATTTCCCTCTAAACCTACCTTATCTGTACACCTGTCAAAATGTTTCATAAATGTTGTGATAGTACCTGCCTCAACTACCTCCTCTAGCAGCTTGTTCCATACATCCACCAACCTTTGTGTACTGCTCAATTTCCCATTAAATCTTTCCATTCTCATCTTAAACCTATGTCCTCTTGAATCCGCTACACTGGGCAAAAGACTCTCATGATTTTGTACACCTCTATAAGATCATCCTCATCCCCCTGCTCCCCAAGGAATAAAGCCCTAGCCCACTCAACTTCTCCCTATAGCCCCTCAATCCCTTGAGTCTTGGCAACATCCTCGTAAATATTCTCTGAACCATTTCAAGGTTGACAACATCTTTCCTATAATATGAACCAAAACTGAACACAATACTCTAAATTATGGCCCAATTACTTTATCTCCTAATACGTTGCTAGCATTTTGTATGCAATTCCTTATTTTGTTATTTATAGTTATTGTTTCTTGTCATCCTTCAGTTTGCCTACATTCCTATTACTATCCTAGTATGTAAAACAAAAATCATTGTCCAATATTTTTTGTACTTTCATTTTCCATAAGCAACGAGGAATGGCTAATAGAGTTAAATGCAGATTTAAGATTCTTGAAGTGTTGCATTTTGAGAATAAGACAAGGGCAGGATCTTCACATTGCATTATGAGGCCCTGTGAAGGGTTATGGAGCAAACTAATCTAGGAGCACAGGTGCATAGTTCCCTGAAAGTGGCATCACAAATATATAAGATGGTAAAGAAGGCTTTTACTACATTGACCTTCATCACGGTATTGATTATAAAAGTTGGGACGTTTTGTTAAAGTTGTACGAGACGATGAGGCCGCATTTTGAGTGCTGTGTTCAGATTCGGTCACCTTGCTACAGGAAGGGGCCTGTCTCACTTTGGCGACTGTTACAGTCGTAACAGGTCACCGAATAAGCAGTGACTGGACCCCCCCCCTACAACAATGTCTAAGACAACCTACCACCTAGTCGACTTCAAGCTACGGCAAGCTACCGACAACCGGTGACCCAATCGTCACAACTTAGGACATCCACCTCCGACAACCTACCATCACACAGGCGACATCCGAAGTCAACCTACGTCCACCCGTGACAAGCTACGACAAGCAACGACCCTGTCGGCAACAACTGAAGACAATTCAGTCGCTGGTACCTGTCGCCGGTTGACGTAGGTAGTCGTAGACAACAAACATCACCTGCCATCATCCTGGCGACAACCTACGACAGCACCTAAGAAAGGAGAAGACAGGCAATGTCAAGCCCACTGTCGCCGAAAGGTTTTGGACATTTCAAAATCCAGCGGCGACAAGAAAAAAGTTATGACACTTGAGGAGACAACTCATGACAATACAGGCGTCACCTCGCATCACCCCACGCCACGACCATGTGGCGACAGCCTATTTTCTGGCTGTTGCCAAAAAAAATCGCATAAGTGGGACAGGCCCTAAAAGATGTCATTAAGCTGGAACAAGTTCAGGGAAGATTTATGAGGATGTTGCTAGGGCTCGAGGGCCTGAGGAAGGACAAGGTTGGGCAGGGAAAGATTTTATTTCATTGAGCACAGGAGACTGAGGGATGATCTCATAGAGAGATATATAAAATGATGAAGGGAATAGGTTGGGTGAATTCACGGATATTTTACTAAGGGCATGGAAATCAAAAACTAGAGGATATTGGTTTAAGGTGAGAGGGCAAGATTTAATAGGAACCGGAGGGACAACTTCTTTCAGAGGGTGGTGGGTAATGGGCTGTCAGAGGTGGTAGTTGTGGGAAGTACTACAGCAGTAGTTAAAAGATGGACAGATATATGGATAGGTAAGATTTAGAGAAATATGATCCAAATAAGGGCACATGAAAGTAGCTTAGTTGGGGGATTTTGGTCGACATAGACAAGTTGGGCTGAAGGGCCTGTTCCAATGTTGTATTTCAATGATTTTTGACATAAACCAGTTTCCTTCAGAACTGAGTGGTTCTGCCTTCTATAATCTTTACTTATTTAGATGTGAAAAAAAATATTTTATTATCAGCTCACTTTCATAAACCATTCGAATCTTCTACATTTAATTTTTTTCATGTTTCTTCAGTAATGATAGTTGAGCTTTGAGCTTTATAAGTCCATATTTACCTGCCACTATTCCCACTTTTAGAGGATATTCATTTGCCGCCATGCCATTGGCCTCTGGAACTCAAATGTGAAACAGGTGATACTGTATGGATGAGAGACATGGAAAACAACAAAACACACTACAAGCAGGCTGCAAACATTAATACCTGCCTTAAGAGAATACATCTGGTGGAGAGACAAAGTAAGCAATGTGGATCTGTGGAAAAGAACAAGCCAGGAGCCAATTGACTTACAAATTCGAAGGAGAAAATGGAGTTAGATTGGACACACCCTCAGGAAACCTGCCACAAACATCAACGGCAAGCCCTGAAATGGAACCCCCTAAAGAAAAAGGAAAAGTGGTCGCCCCAGGAACAGCTGGAGAAGAAATGTCCAGACAGAAATGTCTGCGAGTGGGCTCAACTGGGGAGATCTCGAAAGAACTGCCAACAACCAAGTGAGATGGAGGACATTTGTCAATGGCCTATGCTCCCTAGAGGAGCTAAGGGCATAAGAGTAAGAGAGACCACCCTCTGACTAAAGAAATTCCTTCTCATCTCCTTCCTAAAGGAACGTCCTTTAATTCTGAGGCTATGACCTCTAGTCCTGGACTCTCCCAATAGTAGAAACATCCTCTCCACATCCACTCTATCCAAGCCTTTCACTATTTGGTATGTTTCAATGAGATCCCCCCTCATTCTTCTAAACTTCAATGAGTACAGGCCGAGTGCTGACAAACACTCATCATAGGTTGACCTACTCATTCCTGGACTTCATGTCTTCACATGTCACACATGCATTCAGGACTGCATCTGAGTTGTTAGTTCTTTTGAAGGAATTGATCAGCTTTTACTGGTTTTCTGGGTTCACTATGCTTGTGAACATTAGCAGATATCCAGAGCCACCTCTTCCTTGCTGACTTTTAATTGAAGTGTTGCTAATTTATATTGGTGTTTACCTCTCTGAATGACTAATAACTTCCATTTAGTTTTAATCCCTTTTTACCAGTAGAGTTCCATTTTCTCTTACCTATTGTTTTCGATGTACAGGAATCTATTTACTGTGTACTTCATCCATTTCGGATTTTATGTTTTACCACTGCTGTTCTGTTGACCTGTTTGCTAACGTTTCCACTCACTTAATTAAGGTCTGTTGCCTTTTTATCTTGCTGAACTTGCTTTTTTCCCCCAGTCCTGCAGCCTTATCTTTTACTCTTAATTATCCTTTTCTATTCTTATATTGAACCAAACTCTTCTGTTGTCACTGTTTTCCAATTGTTTTCCTGGTCTGACATCAACCATTTGCCCCACTCTATTTCCAGAATAAACTAGAGCAATGCTTCATTCTATGTTGTATCAGATACATTTTGATCTAAGAAGCAGTGCTGACTGTATTCTTGTTTAAAAAGGAACTGCAGATGCTGGAAAATCGAAGGCAGACAAAAATGCTGGAGAAACTCAGCGGGTGAGGCAGCATCTATGGAGCGAAGGAAATAGGTAATGTTTTGGGTCGACCCAAAACGTTACCTATTTCCTTCGCTCCATAGATGCTGCCTCACCCGCTGAGTTTCTCTGACTATTCTTAAAGGCTTTTTCCACTTTGACACATGTATCCTGGGAAAGTTAAAAAAATAATTAATATTGTCCTTTGCATTATTGTCCTATTGTTCTGTCATATCACTATGAACACTGTGCCGATCCCTATACCTATCACATCTCCACTAATTGCATGCTGTGTAAATGGCAAAGGAATTTCACACATTCATCAATGTAGTGCATTACCAGAGGATATAAAACATTGCTCCAGTTTGTCTTTTTGAGCCACAAATAGAAAATCATAATTTAAAAAATATATATTATGATGCATTGAACAATATCAAACGCTCACAACCAAAGGGAAAAAAAAAACTGGCAGCTTGACTTTGAAGTCGATCTCTGTACCACTAATGTTTTAGATCAAGATAGGGACTGGACCTGGAATCACATTGGGGGAGGTGACAGCGATTGCTGTTGCAACTTTTATCCATTTACAGATGCAGTGATCCCTCCAAAGCTGGCCAGATGCTCCAATGCTTAAGGGATCTTTGGTAAAGAGCCCTGGAGGCGTACCTCATATCAATGAAGGTATGCCAACCTTACCCAACAAATTCAAGCGAGTTCAGGAGCAGGGTTCAGTAGTAAACAAACTCCTCTCCTTTGAATTTTATATTCAATCTTATAAATATGGATGAGAAATTGGACTTCTTCAAAAAAAGGAATGAAAGTTAGAAAAATACCTACTTTGCTCAACTTCCCCCCCCCACCACCACACCCCATGGTTATCTAAATCTTAAGCTAAATTCAGCAAAAGGCCCATTGTGAATGAAGCCACTCATTTGCCATTTGGTCTTCTCAGTATCCCAGTGCAGTTCAAAAGTCATTGCCAGACCAATTCCGATCAGATCCAATGCCTTTTTTAACACAGAGGGTGCTTTGTGCTCGGAACATGCTCCTGGGGATGATGGTTGAAAAATATATGTTTGTGGCATTTAGAAACATAGAAACATAGAAATTAGGTGCAGGAGTAGGCCATTCAGCCCTTCGAGCCTGCACCGCCATTCAATATGATCATGGCTGATCATCCAACTCAGTATCCCGTACCTGCCTTCTCTCCATACCCTCTGATCCCCTTAGCCACAAGGGTCACATCCAACTCACTCTTAAATATAGCCAATGAACTGGCCTCAACTACCCTCTGTGGCAGAGAGTTCCAGAGACTCACCACTCTCTGTGTGAAAAAAGTCTTTCTCATCTCGGTCTTAAAGGATTTCCCCCTTATCCTTAAGCTGTGACCCCTTGTCCTGGACTTCCCCAACATCGGGAACAATCTTCCTGCATCTAGCCTGTCCAACCCCTTAAGAATTTTGTAAGTTTCTATAAGATCCCCTCTCAATCTCCTAAATTCCAGAGAGTATAAACCGAGTCTATCCAGTCTTTCTTCATAAGACAGTCCTGACATCCCAGGAATCAGTCTGGTGAACCTTCTCTGCACTCCCTCTATGGCAATAATGTCCTTCCTCAGATTTGGAGACCAAAACTGTACGCAATACTCCAGGTGTGGTCTCACCAAGACCCTGTACAACTGAAGTAGAACCTCCCTGCTCCTGTACTCAAATCCTTTTGCTATGAAAGCTAACATACCATTCGCTTTTTCACTGCCTGCTGCACCTGCATGCCTACTTTCAATGACTGGTGTACCATGACACCCAGGTCTCGCTGCATCTCCCCTTTTCCTAATCGGCCACCATTTAAATAATAGTCTGCTTTCCTGTTTTTGCCACCAAAGTGGATAACCTCACATTTATCCACATTATACTGCATCTGCCAAACATTTGCCCACTCACCCAGCCTATCCAAGTCACCTTGCAGTCTCCTAGCATCCTCCTCACAGCGAACACTGCCCCCCAGCTTAGTGTCATCCGCAAACTTGGAGATATTGCCTTCAATTCCCTCATCCAGATCATTAATATATATTGTAAATAGCTGGGGTCCCAGCACTGAGCCCTGCGGTACCCCACTAGTTACTGCCTGCCATTGTGAAAAGGACCCGTTTACTCCTACTCTTTGCTTCCTGTTTGCCAGCCAGTTCTCTGTCCACATCAATACTGAACCCCTAATACCGTATGCTTTAAGTTTGTATACTAATCTCTTATGTGGGACCTTGTCGAAAGCCTTCTGGAAGTCCAGATATACCACATCCACTGGTTCTCCCTTATCCACGCTACTAGTTACATCCTCGAAAAATTCCACAAGATTCGTCAGACATGATTTACCTTTTGTAAATCCATGCTGACTTTGTCCAATGATTTCACCACTTTCCAAATGTGCTGCTATCCCATCTTTAATAACTGACTCTAGCAGTTTCCCCACTACCGATGTTAGACTAACTGGTCTGTAATTCCCCGTTTTCTCTCTCCCTCCCTTCTTAAAAAGAGGGGTTACATTTGCTACCCGCCAATCCTCAGGAACTACTCCAGAATCTAAAGAGTTTTGAAAGATTATCACTAATGCATCCACTATTTCCTGAGCTACTTCCTTAAGTACTCTGGGATGCAGCCTATCTGGCCCTGGGGATTTATCGGCCTTTAATCTATTCAATTTACCCAACACCACTTCCCGACTGACCTGGATTTCACTCAATTCCTCCTTTGACCCACAGTCCCCTGCTATTTCAGGCAGATTATTTATGTCTTCCTTAGTGAAGACGGAACCAAAGTAAATATTCAATTGGTCCGCCATATCCTTGTTCCCCATGATCAACTCACCTGTTTCTGACTGCAAGGGACCTACATTTGTTTGAACTAACCTCTTTCTCTTCACATATCTATAAAAACTTTTGCAGTCAGTTTTTATGTTCCCTGCCAGTTTTCTTTCATAATCTATTTTTCCTTTCCTAATTAAGCCCTTTGTCCTCCTCTGCTGGTCTCTGAATTTCTCCCAGTCCTCTGGTATGCTGCTTTTTCTGGCTACTTTGTACGCATCATCCTTTGCTTTGATACTATCCCTGATTTCCCTTGTTATCCACGGATGCACTACCTTTCCCGATTTATTCTTTTGCCAAACTGGGATGAACAATTTTTGTAGTTCATCCATGCAGTCTTTAAATGTCTTCCATTGTATATCCACCGTCAACCCTTTTAGAATTAATTGCCAGTCAATCTTGGCCAATTCACGTCTCATACCCTCAAAGTTACCTTTCTTTAAGTTCAGAACCATTGTTTCTGAATTAACAATGTCACTCTCCATCCTAATGAAGAACTCAACCATATTATGGTCACTCTTGCCCAAGGGGGCACGTACAACAAGACGGCTAATTACCCCTTCCTCATTACTCAAAACCCAGTCTAAAATAGCCTGCTCTCTCGTTGGTTCCTCTACATGTTGATTTAGATAACTATCCCGCATACATTCCAAAAAATCCTCTTCCTCAGCACCCCTGCCAATTTGATTAACCCAATCTATATGTAGATTGAAGTCACCCATTATAACTGTTTTGCCTTTGTCGCACGCATTTCTAATTTCCTGTTTGATACCATCCCCAACTTCTCTGCTACTGTTAGGTGGCCTGTACACAACACCCACCAGCGTTTTCTGCCCCTTGGTGTTTTGTAGCTCTACCCATACCGATTCCACATCCTCCAAGCTAATGTCCTTCCTTTCCATTGCGTTAATCTCCTCTCTAACCAGCAACGCTACCCCACCCCCTTTTCCTTTCTCTCTATCCCTCCTGAATATTGAATATCCCTGGATGTTCAGCTCCCAGCCTACGTCACCCTGGAGCCATGTCTCCGTGATCCCAACTATATCATAATCATTAATATCTATCTGCACGTTCAACTCGTCCACCTTATTACGAATACTCCTTGCATTGAGACACAAAGCCTTCAGGCTTGTCTTTACAACGCATTTACCCCTTATACAATTTTGCTGAAAAGTGGCCCTTTTTGATTTTTGCCCTGGTTTTGTCTGCCTGCCACTTTTACTTTTCACCTTGCTACCTAATGCTTCTACCCTCATTTTACACCCTCCTGCCTCTCTGCTCTTGTACCCATCCCCCTGCCACACTAGTTTAAATCCTCCCCGACAGCACTAGCAAACACTCCCCCAAGAACATTGGTTCCATTCCATTCCAGGTGCAAAACCGTCCTGTTTGTACCGGTCCCACCTCCCCCAGAACTGGTCCCAGTGCCCTAAAAATTTGAATCCCTCCCCCTTGCACCACTTTTCAAGCCACGTATTCATTTGCATTATCCTCCTATTTCTACTCTGACTGGCCCGTGGTACTGGTAGTAATCCGGAGATTACTACCTTTGAGGTCCTACTTTTAAGTTTATCTCCTAGCTCCCTAAATTCACCTTGTAGGACCTCATCCCTTTTTTTACCTATATCGTTGGTGCCAACATGCACCACGACAACTGGCTGTTCACCCTCCCCCTCCAGAATGTTCTGCAGCCGTTCAGTGACATCCCTGACCTTTGCACCAGGGAGGCAACATACCATCCTGGAGTCTCGTTTGCGGCCGCAGAAACGCCTATCTATTCCCCTGACAATTGAATCCCCTATTACTATTGCCCTTCCCCTCTTTTTTTTTTTCCCCCCTCATGTGCTGCAGAGCCACCCATGGTGCCATGAACCTGGCTGCTGCTGCATTCCCCTGATGAGCCATCTCCCTCAACAGTATCCAAAATGGTATACCTGTTTAGGAGGGAGATGAACCGCAGGGGACTCCTGCACTACCTGCCTACTGCTTTGCTGGCTATTGGCCACCCGTTCCCTTCTTGTCCTCTTACCTTTTGCCTGCGGTGTGACCAACTCACTGTACGTGCTATCCACGACTTTCTCCGCATCGTGGATGCTCCAGTATGAATCCAGCCGCAGTTCCAATCGTTCAATGCGGTCTGCCAGGAGCTGCAGCTGGACACACTTCCTGCAAACGTAGTCACCAGGGACACCGACCATCTCCCTGATCTCCCACATGTTGCAGGCTGAACAAACCACGGGGCCAATCTCTACTGCCATACCTTACTCCCAAATTACTCTGTATTAAATATTAAAAAAAAAAACACAAAAAACTTATCCTTTAAACTTTACTACTAAATACTGAATCCTTAACTCCCAGAATCCCTAACTCCCAGAAGGCAGAAATGTAAAATTGTAAACCCGGGGTTGCACCCAATCAGCTGCTTCCTCGGGTCCTCTTCCACCAATCACGGCTTCCTCAAAAAAAACCCACTTCTCCAAATGGAACGTTATGGATTTGGGTAAGCCTCTGGAAAAACAAGCCCCGCGCTTGATTTTAAACCTTACCGGTCGGGTGTCGCTCCTCCCCCTCCTTCTCTTCCAACGGCTCCTGTGGGCCTCTGAAAAAACAAGCCCCGCGCTTGATTTTTAACTTACCGGTCGGGTGTCGCTCCTCCCCCTCCTTCTCTTCCAACGGCTCCTGTGGGCCTCTGAAAAAACAAGCCCCGCGCTTGATTTTTATCCTTACCGGTCGGGTGTCGCTCCTCCCCCTCCTTCTCTTCCAACGGCTCCTGTGGGCCTCTCAAATCTTTAAAAGACTTCTGGATAGGAATATGGATATGCAGGGTATGGTGGGATATGGGAGGCGTGCAGGTAGATGGTCTCGGCATCATGTTCACTACAAACATTGTGGGTTGAAGGGCCTGTTCTTGTGCTGTACTGTTTTATGTTCAATCATGTTCTTTTTAAATGTACCCAAATTTCGAAGTCAAGTATGCAACTAACTAAATGAGGAAAGTAATTAATGGTTATCACACTGATTGGTTGAATTACAAGACCCTACCAATTATTTTATTAAAAAAATTAAACTGAGTTCATTAAATATTGCATTCACCCATGAAAAGCAATGATTATTTTAAAATATTCCTGATAGAAAGGCAGTTCACAATTAAACTAAATAAGAAAAATGAAAATCCTTTGAGCGTTACCGTAGGTAAATGATAAAATGATTCCTCATGTGAGTCAAGCATTCACTGTTGTCACATTTTGTACGCTTCATTTACCTGTATTTTAATAGCAGCACAATTTAAAATATTGCAATCAAATTCAGTTGGGTCATGTGCATTCTATTGTAAACCTATTTCAAATATTTCTGGAGCTGTATAATCAGAAAACATTGCAAAGGAAATTACATTACAGACTATCTGGTGCAGTGCTGTGGAATTAAAATGACTGGAGAGATTAGAGTATGGGAGCCTGTAGGTAATGCAAAATTATAGTTAATAGAATTAGGTCATTAGAGACTTGCCAGTTCAACTCACCAGAGCCCAAAATAAACAATATTTATGTCCATTTTTGGCTATCGCATAATTACATCATTTGTTTTCTCTCCAGGATCTTTTGGCAACCAATTGTACTTTTTAGGCTTAGCATCTTTAGTTTTCCCTCTCAGGCTTGTGACACTATTGACTGAATCTCCATTTATTTCACTGAGATTGTGAAACAAGAATTTCACGTCTTCTAAAAGAAGGTCAAATGCATTTTCCAGTTTACTCTCATTTTACTTTCACTGCATTGATGCAAAATATACATTGGGCATTCATTACACATAGTCCAATAGAGTGGCGGCAAAACAACAATCTTTCTCTCAGTGTTGGCAAGACCAGGGAGCTGATAGTTGACCAGGGACCAGGTATCCATGTACATTGGTGGGACAGCGGTGGAGAGTAACAACAGCGTCAAGTTCCTACGTGTACACATCTCTGATGAGTTGCCCTGGGCCCAGCACATTGACGCAATTAGAAAGAAAGCCCACCAACAGTTCTATTCCTGCAGATTTTGATGAGATTGTGCATGTCATAGTCATAGTTATACAGCATGGAAACAGGCCCCTTGGCTCAACTTGACCATGCTGACCAAGGTGCCCCATCTTAGCTATGCACATTTGCTCATCTTTTTCCCATATCCCTCTAAATCCTTCCTTAGTTCCCTCATCTTCATATTGCTGAATAATCTATTGATCTTCAACAAGTGTGCATTGGTGATCATGCTGGCTGGTTGCATCATGGTCTAGTTTGGAAATTCAAACGCTTAAGAATTAAAGTGGCTTCAGAAGGTTTTGGATCATGACCAGTCCATCACAGTACTGACCTCCTCACCATCTGATGGATCTACTGACAGCGCTTTTGCAAGAGACAGCTAAAATCATCAAAGACCCACATATTCCTGCCCGCGCTCTCTTCTTGCTGCTATCATTGGGAAGTAGGCACCATTGCCTGAGAACCATTACCTCTAGGTTCAAAAACAATCTCTGGCCATCAACCATCAGATTCTTGAACCATGTTGCACAACTCTAACCACAACCTTCCATCAGCACTGTACGACAATTGACTTTAAACTACCTTGATTATTGTATATACTTTGGTTTATGCACTATCATGGTCTAATTAACAAAACAACTGATAACATTGTATATTTATTTCTGCATCTAATGTGCCTATAAAGCTGCAGCAACAAGAGTTTCATCGTTCCGGTTCATATCCAGTATGTATGACAAATAAATTAACACTGTGTTAGTATTTCATGGGTCGGTCTGCAAGAAAATATTGGCATATTTACTAATATTAAAAATATAATATTATTTGAATTATTTAAATTACAATCGTCCTCTATCCGAGTAATTCTATTTTAATTATCAGTAATCTTGCCAGGGAACTGAGAGGTCTCCATTTGAATCTAACAAGGATTTTCCATTATCCTTTCCCACTAGTCAACCTTCCCAACGTAGACTTGAATTTTGAAGGAAAATCTGCTCATGTTAATGCAATTAAAATGTTGGTTGATGTCAGTGTCAAAGGCAGCCTGTACAGATAGATGGCATTCAATAGAAAAGTTCAACATTTTCTGTAAGATTGTAGCCTCTATGGATGCTCTGGATGTTCGATCATTTAATTTAAATACTTTATTAAACATAGTTTACTTAGAATAAATTAAATTTTCTCAATAAACAATTGTATAATTCTGTAATTATGTCAAAATCATTGCATCAATGTAAGTGATGTAAAGGTCCCCATTGCACAAGATGATTTGAATTGGCTCATTAATATAATGTAATTATATCAGCTGATTGTGTAGCCTGGCATCCATTTGGCATAAATTGTGACTTCCTGAGATTTAAATCAATTTGGTCTCGTGATGATGTTATGAGAAAAGGGAGGCACAATTGCACTTAGGGAGATGTCTTGGGGCAGTTTTTTTTTAATGTGGGAAGCTGACTTTCATATATTTCTATTTCCCAAATTCTACTTTAGGTCCATTGAGGGAAAATAAAATATATTATCATTTCATTCCCATGAGATTGAAAATAATTTATAACAGTCTTCGTAACACTGAAACTAAATTGTTGCATTGACAACTGGCTGTACAGATATTCTTGAGTGAAACGGAGAGCTGGTGGCATAGTAATAAAGTTACTGAATAGTATCCGCATGATTTGGTTATTGACTTGTTGATGTGTGTGATTCACATCACACTGGGTGAGAAATTAAATGGTATGTGAGAGAGCTTAGTAACATAGTTTCAAAACAACAACCTCTCCCTTAATGTCAGCAGGACAAAGAAGCTTGTTATTGACTGAAGTCAAGATGGTCAAGAGCTTCATGTTACCTGTATAAATATCACCAAAAATTTGTCATGGACTAACGACATTGATGCTGCTGCCAAGAAAGGACATCAATGACTACTTCCTCAGAAGACTAAAGTAAAAAAATACTTGTCTACACATCTCCTTTAAACTTTACCCTTTAGCACTGCTCTGGTGTTGACCCAGGAGACATTTGACACTACTCGAGTGTTAGCCTGGGAGCTCCCTCATTGTTGGGCAATGTTGGTCTGGGAGCTCCCTCACTGCTGCCCCAATGTTGGTCAGGGAGCTCCTTCATTACCCCAGTGTTAGTCAGAGCTCACCCACTGCATCCCCAATGTTGGTCAAGGAACTCTTTCATTACCCCAGTGTTAGTCCGGAGCTCCCTCACTGCTGCCCAATGTTGGTCAAGGAACTCTTTCATTACCCCAGTGTTAGTCCGGAGCTCCCTCACTGCTGCCCAATGTTGGTCAAGGAACTCTTTCATTTCCCCAGTGTTAGTCCGGAGCTCCCTCACTGCTGCCCAATGTTGGTCAAGGAACTCTTTCATTACCCCAGTGTTAGTCCGGAGCTCCCTCACTGCTGCCCAATGTTGGTCAAGGAACTCTTTCATTACCCCAGTGTTAGTCGGAGCTCACCCACAGCTGCCCCAATGTTGGTCAGGGAGCTCCTTCATTACCCCAGTGTCAGTCCGGAGCTCCCTCACCACTGCCCCAATGTTGGTCTGGGAGCTCCCTCATTATTACCCCTGAGTTAGTCCAGAGGCTCCCTCACCACTGCCCCAGTATTGGTCTAGGTATTCCTTTGCTGCTGCCACCGTGTTTTTCTGTTTTCTCACTCACCATTGCTCCAATACCAGTTTTAAAATACCAGTTACTGAAGCCTGCAGTGAAGCAAGTAGGTGAGTAAGATAAATTTATGAATAACCTTACACACAACTTGCACTTATTTTTTAAATTTCTATACTTCTGTGAAAATTGTACCTGCAGTTTTCCAGATATGTGGTCTTTACTGGATCACAAAAGCACCAGTCAACTATTAACTAAGTACATTTTAGATTCAATATCCCACATTATTTGTTTAGGCCACATGTAGGACATCTCCTAAAGCCTTGCTAAAATCCATGTAGATAACAGCAAACATTCACCCTCTTTGTTACCTCCTCATAAAAACTTCTCGTAACAAGTTCACGCTGATGGTCCTTGATTAATCTGTGCTTGTGTGGATGAAGACATATTCTGTCCCACAGAAATTAATCCCATAAAATGCCCACGCTGAATTGAAATGGATTGGGCTATAATTACACAATTCTTCCTTTCTCCCTTTAAAACAATAGTACACCTGGAACAACCTTTCAATCCTCATGCACTACGTCTATAGCAAGGATATATTGAAAATGATGGTCAGAGCCCTGCATCTTTCAACAGGCTGGAATAGGTTTCATAGACGTGGTAATTTATCCACTTTTAAATATGCTAAATCCCTTCATACCACCTCACATACTTTGGTTAGCCTATCTAATCCTTCACAATCCACCTCCTTAATTTACAACAATTCCAATATTTGCATAATCTTATTTTGTGAAGATTTATTTATTCAGACCTCATTTTTAACATCTTCTGTGTACTTTGTCATACAGGCGTCTCTGGGCTTTTTTTGTTATGGGACAATGGTTAGTCTTAACCCTTGATATCTCCTTGCATGCACCCAATAGCTCTTACTTATTTATCATCAAGTAGCTGTTTCCTGCAATTTCAGTCTGTACAGTGGCGTAGCAATTGAACTACTGCCTTACAGCTCCAGAGACCCGTGTTTGATCCTGACTACGGGTCCTTGCCTGTACGGGGTTTGTACGTTCTCCCCATGACTGGCGTGGGTTTTCTCTGAGATATCCGTATTTTTTATATACATATATATATATATATATATATATATATATATATATATATGTATATAAAAAATACGGATATATATATATATTATAGGCAGATTATTAGGGCACCCTCATTGATAATTATTTTATCTGTCAGTTTCATTCCATAAAGCTAAACCCAAACTACCACCTTGATACAACACTCGCCTCCCTGCCAGGCCCCTTAGTTAGAATTCCTGCCTGATGGCTATAACATTCTCCGAAGTACAGTTCTGGAATTTAGTGTCATTCTTAAACTGATGCTATCCCAATGATTTTCACCCATTAATATTGCCCTACTATTGTCCAGCATTTGTTAGATATTTGCCAACAAATGTTCCCTTCCATTTTCGACAGTTTCGATACGTCCTCATTAATGTGACATCACCTTTCTTAAAATTAGATAAATTGTACCTCAACAACATTCATTCTTTACTTAGAAATAAGCTTGAATATTGTATTTAATGAACTGCTTGAAATCAAATAGAACTGGTAAGGAAACCAGCAATGGTTGAACTGTTCTGACAGAGAGAAATGAGTTGCTCAAAGCTTAATCAATCTTGTCACAAAGTCTTCAATCTAAATCTGCAGGCAAAATGTAAACGTTGAGCTGTCAGTTTCTATTCATATTTTTCTCTAACACTTTGGTCAAGCCACTTCCTGGAATAGCAGAGCTGTCATTGGGCAATGCAAGATATTGATCTGGATTTCTCTCAGATTCTTATGTAGTATATATAGTTTCCCTTCCAGGCATATAGACTACAACTGAATTCTGAATGACGAGGTGGTACCACAGAGCTAGAATATTGAGGATTTTGATTGCTGTGGCATACTCTTGTGGGAATTGTATTGCATTTTCAGTAACTGATGTAAAAAAATTGCTTCCTTTTGACTTTCACAACTTTCCTCTTTTAAAAAGATTATTAAATAACTCTTTGACTAAATTAATGCAACTGTGCCTTTAAGAAATGAAAGCTGTTACAAGATGGATTTGTCCAACGTAAAAGTTTAATTCTGGAATGTTAATTTTATTTAAATGAAAAAATTAACCCAGGCAATCAAAACCCTTATTTATATATGTTTTAGGATTGTACTTTTGGATATGTCTGAAATATTGAAAGATAAAATGAAAGTATATAGAAGAAAGGTAATGTAGCAAAATTAAAGATATAGCTTCACAATCAAATATTTAGTTGAAGCTTATTTCATGTGGGCAAGCTTATTTCATGTGGGCATAACAGTTGGAAAATTGTGAAAAATGTTAGACTCATTCTTAATTCTAATATTTTTCTTTTTTTCTTCAATAAGACTTTGGAATCAAAGTTCCTGTTATTGCATTTATGTCATTTCATATTTTCAGTATCATTACTTTGCATAGTCAAGTGAGCTATCATCATTGCAATGTTCCTATGGCATAGATAGTGATTTCAGCTTTCCAATGCAGATTGCATGAATTAAAATGACATTATGTTTATGATTATGTGTTTGAATGTTATTATGCAAATATATAAAAGTATCCAGCTACAGTGTTGTATTTTTGCTTTCTGATTATCCTGCCAAAAATAGGCAGTAAAAAAATACAATTCTATAAACGACAAAGTAGTTGTGATACTGTTAAGGATATTTTTAAAGACTCCACATAAGGAATTGAATGTTGTTTATTGGAGGTCCGCACACCGTCTTGTGCTTACGTTAGGTTCCAGTTGGACTGTTAGCATGAAAATAGAACCATCTCTTGCTACCAAAGAGATTAACTGAATTAAGTTTCCATTTAGATCTTAAAACAGTGAGTACAAAACTAACTATCCTTGGTTATAATTGCTACCATATCATCTTGAGTAGAAATGGAAATTATATCAGCTGATCATGGTTTGTTTTGACATGTTTTTTTGGTATTTGTTGGTTTAGTGTACCTGGAACCTTACTCTGCATGTTGAAGTGAAAACAATTTCTATTTTTTTGCATCATCGCACTTCTGATCCTTGCAAATGTATCGAGGCAACCTGGTGGGGTTTCAACAGCGGGCGTATTTACATACTATAATTGAATCACGCAATACATGATTCTTTCTCTTCGCCTATTATTATTGTCACCTCATCATCTAAACACAAAATTGTTTATTGTTGTTGTAATGGAATCAAATATTTTATTGGATTTCTAAGCGAACCTTTGCATATGAAAGACTAAGCCCAAAATGTTGAAAATATTATTTTCAATTCTTTGTTACTTTATTTTTCTTTGATTCATTAACTAATACTGACAACATTGATGATGTTAAATATAATTGATCAAATATCTTCAGTACAGTAAACCCTTGTTTTAATAGACCTCTTTATAATGGATTTCGGTTCTAGCGGATGATCCAACCAACCAGCTGTCGATGCCACCCCGGCCCACCCTGGCTCACGCCAGCTCCCCAGCAAATGCAGCCCCAGCTGCCCACATCACCCATTGTAGAGATGTCCACCTGGCCACTTACTGCCCAACTGCCCTCACCACCACTGGCTCGTGCAGCCTTCTGCCTCCACCGCTGACCCACACAGCTTCCCCGGCCGCATCAAGCCCCCTACTGCTGCCGCCACCGCCACTGACGACCCTTACCTGCAAACCAGACACCTGCGGGCCCCAACCATTGACTTTGCCGATCCTCGTCTCTCCCCCAGCTGCCAGCAAGTCAGAGCCATCAACTCACCTGGATTCCAGGCCCAGTTCTAGATTGAGAGTCTGAAGAAGAGTCTCCTATCCATGTTCTCCAGAGATACTGCCTGACGTGCTGTGTTACTCCAACACTTTGTGTCCTTTTGTGTATTAACCAGCAATGTCAATTGTTTGTTTCTACCACTTATACAATGATAATACCTCACTCGATTTTTGTGGACTATCACCAATAATGGACACCATTCCACTCCTCCCCCGCACCCCCCAACCCCCATGATGCGTTATGACGAGGGTTTACTGTGTTGAACATTTTTTGTCTAACATCTAACAACAGAAAATAAAATTCCAACATATGAATAAAATTTAAGTTTTGTTAACAACATGTAAAATACTTTACATTTATTTTTTTGGTAGAGTGGAGATTCTGCATCTTGATTGGCATTGATTCATCATATACTTCCTATGCCTTCATGTAGACCTTTCTCAACAAAAGCCATGTGTGCATGAAGGCAATAATTATTCCAGTTTTTCTCCCAGTTCAGTTAGATAACAATACAGTATGTCCACTTTCATTTATTTATCATTTATAAACACCAGGGTATGTTTGTTTATTGAGCTCAAGACCTTCTATAATCATTGCTCCGTTAGGTTCTTAAGTTTTTTAATTTATGAAACCTGAATTTTTAAAACTACCAAAACCACACTCAGTGGAGTGTGGAGGAACTCAGCGGGTCAGACAGCATCAGCGGAGGGAATGGACAGTCGATGTTTCGGGTCTGGACCCTTCTTCAGACAGGTCACCTGCCCATTCCTTCTGCTTGACCAGCTGAGTTCCTCCAGCACTTTGTGATTTACCCAAGCTTCCAGCAGCTGCAGTTTCTTGAGCCTCAATTTTTTTGAAAACAGATTGCAATTAAGAAATAATATATCTAATGTAGTGTAAAATTCCCCAAAGTATTTAGGAAGGTTTATATTTGACAGGATCATACGAAGCATCATTCTTGAGTGTCTGCTTTGTATAAACAGAGATCAGAGGTTTTATTATACTTCTAAGAATTGAGTGACGTATTAAAAAAAGGAAGCTGACAGCCAGGTGCTGGGTAACTGTCAAAACGACACGTAAAAATAATCCTAGATCTTTGTGATACTACAGATTGTATGCTAATTTCCTTTATTGGGCTGAGTGCCAACTGCAGTATGGCACCTGTACGCGTAAGTTACTGAATATTTAATTGATTTCAAACGAAGTGTAATGGCAATTTCTATCTTTTCCAATGTCCAACTTTCCGTTGCCATTACTACACAAGTAAGTAGGAGTGATCTTACACAGAGCAAAAAGAACAGATCTTCCAGTCGTTATTTCCAGTTTAATTGGTTCTTTATTGAAGTAGTTGTACAAACAAAGAGATGAACATACCAGGTTCTGCTTCTGCTCCTACAAGTTGTAGCTTTCTGTTCTCCCCGATCTGGTGAGAACTGTGTATTTTTCATCTCCTGTGCCTGGTCTGAATCACTCCCTGTCCCCCAAGCCCATATGTCACGCCCCTCTACATCAAATGACTGCCCTCCAAGTGTCCAAAATAATGCTGCTAGAAATATCTAGACAAAATAATATAATATGCCAACAGTAACTAGCCTAAACATAAATGGCTTCTACACACCGGCCCCTAATTGTTCTACGTATATAATGAAACAATCTATACATAACTAAAACTCTGAGCTTGTGCTCTTCTGGTTTGCGTGGTTTTTCTATTTATGCAAAAACGGTACACGATAGCGCTATGATTTTTGCCAGGTTAGTCACCGTTCACCAGTCCTGCGAGTGCAACAAGTTTCATTCCGATCAGTGGCATATTGTAAAAGTTATCGAGGTTTAAAAATCTTAAAAACCGACCGTGCGCAGATTCCTTCAGTCAGCGCCATGCAGACTGTTCTCTTCGCCTGCCGGTCAATGCCACGGCCGGGATGGCGACGCCCCTTCCTGCCCCAGCGGCAGAGGCCTGTCCTGCCTCACTCACAAACTCCTCTCTCCCCTCCTCACAGTAACTTGCCTATTGTCTTCCCCACCACCGACGGCGGCGGCAGCGGGGGGGGAGGGTGGTTCAGTGGAGACCTGGTCCCGTCTCTCTCTCCCTCAACACTCGCCCCTCTTCCCAGTCCACCCTCGGCAGCAATGGCGGTCCCGTCTACCCATCCCCCCAGGTCCATCTCCTCCGCCGCCGCCGTTGCGGTAACTCACCCTCATGGAGGAGATCTTCCCTACCAGCTCATCAAAATTCATGGTGCCCATGGAGATGAACACCAACTCCATCTCCCCCCCCCCCCCCCCACGGCGGCAGCAAGCTGGCAGGCGGGTGGGCAGGGACAGGCCGAGCGGCAGCGGCGGGCAGTCGCGCAGGGCGGGGATGGGCTGAGCGGCGGCTGAGCCGGAGTGGGCAGAGGGAGGGAGGGAGAGTTGGGTTGCACGGTGGCCGAGCAGTTTGCGCAGAGTTTGAGTAACTCACACGCACACACACAAATTATGCAAACTGGTCCAATTGCCAAGACAACGGGATCTAAACCACAGCTAACATTGAATGACCTGTGGAGGAAGGAACTTCTGGTGCAGCTTTTTATGGATAGAGGGAGGGAGTGGCTGAGGGTAGGGGAAAGAAGAGTGAGGGAGGGATTAGGTGAGGGGAGAGGGGAAAGATCCTGGGGAGGGGAGAGGGGAAAGATCCTGGGGAGGGGAGAGGGGAAAGATCCTGGGGAGGGGAGAGGGGAAAGATCCTGGGGAGGTGAGCAGGCAGAGTGTGGGGATTGAGGGAGAGGAAGGGGTAGGGAGGTAGGGGGAAAGTGGGGGATGTGAGGAGTGGGGAGGGAGGGGGGTAGAGGGAGCGGTGTGGGGAGGTAGTGAATGAGGAATAGTGGGAGAGGAGGGCTGTGGGGAGGTCAGGATGGATAGTGGGGGGATAGGGGAGGTGAAGAGTGGGTAAAAGAGGGAGAGGAGGGGGGTAGGGAGGGGAGAGGAGTTATGGAGGGAGGGAGTGACTGAGGGTAGGGGAAAGGAGAGGGAGGGAGAGGTGAGAGAGGGATTGGGGAGGGGGGGAGGGGAGGAGAGGGGAAAGAAGAGGGAGGGTGAAGAGGAGGGTGAGGGAGTGCTGGGGTATGAGGGAAAATGAGCCATGCCTGCGCAGTTGGGGGCTATGCGTGAGTGGTGCAATATTACGTTGGGGGAACGGGTTGCATTGGGGGAAACGGGTGAGTGGTGGAATATTGCATTGGGGAACAAGTTGCGTTGGCGGACCAGACCTCCCGTGTGATAGGGACCCAATGAGTCCCACTTAGTCTAGTTACCAAGAAACATTAAAAGGATTTATAAAAGCTTTACATATTATCAAAAACAAAGATATATAAGGTGTTGGCATTTAATCTTCTTTAGTGATTCTTCAATCTTCTTCTCTTCCTTCTTCTTTAGTTTCTTGGAGCAGATGTATCTTAGTTATCGGTCTTAGCAAGATGTTGTTCTGCGTCTGAAGTCAAACTGTATGCACAAGACCTTGTGCATCTGGTATGGCCTCCAATATTCTGCCCATTCGCCAGGAGCCTCGTGGTGCAGTGTAATCATCCACCACAACAATGTTACCTGGAACAAAGCTTCTCCCTCCCCTGACCATTGTTGTCATTCTTGGATTATACCATATAACCATATAACAATTACAGCAAGAAAACAGGCCCTCTCGGCCCTTCCAGTCCGTGCCGACCATTTGTTTTCCCCTAGTCCCATCTACCTGCACTCAGACCATACCCCTCCATTCCCTTCACGTCCATATACCTATCCACTTTACTCTTAAATGTTAAAATCGATCCTGCCTCCACCACTTCTGCTGGAAGCTCATTCCACACAGCCACCACCCTCTGAGTAAAGAAGTTCCCCCTCACGTTACCCCGAAACCTCTGTCTCTTAATTCTCATGTCATGCCCTCTTGTTTGAATCTTCCCTACCCTCAATGGGAAAAACGTATCCATGTTAACTCTGTCTATCCCTTTCATCATTTTAAAGACCTCAATCAAGTCCCCCCTTAACCTTCTGCGCTCCAAAGAATAAAGACCTAACTTGTTCAATCTTTCTCTGTAACATAGTTGCTGGAACCCTGGCAACATTCTAGTAAATCTCCTCTGTACTCTCTCTATTTTTTTGACATCCTTCCTATAATTAGGCGACCAAAATTGTACACCATACTCCAGAATTGGTCTTACCAATGCCTTGTACAATTTTAACATTACTTCCCTACTCCTATATTCAATGCTCTGATTTATAAAGGCCAGCACACCAAAGGCTTTCTTTACCACCCTATCTACATGCGTTTCCACCTTCAGGGAACTATGCACAGTTATTCCTAGATCCCTCTGTTCCACAGCATTCCTCAATTCCCTACCATTTACCATGTACATCCTATTTTCATTTGTCCTGCCAAGATGTAGCACTTCACACTTAACAGCATTAAACTGCATCTGCCATCTTTCAGCCCACTTTTCCAAATGGCCCAAATCTCTCTGTAGACTTTGAAAATCTACTTCATTATCCACAACACCACCTATCTTAGTATCATCTGCATACTTACTTATCCAATTTTCCACCCCATCATCCAGATCATTGATGTACATGACAAACAACAGTGGACCCAACACAGATCCCTGAGGCACCCCACTGGTCACTGGCTTCCAACCTGACAAACAGCCATCCACCATTACTCTCTGACATCTCCCATTCAGCCACTGTTGAATCCATCTTGCTACTCCGCCATTAACACCCAAAGATTGAACCTTCTTAACCAACCTTCCATGGGGAACCTTGTCAAAGGCCTTACTGAAATCCATATAGACAACATCCACTGCTTTACCCTCATCAATTTCCCTAGTTACCGCTTCAAAAAATTCAAGAAGGTTTGTCAAACATGACCTTCCAGGCACAAATCCATGTTGACTGTTCCTGATCAGACCCTGTTTATCCAGATGCTTATATATATTATCTCTAAGTATCCTTTCCATTAATTTGCCCACCACTGACGTCAAACTAATAGGTCTATAATTGCTAGGTTTATTCTTTGAACCCTTTTTAAACAATGGAACAACATGCGCAGTACGATTAGATACAAGTATTCTTGTATCCGCCGTTTCCAAAAAAGATCTGCCATATATTGCACCTGTCTCCATTTGCGTTTAATGTACAAGTCTTCCTTCACAAAGAGTCCAGGTGGTAGTATTGGGTTGGTGTAAGTGCTTCCAGGTCCAATGGATCATCAGAACTCTTGGTAATGCGTCGATCATTTACAATTGCTTCAACTTTACAAAACAACTGTTCCCCTTGGTTGTTTACACACAACAGTCTGTTATGACCTTTCTTGCAGTGGAGTAAAGGGCCTGTCCCACTTGGACGACCTAATCCACGAGTTTAGAAGACCCTAGACGAGTTGAAAAAAATGTCAAGGTCGTGTTGACTCGCCGAAGTAAAAGACATCCTACAACCTCCTACGACTATATCTATGACCTCCTATGACTATGTCTATGACCTCCTACGACTATGTCTATGACCTCCAACGACTATGTCTATGGCCTCCTATGACCCCCCCCCCCCGACCTCACACCTAAGACCAACTACGACTAGCTACGAGTGGAAAATGATCACATGATAAAATGATGTCATGTTTGCATTTGTTTTCTCGGGCCGGTTACCGACCTACGACTACCTACGACTACCTATGACTGCCTACGACTACCAACACAACCTACTATGACCTGCCTTCGACCTACCTATGAGTGAAAAGTATCAATTTTTTCCATGCCAACCTTTTTTTTACTCGTGGACATTTTTTATCAGGTTGGAAAAAACGCCACGACCTACTTGAGGCCACGAGTACGCGGAGACCACTCACGAGCATGAGGAAGATTTACGAAGACCTACGACCTCCTATGACCTCGTGGCGACCATGCTGCGAGTATGAGTCAAGGGCAAACTTGGCAGAGGTCGGCAATTAGGTCATGAAAGTGGGATAGGGGCTTTAGCTTTGATAATCCAATATCTTTTACGAAGGCGAGACAGAATATGATTTCTTCCTCCATGTTCGAGCTGTTCATGGATATGTAGTGTAACAGTAACAGTAGTGCTGATACGTGAAGTTCCTTTGAGAGAATAATAGGATGTTTGGCCTCTTCAGGCATCCCTAGTCTATTCAGGCGACCACCTACTCTCAGAAGTCCATCCTTCAGCACCGGATCTAGCTGGTACAAATTACTGCTTCTTTTGACACCATGTTTACCTGCTTTTAATACTGATGGCTCTTCTTTAAATCTTTGTCTTTGACTGAAAGAGATGACTGTGCTTTCTGCTTGGAGAAGATCTTCAGGCCATAAACACTGTCAGCCGAATGTTACTTTAAAGACATATTTCTTTATCAACCTTTTCCTTCAGTTTTTCCAGGATCTTCATCAGTAGCACCCCTTACAAAAGAGATCCTGTTAGCGACAAATGTTTGGAAGCATTTGGTTTAGTTGTTGATGTACTTAAGCACGGTTGTGCTATCAGTGCAGAAGATGGATTTGTTCAGCTGAAGCTGTGATTCCTTTCGCAGCATTGTGTCCACTCTGACAGCTAGGACTGCAGCTGTAAGCTCCATTCTGGGAAACGTCATTTGTTTTAGTGGGATTTTCCCATTATCAATGCAACATGCACTTCTTTGTTATCATCTTCCAGTCTGAGATATGAAACAGTACCGTAGCCACTTTTGCTTGTGTCTGAAAAGTGGTGCAGCTGTGCATATCTGATTTGACCAAAATCTGCCTGATACAATACTGAAGTTTGTTGTCTCTTCTCAGGGGATCATAGATGACCCACCCCAGTAGGGTCCTCCCTTTGGCTGTTGACCAGCTCCCAAGGTTCCAATTCCTTTGAAGCATTTGTTCCAATAAGTATGTCGATGCCAGAGTCTATTTCAGGAATCTTGATATCCTTCAGTATTGTATCAGGTCTTCCTGTCTAGGTATGTTTAGCTGAGAAACAGGCATGGTCTTATGTGTGAACACATCAGATAGTTGTATAAAATCGTCTTCGTCCAGACTAGATATTTCCAAACCTGAGATGATGACTGATCACAGGCTTCTCTTGATTCATGGTACACAAGAGAATACTAGTCTTTCGTCCTGTAATGTTCAGCCTTCTCATCAAGCTTTCTGTGCAAAAGGTAGTTGAACTACCATGACCCCAAAATGCGTATGTTTGCAACACTGTGCCCACCATATGGCTCTTTACCTATACTGGTACAATGGTGAAGATGCAGGTTTCTTCACTGGCCTCAATGTGCCCACACATATGAGGTGAGCGAACAGCATTACTCACAATTGGCTTCTCATTCTGTTCTGGCTTCTTCTCTTTGTTCTTTTGTTCAATGTGAAGTACTTCAGGATGATCTTGGTTGTACACATCACAAGTCATACGAGTCTTGCAGTCTTTGCTTTACCTTCAAACATCCAAAGCACACTCCCCTCCCCTTTAAGAAGTCTATCTTTTCTCTGTGCCCCTTCTTCCTGATCTGTAAACACCGCCCCAATGTGTGACCACTTTTATTACAGAACAAACAAGAACCTTGAGTATTGGTGGTGGATACATTTCTTCTCGCTCCAACTGTTGTCAGATTTTCTTGCACTGCTTTTTCTACTGGTATTACAGTTGTTGCTAAAATGCTTCCTTTTGGTCCTGACTTTTCTCTTGCTTTAGCAAAAGTAGAGCTTTTGACAGTTGCAATTGGTCTAGCATCCTGGATGTTTCTGAAAAGTGGATCTGACAGTATCCTCGCCTGCTTCGCCATGAAGTCTTATCAGGTCAGAAAATTTAGCTAGACCTCTACGCTCTTCCTGTAGCTGACATGCCCTATCCCTCCACTTGTCTCTGAGCCTGTAAAGCAGTATTAAAAGGGTATTTTTCATATTGGAAGCAACATTAACTTCCTCCTTATAGGATAGATGTTCCTATAAACAAACTCATTGCAACAAACTCTAAGAAACAGCGAGAACGCTTGCAATGCCCCCACATCCTCGTGCCTGATCACTGACCAGGCAAAAGCCTTGGCCATGTATGCAGTGGCAATCTTATGTTCATTACCAAAATGTTCTTTAAGCAGATCTTTTGCTCTTTCATCGCCCTGGGCTGGAGGCAAATGTCGGCAATTGCGTACTAAGTCTTTTGTATTCCCTCTAGTGTATTGCACTGGAAAATGCAAGCAATCACTCCTGTTATTTATTTTTCTTTCCACTCCTCTCTTGAATGCCGTGACGACAACTTCATACTGCAAAGGATCACCATCATAAACAGGAATGTCTCTTGGTGGTAAAATAGAAGAGAGATTTTGTTGAGCCAGAAGGGCAGTGATGTCATTTAGCCTCTGCACTAAGTTCCAGATATCACGTTGGTATCCATCATTCGGTACAGGGGGTGCAGTACTAACATTCCCCTGCTGGCTTCTCTTCTTCTAACTTCTGAAGAGAGTGTTGAGTTAAATCGGTTATAACATGAGCTCTAACAGGTGGTGCATGAGTTGTTTGTTTTGATCTAACAACCTGTTGCACATGATCAGGCAAGTAATTCATCTGCCTGTAGTTTTAATTTAGCTGATGGTTCTCTTTGAGCAGTTCCTTTTCTCACATAACAGCTCATACCGTGAGTTACTCCAGAGCTGCTTCTTGATCTCTTAGCCTCAAATATACTGATTCTAGCAATGACTACTGCCAGCTTTGTCTCATTCCAGCTGTTCCTTCTCTCATTTCAATTGCTCTTTCATGTCTCTTCAACTGCTCTTTTTCTCTATTCAACTGTTCTTCTTGTGCCTCAAGCTTGTGCCTTGTGTCCATGGTGGTAGCCCATTCCAAATGAGCAGCCTTTTCTGCCTGAGCTTTTAAGTGAGCAGAGGCCATTGAAGATGCACATAATGAAGAATTAGATTTGTGGCTTGATCTTTGTTTTGAGACATTTGAAACACTGTCTTCAGGTCCAATTTCTTCTGATTCTACAACACTCTGTTGTATGGTACTTTCAGCCATGGAGTGTGTAGTTTGCTGTCCAACTTCAGATAACCATCTCTCGACATCTTGTATAACACTATTAAAAGTTTCCATTCTTCGTTGAAACCACTGATTTTGTCTTTTAAGCTCCTTTTCAGGCAGTGGTACTTTTATCAACGACTTGTGCCTTTCTCTGTCTTGATTAATTGAACCAGGCTAGATTGTACTTCATTCACATTTTCATCTGATTTCATGAGCTCTTTCAGCTTTTCAATTAACTTGTTAGCTTGTTTACAGATCGCGTTTCTTGACTTCTGACACTTTTCCACGAACAAAACCCAGCCTTTGTCTGTGTGCTTAATAATTCTTCTTCCCGTTCCAGAATCCTGTCCAACATCGCCCTCTTGTGACTGAGCTTTAGACATACTGGCTCACTATCATTTTGTGATGCGTCGACGTAAAGCCGTATGCCTGCGGCTGGTATTTCAAAACAACTGATATCGCTCAGATTCTCAAGGTCACTTCAAAATTCTCCAATGTAGCAGCCGTTTTCCCATACAGCTTATCATATGTAGATTCTCCAATAAAGTTTAATGCTGTACGTATTCACTCTTTCCCTGCGCGTTGGCTTTTGAGGTCTTCAATCTTCGTTAGTCAGATTAGCGCAGGTGGCGAACTCGTCCAGTTGATCGGGAGTTGCGGCGTCAAGCTTGTGAAATAAAACTTCCATTTGAATGATTCACAAGCTCCAGTTTCACTCATAGAACCAGTTCCTACAATTGTAATGGCAATTTCTATCTTTTCCAATGTCCAACTTTCCGTTGCCATTACTACACAAGTAAGTAGGGGTGATCTTATGCAGAGCGAAAGAACAGATCTTCCAGTCATTATTTCCAGTTTAATTGGTTCTTTATTGTACAAACAAAGAGATGAGCATTTGAGGTTCTCCTTCTTCTCATGCAAGTTGTAGCTTTCTGTTCTCCCGTGGTAAGAACTGTGTACTTTTCATCTCCTCTGCCTGGTCTGAATCACTCCCTGTCCCCCAAGCCCACATGGTAGGCCCCTCTATGCATCATATGACTGCCCCCAAGTGGCCAAAATAATACTGCTAGAAATATCTAGACAAAATAATATAATATGCCAACAGTAACTTGCCTAAACATAAATGGCTCCTACACATAGACTGCAGCATGCTGTTCTTTTCTTTTGAGAATATGTATTTTTTTAATTTCTTACTATTCTCCCTGATTTCCTTGGGCTAAGTAGTAAAAGATAAGTGCAGAGCCGAAACATCACCAATCCATTTGCTCCACAGATGCTGCCTGACCCGTTGAGTCACTCCAGCATTCTGTGAAACGTCATCTATCTATGTTCTCCAGAGATGCTGCCCGACCCGCTGAGTTACTCCAGCATTTTGCTTCTTTCGTTTGGCTAAGGATGGCAGCAACTAAGAAGTTCAGTAGATTGCATATAAGTAATTTTCAGCAAAGCTTTTAAACTATCTCTTGGGTGATGTGCAAGAGTGGTGGTAGACTCAACTTCCCCACATTTCCCAATTCCTAGGAATTTTCCATTCCTCATTATAACTAATGAGTTATAAGCTCATACAACATAGTGTGGCACAGAGGCACGGCTGTTATAGTTGCTGCCTCACAGCACCAGAGACCCGTGTTTGATCCTGACTTTGTGTGGTGTCTGCGTGGAGTTTGCATGTTTTCCCTATGGTTGCGTGGGTTTCCTCCCAATGTTCGGGTTTCCTCCAACATTCCAATGACTTGCGTTAATTGGCCTCTCTAAATTGTCCCTTGTGTATATGGAGGATGAGAAAGTGGGATAATACAGAGCTAGTGTGAGTGATCAATGGCCGGTGTGGACTCTGTGGCCAATTTCCATGCTATATCTCGAAACCAAACCAAACTAAACTTTTTAAATGTTTATTGATCATTTTTAATATCAGTCATGTTGCCAGTATTAGGCAATGGATGAAGTGAAACAAGTGAAAATTATGAAAATATTGTTAAATGTTTCTTTGTGTGAATTCACATCAATCTCTTGGTCTTTACATTTCTCTTTGTTAGATACCTTTTTGTTTTTGGACATAAATTAATATCTGATTGTTAAATAAAATGGGACAGATAGCTGCAGTGGAAGGATTGTGTGTTTGGGGCTCTCTTGCAAAGGTAGTCTGAAAGGTCTGTGCTAACTCCTTTTAGTATTCATCACTACAGTAATTGCAGCCTCAAAACAAATAGCTTTGCAGGAACTTTGAGAAGACAGATGAATCTCTAGTAAAATATTTATTTAACAGTATGTTGTATGATTAGAGGCAAATTAATATGGACATGGACAGATGCAAATCGCTGCCAATATTGGACTAAATGCATGCTACGGAAGAGTAAAACATGCCAAGTGGCATTTTGAAAGAATGCTAATTACCTCATTTCTCATTATGTCCAAACAAGGAAATGTTGCAACAAACAAAACCTTATGCTCTGTTATTGTGATACTTTATTTGCCCTCATATCCTTGATAGAAATGCTACTCTACCTCTGAGTTACGACACACAGCTCTGATATGAGCAACAAAAAGAGCCTCAGTGTCAGTGCAGAAAGAGATAATTAAATCTGATCCACAATGTCAGAGGTAACTCCAGCAATAATCCCTGTTGGAAACTAAGGAGATGACGTTTTTGGAGAAGCAATGCTAACAGGTAAAAGTAAATTCAACTGAGTGGGTTCTATTCATCCTTGACACATGCAAGTTATAAAAAAGTCTGAGCTTTTTTCCTCAGAAGAAATTTAGATAATTAATTTGGAACATTTGGAGATTAACTGTAGTGGTCTATGTCTTGTCCAGTTAAAATGTAAATGGTACATTTACTACATTTTCAACATCTGCTATCTCAGTTTGAATATGTCCACATGGTAGGCTGTGGCCAGTGGCTTATATGTCTCATCCGCATGTAACAATTATCCTATATTTAGTCAAATCTGACAATAATAATTTCACATTAATAATATTATCAGATATTTTATTTAGATGAGGGTTGGTGTGTGTGAATCCCGATGTGGTGAACATTTGTTACTAATTATGCAAATTTGTTGCAAATACTATAAACCTTTCCATTAATTGTCCTGCTTATGTGCATTTGAAGATTTTAAAACAGGCGGCACAGCAGGAGAGTTGCTGCCTTTCAGCGCCAGAGACCTGGGTTCGATCCTGACTATGGGTGCTTTCTGTACGGAGTTTGAACGTTCTCCCTGTGACCACGTGGGGTTTCTCCCGGTGCTCCAGTTTCCTCTCACACTTCAAAGACGTACAGGCTTGTAGGTTAATTGGCTTTGGTAAAATTGTAAATTGTCCCTACAATGTAGGATAATGCTGATGTAAGGCGTGATCACTGGTCGGTATGGTCTCGGTGAGCCAAATAATCTGTTTCCATCTTGTATCTTTAAAGTTGAAAGTCTAACTGGGAGCAGGGTCCCATAAATTTGCAGGACACATTATTCTACATGTTAAATTTTTAAATGCATGCTCATGTTTTGTTCTTTTCCATGTAATATTTTATTAAATGAGCATAGCCAAATTCAAGTGCTCTAATAGATTATGATCAGTATGATGTGAATCATAGAATACAAAAAAATTGTGATGATTAAAATTAGATTAAATCATCATGATTATTACAGAAGATCTCAGTCTTCTAATATATTATAGATATACAAATTTCAACATCATAATTTTTTAATTTTCAGTACACTAATCTCCATTATATTTTTCATTATTTGTTGCAGTCTCACAATTAATTTAACTCACTAAATTTTACAAAAACAAATAAGGGGCAGAAATGAATTAATATTTTCATCAAACAGGTTTGAATCTGGATTATGGAATTCAAAAAAGCTGATAAGGAATGAAAGGCTTGAACCTATATAGTGCATACAATATAATGTGATGAACTTAGCAGCCAATTTGCAACTGCTAAACATCTACAAACAGCAGCGGAATAATGTACAAAAAATCCAAATTGCGGTAAATGTATTGTTTGAGATTGCAAGAATAATTATTCTACTTTCTCTGAATTTTTCTTCATGATCATACGATATTTATATCCACTCGAGAGAGAGCAGACTGAGCCTTTAGGATAAGGTTACATGCAAAAGAGAGTAACTCATGTAATGTAACATCTCACTGTATTGCAATGGAATCCATATTAATTTGTTATGCTCAAATCTTTGGAGTTTTCTACTCTGAGGTGAAAGCTACTAACTAAGCTATGGCTGACTATTTCAGGAAAGCTGCAAAGTTCCCCTCCAGGGACCAAAAAATAATTTGGTAACCTCAATATGGCTGTGAAATGATACCTACAACATCAAGATAGAATGTTCTAAATAAATGACCATGGTGATTCCAGAATCTGTAGCATCTTTTAATATTAATACAATTGTCAAGCATCTTTCTGGTGTATGCTTACTCCTTTACTTATAATATAGTTGCATAAGTCTTTAAATAAGTGAATGCATGACATTTTCCAAACTTTTAGCAGTCAGTCAAAAATATCTGAATAATAAACATCATGCATTTTTTATTACATAACATAATGCTTAAGCTATGTACAATAATTGAATATTTTAATGCTACACTGTAAATCATGAAATTTGCATCATAATAATCCCTGTGAGCTGGCTGCAAAGTGTGGGTTCATAAAGTTAAAAAAAGGCCAAAGTCAAAATTAATTTGTGTGCACACACTTATCATTAAAAATGTTACCAAATCTATCAGGGCGGCACAGCGGCACAGATGTAGAGTTTGTGGCTTTCAAGAGACCTGGGTTTGATCCTGACTACAAGTGCTGTCTGTATGGAGTTTGTATGCTCTCCCTGTGACCACATGGGTTTTCTTCAAGTGCTCTGGCGTCCTCCTACTCTCCTAAGAAGTACAGGTTTGTAAGTTAATTGGCTTCAGTAAAAATTGTAGATTGTCCCTAGTGTGTAGGATAGTGTTAGTTTACAGGGTCGATCGCTGGTTGCTGTGGACTCGGTGGGCCGAAGGGGCTGTTGCCACACTGTTTATCCAAACTAAATTTAAAAAAAAATGTAATCTATTAAATCTATTTGAAAATCTAAAAATTATCAAATCAGCTTTATTTTAATTGATTCAACTAATCAGGCAATCCTCAAAAATCTTTATGGCAAATTATTAAAATATATAAATGTTGGGATTATAGTTTGTATATTAAATTTGAAATTTGGTTGTGGCTAACTTCCTTTGAGGTAATAATACAGTGGTTTGTTAAAAGGTTTGGCAGTATGCTGCTAAAGTATCCAAGACTGAAGGTATATTGCAATAAATATACAAATAATTGTATATGATACTGTAATTTTTAGATTTTTTTTCCTATAAAAGAGTACTCTGTGGGAGGCCAATAAATACATGCACAATATAGCACCAAATCATAAAATCGATTAGTACCTGGGATATAAGTTACAATATTTGTCTTCTCTTGGGGAATCTGCTTTGTGTACAGTGGCATGTCATAAAGCTTCTACAGTGTAACTGTCAAAAGTTATTGGCTGGGAATAAGCTATGTAATTCACAAGGGTTATTAGATGAGACTTGATGTTCCTTTGAATTTAATGAGCATGCTTCATTTTTTGATGGGTATATATCAGTTTGGTCAAGCTTAATAACTTTATGAAAAATGGTGTTGGATGAAGATCTCATAAAGTACTGTAAAAGTTTGTCATGGGAATGTATAAAATGTTCTCAGAGAGGATGGTTAGTTACCTAATAAAAAATCAAATTTTGCATTGTTTGTGAGGCATTAAATTGAATTCATACTCAATTAACATAAAAATCAATGCTTGGAATTTTTAGCTTTATATGGGGGGGGCAGTATGTTTACATACTTTTTGCCAAGGGAAGCATTTTTATAACCCAAAGCAATTTGATATTTGTGTGGAGATATTTTCAGTGCAAACCTTGCACAATAGCAGAAAAAAGGGGTGTTTTGATTACAAGCATTGGCTCAAACCCTGATTGCTTCATTTTTTTAATGTTCAAGCTTAAAGTTGTGAAAAGGTAGGAATAGTAATTCAGTACAGAGTCCATTTCACTGATGAGATGAAATTAATATCAGGGCTTTGTGGGTATTGGGACCTTAACCATTGATCAGGGTATTTGGTATCTCTTAAATCAGCATTTGCAAGAGTGTACATAATGTACATATATCAATGAGCAGCATGAGATGGGTGGGGCAGGATGTCTACTCCATTTAGATGCTGCTCTCTGCTTTGTTAAACAGGAAGTGTTGAATTTATTTTTGGATGCGAGGGATACCTAGTTGGAGAGTACTGCCTGGGCTACAGTGATTTAGCCTGTGGAATCAAAGTAAGGTGACATTTAGTAGTAATTTTGAAGGAAGCTTAGTGCAAAACTGCAGAGTTTACCAGAACCATGAGGGTCAATCGTAAAATAAAATGTTGCAACTGATTGAATCTACATCAAATTTTGATCTGGCTTTATTGTGTTAAGAGATATATGGAGGGAGCAAAGGCAAATCAGATAAAATATCTAGTGAAAAGGCTTTGCCTTTATTGCCTGCCTTGTCCATATCTCGCACCAGCACAGTCAGTCGATAAGTCACTCATCTAAGATGGGGCAAATTAGAGTTCTGCTGATCGCCCAATTTCATTGCTACAACCTGTTGTAAAATGTTGTTATTGCTGCCTCTAATTTTAACATTATTACTGTCAGTGACAAGATATTCTTGTCTGTTGCATTATAAGGGATTTACTGATCTGTTCATTACTAATTAATCATTCGGGTTATACTGTAGCAACCAGTTTTCTTTTGGATGACTACAGCAGAGATTGCTATCTCGCAGTACCTTGAATTTCCCTTTATAATGGGAAAATAAAGGAAAAGTTGTTTGAGATAATATGAATGAGCTGTGTACGTTTGATGTGCTGTATCAGTGCAGACAGAACTGTAGACAATGATCACATTGCAGATACTGAAAGCATTGATCAAGGCACGTCTAAAATATAAGGATCAGAGATTATTGCCAAGTTTGAAAGATCTAATTTTCTTTGAAAATGTTCACAAAAATGTATAAAGCTCTCTGGAGTAAATAAAATGATGCATTAACATGCTAACTGCATGGCATGCAGGTTCCTTGCGCATATCTAAAATATTAACAGAGTGGTGGGGGGGGGGGGGGGTGACGTTCTTCTGCTCTTTGTCCATACAATTTCACTACACTGAGCAGAGGGAATATTGGATGGAGAATTGTCATCCAGCAATATGTCCTTTCATTTACATTAATATTATTTAGTGTGAGGCATAAATAGTGGGCTTTGTTGAGCCTCAAAGACATTAATATTTAATTTATATGCAAGATTTAAAAGATATTTGCTCTGACTGAATACAGTTTGCTCCATTTCTGGTTTTGCCAGGTTGTGGCTCTTGAGACGACTCGGGGATCTATTCCAGGAACCAGGTGAATGAGGAACGAAGGGTTCATTTGGACGGGTACAGGAACCTAAAATCCACGTAGAATGTTGAGTCTAATGGATTTGATTTGTGCAGATTCAAAGTTGATGATGTTGGCTTCTATGAGACATTGGCACAGTAACCTTCCCAATAAATGCAAAGGATCTTCTGAAAATATACTTGGTAGGTCCTGCTGGAGTTCTGCTAGATTTTGTATTCATGGAACGTACGGATAATGGATGCTTTATACCCTGGTGCCCTTCCATAGATTGTAAACAGTCAAAATGCATTCGAGCAGTTTGCTGAAGGACAATTTGTGTAGTGAAACCATTGCTGAATCTGATGGTTAATGTTATTACTCTGGGAGAGTTAATCACTGAGATAAGAGAAGTGTTCAAATAATCCCTCACACTTCCTCCCCCCTTCCGGCTGTGCTTTTAATAGTGATAACAGTGACCCTTTTTCAGACTATTTGGAGTCTGAGGAAGGGTCCTGACATGAAACATCACATTCAGTCAATAGAAGTGTCCTGACCTGAAACATCACCTATCCATGTTCTCCAGAGATGCTGCCTGACCCGCTGAGTTACTCCAGCGCTTTGTGGGTTTTTTTGTTGTAAACCAGCATCTGCAGTTCCTTGTTTTTGCATTTTATCTATGTTCCACTCATTTAGAGATTGTTTTAGATCACACAATCTTTGTCTGGTGTCTAAAGTGTCCACACCTATTGATAATGATTCACGTTTTGAAAACCTACATAATTTAGTTCTTATAACTTTCCTCATAACTATTGGTCTCATCCATGGTATCTTCCTGAATAATCTTCATTGTATACATGCAACAGTGGCCTAACCAAGATTAGTACAAATTTATGATTGTGATTTTCCTCTTTCACCCACTGCACCATTAAAAAATTTCCAAATGCTATTTTTATTTCTCCAGATTCACTTTTGTTATCCTTTCTGATGTACAGAATTGTTTGGAATATGAGATAGATCCCCATTTATTGGTTTTCTGCTGAAATCATGATGGACCTGCAAATTATTTTTTATTCATCGTAGTAGCTTGCAAATTGCTAAGCATTCAGTGGATCATCAGTGTGGATCAACATCACAAAGCATATTGACAGCTGGCATATATACTGACATCTGCTGCCGGCATCAAAATTGATTTAATATTGAATCACTCCCTCATAAAATTAACAGCACCCATGCAAAAAGTTAGCGTTACACTGAAATCATTGAATTACAAATTGAAACCACTCCAGTTTTGCTCATGTGATGCATTACCTCGTATTGACGACTTGTTCAGATTAGTCCTTTGCTATTGTTCCCTTGTTCCTTCCTTAAAACAAAACTTGTAGAGTGGAGTAATTTCAATATTAGTATTAGCCTCGTAAATAAACTCCTCAAAACATTTAATGTAACTTGATACCCAATTTGGGTGACTTAAGAGGAATAGATAGGGTAAATGCACAAAGCCTTTGCCCAGAATAGGGGAATAAAGAAACAGAGGAAATAGGTTTAAGGTGAGGGGGAAAAGATTTAATAGGAACATAAGAGGCAACCTTTTTACACATAGGTTGGTAGGAAAGGAATATGGAACAATCAGCCAGAGGAGGTAGTTGACGCAGGTACTTTCACAATGTTTAAAAAACAATTGGACAGGTACATTGATAGGATAGGTTTAGAGTGCAGATCTGGTCAAATGAAGGCAGGTGGGACTTTTGTAGATGCGGCATGTTGGTCGGTATGGGCAAGTTGGCCGAAAGGACATATTTCCACTCTGTATGACTATAAGTCAAGTCAACTTTATTTGTCACATACACATGCAAGATGTACAGTGAAAATGAAAGTGGCAATGCATGTGGGATTGTACAAGACAACAGAACAGAACAGAACCAGTATTTACATTAAAAAAAAAGAAACAACAGTAATTACGCCCCGGTGAGATAAGAGTTTACAGTCCTGATGGCCTGTGGGAAGAAACTCCATCTCATCCTCTCTGTTTTAGCAGCGTGACAGCGGAGGCGTTTGCCTGACCGTAGTAGCTGGAACAGTCTGTTACTGGGGTGGTAGGGGTCCTTCATGATCTTGTTGGCTCTGAATCTGCATCTCCTGGTGTATAGGTCCTGCAGGGGGGGAATGTAGTTCCTGTAGTGCATTTGGCCGAACACACTACTCTCTGCAGAGCCTTCCTGCCCTGGGCAGCGCTGTTGCCAAACCAGATCCAGATGTTTCCGGTCAGGATGCTTTCTACTGCACCAGAGTAGAGGATTGAAGGATCCTCAGAGAGATTCTGAATTTCCTCAGCTGCCTGTGGTGGTAAAGGCGCAGCCTTGCCTTTCTCACCAGTGCGGCAGTGTGTGTTGTCCATGTCAGATCCTCTGTGATGTGGACTCCCAGGTATTTAAAGCTGCTCACCTTATCCACAGTAGTCCCATTTATCCCCAGTGGCGTGTACGTCCTCGGTTGTTGTGCCCGTCTAAAGTCTACAATCAGTTCCTTAGTTTTAGTGACATTCAAGAGGAGGTTATTGTTCTTACACCAGAGTCCCAGGTCAGCCACCTCCTCCAGGTAGGCCTTCTCAACTTTTTCGGCAATCAGGCCCACCACCACAGTGTCATCAGCAAACGTGATGATGGAGTTGGAGCTGAACCTGGCCACACAGTCATGTTTGTACAGGGAGTACAGTAGGGGGCTGAGGACACAACCCTGGGGGGATCCTGTGTTCAGGGTGAGACTCTATCCATAATGCCTTGCTTTGTACGTCTTTAGTTGCTCATAACAACGATGCAGTATATTGAAAGCTATTTCTGCCATAAATCTTCCATTTGGTAAAACAATCCTCAATTTAGTCAAAAGACATAAGGAACTGCAGATTCAGGAATCTTGAACAAAGTATTGGAGGGATTCAGCAGTCAGGCACAAATGCTGCCAAACTCTCTGGAGATCTCCCAGCACTTTGTATTTCCCCAAAGATAGAACTAACGACTGGCCATTCAGTTCCTCAAGTTCTTCTCCCTAATTTATTTGAAATCATAGCTGATCTGTATCTTTACTGCCTTGGCTCACAATGTTTGTATTCATCATCTAATGGAAATCTATGAGCCTGGGATCTAAAATTACTAATAAAACAAATAGATTCTGTATAATGAAAAAGTTCCAGACTCCCCAACCACAGAAAATGTTATTTCTATTTCTATCCTATCAATTCTTTACATATTCTTAAATACTTTAATCAATCTAACCTTTAACCTTTTTGATTCTTGGAGAAGGTAGACAAGTTTGAGTAATTTCCCCTCATGATTGAATCTTTGGAGCCCTGGAAGAAACATTAAGTGAATTATCAATATTGTTTGAATCTCCAATGGGCTTAATTAACATCCTAAAAAAATTGGATTTTTAAAAATAAAGCACACATACATCTTCAGGACTTTATTTGGTTACTAATTGTTTGGCCTGAGATAAAATAGAATGGAAAACCATTCATTCTGAAGGATAAAAAGTAGTAACGTCGGATTTGTATTAGATTGATATTGAATATTATTTATCTCCATAAAAATAAAAGAATATACCTGGTGTACACTTTATAAGAATGAGGATGAACTAAGTGTTACATGAGCAGAATGTATCATCTAGCCATCATTCATTGCATCCTGTAGAATATAGTGGATTAGTAAACAAATGAAAATAAATTATAGTGGAGATACCTTGTGCAACAGTTTGATGCTCTAAAATAATGCCAAAATAACTTAATGGCAATAAAAATGTATCTCACTTTTCTGCAGCTACTAGTTCAAATTCAGAGGACAGCTTTAAACTGCAGTGATGCATATGATGAATTTGTTTTGCTCATTATTGGTATGCTTTATAGTTAAGGTCACAATGTTCTTTGTGTGTTTCCATTTCCCTTATTAGGTTTATTACAAACTGTTACTAATCCTGTGTGATTCTGATTTTTTATTCACAAATGTAAATATTTACCTGTGAGAAATAAGCTTCCTGCCTGACTTTAAGTTACATTTATAATTATAGTCACTGGAATTGTCTAATGTGACTGCAGCTGCAAAGCATTAATCCAGACTCTCCATTGCATTCCACATGGTTAAATACACGTTATTTTTTTCTGCTTCACCTCTGTCATTTGTTCTCATTGTATTGCCCTTACTTGGATCCTTTGCACAAGCTTCTCAGAACAATGTATAAAATACAGGAGGAATAAGTTATAAAGAAGGAACTGCAGATGCTGGAGAATCTGTCTGAAGAAGGGTCTCGACCCGAAACGTCGCCTATCTCCTTCGCTCCTTAGATGCTGCTGCACCCGCTGAGTTTCTCCAGCTTTTTGTGGAGGAATAAGTTACCCTGGACTATCTCTGCCCTTCCATACCTGATCTTAGGTCTCAGTTCTGCTTTCCTACTCGGTCACTACAACCTGGGATTCCCTGCTATCCGTAAAGTCATAAAGATATGCAGAACCCAATTTTTTATTCTTCCCACATTATCCACAAGCCCTCCACCAACTCAAGCAATTCAATGTACCAATGATGTATGAAAGAAGAGAGATAGAATAACAGGGATGCATGGAAATTTAGGTTGCGAGACACATTCTTAGTGTTTATTCATATTTTCTCAAGCTGCAAATGCCGTGCTTGGCAGCTTACTAATATAGGTTTATCATGAGGTCCACTTCCGGGTGAAGTCCAGGTCTGGGACATTCAAGTCAAATGATCCCAAGCAGAATAGGAAATCTATATACAAACTTCAGAAATCCATCAAGGATTCCGAGTGGAAATTCTGGTCCATGCTAGATAACCTGTTGATTGTTGCAAGGCTTGCATGCTATGACAACTGCAACACTAATGCTGTCACACGATGTGCTGCACTCTGGTATTTTTCTCTTGGTAATTGTGTATGATGTGATTGTACTCATGTATAGTATGATATGACTGGATAGCATGCAAACAACTATTTTCATTGTATCTTGATACATGACAATAATAAATCAGTAACAATTCCTAATTTCAAAGGCAGCAGACACAATTATATTTCAGTTTTCTGATTACTGATGCATCCTTTCTTAGTGTATGCAAGAGAAAATGTCTTGTTTTCAATAAGGTTTCTAACTTGCCAGAGTTATCAGAAGTTATTGTAGATTCTGGTTCACACGAAGCAAGCTGTCACCAATCATAGAAACATAGAAAATAGGTGCAGGAGTAGGCCATTCAGCCCTTCGAGCCTGCACCGCCATTCAATATGATCATCCAACTCAGTATCCTTTACCTGCCTTCTCTCCATACCCCCTGATCCCTTTAGCCACAAGGGCCACATCTAACTCCCTCTTAAATATAGCCAATGAACTGGCCTCAACTATCTTCTGCGGCAGAGAATTCCAGAGATTCACCACTCTCTGTGTGAAAAATGTTTTTCTCATCTCGGTCCTAAAAGATTTCCTCCTCATCCTTAAACTGTCACCCCTTGTCCTGGAACTTCCCCAACATCGGGAACAATCTTCCTGCATCTAGCCTGTCCAACCCCTTAAGAATTTTGTAAGTTTCTATAAAATCCCCCCTCAATCATGTCTACAGGCCCTGAAAATGACCAAGAGGAGGTCTTTCAGCATTTTTCAGCGATCTATTTATCTTATTTTGATATTTGCTTTAACTTGTTCCCATGTCTTTGAATTTTATTTTAATACAATTTTCATCTAATCACTTGCCCAGTTCTGCACCAGGTTTCTGCAGCACAAATTCAATCATCTTTTGAAAATTGGGTGAAAATAACACATTCTCAAAGGTGAACGATTAATTTCTAATTTATATCCAGTTTTAGGCAAAAGGCATTGTTTAATGAACATAAACGTTGTCACTTATTTGAGTTCTAATCTGGGGTGCCATTTATAAAATTTATTATAAGGATGGAACAATTTATTCCATATTTATACATGTTTTGCAGGCATTTGTTTACAGGCGTTTGATGATTTTTGTCTTCTGCGACTGGTGATAATTCAACAATCTGCTGAAGTTATTCAGTATTTACAAAGTGCAAAGGTGTTTGGTTTAATTTATGCCGTATCAAGACCTTAAAAAGCATCTGTTCTTGGTCAGACTCACCCTTGAACTTTGGGTTTTTTAAATTCATGCATGTTCCATTACTGGAAATACGAGCTGATAACATTACAACTTGGGAGACTGAGCACTTGAAACATAAGAGAACAGAACTGTTATCTACTGCTACAAAATCAGACCGCAGGCATTTTTGGTGAGCTAAGTGGGGACTGTAGATAGAATTATTACCAAATGGAAATCAGGGCAGCCTTGCTCTACAAACAAGGAACTACAGACTCTGGTTTACAAAAAAAGACACAAAGTGCTGGAGTAATGCCCCTGTCTCACTGTGCGAGTTGACCCACGAGGTACCCCGAGTGATAGACTCGTGGCTGCGCACGAGACTGCAAGTGTATGATCAAGTGTGTGGCGAGTTCCCACGGGTATGTAATTGCTGCGATGTTGCAAGTTCCTCTCCCGAGTTAGCAAGTTCCTCTCCCGAGTTAGCAAGTTCCTCTCCCGTTACTCTTGAGCCAACCGTGAATGAAGGTATGGTTTAATAAAGCAACAATGTTAAAATACATCTCCATCCTGTGGTTTTTGAGTTATTTCAGCGCGGCCCCATCTAATTGATATGACCTACAATGGGAAAATGCGCATTCTACCAAGCATTTCTTGTTTTTTTATGTTTTTAAATACTTTTTTGCAATGGATCTCTATTTTAAATAATTTTAAAAAAGGAAGCAGCCCGGGTGACTGACATTGAGCGGCCGTTGGGACCCGACAGCAGACACACACACACACACACACACACACACACACACACACACACACAGAGAGAGAGAGAGAGAGAGAGATACACACAGACAGCAGCTGGCCACCACTTCAGAGGAATTAAGCAGCTCGGGTGACTGAGCGGTCCGCCGGGAACCCGACAGTACACACACACACACACACACACACACACACACACAGAGATAGACAGAGAGGGAGAGAGAGAGAGACACACACACACACACACACACACACACACACACACACACACACACAAAGAGATACACACAGACAGCAGCTGGTCACCACTTCAGAGGAATGAGGCAGCTCGGATGACTTTGAGCGGCCCACCGGGACCCGACATCAGGACACACACACAGATACACACAGATAGACAGAGAGGGAGAGAGAGAGACACACACACACAGAGAGATACACACAAGACAGCAGCTGGCCACCACTTCAGAGAATTAAGCAGCTCGGGTGACTGAGCGGGCCACCGGGACCCGACAGTACACACACACACACACACACACACACACACACACACACACACACACACACACACACACACACACACACACACAGAGATAGACAGAAAGGAGAGAGAGAGAGACACACACTCACACACACACACACACACACACACACACACACACACACACACACACACAGAGATACACACAGACAGCAGCTGGTCACCACTTCAGAGGAATGAGGCAGCTCGGATGACTTTGAGCGGCCACCGGGACCCGACATCAGACACACACACAGATACACACAGATAGACAGAGAGGGGAGAGAGAGAGACACACACACACACACACACACACACACACACACACACACACACACACACACACACACACACAGAGATACACACAGACAGCAGCTGGCCACCACTTCAGAGGAATTAAGCAGCTCGGGTGACTTTGAGTGGCCACCGGGACCCGACAGTACACACACACACACACACACACACACACCACACACACACAGATAGACAGAGAGGGAGAGAGAGAGACAACACACACACACACACACACACACACAGAGAGATACACACAGACAGCAGCTGGCCACCACTTCAGAGGAATTAAGCAGCTCGGGTGACTTTGAGCGGCCACCGGGACCCGACAGTACACACACACACACACACACACACACACAGAGGGAGAGAGAGAGAGACACACACACACACACACACACACACACAGAGATACACACAGACAGCAGCTGGCCACCACTTCAGAGGAATTAAGCAGCTCGGGTGACTTTGAGCGGCCACCGGGACCCGACAGTACACACACACACACACACAGATAGACAGAGAGGGAGAGAGAGAGAGACACACACACACACACACAGAGACAGCAGCTGGCCACCACTTCAGAGGAATCAAGCAGCTCGGGTGACTTTGAGCGGCCACCGGGACCCGACAGCAGACACACACACAGATACACACAGATAGACAGAGAGGGAGAGAGACACACACACACAACTCAGCGGACCAGGCAGCATCTCTGGAGAGAAGGAATAGAGTCGAGACCCTTCTTCAGACTTACCCGAAATGCCACCCATTCCTTCGCTCCAGAGATGCTGCCTGTCCCGCCGAGTTACTCCAGCATTGTGTGTGTCTATCTCCGGTGTGAACCAGCATCTGCAGTTCCTTCCTAATCCCACACTCTCGGCCCCGGGGGGTGGATGGAGAATCACACGTGGACACATCCCACCCACCACCCCAGACTTGCCCCTTCGGCAGGTCTTTAAGCCGTTCATTGAGGACAGAGTGAAGCCACGGGGACAAGTGGCAGAAAGGCCGAAGATAGACACGAAATGCTGGAGTAACTCTGCGGGACAGGCTGCATCTCTGGAGCGAAGGAAAGTCTGAAGAAGGGTCTCGACTCTATTCCTTCTCTCCAGAGATGCTGCCTGGTCCGCTGAGTTATAAACTCCAGCATTTTGTGTCTATTCTTTGGTTCAGTCTTACGAGCAAAAGAACAGATTATTAAAGTTCCCACGGTACACTCACGAGACACTAAGATAAACGCACGGGGCCACTACGTTATTACAACGAGTTAAAATGTTTCCATTTTACACTTGAACAGTTAATTTGACTCGTGGAAAAAATCAAACATGTTTGATTTTTTTCACGAGTTAACAAGTTTCCCGAGTACCTGCCGTTAGCGCCACGAGTCGATAAGTTGCTCGTGCGAGTTCCGACGTTCCCGCTACGTGATCACCACGAGTGAAAACTCGGGGTCACTCGTGGGCCAACTCGCACAGTGAGACAGGGGTTTAACTCAGCAGGATAGGCAGCATCTCTGGTGAACATGGATAGGTGATATTTCAGGTCGGGACACATTGTTATGGTTTGCTCCCGTTTAAAACCATTCACATCTGAACTGCATCTGTCACAGGAGGCAGGAGCTTCCCAGCACATCATTCGTGCAACGACCAAAAAAAAATGCTGCTTGTGACTGAAATGCAGTTGAGAATGGAGGTGGGAAAAAATGAGGGTCGGGGCTCAATTTAAATAGATTAATGATGTCTAGGTTGCCTACAATAGACAATGAGAGTGAATCTGATTGAGCCCTGTAATTTGGGTAGCCCAATCAGTAGCAATCAATGGAACCACTGATCAAGAGATCTGTGAAGTAAACTTATTAATTCACTGAGATGCTTCTACAACTTGATTGGAGTCCACCAGTGGTAAATTAAATTGATTGGACATGATTTGGAAAGGCACACACCTGTTTATATAAGGTCCCACAGTTGACAGTGCTGTCAGAGGAAAAAAACAAGTCATAAAGATGAAGGGCTTGTCCATAGACCTCTGAGACAGGATTGTGTTGAGATACAGATCTGGGGAATGGTATAAAACAATTTCTGCAATATTGCAGGTCTTGACGAGCACAGTAGCCTTAAATGGAAGAACTTTGAAACCACCAGGACTCTTCATAGAGCTGGCTGCCTGGCCAAACTGAGCAATCGGCGGAGAAGGGTCTTGGTCAGGGAGGTGAGCAAGAGCCTGCTGGTAGAGCTCCAGTTCCTCTCTGGGACAACTGCATTGGCAGCACTCCACATATCAGGCCTTTATGGTAGAGTGGCCAGATGGAAGACACTCCTCAGTAAAGGGCACATGATGGCCTGCTTGGAGTTTGCCAAAAGTCATGAGAAACAAGATTCTCTAGACAGATTAAACCAAGATTGAACTGTTTGGCCTGAATGCCAAGCATCATGTCTGGAGGAAACTAGGCACTGCTCATCACCTGGCCAATACCATACCTATGGTGAAGCATGGTGGTGACAGCATCATATTGTGGGGATGTTTATCAGCGGCATGAACTGGAAGACTAGTCAGGATTGAGGGAAAGATGAACGGAGCAAAGTACAGACAGATCCTTGATGAAAACATGCTCGAGAGCATTCTGGACCTCAGACTGGGACGGAGGTTCACTTTCCAACAGGACAATGACCCTAAGCACATGGCCAAGACAATGCAGGAGTGGCTTCATGACAAGTCTGTGAATGTCCTTGAATGGCCCAGGCAGAGCCTGGCCTTGAACCCGATCGAACATCTCTGGAGGGACCTGAAAATAGCTGTGCATTGATGCTCCCCATCCAATCTGACAGCTTAAGAGGATCTACAGAGAAGAATGGGAGAAATTACCCAAGTACAGGTGTGCCAAGCTTGTAGCTTCATAGCCAAGAAAACTTGAGGCTGTAATCGCTGCCAAAGGTGCCTCAACAAAGTACTGAGTAAAGGGTCTGAATACTTATGTAAATGTGATATTTCATTTACTTTTTTAAGTACTTTGAAAAAATGTCTAAATGCCTGTTTTTGCTTTTTTATTATGGGGTATTGTGTGTAGAATGTTTTTTTAAAAAAAAATGAATTTAATCCTTTTTTTAGAATAAGGCTGTAATGTAACAAAATGTGGAATAAGTGAAGGGGTCTGAATACTTTCTGAATGCACTGTACAATGGGATTTAATCAGTGGTTAATGGTGTGATTGAAAGGGAGATGGATAAATGCTATTTATATATATTTAAATGCTATTAATAAATTCCCAATCAAAAATTAATTAACATCATACAAGAAGGTTTATTGTCAATAATTAGCACCCTACATTACTAATGACTGCAATGCCTTAGCAATGTTCTATGTTCAGTACGTGTTTACTTCAAAGATAAATTAATATCAATGTGCATTTCAATGGTGAAGCAAACAGTGAGGCCACTTTAAAAAAATTGCAATGGAGCAGTGTAATATTCACAGCAGCTTCTGGTGTTTATGTTGCATCTGATGCTTGCCCTAAGTTGGTCTGACATGGGATATGTAATTAATTGGGAGCATCGTCAGTCTTACTACAATGTTTCACTGAAAACTTCCCTCACCCATCATTACACATGGTTGCAGTATATTTACTTGCCTAGGCTATTCTAACACCACCTCAAATTCACGACAAAGCAACTGGTACATTGAAACACTGCCATCTGTAAATTCCAGTTCAATTCATATACCTTTGATTGGAAAGAAATAGCTGTTCTTTTATAGCTGGGTCTAAATCTTGCAACACTCTACTCATCAGTATTAGGCAAGTGCTTACACTAGGACAGTGGTTCGAGAAGGTACCATCTTTGGGTGCAGTTAGAGAAAAGCCTGATAGTTTGCATCCCAGGGTACTTAAGGAAGTGGCTCTAGATATAATGGATGCATTGGTGATAATTTTCCAATGTTCTATAGATTCAGGATCAGTTCCTGTGGATTGGAGGGTAGCTAATGTTATCCCACTTTAAGAAAGGCAGTAGTGAGAAAACAGGGAATTATAGCCTGACATCAGTTAGCCTCACATCGGTGGAGGGGAAGATGCTGCAGCCAATTATAAAAGATGAAATAGCGGCACATTTGGATAGCAGTAACAGGATCGGTCCGAGTCGGCATGAATTTACGACGTGCAAATCATGCTTGACTAATCTTCTAGAATTTTTTGAGGATGTAACTAGGAAAATGGACAAGGGAGAGCCAGTGGATGTAGTGTACCTGGACTTTCAGGAAGCATTTGATAAGGTCCCACATAGGAGATTAGTGGGCAAAATTAGGGCACATGTTATTGGGGTGTAAAGTGCTGACATGGATAGAAAATTGGTTGGCAGACAGGAAACAAAGAGTAGGGATTAATGGGTTCCTTTCAGAATGGCAGGCAGTGACTAGTGGGGTACAGCAAGGCTCGGTGCTGAGACCGCAGCAATATACAATATACATCAATGATTTAGATGAAGGGATTCAAAGTAGCATCAGCAAATTTGAAAATGACACAAAGCTGGGTGGCAGTGAACTGTGAGGAGGATGCTATGAGAATGCAGGGTGACTTGAATAGGTTGGGTCAGTAGGCAGATGCATAGCAGATGCAGTTTAATGTGGATAAATGTGAGGTTATCCACTTTGGTAGCAACAACAGAAAGGCAGATTATTATCTAAATGGTGTCAAGTTGGGGGAAAAGGGGAAGTACAACAGGATCTGGGGGTCCTTGTTCATCAGTCAATGAAAGTAAGCATGCAGGTACAGCAGGCAGTGAAGAAAGCGAATGGCACTTCATAACAAGAGGAGTTGAGTATAGGAGCAAAGAGGACCTTCTGCAGTTGTATAGGGCCCTAGTGAGACCACACCTGGAGTATTGTGTGCAGTTTTGGTCCCCTAATTTGAGGAAGGACATTCTTGCTATTGAGGGAGTGCAGCATAGGTTTACAAGGTTAATTCCGAGGATGGCGGGACTGTCATATGCTGAGAGAATGGAGCGGCTGGGCATGTATACTCTGGAGTTTAGAAGGAAGAGGAGGGATCTTATTAAAACATATAAGATTATTAAGAGTTTGGACATGCTAGAGGTGGGAAACTTGTTCTTGATGTTGTGGGAGTCCATAACCCAGGGGCCACAGTTTAAGAATAAGAGGTAAGCCATTTAGAACGGAGATGAGGAAACACTTCTTCACACAGAGAGTTTTGAGACGGTGGAATTCTCTGCTTCAGAGGGTGGTGGAGGCCAGTTCTCTGGATATTTTCAAGAGAGCTAGAAAGGGCTCTTAAAGATAGCGGAGTCAGGGGATATGGGGAGAATGTAGGAATGTGGTACTGATTGGGGATGATCAGCCATGATCACATTGAATGGTAGTGCTGGCTCAAAGGGCCAAATGGCCTACTCCTGCACCTATTGTCTATCGACGATGATGCCTTTTCCAGTGACATGCAGTTCCCAAAGAATGAATTTAAAAAATATTCCTGTTCACTGTTAATGGCATGCTACAATTAATAAGCTAAAATACAAACAATGGGTGGCAGGTTATATTTGGTCAGAACTTATGTAGGATAGTAAAAGGTCAATGAATGGGTTAAACTAGGGAGAACACAGAACAATGGTGATGACGGCTTATAGGGAAACTGGTACATGTCTGAATATTTATTTATACAATTCAAATCGAGCCAAGTTAATTGACCTGGGCCTCAGAACCAGAGATAAACCAGTAAATTTGCTATTATGTATTTCTATGCAGTATGTCATGGCATTTTCATTATAGTGCCAGCACTCTGCAACGAAACTATCATTGAAATTTTTTAGCTTAAAGGATTCAATAGGCCACCGTGAAAGTTGAAATTCTTTATCGCTAATCTTTAGGAGGACATATTCAACAATAGCAGTCGAACACTGAGTAGCAATCGTAGGTGATTGAACTGTAAATGTGCATCCATTTTGAAACATCATACTGCTTTCACAGAGAAAGGCAACTTTTGAGGAATTTCTTTCCCATCAAAAAGAAGCAATGGCTATCTCTGAAGGAATTAATTTTGATGCATTAAAATGCTGGGAGTTGATAATGTGAGAGAATTCTGTATAAATGCAGCGATGCATTTAGAGAATTATATATTATAATACATAATTATAAAAGTTGAGTTATTGGAGGTTCAGATTAATTTAGTGATTCATAGTGCGGCATCATTGGGTCACCTTGTATTGTTTTATATTCCTTGTTATAATCTTTCCTCATTCACTCGCATATAGAGTTCTTTGTGTGGTACACCTATCTTTTTAAAATAATAAATGGAAAATATGCTTAGAATTACACTGATGCATCTAAATGCACCGCAGCGATTTAAATAAATAAATGGGGGAAAAAACCCTGATCCATGCTTTGATTAGTGAGGTGGTCACTTCAAGATATAATCCCAACATTCGATAGTGTTGTCTTTGCCATTACTTAACAGTAAAACATCTGCCGGCAAGCAAGTTTGAATATCATGTAATTGGTACACTGAAGGCTTCACTGAATAATTTGGAAATGAAATTCAAGCTATTATCCTCTGAAATATTGTGGAGCTCGCGGTCTCTAGTTGGGAACCGACCGGGAGCTCCAAGGCACAGGAGCTTCGATCGCCCTGACGCAAGGGCTTCGACCGTCGGCTGCAGGAACTTCGATTGCCCTGACAGATGGTTCAACTGCCCCTACCGTAGGAGAATAAAGAGGAAGAAAATTGGACTTTATTGCCTTCCATCACAGTGAGGAATGTGGTGAATCCGCTGTGGTGGATGTTTATGTTAACTTTTATGTGGTGGTGTCTTGTTGCTCTTTTTTAGTATGGCTGTATGGTAATTCACATATCACTGTACCTTAATTGGTACACATGACAATAAATGACCTTTGAAACCTTTGAAGAAGAGTCTCGACCTGAAAGTCACCCATATCTCTCTCCAGAGATGCTGCCTGTCCCGCTGAATTACTCCAGCATTTTGTGTCTATCTACAATTTTTTTTAGTTCTAAATATATCCACTTGAATGTGGACGCTTCCAGTTCGCATTGCTAATTTCTAACTAAATAATGATTATTTAGTTAGAATTATTCAACTAAATGAATAGATAACAAATCTCCTGAAACTGCAGGATGAGTTCAGTTACATGCTTAGTTGAAGAGATTAAGTATTAGGAACAGGAGTGGTCTATGCAATTCTGTAGGGTTGCTCCACTATTTTTGAAGGTCAAGTCTTGACCTTTAGATATGTTCTGTTTTCTGAAAGGAAGTGTCAGAGATACTTCTCCCAGTAGCAGGCAAGGAAATTGCAACAACACTTTGTTTCTCGCTTGAAAGATTGAATCAAAACTGAAAGGTTACAAGGCTGTAGGAATCACGGGATTTTGCACTCTTCCTTTGGGCAACAATTTAGAGATACAGTATGGAAACAGGCCCTTTGGCCCACTAAATACAGGCCAACCATCAAACACAATTTACACTGCTTTCTCATCCAGGCCCCAAACACCAGAGACAATTTTATAGAAGCTAATTAATTTACAAGCTTTTTTGTCTTTGGGATGTGGGAGAAAACCAGAGCACCCAGAGGAAACCCATATGGTCATAGGGAGAATGTGCAAAGTCCACACAGACAGCATTCAAAGTCCGGATCGAACCCGGATCTCTGGCACTGAGGCAGTAGCTCTACCAGCAATCGAGACTGTCGTCCAGGCTTCATTGCTGTTTCTGAAGCAGTGGTTGGGATTCAGAAATTGGATATGATAGAAGTCTGCCATTAAACTATAGATGTTAAAAGACCATAGATATTCCATGAATGGGGTAAACGTCAATGGGATCTTTTACTGTTTAAGGTTCCCTCTGAAAATTCATTGTTTTCATTCAATTTTCTTCCAGTTTCAAATAAATTGAAAGTGGGTAGAGAGAATTGTTCTTCTGCAATCGTGTTAATTCAGTGATAATGCATCATCAATGCATTTCACACATCAGCTGTAAATGTGATTTGCCTACTAATTATTACTAAATTTCATCTCCATCACGTCTTACTAGTTTTTCTTTAAATCATTGATCATCTGAGGAGTGAATTGGGCCTCCTGTCCCACTTGCGCAACTTTCACGGTGACTGCCGGCACCCGTCAAAGGTCGTTGCAGGTCCCCGAAAAATCTTCAACATGTTGAAAATCCAGCGGCGACCAGAACAAGGTACGACTCTTTGGGCGACTACTCACGACCATACAGGCTTCACCCTGCAACATGTCGCCGGGGTATCGTGTGTATGGTCGTGAGTAGTCTCCTCAGTCGCCAAAAGAGTCGTGGTGTCTTTCTCGTCACCGCTGGATTTTCAACATGGTTAAAAATTTTGGGGACCTAGTATGACGGGTGCCGACAGTCGCCGTAAAGGTCGCACAAGTGGGACAGCCCCATAAGAATTATTCAGCCTTGTTTTGTAGACCAGAGGATAAAGATTAGGTGCTAATTTGTGTTTTCTTGATGATGTAAATGAGTTTTCTGATAGTACTGTATTAAAATATGAAATCTTATTAGCAAACTGCAGTGGACTTAAGAAGTACCGTTATGGGCTAAAGTAATAGTGTTGATGTGCAATTTCAAATCAGTTACTTGTTATCTATGTTCAGCGAAGCTAATAATAAAACATGTAAATCTGCTCGAACATGAAGCCAAGCTAAACTGTTTTTTCCAATATTGTAATGTTAATTTTAATATTGACCGTGTCTTTTTTAATATTTAAAATAACAAACATGTTTAATAGACTTTGTGAAAACCATTGATAATTAGTGTAAGGATTATGATTAGTAAATCAGTATTAGTTTACCTGTCCCTTGTGTGTCATAGAACTAAATAATTGAGTATATAATCAAATATTGTGCAAATATTAATGTCCAAGACTGTTTGAGTCTCCTGATCCCCAGTGCAATTATTTTCCCTTTGTATTAATTATCTTAACAGATGACATTAATGACTTTCACTTAAAATTCTTAAGAAGGGAATCGAATGCTGTGAATGAAAATGACATTCAAATTTGCTTTTAGGAGCTGGAAATAAAATTATCTAATCGGTCTTGCATTTAACACTGTCAAAATGTTACTATATCTAGTGATTAGTGATCAATTAAATAATTCAACCTGACTTCATTGTTTTTGTTCTTGTAACATATGCAACATTTTTGCTTAATTTTTTGAAAGGGAATATTATGCTCTTCATCAAAAGACTAGACTTAAATTCCATTTATTTATAACTTGTTTTTGTAACACTAAACAGTATATTTTGTAAGCTATTGAACATCCAGCAATATACATATACCTTAATAATATGAAAACATATGAAAAAAAAACCTTCTGACTAAATTAGACTTACACTTGCAGGGTCATTTGCATTGTTTATTTGTTTATACTGCTGATAAATTAAATTTCTACTTCTAAATTTTTTTTTGCTCAAATGTGCTTTTGAAAATAATATATATGTTTGATTTGTTTGGAAAATTACTTTAGTCAGAACTTTTGCAGTTTATTTGCTGACTATTTGAAATGCAATTTTATTTCTATTTTTCCACTCTTGAAACATTTGGGCCAATTTTGTGATATAATGTCAATTGAAGTATTTAGTTCTGAATTTAATAAAATTAGAATTACCAGTCTTGTTGCAAACTTGCTTTACTACTTGAATTCAAAAGGTGCAACATTAATTATGACAGAAGAATGAATCCAATGCAAAGGCATATCATGCGTTAATACTTTTTCATGCAACCATTGTCCTTTAATATTACAATACCTATCTAAATAAAATCGTAATACACATGCATTCATTTCGGAGAATAAACTGGAAGCAATCTTAACTGTTTCTCTTTTTGCTTTACTTTATGCAAGCGTTGTCAATTATTTTTCAGAAACTTCACTCACGGATTGTAGATCTTTCATCAGGGGACCTCTTCTCCAACGCAGAGAGGAACAGGCATCCAATCAAGTCAAAAAGTACAGACACTCAAATTCACGTGGGTTCTTTTCTTTCCTTGAATTTTTCTTCTTCCTGTGAAGTAAATGTCCAGTTCTTGTGTCAAAGCTTTTTGTCCTGGTTGAAAAATAATGTCTGTCCTTAAAAACATTACCAGAGGAGCGTATTAAAAAGCACTTTAAATGTTTCATTCTAAAAATGTTTCCTGAAATGCGATACCATTTTCCTAGCTGATAGAATAAGCATAAAGTTACATTGTAGGAAAAAGAATAAATTTCAAGCCATTTCCACTAGATATGTTTTTAGTATTGATTACATCTCAGTCTCTCTGAAAAAATGGGCAGGAGCTTTTTATTAAAGTCCATGTACCACATTACTCATCATATATTTATGATATATTATGTATGAACTTTTAAAAATTCATGTACTCTGCAATATTTGACAAAGACAATGGTTTTGAGACACATAGATCTTTTTCAGTAAAGGCTTTGGTTATATATCTAGTTTAATATGAAGTCTTAAAACATGTAGAAACTAAGCCAATTTTCTAAAATATATATTACAGGTTTTGGTTTCCCGATGGCAAGGTTAAAATCAGTATTTTGCATCAGTTTGACTCCAGAGGATTTTAGAAAGCCCATGTAATGGTTAGCCATATTTAACTTTTTTTAGGCAGAACTAAATACAACTATAACTTTTAAATATAAAAAATGTACTTTTAAACAACCGTATGTACATGTTATGATTGAACTTGAAGATAGACACAAAATGCTGGAGTAACTCAGCGGGACAGGCAGCATCTCTGGAGAGAAGGAATGGGTGACGTTTCACTTATGATTGAACTTGCTTCATGACTTAAGATTCCTGCATTGATGATAACAAAATTTAACAAAACACTTCTGGCCCATGGCATAATACATTATAATGCCAGAGTCCTTCCAAAGACTAGCAAGCTGCTTGAGATTACCTACCGATTATCCTTGGAACACACTCTTTGTCGGTGTGTGCCCCCAGATTCAGTCTTCCTCACCTGGTTACTCCTAATTGTTCGGAAAGATCCAATATAGTTAGGGTCTCCCATTACATCAGTTTCACCCTAGAACTGTATTCTGTGCTTTCTTTACTTCTGAAATATCAAATATATTAATTGTAACCTATACTAAATAATTCTGAGCTAATAAGAAGTATGTAAACCTTTCTCCCTTGTACTACAGTTGTTAAAAGTTTATAATTATGTTAAAAAAACAACAAGGATATAAATTTTTAAGAAGGAACTGCAGATGCTGGAAAATCGAAGGTAGACAAAAATGCTGGAGAAACTCAACAGGTGAGGCAGCATCTATGGAGCGAAGGAAATAGGCAACATTTCGGGTCGAGACCCTTCTTCAGATATATATTTAGTTGGTTGCACTATAAATTTCAGATACATTTGGTTGCTTGCATTAAAGTTGACTTTATTTGAACCAAATTTCAGAAGCTGATTACCACTTCTCTACATTATTTTATTTTGTGTTCATTGTGCACTGGCTGGGGATATATTTCTACTTCATAATTCTTGCATTCTTGGAGAGTGAAATAAACAACATAAAAAAGTGTTACTCTTTTCATTAGAGCTGAGTTCACTTCAATCAAGCAGAAATCTTATCTGCTGAGTTATGATTGCTATCCTATTACCGAAGGCAAATATAAAGTGCCAATATGTACTAAAGCCAAGATAGTGCAGTTGTCAGTGGCATGAAGATGAATGGTATTGCAGTACAGAAGCTATTTTATGCTAAAATTGAGCTAGATAGTAAAGCCCGGTTACTGTTTTTTTCTCTCATCTTGTTTCATTTTCATGCAATTTCTATTAGGTTAATTGTTTCAACAAGCTATAACTTGGTGATTTTTTACAGTGCATACAATTTTGGGAATCATTGGGAATAATTGGCACATACGTTTGGGGATTCTGAAACAAGTAAAGACTATGAGCTATATTATACAAGTAATGCACAAGAATCATCTCATGAAAGTACTGTAATTTATTCAAACTCTGCGTATTGAGGCAGCATGAATTCATTGTTTTTTTAATCAATTGAGAGAATCCAAGCAATGAGTAAATGCTTTGAAATCCATCAACCATTGACAGGCATCAACTCCTTGGCCTAGAAATTGCTCAATACAATTTTTGGGGGATTAAAACAATGTTGTAGGTCGCACTGACACTGTTTGTGAAAGTCACATAAAGAATAAGAACTTAAATGGGAAATGGGCATTGTCTGATTTGATTGTCTAGCCCCACGCTGAAGCTTACACTGTCATTTTCAGCATAGTGTTGCGAACTGATATTTGCAAGTTTTTGCAGATGATTCAGTGCAACCATTGCAGGCAATACTTAAAGGGACAGGCCACTGTGCAGGCAGTTGGAGAAGAATGATGCATTGATGAAAGGAGTGCCAGAAGAATTGGGAAAGGCTGAGAAGGATCTGTAACAGCAGGATAGATGTACTTTGTTTATGCATCTCTTTATGATCACCCCAATGCTCCTGTGAGAAATGTTTTCCTCTGTGAGGATAGGAGTTCATTCTATTAATGCCTAGAATGCCTTCAAAATAGTTCCCCTCCACATATTCCTATGGGCTGAAAGAAAAGTAGATGACATCTCCTTCAGTATGAAGTTTGAGTGACCTCCTTAATGCAGCAGTAAGGAGCAATCTTTGAGATATGTCGAGAGCAGCAGAAGCAGCCTTGATTTACCCTGAGGCTGGGAAACTGATAGTAATCATGACCTGAGCTCCTTGAGCATATATTTTAGATTGTATTTGAGATAATATGAGGTTTGACAAAGACTGCCGCTTCAGTGCTGGCCTCTTAAATGACAATTTTCAGGGAAAACTGAGTGAAAACTGGTTATTTTGTGAATAAATAAGGCCTGTTTTTCTCACAAGAAAGCTTGAAAATCTCATTGCAAATTACTTTTGCCATTTTTGAGTAATTTGAGGAGTTGTACGCTGGCAAAAAGCAAGTACTAGGAAGACCGAAAACCCCATTTAAAAATGTGGTAATTAATTTCCTTATAGACAAAACCCAGAAATGTGTGTAGACTTGCTAAGCTGACTTGATTTCCAATAATAGTATTTTTGGAGTTTTCGAAGATATTTCTAGCGACAATTATAGTGACCAATAAAATGAAATTCACCTCTGAAAATCTAGTTCCATTAAAGCTGATCTAAATCCAATGCCACTCCTGATTTTATTTGAATTTTACTTTTTGAACCTGGGATCATTTAATGGGTTGAATTTTCTGATAATATTTGACTCTCAGTGGTAGAAACGGAGTCTTATGTTCTCAAGATGTAAGTATATAAGTGGTGAATCTGTGGAATTTATTTCCATAGAAGGCTACGGAGGCCAAGTCAATAGATATTTTCAAGGCAGAGCTAGATACATTCTTAGTACAGGTGTCAGGGTTTATGGGGAGATGGCAGATGAATGAGGTTTAGAGGGAAAGATAGACCAGCCATGAATGGTGGAGTAGACATGATGGGCCGAATGGCCTAATTCTGCTCCTATCAACATAAACCTACGAAATTGAAGTATTCCAAAATTTGGTTTTAACAAAAAACAATGGAGATGAAAGCATATTGCAAGGCCAGATGCTACTCTTGAGCATTTAGCACGTGACCTTGGATTAATTTTGACCTATTTTTTGTTTGTTCAGTAAATGTCAGTTATCAGTTTTGATAATTTAATTTAAGATTCTGAAATCAAAAGTAATTTAGATAAGTGTTTTGATCTAGACAGATCTAAACATTGTAAAGTTTCCATTTTCATTTTTATCTTAGATTAAATTTATGGAAGAATGTTCTTAGAACTCGTTGTGTAGTAGGCTCCAAATTACTCTGCCTATTTTATGCTCTTGTTAAACCACTATTTACAAATTGAATTGTGGCATTGCAGTAATAAATGGGACATCATCATATACTTATTAGAATCTTGTTAGTGTGTATATGTGTGTGTATATGTGGCTGTCTTTACATCTTCGCAAAAATATTACACAGTAACGATTACATTTGTACATATTCCGGTTGACATTTTTCCCGTCGAGGCCGGGATCACCTTATCTGAACATTTCATGCTTTATTTCTCGATTATTCCCGATTAAAAGTCTAAAAAAGTCAAAAGACTTTGAAATTAAAACCACCAGTTTCAACTGATAATGTCACAATGGCTCAGCTTGCAGAGACCAGCCTCAATTAAGATTTCATCCTATATTTGACACGTTATTCTCGATTAAAGCTTTAAAAATGACAACTTTCACAAGATTTTTACATATTCTGATTCACATTATTTCCCCTCGAGGCAGAGATCACTTTCACTGAACATTTTATGCTTTATTTCTTGACTTATTACTGATTAATTACCTTCAATTTCAAACCGACCAGCTTCAAATGATGACGTCTTTGAATTTCAAAAGGACCAGCTTCAACTGATGACGTCACAATGGCTCGACTAGCAGGGCAAGTGCAATTGGAATTTATTTTAAAGATCACTGCTGAAGAAGACAAGGGGAGTGCTAGAATCTTACATTCGGGAACGGCTTGAGTTGGAGGACCACGCCTCCCATGGGGGCTATGGGTAGCGATTGGGCGCGTTGGGGGAGCAGACCCAACGGGTCTGCATTTGGTCTAGTACAAATTAAAAATATATAGTATAGTGGTTGTTATGAGAACGAGGTTACCAACATTCACTGCTCATAAGGAGTAAATTAGATAGGAACATTGCAGCGCCTGCAAATGCTCACTTAAATGCTGGAATCAGGAATTTACTTTCCAGATTATCCTGAAGATAGACACACAAAGCTGGAGAAACTCAGCAGGACAGGCAGCATCTATGGAGAGAAGGAATAGGTGACGTTTTGGGTTGAGACCCTTCTTTCCTGCTGCTCCACAAGTTTTGCTGTGACTTGATGAGAGACTTGTTATTGAAAACATTTGGAAAATATCTCTGACATTGACTTTTTTGTTTCAGTAGTGGAGTATTATTTCTTCAGATTTTATTTATTGGAGGAGAATTAATATTTTTTCTTTTTTCTATTTCTTTCCATCCCATTTTTCTTTCTCTTTCTTTAATTTGCTTTCTAATTTATAATCTTGCATTGAATTAACTGTTTCATGAACTTGCACTACCAGGTTAAGACTTCTGATCTTACTAAGGATTTTTGAACTGATTTAAATAAGGAGAGACACCACTGCTTTTGCTGTTTGCACAGACTACAAAACCAGCCATGGAGAATGTTGCACTGTTTTGTTTCTGTGACAGCAGCCAAACTGCCCACAGAAACATTGGGGTGAACTATATCTGTAATGAACAGCATGTGTCTTTGTTCAGTGCCAGCTGTCAAACCTGGCCTTTTCAGTGGTATCTGTGAACCACAACTGTAAATAACTCAAGTAATAGAATTTGTTTCACCGTTTTATAACTGAATATAAACACAAGGGAAAATAATAAACTGAAGCAGTACAAAGACTCATCTGTAAGAACACAACTATATCAATGATCTTTGTAATTAGAGCTGTCATTGTTCTGCGGCAATACAATCTCTTCTTGAGTCTTCTCCAGAAACAGATGCATTCCTCTGAGTTTTTAGTTACTTTTTCTTTTTCCATCTTTGTTTCCTGATCAGCATGTTTGACATATTTTATTGTAATACCATTCCTTGCAAAGTATGCGAAAATAGATTTTACCTTTCAAGCGATTTTTCAGAAATACAGGTCTTCTTCTTTCGTGTCCATCTTGTTACAAATGTAAGCTCTGTATTGCATTGCAGCAGTTTGAGACAGGTTACTTTAGTTTGGGAAGCAGTCAGGCAGAACTGCTTTTACATTGCCTGACTCCAGCCCGAATGAAATGATAACAGGGGTTTTCAGCAGCGAGTTACACAAGTGACTGAATATAAGTTTCACCAAACAGTTAAAATGTGCATGGCATAATATGGAAGTTCAAAAACTTATTTGAAGCCAGACAAAGCGAGGTGGAATAGTAAAGTGCTCTGGGCCTCTGCACTTTGCAGCTGAGATAGTGGGACATATGTCAGAGACACTGTATCTCCCGGAGTCTCAGTTCACTCCCTCGGGATAGGCTGCTGATTTACACGATTACTGGGAATTGATTTTTGACTGCACACTTTTGCTGAACTGAGAGTGGGAATATGGCTGAGTGGAGAAATATTAACTCGCTTTTTCAAAAAAAAATGTCCTCAGTTCCTCCACCTTTTATTTTGTATTCAACCCAAAATTATTTTGACAAGCAGAAAAATGTTACTGAGAATGCTGAAATCGATGACATCAGTATGTTTTAAGTGTTATTTGCTCAAAAATTGAACCTTATTTTTGATGGATGACCAACAGAAGTTAGGAAAACAAGATCCCAATTGTATCATGTTGCACCCTGTATTCTATGCAGAGAGAAAATATGCACTGTAAGCATTTCTAGATTGCTGTGGTCTAGCCTGCTTAACTAGTGATAGGTGTGGTTTCAATTGTTGGCTTATTACACTTTCAATCATAGCTTTTCCCAAGCAACAATTATTTTTTCTCTGGGTAATCTGGGACTTCTGGCTACTCTCTCGGGAAAATTTGTCTTTTTTTACCTATTTTCTTAATTTTTGTGAGGAAGTTAATAAGTATGCTAAGAGATTACAATCGGATTACTTGAAGTATTTTGGTAACATTCATCACAATCAAGGTACTGAAGTGCCTTGGCTGTTTTCTCTCAGCTGAACTTGAGATGTCAGGTTCTCTTATACAATTTCTATTTCACGAGATACCCTTCCCCCTGAGCTCCACCTCAAGCTGTTGAATGGTCTGCACAGGGCTGACTCTTCATACTTGGAAATCTCTATGCTAACAGATCTTTCCAAGCCGTCTCTTGGACATTTACCGTGGTGCGCTCTGCACTGCACATAAGTATCAAGTAATTGTCAAATTTTATGTCTGCAAGAGATAATCTATTTAATAACATCCTGCTCAGCTTCAGGATTTTTCGCTGAGTGCCAAATTCTGCCATTTGCAGGCTTTGCCAATGACGTCCGTGCATTTATTAAGATTAGCCACAACAACCTCCTGGCTGCCATGAAAAGAAAGGGTTTGCTCCCAATTAATGATTAAACAGCATCTTATCTCTGAAATATCCATATGCAATGTTTCAACTGAGAATTAATTTAATTGTAAGTGCTTTCATGCTAAAATATCATTTTAAGTCTCCAAGGGCACCTACATGTTGTACAGCTTGGTGACGTTCTTCATGGTACAGTGTAAATCCCAGTGTATAAACTGTTAGGATAAAGTTACGGGGGGGGGGGGGGCTTCCCATTCGGAGACATAGATTAGCTGGGTCTTTGTCCCCCAGGAAGCCTCATTGCAACAGAGGAGTACCCTTGGTCTGCACCTGCTACAGCATCAAGCTTTATCAATGTGAAAGGATGATTGTTGATGTATTCTTTCATTAGATAAATCACAGTGGCAGAACATATTCCCCTATGCTTGCATCCTGATACCAGCAAAGTCAATTATTCCAGCCATGCAACAAACAATCTGCTGGAGGAACAGTGAGTTGAGCAGCATCTGTGAAGGGAAATGTAGAGTCAATGTTTTGGGGTGTCGTGTCCGTTCATCTGGGAAAGAGTAGAGGGGAGAAAGAGAGTTTAAAGAGGAGAGAGAGAGAGAGAGAGAGAGAGGTGGGGTGCAAGCTGGCCAGGTGATGTGGATCTGGTGATGAGTCTGGTGGAGGAAAGGAGGGTGGCTACAGCTATGTTTGGGAGGTGATAATGAGGGAACAAAGGACTCCAGAAGAAATCATCTGATAGAAAAGGAAGGACAAGCATTGAACCAAATAAGAGAGGTGGGGTGGTCGGTTGTGAACCATGGAGGGAGGCGATCCAGTGGGGGGAGCATGTAGAGATTCCAGCCAAACATCTCAATAGGTCAAGCAAACACCCACTTTCCCACATCTCCAGTCTCCACCACCATCCCATGCACTGCAGCATCATACGCCAGTTTCTAGCTCTTACGCTATCACATTTAGACATTGAAGAAAAATAACCGGTTGCTGCCTTTCCAGATCTTGCATCTAAGATGTCCCTGCTGGATAATGCCTTCTCTGAACCTCTAGCCTATTTAAATTGAGGGAGAGAAATCCATTGGGCACCAGTATAGAGCCCCATGCAGCCAAGCGCAAGCCAAAACGATTTTGATATAAATCTTCGCAACATAGTATATTTTTCTTCGGTATCATAAAAAACATCATGATCCACACCGAAGAGTCAGTTACTGCACCCCAGGCTGTTCTGTCATCCTTGTCATGCGAATCTTATATTAAAATATCTATGACAAAGTCCACAGGCCAATCCTAGAAGTAGGTTACATTGAGTGAGCATTAAATTAATTTCAGATATTTTAATATCTGGATGAATGTTTTTTTTTTAGATTTCACAGTAGCCTAAAGTATGCCAAATTGGTCTTCTCAGGGAAAGCAGAGAAACTTCAAAGTATTAAGAAACACAAATGCTTAACATTTGAAACAAATTCAGAAACAACTAGAAAATGCTATATCAGAGGATATCAACAACATGTACAGGAAGCTGTACATGAAGTTTCTAATCTAACAAAGAAACTTGCGGTGTTTCATGGGATTCTGGTCGAAACATTGATGCTGACCTTTATAATAGGTTAGATGACCTATTTGGATACAGAAGATATAGACTGGAAGGCTGCTCAGGAGTACATTGAAATAAACAAATCTAGTAACAACAAAGAAATGCCAAAGCTGGTAAAGTTACTGCCTCTCAGCACTGGAGACCCAGATTTGATCCTGACTTCAGGTGCTGTCTGTGTGGAGTTTGCATGTTTTCCCTATGGCCATATGGGTTTACTTCGGGTGATCCAGTTTTCTTCCACAGTCACAAAAACGTGCAGATTTGTAGGTATTTGGCCTCTGTAAATTGCTCATTGTGTGTAGGGAACGGAAACGAAAGTGCGATAGCATAGAAGTAGTGAATGGGTGATCGATGGTTGGCGTGGACTCAGTAAGCCAAAGGGCTAGTTTCCATGCTGTATCTTTCAATCAATTCAATCAATCAAAAAAATTATAGATTAGCAAAGGTTGAACTTAGTGTTGGCACACACTTAGTATTGTGTGTGAGGCCCAGTTTGTCAACATTGAGTCCACATTGCCACACAATGTGGAAACCGTATCTGCCCGACCCTAACCCACTGCTCTCTGTGTGAAAATACAGTTTAGGTGCAGACAGTTGGCCTGAATAGGGAGAGAGTCTATGGCTTGCCACAGACTGACCTATCTAATGTTAAGAAGATCCAACATGAGACAGAAAGAGAAAACTAATCAAGTCAGGCCAGACCCCAGAATGTGGACCATGCACTCCCTCTACTCAATCACAGCAGCCCATAAGATGCCCAAACAGAGGGGGCAATTTAGTTTTAAGCAATAAAGCTTGGAAGGTGGGAGGAATTAATGGGCAAGCACTTCTTGTGGTAGCAATGATATATCAGACCTAGAACAAGAGATTGAACATTCTCCCAGAGACAGTGTGGGGTTTCTCTGGGTGCTCCGGTTTCCTCCCACATTCTAAAGACATGCAGATTTGTAGGTTACTTTGCCTTTAATTGTAATTCGTCCCTGTATAGGATGCAACACTGGGATAACATAGAACTAGTGTGCAGGTGATTGGTGTTCGACGTGGAGTTAGTGGGTCAAAGGACCATTCTGTTTCTCTAAACTAAAAACTCTGCTTTTCTTTCCACAGATGTTGCCTAAGTGATTTCCTCACTTTGTCTCTTTTGTTATTGAGCACATTTTACTAATCAGTTACTGTTCGAGAACCGAACGTTTCTGTTTTTCAGTAGGGTGTCTTGGTGATCAGCAATATAATTCAGAAAATGGGAACAAAGGTCATTGAAATCTGTTCATACTTAAGTTGTAACATATTTACAAATTGTGTCACGATCCACACTCATAGTGTTAATGGTTTTTTTTGCTTGCTTCCCCATGTGATGTTTTGTCTGATTCTCTCAGGTTAAGCTAAAAAAAAAAATAATAATAATTAAGTTAAATTAAGGATGGAATGATTTGCCATTTATTTAATAGAGTAGAATCAGACATAAATAGAGAAAGAAAAGATGAGGAATTGGTCTTGAGTTGGTAAGATAAACTATAAAGATTAATGCGACTTTCATTTGTAACATGAAATGAAAAGAGGTTCCTCAAAACCTTGCCTCAAACCGAAAGAGGTTCATGCATTAGAAGTGACAGATCAACTGAAAATGTAGGCAAAAAGTTTATACGTTAACTATGTATGAGGGGAGCAGCAGTTGCAGTGTGACAAGTATTCCACTTTTGTATTAACAGGAAGCTCATCCAAACACACCATCAAACGTATCTGTTTTAAGATGTCAGAGTCAATTAAATCTGACAGTACCTAGCCAACTTTATCCCAGGAGCAGCTGTAGCAGCAGTGAACTCTCTATTTCAAGTGCCTGCAGTGAACATTCAAGTGGCTCCTATACTTGGAATGAAGGAAGGACATGCAGTAAGAGGGTACAGTTTGAGTCCTATTAACGAAACTTCATTTGACAACTGTCTTTCAGGAATGTCATTGCAGTCAGCTGATAATAAAAAATTCTACAGGCCAATTTTAAGACTAATAGGCCAATAATTCTTAAAGATTGACACTCATTAGCACAACTACAGCAGAATGAAACTGTTGCCTACCTGACTGCTGGCTGGCGAGCTGGTCCTAAATTTCAGTGACGGGACTATCTACGTGGCCAAAGGCTATAAAATTACATTGATACCACCCATCTTGAACCTCTGGTGGAATGTCGGACTGGTATTGTATCACTCCAACAGCAGAGATGAGGCCCAAGAACACTGAAAAATATATATATTTCCTAGTTTTGTACTCACAGTGAAGTGAACTGAATCTGGTAAGGTTCTTTATTCAAGAAAGTGCATCCTGTTATTGGATAGAAAATCAACTTACCACTTCCCCAGCCAAGCAAATAGCTACAAATGAAAGATAGAATCAAATCCCAGTAGAAACAAATTTTGTCCCAAATTCTGTCCATTGATGCACGTTATCTTTTTTCCAGATTTGATCTCCCAAGGAATTTTAATGTTGATTTATTGAAACACAAAATAAATGAAAGCATAAAAGTTACAGTACATCATTACACAGACCCCTACTGATAATGAGAATGCAAGAAAATGCTTTGTCTGTCCATGATAGGCTACTAGCATAATCAAGGACTAGTCTCATCACAGACACTCCCTCTTCTCCCCTCTCCTGTCAGGCAAGAGGTACAGAAGTGGAAACACACATCTCCAGATTCAGGAACAATTTCTTTCTAGCTGTTATCAGGCAACTGAACCATCCTGACACCAACTAGAGAGTGGTCCTGACCTAACATCTCCTCATTGGAGACCCTCAGACCATTTTTAATCAGACTTTACTGGACTTGATCTTGCACCAAATGTTATTCCCTATATCCTGTATCTGTACACTGTGGACTGCTTGATTGTAATCGTACAGTCTTTCCACTGACTGGGTAGCACGCAGTGAAAAGCTTTTCACAGTACCTCATTTGTACAATTCCTTTGTATTTGATAGACAAGAAAATTACTAGATATGAGTGTTCTTAAATATAATTTATTCAGAACACTTGAATCAGTACCCCTGGTGAAATATGTATCTGAATTATTCCTAAATGTTGCTTTCTTTTCACTTGTAGTCGTCTCTAAACTGGGAAACAAGACTCAGCATTGGCTCCTCACTTCCCAGCAACCTATCCAGTCCTGCAGAAGAACTACCTCCCACTCGAGAAAAAGAAAGCCATATCCTGGAAGGATTAAAGAAGCTTCAAAAGAAAAAGTCTTTCTCAGAACCACCTTCAATCATGTCAAAGTGGGCTTACAAGGATTGTATGAACTCCAATGAAGGAATTTACTCACTTGGCCTAAGATGCCGGAATCGCAATAAGAACAAGAATCAAATGCCTTTCAAGGCTACCAATAAAGCATTGTGCTTTGACCAAACAAAACGATTTGAGTATGATTCCGATTCACATGATGATGCAGATGATGACTGCACAGCAATTATAATAAAGGAAGTGCCAAGTAAAGACTGCAAGTCATTTTGTAAAAAACTAAAGCACAGTATTTCTGATAGTCTGTTTGATTGGGATCGCAATGTTTCAGAAAGGCTCACACGTTTAAGCTCAAGAGAAAAGCCTGAAAAGCTGACTAGTTTTGTCACCAGCATTCAGTCAAGTGATACGCTTTGCACAAGCAACAAGTTACCTGTGTCGAAACTGCAGTTTAATTCTACCAAACTGCACTATAAAGATGTAACTATCCAATTATCTGACACAGAAGATATTGAGATTTTGGATGAACTGCAACTGGAAAGCAGAGACAAAAGAAATTCCTCTGAACTTGTATCAAGTTTGTTAACTGACAAACAATTGGTAAGTCATGCAAATCCATTCAGTTGCAAAAAAACCTTATTCTCATCTGCAGATAAAGATGAAGGCCATTTTTCACCTTGCTTTGACAATAATCCGGAGACTTCGAATCTACTGAAAGATAACTGTCAAGCAACCAAGTTTGTGAAAACGTCATCTGAAGAATGCATCACAATAGTGTTTGATGCTGAGGATGGCCAGCCAATTAGGTTTAATTCCCAGCAGACAGCGAGTGTCACTGTGTCTTCAAATCAAATTTCTCATCCAAATGCTTTAGATGGGAATTGCCAGCAAACTGTTTTTGCTGTAGAAGACACTGGACTGGTGCATCAAGGACTGATCTCTTGTCAAAGAGGAAGTGATGCAAGGAATTATACAGTTTTAGAGTCACTTCAAGGTCACGTAAAGCAAAATCCTTCAGAAGATCCAAAAGACGAGAAGAAAACATTAAATTCCATTGTTCATACTGATTCTGTAAGCTGTGAAAGGTCATTGTCACAACACAGTCCACAACAACAAAAAACATTGAAGCCAACTTGTCACACACCTCATAAATCAAATTGTTTAGCTTCTCCTTCTATTCTAAAGCCACATCTAACCAAAATACCCAATAAAGGGAAAAGCACATCACAAAATTCCTGTAAAGGAAACAGAAGTGAAACCCCTAATTCACCTCCGACACCTGTTTCTCTTCACCAAAACAAGTCTCCACCATCGTCAGCTGTGAAATTTTCCAAATATTTAAAAATGCCAAACATTAGTATTAATAGTGGTTTGAAAAATGATAACAACATTCCGAAATGTAGTTCACCTCATGCACAGAGCTCCAAGATTACATTGTGTAATGAAACAGCAAAGAGCCATTCTGGGATTGTACAAGGGTCTTTATTTTTCAAAAAGCCTATGGCAGATCATGGAGAACAGCCCACAAGAGATAAACATGATAGTTTGGTGTTGGAGGAAATAAAATCTCTATCACCTCCACTTCCACCGGGGAGATCCACTTCATTGCTATTCAGACCAAGTTGTGAACATTCGCTGAATATGATTGTAAAATCTGAAACCATCGTATCTGTCGACGCAGATAAAACCACACCCGCATGTTCATCTTTACAGCCATTGGGAATTACTGGTGTGTTGCCCTCTGCCCAATTGACAAAAGAAGCACAAAACCAGAAGTCCCCAGCAGCATCTGATTTGAGCAGCTCCCACCATGAAAAAGCTGCATTGCAAAACTCAGCACAACAGTCACAGCAGTCAAATTACACCTCAAAAGATTTGACTAGGATCTCTTCAGAAAAAAAATCCCAGAAAATAAATTGCCCAAATACCTCTTCATCAATGCACATTCAGCCTTGTCCTCAAGCAGCTGCTAAAATGATTAGAGGTTTAACATGCAACCAAAAGGATCCCTCTCCACAAAACAAATGTATTGCCAAAACAGGACAGTTATGTGAAAATGATTTGACAACACAATGCACACCACTGTCAGCTTCATCAGAGTGCCATGTACCAAGTATAAATGAACCTTCAGCTCATCCACAGCATTGCCAATCTTCATCTGTTTCCAGTGGTAAGCAGGCAATCCTTTCATGCTTTGAAGAAAAAAAAGCCAAAACTCGTATTCCTGTGGGGCTAAAAGGTTTCTTGAAATCCCCCCCATTATTGAGAAAGAGCTCAACAGTACCTGGGAAGCTTGAGAAAGACAGTATTAATATCTACTCTAAAGGAAATGATATTCAAGGAAAATCTGGTCAAGTTGATGCAACTGAAAGTATTGAAACTTTGGAACAATCAGGTTCAGTGGTTAGTTATGAGAACAAAAGTGACCTTCAGGATGTCCCTGTTGTAAAAATAGGTTTTCCTGCAGAACTTGACAGTGAAATGAAATATTGCAGAGACATCGCAGATGGGAATGATGTTAACAACATGGAAATTAAAGCTTTTAAGAGGTCAATATCAGTTAATAGCAAACCTTATCTTAAGCCTGCTCTAGGCATGAACGGTGCTAAAGCACGAAGCCAGAGTTTTAGCAATCAGACTGGGGGAAAAACTTGTGTTTCACCAGTGGATGGGCCAGGAAAAATGAGAACACAAATAATTACAAATACAACTGACAGAGGTAATTCTTTGACAAGGCAGATCTCAACCAATACAGCAGATGCAATGCAAACTAAACCAGTTTGTGGCTCTTCAGCTCCTCAAAGCCCTTCACATTCTCCAAGATCTGTCGATGTTTCATATACACGACAGGTGTCTAATGGAAGTATAAGTAGCTCGAGTAGTCTTCATAGCAGTCCGAGTAAATTACCCTGTCGAACTCCACCAAAGGGGGAAAGCCAGCTTAGTACTTTAAAGTGTACTGGCAATCAGTCACCACCTCAGAAAGAAACTAGAAGCCTACCTCTCAGCAATAGATCAAGTGAGAATAAGTCAAAACAAACACCACAAAAAATGAAAAATGGAATGCTGTCTGAATATGAGCCTCAATCGTCACCGACTATGTCTTCTGCAGATAAGCCATGCATGTTACATGGTCCCTCTGAAATTAATATGGCAAAAATTGTTAAGAAACAAGAAAATCTTTCCAAAAGGCCTGAAATTGCTGACAAGGTATTCATTCCTCCTCCAGTTTCTGAAACACAGTGTAGCATTGAAGCAAAAGTCATGTTGGGAATTCAAGAAAATATGCAGAAGGTACAAGGAAGGGACAAGGTTCAAGTATCAGAGACTAAGCAGAAGACTGGACCTTCAATAGCCAAGTGGTTTGGGTTCCGAAAAAGCAAGTTGCCAGCTCCTAACAACAAAATGTCAGATTCCAAGTCCAAAGATGAAAAAAAAGTTACCAAAAGTGGAGCTAGTTCTGGAATCAAGCAAACAAAATTAGACAAAAGAAAGGACAAAAGAAAAAATGAAAAAGGATGTCAAAGGGAGAATGATGTCACAAAAAGAGATGCCTGTTGTGTCACAAAGTCAGAAAGCGATTATCCAAGTAGAGGGTCTGAGTTTACATGCCAGGAAGCACACCACAGTAGGAAAATAAGTCTTATGTCCAAGCACCAAGGTTGTAAGGATCATAACATTCCAACAAAAGAGTCAACAAATGATCACTTCATGCAAGAACTCCTACACAGGTAACAATCATATTAAATGTAGCCTCTGTATGTTTGATAACCCATCTTTTCATGATGTTAAGATATTATTTATCATTGGCCATTCTTTATTTCAACTCTGTAATCTTATGTATAACAATGAATTTTAGAATAATACTTCAAACAATTGCAATCTATATTGGCATCAACGTTTGTCAATGGTGTTGATATCTGCATCCTGCCATGCAACAACTAAAGCTTGGTACTCTCTGTCTGACCATTGAAATGCACTGAATGATTAGAAGTTGCTGTATTTTCTCAGCAGATGGAACTAAACTCACCATAGCAATCAAAGTTAATTCTATTTAATTTAAGTACCAATTTTACCATTGATAAGTGATAGATAAATTATAAATGGTAATGGAAATGAAAATTATAACAATAGAAATTACATTTATAACACAGATTTACTTTTTCATTATTAGATATCTTATTTCTAAGCTTTCTTTTGTCCTCCCTTTGCCACTTTTTTTTCTTTATCTGACATGATACTGAGTTTGTTCATTAATTTGTACCTCCTTCCCAGTCTTTTCTCTGCTTATTCCCCAATCCTTCAATCTGATTTTCTTGCTGAAAGCACAATTGTTTCTTCTGTGTCACTCAGAGTCTCACCTTTACTTATGCTACAATGTAAGCAGCTCACACTTTCAACAATCTCCCATGCAAAACCAAACTAAAAATGTAAATGAGCAGGAAAAGATAAAACTCATAGACGGTACAGTCAGTGGCATCCTCATTTAAAAAAAATCTGGCTATTCTAAACATAATATTTGGTTCCAAGGATCTTCGTTTTTCATGGATTTCAATGATTTGATGTTCATGCAAGCCTGATAGAATATATTTTATTTGCTTATACTTTGACAAATTCAAATGACGTTATGTCCTCATTATAAAATGAAATCAACTTTACTAATCTCATTGCTCCATATTTTCTTCTTTAAAGTTGGATTCAATTGATGTATTTCTTCTTCCTCAAGTATCATAATCATATATTGATAACAGTACAGAATGAGGCCATTCTGCCCTTCAAGTTCATGCTGATTCATTCAAGAGTGATATGGTGGTCTCATGCCATTCCACTTTAATTGTGTTCCGTGATTTTATTTTCAATTCACTTCAGAAATACGCAATTGAATCTCACTTCACTACCTTTTTTGGCAATGAAATCTGGATGTAACTATTGAGTGTTTTGTTTCTCTGAATTGCTCTTGGCTCTATTACCAAATAACCTGTTTTTTACAGACAGTTTCACTTAGTCTGTATTTTATTTAAAGATTTGTAAAAAATGGTTAAAATTAATGGCAGTGAAATTATAATTATTAAATTAGTACAGTCAATCTATTAAAGTGGGTTATTCACTGAAGTCCCACAACATTCAAACTTCTACACAGAAACACATGTGAATATTTTTAACTCAGATTGCAACAGGCAGACTATATTAAAGCAAAGTCAAAAGCATTTATCATTCAAGTCTGGAGACGGAAATATACAACAGGGTTACTTATAACATTAAAGTAGAATGAGCAATTGACTGATTGAGGAAGAATGGTCTAATTCATCAGAGGAATCACTTTTACCTGCAGAGTTGATAAGAAGGCTGCTCATCAGAAGGAAAATGGATCAAATCATGTTTCCTGCAGGAACGTTTCTAAGGGCAACTCCCATGGCTCTGCATTTCCTAGCAACTCTCTCAGTATTCAGGCAGACCACGGAAAGAATTATGAAATGAAACCACCCACAGAGATTCAAAATGAAATTCATGTAAGTTTGAGCTCTTTCAGTGTGATATTCTAATAAAAGAAAAGAGTTGTAAATAATCTATCCCAGAGTGATTGTGATGAAAATGACTTTACTAAATTTCAATTCAATACACTTGCAGTTAAGATGTTATCCCAATAAACGCCTTTGGCATAATGACCCTGAAATTGGATATTAACTAATCAAGCAGTATAAATACAGTGGAGAAGAGATCAGCTGTTTGATAAGGCCACAGACCTCATCCGATTTCTAGTGTGGTAATATCCTTCGCTAGGCAACCCAGTTATAGCAATATCTTAAAGATAGCCCCTGTCCTGAATGTTACATTAGTGTAGTATTAGAATGCTCGAAGATACAGAAAAGTGTTAAAATAGATAAAAGAAATGGAAGTGTCAAATGCTTTAAGGGACATGTTAATAATTGTTCCAGCATCTTTTATTTTTTATTCTATTTCTAATAGCGGTTTTGCCTCAAATCAGCATTATTAATGTAATACTATGTAAGAGGTTCTGATGTTAAACATTTCACTTGGGTTGAATAAATAAATCAGGCAGGAAGCACAATGAGCTTTAACACACCTCTATTATACATCTCAACTACAATTTAATATATAGGACAATTGTTATTCATGCTAGTCCCAAATGATTGTTCAGGTCACCCACGAGTCATAGACGTACTTTGGCAGTTAGGTTCACAAGGTCACCCAACTTCAGTTGTTTTAAGTCATAGACTAATATAGCATGGAAACAGGCTTATTGGCCCATCGATTTCGTGTCAACAATCAAGCACCCATTCTTTACATTAATCCTTTCCTAATCTATTTTATTTCCCCTACATTCCCCACAACTGTGTTGTCCTCCGCTGCTACTTCCCCTTCTCCCTTCTCCCTTTCAACCCTTCTCCCCTTCTCCCTTTCCCCTCTCTTTTTCCCTTCCCCCTCCCCCTCCCCACTCCCATCCAGATTCTACCATTCTTCCAAATAGTAGGGGCAATTTGCAGTGGCCATACAATATGACATTTTTGGAATCTGGAGGGAAACCAGAGAACCCCTAGGGGATCCACGGAGTCATAGTGCGAAAGTGCACACTCTGCACATGCAGTGCCATGTCACACCTGACCTCCAGGGAAAGCAAAGCTGTGCGGTACAGCCAAAGAATATTGTCTCAGCATTCCTGAGAAAATTTGCATCAGGAATAGAACATGAATACTCAACTGTTAACAAGGTGTTTCCAAACCGTCCTTGAACTAGCGCATATCCACACAATCCAGGCTCTGTGTTCAGGGCCGGATTTAGATAGAGAGAGGCCCTAGGCTGTTCCACTTGTGAGGCCCCTCCAAATCGCCCACCCCCACAACTAGAGGAAGATGGTCCACGAGATTGACACCAATTTGCAGCCTAGTGTGGCCAATGAGATAAGAGGCTGGAAAGCTGCGCTTATTTATTTATTTATTTATTTATTGCCAGCGCTAGTGTCGAGTTATCGGCTTAAAACACTATTATTCTGAAATGGAGGGCAAGGAAAAATTACGGAAGGGTTGTTTAGAGACTAAACTGCTTTGTAACAGCATATGTAAGAAAGGCCTATGACAGTGTCAAAAATATTATTAACCTTACAGGGCTCTCACTTAATTTTTTTTTTCTGTTGTCAGCCGGGCAACCTTGGCAGCTTTTTAAGTTGCCAAATGACAGTTTAGGTGGTCATTTAAGACAGTTTTCATGACACGTGCGATAATGTGCTCGGACGAAGTGCGTAGTTACCAGTCGGAATTATGCTCAATGAAGCATTCACATATTATTTCTGCTTCAAATAAACATAGAAACATAGAAAATAGGTGCAGGAGGAGGCCATTCGGCCCTTCGAGCCAGCACTGCCATTCATTGCGATCATGGCTGATCGTCCGCTATCAATAACTCGTGCCTGCCTTCTCCCCATATCCCTTGACTCCACTAGCCCCTAGAGCTCTATCTAACTCTCTCTTAAATCCATCCAGTGACTTGGCCTCCACTGCCCTCTGTGGCAGGGAATTCCACAAATTTTCTCACCTCAGTCTTAAATGACCTCCCCTTTATTCTAAGACTGTGGCCCCTGGTTCTGGTTCCTGCATCTAGCTTATCCAGTCCTTTTATAATTGTATATGTTTCTATAAGATCCCCCCTAAACTCCAGTGAATACAAGCCTAGTCTTTTCAATCTTTCCTCATATGTCAGTCCCGCCATCCCAGGGATCAATCTCGTGAACCTACGCTGCACTGCCTCAATCACAAGGATGTCCTTCCTCAAATTAGGAGACCAAAACTGTACACAATACTCCAGATGTGGTCTCACCAGAGCCCTAAGCAACTGCAGAAGAACCTCTTTACTCCTATACTGAAATCCTCTTGTTATGAAGGCCAACATTCCATTAGCTTTCTTCACTGCCCAAAAGTCACAAACTAAACATATTCACCAATCAAGACATGATATATACCACAATGACATACAGAAAAAATTATAATACAGTATCTCAGCTCTTTTTACACATTGCAATGAATGCAATTTCTATTATTTCTTTCCACATCCAAACAAAAATGTGGTTGGATTATTCAGCGTATGATCAACCTTGGTGAGACCAAGCGCAGGCTTGGTGATCACTTCGCACAACACCTCCACTCAGTTTGCAATAACCAACCTGCTCTCCCGGTGGCTCAACACTTCAACTCCCCCTCCCATTCCGAATCCGACCTTTCTGTCCTGGGCTATCCTCCATGGCCAGAGTGAGGCCCACCACATATTGGAGGAGCAGCACCTCATATTTGCTTGGGTAGTTTACACCCCAGTGCTATGAACATTGGCTTCTCTATTTTCAGGTAGTCCTTGATTTCTCCCTCCTTCCCCTCCCATTCCCAGCTCTCCCACAGCCTACTGTCTCCGCCTCTTCCTTTATTTTTCGTGTCCCCCCGCCCGACATCAATCTGAAGAAGGATCTCGACCCGAAACGTTGCCTATTCCTTCGCTCCATAGATGCTGCCTTACCTGCTGATTTTCTCCAGCTTTTTTGTCTACCAATGGGATCCCACCACTGGCCACATCTTCCCATCTCCTCCCCCGTAGGCTTTTCGCAGAAACCGCTCCCTCAGTAACTCCCTGGTCAATTCAAACCTTCCCACCCAAACCACCCCCTCTCCTGGCACTTTCCCTTGCAACCAAAGGAAATGCTACACTTATCTCTTTACCTCCCCCCTTGACTCCATTCAAGGACCCAAGCAGTCTTTCCAGGTGTGACAGAGGTTCACCTGCACCTCCTCCAATCTCATCTATTGCATCCGTTGCTCTAGGTGTTTGCTGCTCTATATCGGTGAGACCAAGCGAAGGATTGGCGACCGCTTCGCCCAACACCTCCGCTCGGTTCACAATAACCAACCTGATCTCCTGGTGGCTCAACACTTCAACTGCCCCTCCCATTCCGAATCCGACCTTTCTGTCCTGGGCCTCTTCCATGGCCAGAGTGAGGCCCACCGTAAATTGGAGGAGCAGCACTTCATATTTTGCTTAGGCAGTTTACACCCCAGTGGTATGAACATTGACTTCTTCAATTTCAGGTAGACCCTGCTTTCTCCTCCCCTTCCCAGCTCTCCCTCAGCCCACTGTCTCAGCCTCTTCCTTTCTTCTTCCCATTCCCCCCTCCCTCTCATCAGTCTGAAGAAGGGTCTCGACCCGAAACGTCGCCTATTTCCTTCGCCTCACCCGCTGAGCTTCACCAGCATTTTTGTCCACCCATTCACACAAGTTATGTTATCCCACTTTCCTCACCCACTCCCTACACATTAGGGGCAATTTTACAGAGACAAGTTAACCTTCAAAGCCAACGCGTCTTTGGGATGTGGGAGGAAACCCACACGCTGGCAGGGAGAATGTGCAAATTCAACACAGACAGTGCCCGAGGACAGGATCGAACACAGATCTCTGGTGCGTGAGGCAGCAGGTCTACCAGCTGTGCCACTATATTTTGTTTTCCAACACACACAAATGTATACGTTGATAACTTTGGTTACTAAAAAAATGAAAATATCCATTTTCAGTCTTAAATCTGGAAGTGACGTAATAATCCCGCTTTACTGCTACTGTATGTTTTAATTCAGTTCAAGACTATAGGGCAAAACATTGGCCATAAAGTAGCTCTCAAGAGAGAGCTAGATAGGGCTCTTAAAGATAGCGGAGTCAAGGGATATGGGGAGAAGGCAGGAATGGGGTACTGATTGGGGATGATCAGCCATGATCACATTGAATGGCTGGCTCAAAGGGCCGAATGGCCTAATTCAGCACCTATTGTCTATTGTCTATTACCCTTGAGTTCCTCCAGCCATTTGCTTTTTTTTACTTCAGTGTCCAGTATTTGCAGTTTCTTGCACCTCTAGTAATGAAATGCATACAATTTTCTTAAAAGTGCAATATATGCTGCTAATTTACAAACAAACTATGGAAGTTTACAGACCCTAGTCTTTGGGTCAGCATTTCAAGCAACAATAGCTGATTTCATTTTTCTTGGGATACAACCTTTTGTCAGGTAATACAAATTTTGATGTCCAAAATAGATTTAAGTTTCAAAATCACCTGTGACATTGAATAAGTGAGTTCAGTATTCCGAAAAATGCAACGAATCATGGGATTTGTCAAAGGTCATTCAAGGGGAAAAAAAGCGAACGGGGGTGCCAGGCAGTGGGAGAGAGGGGGCAGATGCGTGTGGGAGACAGGGAGAGACTGGACTGGCGTAGAGACGGTGAGAGGTGGGAGAGAGAAGGGGGTGAAAGACGTGTGTGGGGAGACAAGAGAGAGGTTTCAGTTGGACAGACAGCCACTGGTAAAGCCATGGCTTCTAGGAGAGTCGAGAAAATGTCCTCAATCGAGAGATTGCAACTTCAGAACCCCTTTGTCTTGACTGCACGGCTTTATTCCAAAGCCAAGGAGTGCACAGAGAGGCAGCAATGAGATAAAAGTCATTGCAACTGACACCTCTACTCCCCGCATTGGGCACTGCCTCCGTGACCCCGCTGCTCGTCGACGGCTGGCTAAGATTCCAGTGCATCGCCGATGCCTCACATGAGCTCCTGATCCCCCGCCGCTTGTCCGGATAATGTGACCGACGTTGGCTGAGCTGAAGATGGGATCCAACCACTTTCACGGTGTACGGCGAGGAAGAGGGCACTCAGTTCACTCAACGCAAACTTTAGGTCATTTGTTCCTTGTGCCTGCGGAAATCCCCGATCCATCCCAACCATGGCGCAGAAGTCTAATGTGTAGGAAGACTGAAGGAGGGTCTTCTATCCAGAGGTGCTTCCTGTCCTGCTGAGTTACTCCTGCATTTTGCGTCTTCGGTACAAAAGTGCAAGGTGCCTTAAACTATCTGAAACGGAACCCACCAAATGCCCTTCAACATTAAGGCACTGTGAGGTTGTGGTTGAGAATTGTGAGGAATTGTAAGCAGCGAGGGGGAAGGTGAAAAACAAAGTGCTGGAGGATATCAGTGGGTCAGGCACACATCTGTGAAGAGAGGACAGACTATGTTTCAGTCATGACCTTTCTTCAGATCAGGAAGAAGGTAACTTCAGCAGAGCGATGCCTTTGCAATTCCCCAAATAAACAGAACCGATAAAAACATTTCTGTAGGAAGGAACTACAGATGCTGGTTTACACTGAAGTTAGGCACAAAAAGCTTAAGTAACTCAGCTGCCGAGAATGTTTATCTCCAGTGACCTATGACCTGGGCATACACTGTTGAAATACCAAACTCATAACAGCTATACAATCTTACCTTCAGATTTATTTCTTGGCTCTTACTGTATGATATCTTTGTCTGTTGTCTTTACTTGCAGAGAGAGTTGCAAATTGATTCGGGGTGTGTAGGTGATTCGAATCCACGTGAAAGTTATGTTGAATTATGGCAATTAAGTGAATCATCTCCAGGGAAACTCTCTGATTGGCAAGGTTTAAATTACGAGAACCAAGGAAATGGAAAGGTAAACTTTTGCACTTACATTATCATCTTCTAGTACTAGGCAGCATATTGTCACAAAGATGTGAACACGTATGGTTTTCATTATTTAATAATCAATATGACATCATGGATATATCTCCAATGATGGATTACCTGTTTAACACTCCACTCTTTTTTTTGATTTTCTACTTTTACTTTCTTTTTCTCTATCTTTTCCTATCTTCAATAAAAAAAATGTATAGAAATACAAATAAGACATAATTGTTAACATTAATAATATTATGAATGTATGTGACAAGTATATTCTTTTAATATGTACTTACGTCTAATAAAAATATTTAACAAAAAAAATAATAATCAATATGATCTGTAATAAGAACTATTATCAGTTGTTTGCAAAATATCTTGCCGTGCATATATTCTTCTCTTTGCCAAAGTTGAAAAACATTAAGCTGAGTTTTAAACTTCATTGATAAAATTATTAGTACCTTTTGTTCCCGTTCATTGTTGTTTTGGGGATTCCTTGCAGTCCCACATATATATGCAGTCCTACATGGGTCATTCAGTAATATGGATTAATGACATTTATCAGCAGATTCTTCATCTATCATCTCACCACCGTGATCCATCATTAATGCTTTGCATCCCATATAGACCCCTCAAGATCACTATAATCACACTCTGTATTACATAGTAAAATGCGTCATAGTAAATGACATAATGGCCCTTGCTGATCTCCAGAAATCACTGTATTCATGCTCAAATTTAAGACATTTGAGTGCTATGTTATAATTGTTAACATCTGATTCCGGCATCCTTCTCTATTTCTGTAAAATCCTGTACATGTTGCAATATATGTTTATTAGAACATCCTTTCCGAATAATTAATTTGCTATTTGTTCTTATGCGGCTATATATGGTGCATTGATCTGCCCATCATGTAGAAACAAAGAACTGCAGATGTTGGTTAATATGCAAAAGGACACAAAGTGCTGGAGTAAGTCAAAAGATCAGGCGCCATCTCTGGAGACCATGGATAGGTGACGTTTTCAGTCTGAAGAAGTGTGTCGGCCCAAAACATCACCCATTCATGTTTTCCAGAGATGCTGCCTGACCTGCTGAGTGCTTTATTGTCCTTTTGGCCTGCTCATCAACTATTTAGATACATAGATACATGGACAATAGGTGCAGGGGTAGGTCATTCGGCCCTTCGAGCCAGCACCGCCATTCAATGTGATTATGGCTGATCATCCACAATCAGTTCCCCCATTCCTGCCTTCATCCCATACCCGTTGATTCTGCTAGACCTAAGAGCTCTATCTAACTCTCTTTTCAATGCATCCGGTGAATCGGCCTCCACTGCCTTCTGAGGCAAAGAATTCCACAAATTCACAACTCTCTGTGTGAAAAAGATTTTCCTCATCTCAGTTCTAAATGGCCTACCCCTTATTCTTAAACTGTGGCCCTTGGTTCTGGACTCTCCCAACATCGGGAACATGTTTCCTGCATCTAGCATGTCCAATTCTTTAATAATTGTATATGTTTCTATAAGATCCCCTCATCCTTCTAAATTCCAGTGAATACAGGCCCAGTCGCACCATTCTTTCATCACATGACAGTCCAGCCATCCCAGGAATTAACCTTGTGAACCTACGCTGCACTCCCGCAAGAATGTCCTTCCGCAGATGAGGAGACCAAAACTGCACACAATACTCCAGGCGTGGTCTCACCACCGCCCTGTACAACTGCAGAAGGACCTCTTTGCTCCTATATTCAATTCTCTTTATGAAGGCCAATATGCCGTTAGTTTTCTTCACTGCTTGTTGGGTACCTATATGCTTACTTTTAGTGACTGATGTACTATGACACTCAGGTCGCGTTGTACTTCCCCTTTTCCTAACTTGAGACCATTTAGATAATAATCTGTGTTCCCACTTCTCGCCTCAAAGTGGATAACCTCATACATCTGAGGTTTAGTGCATCTGCTCACTCACCCAATGATGTTTATAAAGAAAAGGACTTTAGGGTTGAGAGTGAATTATTTTGAGTATGTACATTTATTATCTTGGTACTCTGTGATGCACTACATCATTTATTAATTTTACTTTATTGGATGCATTTGTGTTAATATATTTTTCTTTTGAGAGTGCATTTCTTTCCTATATTTCTCTCGGATTCTGATTTGCATGTTATAATATTCCTCCATTACCCTCTCACTTTGCTTTAAGTTATAGATTTTTCTTTCCCCAGGCATCTTCAGGGAACTGTCACATAGTTTCTGCAACAAATTTCCATCACTATTTCTCCTTAGCATATTGGGGACACACCAACTCCACCAGAAATCAGCCAACTCTTCTATTTTACTGTGATTAACAGATATCATTATTTTAGGAAAATCTGAATATTAATTGCTTTAGCTATTACCCACAACTATTTAACTGGAAAGCAAACTATTATTTAAATGGTTGCCGATTAGGAAAAGGGGAGATGCAGCGAGACCTGGGTGTCATGGTACACCAGTCATTGAAACTAGGCATGCAGGTGCAGCAGGCAGTGAAAAAAGCGAATGGTGTGTTAGCTTTCATAGCAAAAGGATTTGAGTATAGGAGCAGGGAGGTTCTACTTCAGTTGTACAGGGTCTTGGTGAGACCACATCTGGAGTATTGAATACAGTTTTGGTCTCCAAATCTGAGGAAGGACATTATTGCCATAGAGGGAGTGCAGAGAAGGTTCACCAGACTGATTCCTGGGATGTCAGGACTGTCTTATGACGAAAGACGGGATAGACTCGGTTTATACTCTCTAGAATTTAGGAGATTGAGAGGAGATCTTATAGAAACTTACAAAATTCTTAAGGGGTTGGACAGGCTAGATGCAGGAAGATTGTTCCCGATGTTGGGGAAGTCCAGGACAAGGGGTCACAGCTTAAGGATAAGGGGGAAATCCTTTAAGACCGAGATGAGAAAGACTTTTTTCACACAGAGTGGTGAGTCTCTGGAACTCTCTGCCACAGAGGGTAGTTGATGCCAGTTCATTGGCTATATTCAAGAGGGAGTTAGATATGGCCCTTGTGGCTAAGGGGATCAGAGGGTATGGAGAGAAGGCAGGTACGGGATACTGAGTTGGATGATCAACCATGATCATATTGAATGGCGGTGCAGGCTCGAAGGGCCAAATGGCCTATTCCTGCACCTAATTTCTATGTTTCTATGTTTCTAACGGTCATGGTCAGTATTGAGGGAGTGCAGCGTAGGTTCACCAGGTTAATTCCCGGGATGGCCGGACTGACATATGATGAAAGAATGTGTCGACTGGGGTTGTATTCACTGGAATTTAGAAGGATGAGAGGGGAGCTCAAGAGTCAAGTCAAGAGTGTTTTATTGTCTTATGTCCCAGACGGGACAATGAAATTCTTACTTGCTGCAGCACAACAAAATATGTGAATATGTAAACATTGTATATAATGGGGAAAAAAAAGAAAAAGTTCAATAAATAACAAATATAGTCCAAATACAAATAATAATATAGTCTTTTGCAGTTCAGAGCTCATAGCTTATTCATTGTCTTTAATAGCCTGATGGCTGTGGGGAAGAAACTGTTCCTGAACCTGGACGTTACAGTCTTCTGGCTCCTGTACCTTCTTCCTGATGGCAGTGGTGAGATAAGTGTGTGGCCAGGATGTTGTGGGTCCATGATGATTTTGGCTGCCTTTTTGAGGCAGCGACTATGATAGATCCCTTCGATGGTGGGGAGGTCAAAGCCAGTGAGGGACTGGGCAGTGGTCACAACTTTTTGCAGTCTTTTTTGCTCCTGGACATTCAAGTTGTCGAACCAGGCCACGATGCAACCAGTCAGAATGCTATCTACTGTGCACCTGTAGAAGTTATGGAGAATCCTCTTCGACATGCCGAATCTCCGTAATCTTCTCAGGAAGTAGACTCACTGATGTGCCTTCTTTACAATTGCATCGGTGTGCTGGGTCCAGGAAAGTTCTCCTGATATATGCACCCAGGAATTTGAAGTTATTGACCCTCTCCACCATCGTCCCATTGATATAAACTGGATTGTGGGTCCTCATCCTTCCCCTACTTAAGTCCACAATCAGTTCCTTGGTCTTACTGATGTTGAGAGCCAGGTTGTTGTGCTGGCACCATTTGGTCAGTCGGTCGATCTCACTTCTATACTCTGACTCGACCCCATCTGTGATTCATCCAACCACAGTCGTGTCATTGAAGAACTTGATGATGGCGTTCGCATTATGACTGGCTACACATTTATGAGTATAGAGTGAGTAAAGCAGGGGGCTGAGCACGCAGCCTTGAGGTGCTCCCATACTAATTGTTACTGAGGGTGAAGTAGTTCCTCCAATTCGAACAGAGTGTATCTGTGGATGAGGAAGTCGAGGATCCAATTGCGGAGGGATGCACAGAGGCCCAGTTCCGTGAGCTTGGTAACCAGCTTGGAAGGGATTAAACACCGAGCTGTAGTCTATAAACAACAGCCTGAAGTAGGTGTTTTTATTGTCCAAGTGGTCCAGTGCGGAGTGGAGAGCCAGTGAAATTGCATCTACTGTTGACCTGTTGTGGCGGTATGAGAACTGTACTCGGTCAAGGTTCTTGTCAAGGTAGGAGTTGAGGTGCACCCTAACCAACCTCTCAAAGCACTTCATCACCACAGATGATAGTGCCACTGGTTGATAGTCATTGAGGCACGTCACCTTACTCTTCTTAGGCCTTAAGTATTATGATGCCCTCTTAAAGCAGGTGGGAACCTCAGACCTCATAAGTGAGAGGTTGGAAATGTCTGCAAAAACTCCAGCCAGTTGGTCTGCACAGGTCTTGAGAACTCGACGTCGTATAGAAACTTGTAGAAATATTTAACATTCTTAAAGGATTGGACAGGCTAGATGCAGGGATTTGTTTTCCAATGATGGGGGAGTCCAGAACCAGGGGTCACAGTTTAAGAATAAGGGGTAGGCCATTTAGGACTGGGATGAGGAAAAACCTCTACACCCAGAGAGTTGTGAATCTGTGGAATTCTCTGCCACAGAAGACAGTGGAGGCCCAATTCACTGGATTTTTTCAAGAGAGAGTTAGTAAGATTTAGCTCTTAGGGCTAAAGGAATCAAGGGATATGTGGAAAAAGCAGGAACGGGGTACAGATCTTAGATGATCAGCTGTGATCATATAGAATGGCTCGTAGGGCCGAATGGCCTATTCCTGCACCTATTGTTTCTATGTTTCTAAATTACCATTTAGTCATTGAAGTGATTAAGTTATCACTTGCTACTTAAACGGAAATGCCTCAATCATGCAGGAATATCATGATTTTAATTCATCCATGTACTAATGGAAATTAATCTTCTTAAAATCATATGCTACAAAATCCTGCATTTTCATAACTTGTTAGCAGCCTGTAAATTATGGCAATGAGGTGAGTTTGTGGGTGGGGGGAAGAGGATAGGGTTTGGAAAATATCACTCAGACCTAGGCAACAAAATAATGGAAGAAACCAATGGACAATGTTATGTACGTTGCATAATTAAAGATGCGCCACTTAAATTCTACCTGCAAAGTTCTTGAATGTTAACATCAAATTATTTTCTAAAGAATCTAAGACCTTTGATCCCATTATTCTGCCTTTTCTTACATTGTTATTACATGTATCCTTTAAAATAAAATATTTATTGACTTAAAGTAATACAATTTTTAAATTATTTTTCCCATTTCCTTAACTATTATACCTGTGTAAAATTACCTCTTACATGGCTCCTTCCTGACCAGATTGTCGAGTTTCTAAATATTATCTTTAGAACACAAATCAGTGGTTTAAACTGTCGGCCTCATGGTTCTTCTCTGCAGAGTCTCCTGTGCTTCCTTTATGGATCGGTTGATATCTGCATGCACTGCTCAGAAGTCCGACCAGAACACTGTACGGATTTCTGCTTGATTTTAGTCTATTACTTTAGCCATATATTTCAACATTCTAATTACAATTTTTGATTGCTATTGGTTACACGCGCTGAATGATGAGTTTGCAGGACATCATCCTTAACCATTTCTATACCTTCACGGGTACCTTGCATTCCAGCTCTTGTTGCCTTCTTATGTACATTAGCTTCCAGCTGTCTATATTTTCATATTTAGTTATAGTGCTCATAAATAATTTGTAGTGTTTATTCTTTACATTGTGGGATGCAGTATGTAATTTATATAATTTACTAATTTTGCTTTATTGGATGCAATTGTGATAATATATTTTGTGAGTGCCTTTGATATCTTCAACAACTACTTTCTCTTGGATTCCGAGTTCCACTTGTAATAATCCTCCCTTACCCTTTCTTAGTCCCACAGTGCTTATCTTTATAAATATCTTGAAATAGTTAACGGGTAAACCCTCACCATACACGATAGCTGCATAAAATCAAATAGTGAATGAACAGATTTTGATCAATTTATTACACAATTTTTGAGCTCTCTCTACAAATTCTCTAGATAATGTAATTTTTGCTTGCTCTTTAAGTCAATGACTGGCAATGACAGGAAACCTAAGAAATTAAGAGGTAACATTAATTGCTAACAATTACACAGAAACATTTTGAATATTTCAATAAATTCTACAATGTTAGAACTTAAATTGTAAACTGACTAGAGAATTCTCCTTATTCCAAACTCTTATCGTTAATGCATACATTTTTAGAACTCCTTGTTCAGTTAGTAAAAGAACCATGTAAAATATAACCTTATTTTTTTCAATCCAATGATAAATTTAAAACTCTGAGAAACGTAAATGCTTTTGAGACTGAAATGATGTTGCAATTAGTTACCACTGAAAAACTGTAGCGAGATGGATGAGTGCATCGGATACTGACCTTGTATTGTCATCGAAAGGAGAGTGAATTGGAAGTCGGGAAATATGCAACATGCAGGAAATTTAATCCTTCTGATCTGGAACTTTGATAGTAAAATAAAGCCCCTTATCGCAGTCACTTAATTCATCTGTGGTTCATTTAATACAAGGCTGACGACAGAAGTATAGCTTCTGTCAAGAAGCACATAAGAGATGTAATTTTGTTCTTTTTAGACAACAGCAGTGTGAACATGTTTAAAGCTTTATATTTTTGTCTGTTGGGAAATCTATAACGGGTATTCATATATGTAATTTGGGTGCACTTTATGACAGTGAGCTGAAAATTATGATGCAAGAAGGCTGAGATGCATTTGAATTATGTAAATTGAGACAGTTAAGAATATCTTATAATTAATTCTGACCTGTGTCAGGTTGTCCCCTTCAACTTGAAAAATCCATTTTGCCTCTCTCTTAGTGCATCTATCCTGCAAAAATAGCGTTGTATAACACTTAATCATGAAAGAATGACACTTTGCATTTTGAAAGACATTCATATCACTCAGCACTTATATTCTGCTGCAGTAATCATGTAACAGATTAGTAAGATTTTCAGAATAATTCTTGATTATTTCTCAAAAATTGAATACATTTCAGAAAAAAAACAAATGCACATTTACATAAAAAAAAATTGTTGCGAATCAAAATAGTACTTCATGTAATTCGTTTTGCAGGATAGATGTACTAAGATGCACTTTCAGAGCCTGGATTGAAACCTGGAAATATGATGTTGTGGCAATGAGTGAAACATGGTTGCAGGACGGCTGTGATTGGAAACTAAATATTCCAGGATTTTGTTGCTTCAGGTGTGATAGAATTGGAGGGACCAGAGGTGGAGGTGTTGCATTGCTTGTCAGAGAGGATATTACAGCAGTGCTTTGGCAGGATAGATTAGAGGGCTCGTCTAGGGAGGCTATTTGGGTGGAACTGAGAAGTGGGAACGGTGTAGCAACACTTTTAGGGGTGTATTATAGACCGCCAAATGGGGAGCGAGAATTGGAAGAGCAAATATGTAAGGAGATAGCAGATATTAGTAGTAAGCACAAGGTAGTGATTGTGGGAGATTTCAATTTTCCAAAAATAAACTGGGAAACACATTCTGTAAATGGGCTGGATGGTTTGGAGTTTGTAAAATGTGTGCAGGATAGTTTTTTGCAGCAGTACATAGAGGTATCGACCAGAGAAGGGGCAGTGCTGGACCTCCTGTTAGGAAATGAGGCAGGTCAGGTGATGGAGGTAAGCATTGGTGAGCACTTCGGGACCAGTGATCACAATACCATTAGTTTCAATATAATTATGGAGAGAGTCAGAACTGGACCTAGGGTGGAGATTTTTGATTGGAGAAAGGCTAACTTTGAGGGAATGCGTAAGGATTTAAAAGGAGTGAATTGGGACACTCTGTTTTATGGGAAGGATGTAGAAGAGAAATGGAGGACGTTTAAAGGGGAAATTGTAAGAGTACAGAATCTTTATGTCCCTGTTAGGGTGAAAGGAAATAGTAAAAATTGGAAAGAGCCATGGTTTTCAAGGGAAATTGGACACGTTTCGAAAAAAGAGAGATATCTACAATAATTATAGGAGATATGGAGTAAATGCTAGAGGAGTATAAAGAATGTAAAAATAATCTTAAGAAAGAAATTAGCAAGGCTAAAAGAAGATATGAGGTTGCTTTGGCAAGAAAGGTGAAAGTAAATCCAAAGGGTTTATACAGCTATATTAATAGCAAAAGGATAACGAGGGATAAAATTGGACAGCTATCTGCAGAGCCAATAGAGATGGGGGAGATATTGAACAATTTCTTTTCTTCGGTATTCACCAAGGAGAAGGATATTGAACTATGTGAAGTAAGGAAAAAAAGTAGTAAGAAACTATGAGAGGAGGAAGTACTGACACTTTTGAAAAATATAAAAGTGGATAAATCTCCAGGTCCTGATAGGATATTCCCTAGGACATTGAGGGAAGTTAGTGTAGAAATAGCAGGAGCTATGATAGAAATATTTCAAATGTCATTAGAAACGGGAATAGTGCCGGAGGATTGGCGTACTGCGCATGTTGTTCCATTGTTTAAAAAGGGTTCAAAGAATAAACCTAGCAATTATAGACCTATTAGTTTGACGTCTGTGGTGGGTAAATTAATGGAAAGGATACTTAGAGATAATATATATAAGCATCTGGATAAACAGGGTCTGATCAGGAACAGCCAACATGGATTTGTGCCTGGAAGGTCATGTTTGACAAACCTTCTTGAATTTTTTTGAAGCGGTTACTAGGGAAATTGATGAGGGTAAAGCAGTGGATGTTATCTATATGGATTTCAGTAAGGCCTTTGACAAGGTTCCCCATGGAAGGTTGGTTAAGAAGGTTCAATCTTTGGGTGTTAATCGTGGAGTAGCAAGATGGATTCAACAGTGGCTGAATGGGAGATGTCAGAGAGTAATGGTGGATGGCTGTTTGTCAGGTTGGAAGCCGGTGACCAGTGGTGTGCCTCAGGGATCTGTGTTGGGTCCACTGTTGTTTGTCATGTACATCAATGATCTGGATGATGGGGTGGAAAATTGGATAAGTAAGTATGCAGATGATACTAAGGTAGGTGGTGTTGTGGATAATGAAGTAGATTTTCAAAGTCTACAGAGAGATTTGGGCCATATGGAAAAGTGGGCTGAAAGATGGCAGATGGAGTTTAATGCTGATGAGTGTGAAGTGCTACATCTTGGCAGGACAAATCAAAATAGGACGTACATGGTAAATGGTAGGGAATTGAGAAATGTTGTGGAACAGAGAGATCTGGGAATAACTGTGCATTGTTCCCTGAAGGTAGAATCGCATGTAGATGGGGTGGTAAAGAAAGCCTTTGGTGTGCTGGCCTTTATAAATCAGAGCATTGAATATAGGAGCAGGGAAGTAATGTTAAAATTGTACAAGGCATTGGTGAGACCAATTCTGGAGTATGGTGTACAATTTTGGTCGCCTAATTATAGGAAGGATGTCAACAAAATAGAGAGAGTACAGAGGACATTTACTAGAATGTTGCCTGGGATCCAGCAACTATGTTACAGAGAAAGGTTGAACAAGTTAGGTCTTTATTCTTTGGAGCGCAGAAGGTTAAGGGGGACTTGATTGAGGTCTTTAAAATGATGAAAGGGATAGACAGAGTTGACGTGGATAAGCTTTTCCCATTAAGGGTAGGGAAGATTCAAACAAGAGGGCATGACATGCAAATTAAGGGACGGAAGTTTACGTGAGGGGGAACTTCTTTACTCAGAGGGTGGTGGCTGTGTGGAATGAGCTTCCAGCAAAAGTGGTGGAGGCAGGATCGATTTTAACATTTAAAAGTAAAGTGGATAGGTATATGGACGTGAAGGGAATGGAGGGATATGGTCTGAGTGCAGGTAGATGGGACTAGGGGAAAACAAATGGTCGGCACGGACTGGAAGGGCCGAGAGGGCCTGTTTCCGTACTGTAATTGTTATATGGTTATATATGGTTATATGATATTGAAATTATACAAATCCATGTATGAAGATAAATTATGCTTCAAAGTGGAAATAATTGGTAAAGGACAATCATTTAGGATATTCAGTTGCTGAATAACCATTGGTTTTTAATAGTAGTGATTTTAGAGTGTATAATACAAGAAGAGTTTAGAGATACGGCGAGGAAACAGGCCCTTCGGCCCACGGAGTCCGTGCCGACCAGCAAACCTCGCACATTAATGCTACACTACACACACTAGCGAAATATTACACTTATACCAAGCCAATTAACCAATAAACAAACATCTTTGGAGTGTGGGAGGAAACAAAAGATCTCGGAGAAAACCCACGCAGTCACTGGGAGAACATACAAACTCCATACAGACAGCACCCGTAGTCGGGATCGAACTCGGGTCTCTGCTGCCCATTAAAAATGTCTTTAATTTTAGTCCAATACTTTTAGGCTTTCCCAACCATTTCTTTTGTCTGCACTTTCTTCTATGTTTATGATCGTCTGGAACAGATATTTTGAGCAGCATCTCTTAAATTAGAGCATAACTTAACATTGTCTTGTTCACCAAATTACCAAGCAGAAATGTCCATTTTCTCGTATATCTAATCAGTCGGAAACAAAATAACAAGTAGAGATGTCTTATTTTATGCTAACTTGGTAAGTTATGAAAAACAAATGAAATAATTTCTGCCAATTCAGACTGGCTGCAAGGAACCAAATAAATTGTGCCTGCCTTAATATAATGGTGCCCCATGTTTGTGAGCAAGCTGGAACCCTCAAGTTATTATGAACCACGTATTGGAGTTGCACATAAATGATAATGGCTTAAGCGCATCAACAGCCCTAAGGGTTGGTCATGTGATAACAGATGGGTATAGGGTGACTTCTGTATGCATTATGGCTTTGTGATGTACGCTCTGTTAGCTCCATCTGTTATTACTGGAATTACACAATGGTTCTTCATTGCTGGATAATCAATGTGGATAAATCTCAGTGGAAGCAGCAAAGCAAATGTACTGTGAATCAGTAACCCTGCATTTGTTTACATCACTCTGAAAATCTTGGTATCATGAAAGTAGAGGGATGTTAGAATATACATTATACATATTTGCACAAGGGTTTTGATGTATATCTGAGGGTGCTTTTGTAATATTTCTTGGAAAACATAGCCGTGGATGGAAATGTATTTGTTGTGTCCCTTATTTATGTTTTCAAATAATATTTTCATGCCTAGGAAATTCAAATGTTCGATCTTAAGATTTAATGTAACTATAATTCCATGTATAAGCACATCAAGTCCATTTGGGCTAACTCTGAAGAAGGGTCCCAACCTAAAACGAAATGTCACCTATCCATTTTCTCCAGAGATGCGGCCTGACCTGCTGAGTTACTCCAGCATTTTTTGTCTATCTTTGGGCTATCTCAGACTTACCTACGGTCAACAGTTTATTAGAAAACTGGAATCTGTGGTCTCCTCACATACGTGTGTGCTCCTTACTTCCCACAGTGGAACACAATGGCGTGACGGGCCAAGCACAGCCATGTCTATTGCCATATTTTGTTTCATCCCAGTCATATTTTTGTTTTAATTGATTTACAATAGTTTAATGAATTTTTAACTATCTTATATATTTTTATTATTTTTTTGTTATTTGAGGCCTGTTGAGAAAACAGCATAGGCTTCCCAAAACCATTAAGCCTGAGCCTTGTATTTTACCATCTCAATCTATGTGGTGAACAGCTGGATCTGCAACATCTCAAGCTTGTTAGGAGCTAGCCTGAAGGCATAAATAAGGACAGCTGTCATTAGTATGATTCGAGCCATTGTCTCATAGCAGACTTTGGGAGTTACACATTTAGGATGTGAATATCAAACACAGATGTTGTGCAGACTATGCATAAATAAAGTATAGTGGTAATGAATGTTAAAGAAAATCTAAGACTCCACTTTGATGCTCAGCAGAAATCATGCATATAAAAGCCAACATAGATTCAAAGAGTTCATCCTTGATGGTTTTGGGATTTAATCAGCATGGGGATGCCAGCCTAGCCTTCCCAAAGGTAGTGGCAAGTACAAGCTGGACTGTAAAAAGAACTGTAAATGTTATTGTAAAACTCCACAGATTGCCCTCACAATACCCATGTCTCAGGTATGTCCCACAGTCACACCTATCATTTGTAGCTTGCAATTTAGACTAATTGCTCTCCAACCAATTAGACTAAATGGAACCATTCTACACAGCCATTGATCCCAGTCTTGTAGAGATATAACCCATCGATCTTGAATACGTGCCAGCTGGTCCAAGATATTGAAGCTATCCTCTTGCACCATGAAATACCATAGTTCAGCTATGATTTCATCGAATGGTGAAAATGCATGAGGACTGAATGATCTGAGATACTAATTTATTACTTTCCTTTATGGAACTAGTTCTTGCATGGCTGGAATTTTTGTCAAAATTTCCTTGAAGTTTAATGGATAGATATATTTCAAGGCAAGGAAAAGCCTGAACTGTTTTTCATATGAACCAATATGAAGTGCTGAAAGGTGATTCCATCCAGCAGCCCAATATCAGCAGCACAATAAGAACAACGGGGTTAGTCTGAATCGTTATGCAATATGTATTGTGTTGAAGCACCAAAGTTTCAATGTACATAAATGTAAAGCTGATAATGATCCCAGTCAACACTTTAAGTGTAGATTTCAGTCATGGTTACTGTGTGAAACCAAAACCAGGAGAAAGTCTCACTTCAACAGGGCATCTTGTTGAGTGCAATGCAATAGGAACAACATAGTCCGCCCAATACCCAAGTGGAGGGTAGTGGGGGATGCAAAAATTAGGCAGTCACAGAGGTGTGAGAAGAGAAACTGTAATCAGACCGGGGGAGGTCAAAGACTTTGCCGAGGAGCCAATTGGAATCTTATTGTGTCCGCACTGTGGAAACTGTAAGCGGTAAAGCGTAATCATGCATAAATATACTTTAAAAAAATAATCTCCCATCAATTGATCAATTGAGATTGGGGCTACAGAGGCTAAAGTTACCTTTGAAATTATAGCTCTTTAATTGAGCACTGTGCTCAGCTTTTACCGTTCTGGGAAGAATGCAATAGTTTATCATTAGTTTGTTTTATCTGATTCCTTAGAATCCAAAATAAACTTCTTTGTTTTTTAAAGTAGACTAATTCTTAATAGTTTCTTTTGCAGTGGTAACATGCAAAAGTTTCATCATGCTTAATGATCCTTCACTGAATCATTCTAATTGCACACATTCTTTCAATGCTTGCTGTATCCCTTCTGCATAGGTGACTGGAACTGCACAATTGGCACGCACATCAATGATCTAAAAACAATGACATGACTTCTCAATATTGACTCAGAATTGACCTTTAAATACTTCTGTTATATTCAACTCTGATCTAGAGAAGGCTGTGCATGATCACTTATACTTGAACTTTTAAATGCTTGTGTGATCCAATATTGCAGTAAGTAATTTCCTAAATTTACAACAAATATGAACTGAATAGCAGAGCTGCATTAAGACATGGAAGCAAGCATGCATAAATCTCTGCTGTCATTTGTTGCAATGCAATATATTGATGACAATATAACTAAAGTTGAAAAGTTACATATGATATAATATGATGACCAGTCTAAGACAGTGTTGTAACAAAGCAGGTAGATTACTATAGAAGGAAACAACAATGCAATTGCATATTATTCATATTACTGGTGGCAGCTTCAAGAGCCAAATTTTAATGGTGCCAATCTGTCTATACCAGATGCTGTACAACCATTGGTGATGTACAGACATATTTTCCTGATACTGGGGAAGTGTCTGACAAATTCATAAAACTATTTCTGTGAATGGGAATTTGCACTACTACATAGGTGCATTTTCCTGTGATTTGCAAATCTGCCTTTTTTTCTATAAAGTACACAGCTTGAATGGTAATAATGTCATAAAGCCAAATTAATTAAATTGGATAATCCATTAATTCAACAATATAAAATGGTGCATTGGTAATTGTCAAGATTAGTATTAAATACTCGGCTCTTCTTAATCTTCTACTGGGTCACATAATTGTATTTGGCTATTATGGATAAAAGTCCAATTGAATTTTCAATTGCCCATGTTCCTATTAATTGACTATTATATCAGTTGATCTGAAAACACAATTTTTTAGATAGAGAAACATTATTGAGAAGATTAAGATTTTAAGGAATTACAGAGTTGAGGAAAAAACTCAAACAAGGAATTTGGATGGCCAGAAAGGGGGCATGAAATGGTATTTGCAAGTCAGATTAAAGAGCATCTCAAGGCTTTTTACACATACATTAAAATCAAGAGGGTCGCAAGGGAGCAGATAGTACGATAAGGGTAAGAGTCAGAGAATGTAGGCAAGATAGTAAATGCGTATTTTACATTGGTCTTAATGAAGAAGTGGTTCATGGAGGATTGTGAGATTAGTGTGGGGTATATGAATACGCAAGGGTATTGTGAGATCAAGAAGAAGTCCTGACTCTTATACTCAATGAAGAAAACATAATATACACCTTCTTTACCACTCTATCGATTTATGTTGCGATTTTGAGGGAACTATGGACTTGGACCACAAACCATTTGCTGTTAAGGCAAACAGTGCTGTTAAGGGTGTCTTGCCATTAACGATATACTTTCACTTACATTCACGCACGTCAAACTTGCTTGAATTAAATTCCAACTGCCATTTCTCCGCCCATATCTGTAACTGATCTATATCCCCTGTTTTCTATGGACAGTCCAGTTCTGAATCCAACTACTAAATCATTGTGCTTTCTGTGTATCTTAATCTTCATGATCAGCCTGCCGTGAGAGACTTCATAAAATGCTTTGGTAAAATCCATGTGGATAACATACACACTGCACTAATTGAATCTATCATCATTATCGCATCCTTAAATTACTCAATCAAATTATTGAGATATAATCTGCTGTGGACAAAGCAAAGATGACTGCCCCTAATTATCCAATTCTCTTCCAAATGTCACAATCCTATCCCGATGTTGCTACAGCTGCTTAAAGATCTGATTTGGAACAAAGGTTATTTTGAATCAATTTATTGATGTTCCTTTTTTAAAGTATTTTATTAACATATATTTCATCACCTCTCCAATTACTACAGATTTTAGATGCCAAGATGGACAAAAATACAAACCCAGAAATCACAAAGGAAGTCATCACTGAATCAACAGGCCAAGATCAAATGATAGGTACGGAAAGTATATAAGGTAGATCATTGCATTTTTTATTCACTCTGTGCCCTGTGTGTTTAAAACTACATGAATTTTAATTTAGTTTAGAGATACAAAATGGAAACCGGCCCTTCGGCCCATTGAGTCCATGTTGACCAGTGATCCCAGAACACCCACACTAGGGACAATTTACAATTTTACTCAAGTCAATTAACCTACAAGCCTGTACGTCTTTGGAGTGTGGGAAGAAACCGGAGAGCTCGGAGAAAACCACGCAGGCCATGGGGAGAAAGTACAAACTCCGAACATACAGCACCCATGGTCAGGATCGAACCTGGTTCTCGGGCTGTAAGGCAGCAACTCTACTGCCGTGCCGCCGTGCCACTCTGCACATGGTTATGCAAAAAAAAAAAAAAAAAAAAAAAAATCGAGCTCTGGCAATCTAATTTAGATGCTTCAGAAACCATTTTAACATGTTAACAGAGGCTTTTTCTGGATATATTCATAGACGACTTTCTAGGCTAAAATAGCCATCATCCCTCCAGGGTGTCCTTTAAAATTTCATTTGATTTTTTTTATTGCCCATCTCAGTGCATTGGTTACGAGTAAGATTACTGTTTCTGAAATCTGATACATTGAAAAGTATCAAGCTGTTCTCTTTTGAATTTTTCATATTTTCTATGCACCAGGATCTTATTCCAATTTGACAAAGCTCACAAGCGCCTCTACTCAAAGTCATGATTCACTCTCCGAAGGTCTTGCATACGACCTCAGCTAATCATTACATATGTATATGGAATCATCATTTCATCTTTTGACTAAATAGCTGCAGGCACCAGCAGCATTCCATCTTCAAATATTAAAAATATATACTACAAAGTAGCTTGAAAAAACAGTTTGATCTGCAATATATATTCTATAAGTGCTACAAAGTCCCTCTGTGAAACAGCATAGAGTCAGTTTCTTTTACCTCTGCCAGCAGGAGAAATGTAACAGTAAATTTTACTAAGAGGCAATTATTAAACCATGTGAAGCAAAAAACTATTTTAGCCCAGAAATTGGAGAACATATCATTCACTTTTTCGATGTGAATTGCACGTAAAATCGATTTTGTGCGTATTTTACACGCTTGTGCCATTTTCAGTAGATATCTTGCCCATTTTGACATTACAGCTGACACTTTCAGATACAATTCATCCTCAAGCGCTTTATGTTTCTTCATCATCTGGATTCATGATGGCAACATAAGAAGTGTGATGCTCATTTGTTCTTTGACAGAAATTGAACTAAAACATCAATTGTATTGGGTCTACTCCTTGTACTGAATAATATTACATTCAGTGCATTCAGAAAGTATTCAGACCCCTTCACTTTTTCCACATCTTGTTACATTACAGCCTTATTCTAAAATGGATTAAATTCATTTTTTTAAATCATCAATCTACACACAAAACTCCATAATAAAAAAAGCGAAAACAGGTGTTTAGAAATTTTTGCAAAGTAATTAAAAAGAAATAACTGAAATATCACATTTACATAAGTATTCAGACCCTTTACTCAGTACTTTGTTGAGGCACCTTTGGCAGTGATTACACCCTCAAGGCTTCTTGGGTACGGCGCTACAAGCTTGGCACACCTGTATTTGGGTTCAAGCTCTGTCAGGTTGGATGGGGAGCGTCGATGCACAGCTATTTTCAGGTCCCTCCAGAGATATTCGATCGGATTCATGTCCAGACTCTGACTGGGCCACTCAAGGACATTCACAGACTTGTCACGAAGCCACTCCTGCATTGTCTTGGCTGTGTGCTTAGGGTCGTTGTGCTGTTGGAAGGTGACCCTCTGCCACAGTCTGAGGTCCAGACGCTCTGGAGCAGCTTTTCATCAAGGATCTCTCTGTACTTTGCTCCGTTAATCTTTCCCTCGATCCTAGGTAAAGGGAAGTAAAAATGCTGGAGAAAATTAGCGGGTGAGGCAGCATCTATGGAATGAAGGAGTAGATGACGTTTCGGGTCGAGACCCTTATTCAGACTCCTGACTAGTCTCCCAGTTGCTGCTGCTGAAAAAAATCCCCACAGCATGATGCTGCCACCACCATGCTTCACCGGGATGAGTGGTGCCTGTTTTCCTCCAAACGTGACGCTTGGCATTCAGGCCAAAGAGTTCAATCTTGGTTTCATCCGACCAGATAATCTTGTTTCTCATGGTCTGAGAATCCTTTAGGTGCCTTTTGGCAAACTCTAATAGGACTGTCGTGTATCTTTTACTGAGTGGCTTCCGTCTGGCCACTCTACCATAAAGGCCTGATTGGTGGAGTGCTGCAGATATAGTTGTCCTTCTGGAAGGTTCTCCCATCTCCACGGAGGAACTCTGGAGCTCTGTCAGAGTGACAATCGGGTTCATGGTCACCTCCCTGACCAAGGCCCTTCTCCCCAGATTGTTCAGTTTGAAGAGTCCTATGAAGAGTCCTGGTGGTTCCAAAGTTCTTACATTTAAAAATGACGGAGGCTTCAGTACTCTTCAGGACCTGCAATGCTGCAGAAATTGTTTTATACCCTTCCCCAGATCTGTATCTCAACACAATCCTGTCTCGGACGTCTACGGGCAATTCCTTTGTCTTCATGGCTTTGTGTTTTTGCTCTGACATGCACTGTTAACTGTGGCACCTTATATGGACAGGTGTGTGTATTTCCAAATCATGTCCAATCAATTTAATTTACATTGGTGGACTCCAATCAAGTTGTAGAAACTTCTCAAGGATAATCAATGGAAACAGGATGAACCTAAGCTCAATGTTGAGTGTCATAGCAAAGGGTCTGAATACTTATGTAAATGTGATATTTCAGTTATTTCTTTTTAATTACTTTGCAAAAAAATCTAAACACCTGTTTTCACTTCTTCATTCTGGGGTATTGTGTGTAGATTGATGAAAAAAAAAATTTAATCAATTTTAAAATAAGGCTGTAACGTAACAAAATGTGGAAAAAGTGAAGGGGTCTGAATACTTTCTGAATGCACTGCAGCTCACACACTAGAAGGGAATATCTTTACTTGTGCTAACAGAACTGAGGCATGATGCTTGCGATGTTGGAATAGTTAACCATGTTTGAGAGAGATTCTTAGGTAATATTGATACTCCAACTTGAAAGTAACAGTTTCACTTAACAGCTAGTACACCAAGCCACAAATCAATGTACATCCAGTGTTCAAATTTCCTTTTAAATTGGGAGAAAAGAAAAAGCAACACTCTACAAATAGGCAAATGTATTTATGTTACAAACCTATACACATTAGTAACTTAACATATGTTAGCCATGAATATGTCTCACAGCATTCAAAAACATAAGTATACAAATATTTTTACTATTGTAATCATAACAATATCTTGCTTCTTGATCTCTTAAGACCTTCCCAACAATGTTGTTTTTGCCAACTCTGCTATGGCTGCTCTGGATGATGGTCAACCTCTCATTAGCATCTCCATGATTCTGTGCCTAAACCTGACTTCTGTTTCACGGTGACCATTTCCTTAGGGCCTTCCTGTAACTTGCATGTCTGATCTTCATCAGTTTCATAATCAGACATTCTGTAATGCACACTAATTATCTTGAATCTTTTTGAGAAGAAGCACATTCAATACATTCCTTGGAGATATAAAAAAACGTGCTTATCTGGCTCCACTTATCATCTTCCTTGCTTTATCAGATTCTGCAAATGCACTCTCTTGTTCCCACTTCACCTTTTAGCCTTTGTTTTTATCTCCACCCTCCACTCTCGCTTCTTGGTTTCTCTACCCCCTTGTTTGTTTTTCTGTATATATATATATATATCTAACTTTCTCCTTCCAGCCACTGTCTTCTGACTTCACCCCTTCCCCATCTGCCTCAATCTGCCCATCAATCCTTACTCACTTGTTACCAATCAACTGGCATCCCTTGCCTCGCCCTTCCTTCTCAACACTTTGTATTGGCTAACTCCCCTCTGCACTCTCAGTCCTGATGCAAAGTCATAACCGAAACATTGTCTATCCCTTTGTCTCAACAAATGCTGCTTGACTCACTGAGTTCCTCCAGTAGTATTTAGCTTTATAGAGACAGCATGGAAGTAGGCCGTTTTACTCTCGGAGTCTCCATCACCACCAAAGTGCCTCAAATGGTGGTGAGTGATTGCTGAGAAACCGCTACAAGTGATATTCCAGCCTCTATCTCTCAGCACATGAACCTAGTATTACTACGATGCCGAGCATTCTTCATAATTAGTTGGTGTCTGAGGAGTTTCATGATCTTCAAAAACACATCTTGCCAGTGACTCTCTGTATGTTTACAGATATTCAAACTCTGATGTGGCTTTGCTTTAAACATTGTTGTATGATCACAGCTAACACTTACTGTGTTCATTTTTTGAGGTTTTAAACAACAAAGCTTGTTTAACTTGCTCACCATCTGCACCACAGTTCTATTACTGCGCAGAGAGAGAAAGGGCGTCTTTAATCTCTTTTGTCACTCAGACTTGCAAATATTGTGCAATTGAACTCTAGCTCTGCATACTATTGACATTCTAGCTGTGCATGCTGTTGAAATACAGTGCCCTACATACACCGCCACACACCCTTAGTGGAGACCACGTATGGCAGTGACATTTAAGTGGCATAGATTCATGAAAGATCTGGCAATCGAAAATTAGACATCAGTAAAGCTCTAGAGCAAGATAATTACATTCCAGCATCATCTGTAACCACATGGCCCAGTTTATCTCTGGCTTTATTTCCAAACCAGGAGATAAGCCCTGCTTCAAAGGAGTATGAAGCGGCATGGCAAAAGAAGCACAAAGGACACCTGGAAATGCAATGGCCAATGGCAAGCCACAAAACAAGACTGTTGTATGAAAAACATTAGAAGGTGCTTGCTAAATGCACCGTTCAGCTGTCATCTGCCAAAGCTTCACAGTTCTGTCAACTAGCCATTAATGCTGGGTGAACAATTATACAAGTAGTAGGAACAGACGGCTCCATTAATATCTTTATCCACATTGATGGTGAAGAGAGGTTATTGTTCGCATCCATAGGGCATAGAACATAGCGCAGGAACACCCCTACAGCTCACGATGTCAATGCCGAACATGTCGTATCTTCACACGGAAGCAAAAAAAAGCAAAAAAAACTTTGGAAACAATGAGGAAGTCAGGCAGTATTTGTGGAAAGCCAAGCTGAGTTAATGTTTCATGCAGAAAGTCAAAAGGTGATGAAAGGTTCTTGATCCAAAAATGAAGTCTTTAGGTCTATTCACAGGTGCTGCCTGATGTGCTGAATATTTCCAACAACTGTTTACACTCAGTTTTCCTACATGTATAGTTGTTTGGATTTTCAGCTGGGTGAATTCCATGGGCTTCAGATCCTCATCTTCACAGAAATCAACCTGATGTTCAGTTAATATGACTTGCATTGCATAACATGAAAAAAAAAGGCTAAGATCACCGGTCACTGCAACATCTGCAGAACCCAATAGCATAAGATCTAGTTGCGCTTTCATCACTGTCTATAAGAGCTACAACATTGGAATCAACCCAATAAAATTTGAAGATTGCCCAGGTGTGCCTTGTTCACAAGAAAATCAGACTAACTCAATTACTTCCCTGTCAAATACATTGGTAATGCAATCATATGCCACTTACACAGCAATAGCTACTCATCAATGTTCAGTTTAATCTGTCTTTCATAACTTAATCTTTCAGCCTAGCATAGTTCTGATGAACTTGTTCTGCACCTCTCCTAAATTTAACAGCTCTCCAACAGTGACCACAATTTTTATCAGAATACTCCAGATGGGGTCTATTCAAGACTGGAATTGAAGCATGACTTACTCACTTTTATATTTCCAACTCTCTTGAGATAAAGGCTGACGTTCACTTTAGCATTTCAATTACATTTTGAACTCAATCACTGGCTTTTAGTGAATGAACATTTGAACACCTAAATCCATTCGTTCCTTTACAACTTCAAGCTGCTAAATATTCAGGATTTTTGCTGTTCTATTAGTTTGCAAAATATCACAAAATTAGTCAATATTATATTATATTTACTTATGACAGAAAGACTAGTTAAGGTTAAAATTGTGTACACATTCCCAATTGCATCATTTAATATCACTTTTCAGATTTGCCATAACTTTCCACAATAATGAAGCAATACCAAATAATTAATTATAGGTTAATTATAGGATATCAGTCATCAACAATATTGTTGGTTCCCCTTTTTTTTGTATTATTTCTTCTGTGGACAGATGAAAATATTAGGTTTTGACATTGACCTATGATAGAGGTTCCAGAAGATTTACTTGATTAATTGCTGGGGTGGTGGGGAACATTGAAAGGAAGAAAAATCCAGCAGAGTGGGTAAATAATGGCTTGAGTTTAGAACATTGGGAGATTGACTGGATAAATGCAGGTTGATCATTCCCCGGGAGAGACTGCAGGGGAATCTCAGATGCAGGAATCTTGAACAAAACACAAAGTACTGGAGGAACTCAGCGGGTCAGTCAGTATCTGAGAAAAGACACCCTAGCGAGGTACTGTATCTGGCCGCATTTGGAATGTTGTGAGGAATTGTGGGCACCATATCTGAGAAAGTATGTGCTGGCTCCGGAGAGGGTCCAGAGGAGGTTTACAAGAATGGTCCCAGGGAATGAGTAGGATAATCTATGATGAGCATTCGTTTGCACTGGGCTTGTACTCGCTGGAGTTTAGAAGAATGAGGGGGGACCTCAATGAAACATACAGAATAGTGAAAGACTTGGATAGTGGATGTGGAGAGGATGTTTCCACTAGTAGGAGAGTCTAGGACTGGACGTCATAGCCTCAGAATTAAAAAACGTACTTTTAGGAAGGAAATTAGGATAAATATCTTTAGTCAGAGGGTGGTGAATCTGTGGAATTATTTGCCACAGAAGGCTGTGGAGGCCAAGTCAGTGGATATTTCTAAGGCAGAGATAGATAGATTTTTGATTAGTACACGTGTCAGAGGTTATGGGGACAAGGCAGGAGGTGGTAGAGATAGATCAGCCATGATATAATGGCCGAATGACCTAATTCTACCCCTATCACTTAAGACCTTATGATCTGTGGAGGGAATGGACAGGAAACATTTCGTGCCAGGACTCCTCGCTAAAGAACCTGGGATTACTGTCTTTGAATAAAGGATTGAAAATCCAGGGGTGAGATGTAAGGGAAGTAAATCTTTGAAATTCTTTGAAGTCTGAAGAAGTGTTTTGGCCCGAAACGTTGCCTATTTCCTTTGCTCCATAGATGCTGCTGCACCCGCTGAGTTCCTCCAGCATTTTTGTGTACCTTTGAAATTCTCTACCCAAGAAGGCAGTGAAAGCTTTGTTGCTGTGTATAGTAAGGTTACAAACTGATAGATTTTATGGGAATTTAGAGCTTTGTGGTTAATGTACTGAAGTAAAAGATCAGACATGAGCTTATACAATGACAAAGCAGGCATGTAGGGAAGAATATTTTGTTTGTACTTGTAAGAGCACTGCCTGCTGAGTATGGGGATGGCATTTTGTTTGTGTTAGTCAAATTGGCACCCACACAATACTGGGTGTGGGTCAGGTTTAGGCCACCTCACACATAAACAATTAGAGAAGCCTTTCGAGAAATGTTTTTTCCCACACCATTAATCCTCTTTTAAAAAGTGACCAATAAGACTTCTCCAACCAGCAGTGCCTGTTTGCAATAATTTGGAGATGGGGTGTGTCTCATCTTACTTGGCTTTACATTTTCCCACTTTATGCCAGATCACTGATGAGGAAAGGGAAGAGAGGAAAGAGCTATTGAAAAATACCACACATCCTGCATATGACAATTTCAAAGGCTATTCAATATTTGTTGTCAGCTTCAGTGCCATTTTCTTAATTGTAACCAGGTTATTAGTAGAAGAAAAATAGCAAAAGGTAGGAAATTGAAGAAGGAATTATGGAGAGAATAAACAGTGAGGAAAATAAATGGATGAACTGTCATGCCCTAACCTTTCTGGCAAGCAGAAATACATCATATTGAGGTATCCCAAGTACATAGCAAGAAGATTAAGTGTATAACAAAGATAAAGCAAGGTAAACTGATATAGAATATAACCTCTGGCCTGTATCAGTTTTATGCAATTATTAAGATAGGGTTACTGATGATGGTAAATGTCATGTTTTCTATATTAGACGTTTGATGTCAGTGTAAAACATTGTTATCATTGTCAAATTAGTTCCAGTTTTTGAGAAGTTTACGTTGAATGGAACTGAGACTTTACCAAAGGTAACAAGGACCTAATAAGACCAAGGAGCATTGAGAAAGGGAGGACTGTACACATAAGGTTGGTAGGAAGAAAAATAATGATCAATCTTTTTTTTTTGCTTAACACTAACTACTGATATTAACACTAATCAGTTAACTCTCAAACACCACCTCATACGACTATACTGTTTGAAAAGTGCCTTAAAAGAAATTACTTTTGAACTCTGCTAATAAAAAAATGAAAAATGTAAGCTAATTTAGGAAAATTTAAGCACCATTTAATCTTTGCAGATCATATTTCAATGATAATAAAATTGAAAATTAATCCTGAAAGCAGATTTTCCAATCAGCAACTTCCTTAGCTGCACATTTTCATGGCTTTGAATCATACAAAATATGTTCTGCCTCATTTGAAATAGTTACCCTTTTGCATTCCTTATGCATTTAGATAAAGCAAAGAATCTACTTAAAATATGCAAAGAAAACAGATTTGCTTGGAAATTCTATTGCGTTACCAATTATTTTCAGGTTGATTTTTTTTTCATAGATTGAACCATGATATGAACCTTTTCAGAGTCATTTCTTATATTTGGAAGATTTGACCAGAAATTTCCTGCCATAAGAAACCCATGAGATCCTGACATAATTTCTGCATTGAGGGCACGATTGATTATAGCATTTGCTATTGGTGTGCTGAAAGAAAACTTGGGCCACATTGCCCAAGTAGTAAATTTCATTGGATGCTCTGAGGACTTTATGGCTTTGCTGGCATAGTGCTGGGCTAGGTAATAAATTATTTGCCTTCGTGGCTCCCCAGCATTTAATCTATACACCCTTCCACCCCTGCTCCACCAGATGTGCTGCTGGTCCCAATTACCGACCAACAGTAATCCTTCCCAAGATTTTATCCGAATGCACCCCACCCCCCCCCCCCCCACAGCTTTGCCATAGATTAATAAATGGTCTTCTGCTCCTAATACCAGAACAACCCCACCACGTTACCCCCCCCCCCCCCCAGTCTGACCCAAATGCCGCAAGTGACCAGCAGCTCTACACTTCTTCTTCTTCATGCGTATGGCGTGCACAGCCTAAAGTTGCAGGCCAACTTGTTCTATTTGATCTTACTTGATTTGTGCACGCCAGGTTGATTGCATTCCTCTAAACAGGGCGGACCACGTGAAGGTTGCAATCTACCACCCTAGCCCTACACTGGCTACAGTTAAGTAAGTCCAATTGGGCCTTAGTCTTGACAAAGGAGCTGTTCCTCAGGTGGAACTGCAATTTTTGTGGCGGACAGAAGCGGACTTGGGCAAAATGGTTATCATTTTTCCCTGTTGTGCCATTCTAACCATTTGTCCATTAGACCTAATTCCTTTTGGCAGTTTTACCAATTCAGTACATTTAGTTTAGATCTTAGGAATGTATTTTATTTGTCAGAATTTTCTGTCATATTTTTCTAGCATAAAACCACATTGTCCATCCCAAAAATAGTTGCTGCAAAGTACCTGTTTCAATTTGGATTAAGAGATAGGCAGTGGTGGAGAAATTTACAGCTACTGGGATCAATATTAGTTTCTATACGATTCCTATTGGTATCATATAAAATGTCAGGTCCTTGGCAATTGTCAGTAGAGGAAAGAGGGATCCGTTTATGGCGAGAGATATTTCTATTGGGTTGAAAACACTGAACACAGAATATTTTATCACTGCGTAAAGTGCCAATGTTTTAACATTTTTTACCAGCAGTGAAGAGGGAATAGAAAGAATAGTGAAAAAAACTATTATTTGCAGAAACATTTTGTTTTTCCTGTTGTAACTAAAATCATAATAGGAATTATAATAGGGATTAATAAAGACATTGAAATAAGGTTTATTACTGTTAATAGATCAATTTGCAAACCATGATATGTGGATTTGCAATTTTATTGTATATCAACAAAGCTCCCTTTGCCAAACTGGAAGATGATAGCCATAAAAAATAATTTGGATTAGATAAATGCCTGTGATGTTAATTTTCTTTTATAGTGTCATTTTTATCCCAGAAACACTCAGCACATTAGGCAGCATCTGTGCACAAGGAAAGTTGGGTTAATCGGTTTCAGGTCTATGATTTCTTATCAGGTAATACTACTGTGGTCCTCTTGAGGAATAGGGGGGTGGGTGGTAATAAGCTTCTTTATAAATTAATTTCTCAACATGCGGCATTGCTAATCCATCCTTATAGTAATTTCTGTGTCTACGAGATCACTGTAGGTCTGGAGTCATGTATAGGCCAGATCTGATAAGGATTGCATTGCATTATTAGTGAAGCTGATGTAGAATTAGACTATTTTTATGGAGGCTGCAATCTGGTTTCCATTTAATAATTTATAAACCATTTGGGCATTTTCATAGTCAACATTGCTAAATTTTTTATTTTAATTCCATATTATTAATTGAATGTAAATTTCACATCATGGGATTTGAACTGAAGTGCCACCATGATTTCATTGTGTAGCATGGAAATTGGACTAATACATGAATTTTTCGGCGACTGCTGGCACCTGTCATAGGTTGTTGCAGGTCGCCTAAGGTTTTCAACATGTTGAAAATCCAGCAGCGACCAGAACAAGGTACGACTCTTTGGGCGACTACTCATAATCATACAGGCTTCACCCCATGACATGTCACCGGGGTATGGTCGTGAGTAGTATCTTCAGTCACCCAAAGAATCGTAGCGTCTTTCTGGTCGTCGCTGGATTTTCAACATGTTGAAAATTTTCAACATTTTCAACATTTTCGGCGACCTGCAACAACCGATGACGGGTGCTGGCAGTCACCGAAAAAGTCGCGTAAGTGGGACAGGCCCATAAGTCCTTCATAAATATGGCTCAATTCTTCTTTGTTCTACCATACTGTTAATGCTTGGACTCATATATGATAATGACATACAGTCCATAGAGAATGCTCTCTCTAATCTGGAAAAGCCTCTCCTGAGATTTGACCGGTATGGGATTGAGTGGTGGGTCAAAGGTTTCCCATCAGCTCAACATTTTCAGAAACAGCAGAAGGTGCCCGATTGTGCAAGCACAATGCCAACAAAAGAAATCATTGTGAACAGCGATTCAAAGCTGCAGAAATCACTGGTGATGCTCTTTATATTTGCATGATTATCTCATTTGATCCTAGCCGAAGCTATGCCTGAGAATTGTTTTTCTATTTACCTTCAGTACATTGCAGGTGTCAGAACAAAATATTCAAAATATTCAGAGCCATTGTTTTAATATTGACCTATGTGTAAATGTGGTGGGAAAGCTCATAAGGTGCAAGGGAATTTAGGGCAACAGCTTTAGATCGGCAAACCAGTGAAAATAACCTTCACCCTATAAAAACAATTACCTGCTATGTGAAATTACTGACATTTGATTTCAAATGTTTGGCGTAACTTAATGTGAATCTCCATTATTCCCGGTGGTGTCACAGGATAATAACTGTCAAACTGTCATCAATTTGAGAGAAAATTAAACGTTAAAATTGCCATCCTTCAAATAAAAAAATCACTGATATGTATCGGTCTTTGTTTATCTTTATTGAGAAAGAAAAATAAGTCAAGAACTAAACTAAAAGCACCCGTAACATATCAAGATGCCATAAGAAGGTTCACGGGGGCATTATGAAACTATATTTGGCACCAAAGAAGACAATAGAGCTGATGATCAATGTTGGTTGCAGATTTAGATTGTACAGATCAATGGGTCATCCTAAATGAGGAAAGATAGATGGAATGGATAAATAAAGGCTTCCAAGAACTCAGGCTAAGGAAGCTGTGGGCATATCTGTCAATATCAGAGTAGTCACAATTGGGAATTCACAAAATAAATTAGATTTGGAGGAGTGAAAATATCTTGATAAAGGCTACACAAGCAAGGAGAGTAAAATTGATGAAAGGCTTTGAAGATGAAGATGAGAATTTTCAAATTGAAGTTTTACTTAACTAACATTCATTATAACCCAGAAAGTAGTGGGGTAAAATGGAGTCAGGATTTGGTGTGAGTTTGGCGATGGAATTTTGAATGAGTCTAAATTTATAGGAGGAGAAGCTGAGCAGTCAACCGAGTTTGCTGTAATGATCAAATCTGGATGTTCTGAAGAAGGGTTGCGACCTTAAACGTCACCCATTCCTTCAGCAGAGATGCTGCCTGTCCCGCTGAGTTACTCCAGCTATTTGTGTCTATCTTCTGGACGTAATGAAGACATGGATGGATCTGAGCAAAAGTTAATGCAAATAATTTCAGAGATATATTTCTCAATGGAAGAAGAAAATGTCTTGCATTGTACCTCTGATAGAATGCACATCTGAAACAATGGTCTATCAAAATGCTATTAAGAATCATTATCGTTGCATTGGTATCATTTTGATACCACCATGGTTTAGTCATTAGTCATGTATTTAAACCATTATGTTGGCAAAATATTCAAAGTTCTCCTTTTCATCAGTAATCTATTCCTTTGCCCATTGCTTCAAGGATGTGGAGGAATCTGCCTACAGACAGGAAGTGACACTGCTGGCGTCCTGTTGCCTTCGACACAACCTGGAGCTCAATGCTCTTAAGACAGTGGAATTGATAGTAGACTTTAGGAGAGTTCCCCCTCCCCTTCCCCCACTCACCATCAACAGCACCACAATCACATCTGTGGAGTCCTTTAAGTTCCTTGGAACCAACATCTCCAAGGACCTTAAATGAGGGCCACCATTGACTCCACAGTCAAAAAGGCCCACCAGAGGATGTACTTCATGCGGCAGCTGAGGAAACACAATCTGCCACAGGCAATGATGATCCAATTCTACACGGCCTTCGTAGAGTCTGTCCTCACCTCCTCCATCATGGTCTGGTTTTGCTCAGCCACCAAGCACGACATCCGGAGGCTGCAGTTCGATCAGCTGAGAAGGTTGTTGGCTGCAACCTTCCCCCCACTGACGAACTGTACACTGCAAGAGCCATGAAGGGAGAGGGTAAGATCATCTCTGACCGCTCTCACCCTGACCTCAAACTCTTTGAATCACTTCCCTCTGGAAGGCGACTCGGCCGTCAAAGCTGCCACACCAGACATAAAAACAGCTTTTTTCCACGAGCAGTAGCTCTACTCAATAACCAATTGTCTGTAGCCTCCTTTTGCTCTGGTATTTTATTTCATTCACATGTTTAAACTACAATGTTTTATTCTTAATATTTTAATGTTTTATGTTCTATTCTTAATTGTTTACTGTATGTCGTGTTGTTACTTGAGAGTGGAGCACCAAGGCAAATTCCTTATATGTGTACATACTTGGCCAATAAAATTATTCATTCATTCATTCACAAATGTTTCCCCTACCGCAGGATCAAGTTGCCAGATGAGAACGTTGGACAGTGGAATTGGAACATTTCCCCTTCCAGACTCTACGAACCGGGCAACGGGGCGGCACATTAGCAAAACATCGTCCTGCCTTGATTATGAACTTTCCTCCTCCTTGGAAAAAATCCCACATGCAACAAATGTTTCCCAGAAAGCAAAAACACTTGAAAGAGAAGTGCCTTGCACTGCAGAGTGCAACAGTCCACAACAGGACATGATTGGGCATTCAGCATCAGACCCCACAATGATTGCTAAGCCCGTGCAAGCATTTCAAAGGTGCCTACCCAAGCCATTCTCAGCAGGTACATTAAAACAAAAAAATCTTATATATTCACATTTCTGCGAGGTGAGATAACAATTCATGCAATAAATATATTAACTAATTTATTGAACAAGTTATTGTTAACAAGGCCTTTCAATTTGGTCCCCAAGGAGAAAAAGTGAAAACAATTAAATCATTTAAGATATACTGTCTTTGTGCCACATTTTCTAATGGAGACAAATCTACACTCATGAAATGTGAATGACTTCTATTGGTGTAATTAATACATCAGCAACATGTTTCCATTCATATGATTTCAAATGTTGTGAGTTTTTAATTCTATGCTGATTAGCCGTAATATAATACTGTAATTTAGACAATGGCAAGCACAAATTTGTTTCAATAACATTCCTCTTTGGGTTAATTTATTGGTAATAAAACATGTATACTGTAGCCAGCTCGTGTGAGAGATCCCAGTCATATATTACATGCTGCACAGCTTGATCATCACGTATGTGACCCTATTTCTGCTGTGGAACAGGCTGTTTGATTAAACACTGTCATTATAACAAATTGAATAGAATCCATGAGCAATGGATTGTTTTGTGAAGGCTGGTTAATAGGAAAAGTCTGTTGTGATCTGGTTGCAAGACGTCACCAGACTGACAATGGCAGAGTACGGTCCCTTAATTAACATGTCAAGATGTCGACATTGCAAGATACAGTAAACCAGATAGTCTGTACGTCTGCCCCTGCCACCTGATTATTTGCAATGTTGTTTTATATCCTGTGCATGTACCTATACCTATTGAGCAATTTATGTATTGTGAACAGAATCAAATTTATTAGTCTACAATTTGTTTCCTGTTTATACTATATTAAAATAATTCAGTTTAAAAGTTAGGCATTTTTAATAAGCCTGAATATTATCATGACCATTTGACCTTGTCTGAAAGAGTGATTTTACGTGTGAAACATTGCAACAATTCAATGATATGATTACATGCTAGGTTTCCTTGTGCCTAAGTATAAGATGCAAGATCGCATAAATCAAGGTTGCACCTCAATTCAATTTTCCAACCTTTGTAAGAATGAACAATCAAAATTGCCAGAGAGAATGAGGAATTTGCAGCTGCCAGGCGGCTCCCGAAGTCTGACTGCACAGGTAAGATATCATTGAGGCCGTTCTTTTGTTTAAAAGATAAACTATTTTTTTCTAAAAAATGTTATATTTAAATCATGTGGCCTTCCAAATCTACTTTAACATAAAGGGGTGATGTGATTTCCTAACATGATAATGTGAATGAAGAAACAAACAAAAATATTATTATCAGAGTTCATTTACTAGCCACAGAAGCAGTCCAGATAGTGTGTGTGTGTGTGTGTGTGTGTGTGAGAAAAGTTATTGTGAAGGGATTTCAAAGCTGTACTCTAATGTGATTCCTTAGATAACAGTTATGTGCTTGAGCTTTGCTTTCACATGTTGATATGTTCAAGCACTTGCTTATATTATCACTTCATAGTCACCTTAATGTCCATTATTCACAATACACTAGAAACATAGAAAGGATCATTTAGCCATGAAGGAGGTGAAAAGAAAAAGTTACAAAGGGAAGTATTTCTGAACCTTTACAAATATTGTGCGGAATAAAGCAATCAAGTATTTTGCATGGCAAAATACAGTTACAAGTTGCAACGATATCCATAAACTGCTCTAGCTTCATCCTTGGAGTTGTTGATGTTACTTCCATTCCCTTTTTTTCCCCTTATATTGAATTGCAGAGTAAGTGAATGTTGCATGTAACTGTAGATATTAGATATGTGTGGGTGGGTCTGTGTATGTGAGAGAGAAAGAGAGTGAAAATGTTAACAATAGGAGCAAATATATTTAGATATTGCATAAATTCAGATAACATAGGCATGATAATTATACATGAAATATATATTTGACCTGGCTCTAAATATAATAATGATTGACTCGTTAAAGGTTAAACGGGTTATTTATAAATTATTACTTTCTGAATATAAATATTGATTGACTGAAAATGTGTGTGCAATATCTACATGGGTTGGGCAATAAAAGCTCTACAAGTGTAAATGCCAATAAAGGATCTATGCCTGAGTGCATATAGCAAACACCAGTCACTCACTGAGAATAAAATTGAATTGTCATGAAATGTTTTATGAGGCAATATGACATTGGGTTTGATTTGACAATTAACTGCTTCATTCTTGTTATTTGTTGCAGTGTCCTATTCCCATTACATATTATTCGCTTACAGCATGCTATAGACTGCTATTTTGTAATCAAAACTATTGAATGTAAGCAGTTGCATGCAGTTTGGTATCTGAGCACTGAGAGTAGATTACTTTAATTTTTAAATGCTTTTTTCAATGTGTACGCAGTATTGAAGGTGTATGGATAAATGTATTGATGGGTCTGATTGTAAATCTCAAGTGTCTAAAAATGTTAAAAGCTTTGTTTTGAAAGCAGTTTTGCAATATTCAACCAGCAATGTTCAACCAGTAACCAGCAATGCTGGCATGTCTCCAGAATTTAGTAGTGGCGACAACGTTTTTTTCGAAGAACTAGTTTTATTTCATTTCACTGAAGAAGTAAAGTGCTATGAATAAAGGGGAACTAGTCAATCTACTGTACTTAGATTTCCTGTAGGCGTTTAATGAAGTACCACATCAAATGTTATTGCAGAAAATAAGAACTGATGATGTAGGAAGTAAGACATGAATAGAAGAAGTGATGGCACAAGCAGCAAATTGGCCAAATGGAGCTTTCTTTCTGGTTGGCAAAATATAATGAATGCAGGTGCTTCAATGTTTTACAATTCAAATAAATGACTTTGATTAAGGTATTGAAGGCATGGTTAGTAAATTTGCTGAAGGCCAACCAAAAATAGGTTGGAAAGTATAATGTGAAGATGATGGAATGAGGCTACAAAGGAATATAGATCAGTTAAATAAGCAGGCATAGATTTGGCATATGGAGTATAATGTGAAGTTGCCAATTTTGCCAGGAAAAATAAAGAAGCCCATCAGAGAAATTGCAGAGTTCTGAGATGCATCTAGTTGTCCCAGTATATTTATTTCATTTATTCAAGGGATAGGGGCTTCACAGGTTGAGCCAAGATTTAATTGCCCATCCCTAATTGCCCTTGAGAAGGTGATGGTGAGTTACCTTATAGGACCGATACAGTATAGCTATACCCATCGTGCTGTAAAGGAGAGAGCTCCAGGATTTTGATCCAGCAACAGTAAAAGAGCAATGATATATTTCCTATTCAGGGCAGTATGTGGCTTTGAGGACAACTTCCAGGCATTGATGTTCCTAAGCTTTGCTGCCCTTCTAGCCGGTAGAGGCCGTGGGTTTGAAAGTTGGTGTCTTGGTGAGGTGCTGCAGTGTAAACTGTACATGGTACAAACTGCTGCTATTGTACATCAGAGTAGAGTCAGTGAATGGTTGTGGATCGTGTGCCTACCAAGCAGACATTAGGACAGCTAATTGCTGGGAAATTTGAATGCTAATGTAAGGATTTTATGCTTCTGCTATAAAAGACATTGGAGAGATCACATCTATAGTATTTTTCTCCTTATTTAAGGAAGGATGATAATTCATTGGAATTCAGAGGAGGTTTATTAGACCAGATCTACAATAGACAATGTCCTATTGGGAAAGATTGGACATTAGATTTCTCGAATTTAAAATAATGAAGAGTGGCTATATTGAAACGTATAATGTCAGGAGTGGATGTAGAAAGGATGTTTCCTCTTCTTGGGCAAACTAAAGATTATTTGAAAATAAGAGATTACCCATGTGCGACAGAGATGAGGTGAATTTTAACTGCTCAGTACATTATGCGTTTTAGGAATGCCTTTATCAAAAGATAGAGGAAGCAAAGATTATAAATATTTTTTAAAGCAGTGGTAGATAGGTTAGAGTCATAAAGTCATTGAGTCATACAGTGTGGAAATTCGGCACAACTTGCCCACACCGGCCAACGTGTCCCTGCTGTACTAGTCCCACCTGCCTTCTTTTTGCCTATTTCCCTCTAAACCTGTCCTGTCAATGTACCTGTCCAAATGTTTCTTCAACATTGCGATAGTACCTGCTTCAACTAACTCCTTCGGCAGCTTGTTCCATACCCACCACCATTTGTGTGAAAAAGTTACTCCTCAGGTTCCTATTAAATCTTTCCCGTCACCTTAACCCTCTGTCCTCTGGTTCTCGATTCCCTTACTCTGGGCAAGAGATTCTGTGTCTACCCGATTTATTCCTCTCATAAGTTTGTGCACCTGTTCTTGATAATCAAAGAAGTGAAATGTTGCATGGATAAATGGAATTATAGAATTGATCTTATGGTCAGTTCAGTCATGATCTTAGTCAATGCTGGATCAAACTCCAGGGTCCGAGTTGATACATGGAATTCCAAACTCACAAGGCTAACTGTCTTATGGCTGATAATTCATATCTATTAAAAAAGTTGTATTTCAGATACTAATCTGATACCAGGATCAGGCAAAGAAGAAGAGAGAAGAAAAATAAGCATTTACAAGACCCACTTCACAATCTCCAAATATCCAAAAATGCTTCACCATTAATGTAATATTTTCAAAGTTACTATTGTGATGGAGAAAATATGGTGGTCAATGTACATACATCTAGCTCGTGCGGGCATGATAATCAGTTTTCATTGGCATAGTTTGAGGTCCGAATATTGTGCAGATATCATCTGCTCTTTGACCTAAAGAAACAAAACTAAATGCAAGAAATATTTCTATCAGTTTTAGTTCACTCAAAGTTTCCTTTTTTTCTGATTATTTCTCATAAATTTGGAATACAGTTCCAGGCTGTCTTTGGGGAATCTCTTCCCATGAGCAAAGAAATGTAAAATATTTTGGCAGACATTTTTAATCTAATCTGTTGATGAAATTTTAACAGAAGGTTCACTAACCTGAAAAATTGACTCAATTGCTCTCTCTGCATATGCTGCTGAAATTTTCTGCATTTTCTGTTGTTCTGGCCCAGCCTCAGCAGTTTTTTGATTTTCAGTTTTTAACGGAAGACTAAAGGCTTGAAATATGATACAGACTGTGCAGCCTTTCTGTACAACAATAAATTTAAAATGTAGTATTCAGTTATTTCATCAGCAGTGAGAGTAGGCCATGATTAGTTAATTATTCCATGGTAGATGTAGAGTAACCATGAAAGCCTGAGGGCAAATGAGGGTGTACTAACATTTGCTGACGGTTGTACTGATCACCGAGAAGTTAATACCTAAAATTAGTTTCCAGCAAAGAATTTATAAATTATTTTTTCAAATAAGCTAGATTTCAGAACACTCCTAAAATATCTAAAATATTATTTTGCATGTGTTTCACTTTAATGGGATCTCACCCTTTCTTCTGCGCTTCATCCTCCACTTTAGCGAATAAATTATTTGTCAGCCTGATTTTTCTCATCTGCGTTATCTAGTCATTAGGTTTGTATAGTTAGCGTACATGTGATTCTTTCTCCTTTATGTGGATTAAAATTATTCTGATGGTATGAACATCATTTGAAACATTCAAACGTTATGTACTTAAAAACCTATCCCATGTAAGATGATGAGACATTTCCTTAATTTTGGAGTTATATATTTTATTTGGATTAGTATCAATCTAACATTTATTTGCTCACTGCACATCTGTATCATCCATTGAGTTCAGTTATGAATCTATGGACTGATATAAAGTACACTGAAATTTTTGCTTGAAGTTAAATGTGACTTTTTATATACTGTAACTCATTTAGCTGGAACCCACCAACAAACAGAGAATTCTGAAAGAAGACATAGTGCTGGAGTAGGTCAGCGGGTCAGGCAGCATCTCAGGAGATAGGTGATATTTTGGGTCGAGGTTGGGACCCTTCTTCAGGCCTATTGTGAGGGTTGGGGGAGAGGATGGAATAATGCTGGAAGATAGGAGGAGCAGGACAAAGCCTGGCAGGTAATAGGCCAACACAGGTGAGGAGGGTAATTTGATAAGTTGATGGTTGGACAAAGGCCAGAGATGAAAAGACCCACTGTGCTATTCCAGCACTCTGTGTCTTCCTTTGCAAACCAGCATCTCTACCCAATGAACCTGTGACAATCTCTGTTTCTAGTGGAATCTGAAAGTTGTTTCTGTAGCTGTGTTGGTGATTTCCAGCTGTATTCTGTTTTTGGACACTTGGTGCAGTCCAGCAGCAGAGTACAGACTTACTGTAGTTCCCCTTACCCTTATACTGGGGAACCAGGAAATAACAATATTTAAGAAATGTTAGTGCCACAGCATATATGAGGTGGGTCAAAAGAGTCATTCCTGTGCTGTATCTTCCTATGATTCTAGAACAAGGTATGAAAAATCCAACTTCCCAATGAAGAACTAAAATCCACTTTGAAGGTGTGGAACCAGATTGTTCAATAAAATATTTGAACTAGGTTGTAAGCCTTAATTTCGATAATATCTTTATTTCCAACACATTAGAACGTGCCCTGTGGCTTGACAGATATGTTAGGCAATATGGTGATAGAGGAACTGATTAATTGCAGGATGCAGCATGTGGGATTCAGAAGGAATTATTCCCGTAGCAAGCCCTTCCTTCACAGGCTCCATCATTGTGTTTCTGGGATTCCTGACAGTGTTCTCCTCTCACCTGCCCACACCCCATGTAATATCTCACTTATGCCATTCTCCCAATCCAAACAAAGTAATCTGATCCTATGCTGCAAACTCTGGCTGATCTTCAAAAGCTCCCTTTGTGAATCCTTATGGATCATTTATTACTATGATACCGAACTACTTGCCAACTGCCAGATATCCAACTTCCAAATGCTCGTCCTAAAATCTCCCATTGAACACACTGCAGGTGACCCCCTGTCGTATGGTGAAGGGAGGGGTGGGGGTGGGGGGCAATACGTTTGTAGAAAATGGTCGCTATCATGATTTTACATTAACATGAACCTGCATCATCTGCACATGCATCACACGTTAGCTGAAACAAAATAATTCCTCATTGAGTATAAGAAGTGTAGAAGTGTACTAAAGAAAGAAATTAAGAGGGAAATTATAGAGGGCATAGGATAAATCTGGCAGGGTAAAGGAGAATCCCGAGATAATTCAGGTATATTCAGAGAAAAAGTGTGGCTAGGGGGAGAATAGATCCCCTTAAAAATCTGCGTGTCTGTTTATGGGTGGAGTCACGGAAGATGTGTAAAATTGTTAATTAAAATTGCTTAATATTATTAATTAATCAAGCTAGAAAGGGGGCAGAGAAGATCTACAGGGATGTTGCCAGGGCTAGAGAGCCTGAGCTATAGGAAGAAGTTGAGCAAGCTAGGACTTGGAGCACAGGAGGATGAGGGGTGTTCTTATAGAGGTGTATAAAATCATGAGAGGAATAGATCGGGCAGTCACACAGAGTCTCTTGCTCAGAGTAGGGAATTCGAGAATCAGAGGACATAGGTTTAAGGTGAGGGGGGAAAGATTTAATAAGAATCTGAGGGGTGACTTTTTTATGCAGAGGGTGGTGGGTGTATGGATTGAGCTGCCAAAGGAGGTAATTGAGGTTGATACTATCGCAGCAAATAAGAAACATTTAGGCAAGTACACAGATAGGACAGGTTAAGAGGGATATGGGCCAAATGCAGGTAGGGACATGTTGGCCGGCGTGGGCAAGTTGGGCTGAAGGGCTGTAAGACTTCCCTAGTATTTCTCATCACTTTTTACTGTTGATGTACCAGCAATTGGATAGCAGGGACTAATTAGAGATAGCCAGTTAGGCCTTGTCTGGGGGAAATCATGTTTCATAGATTTGGTAGCTTTTTTTGAAGAGGTCACCAAGAGTTTTGATAATGGCAGGCAAGTGGGTATTGTCTCTATGGCCTTTAGCAAGGCCTTTGATAACATCCCACATGATAGGTTAGAATAGGAGGTTAGATCAAGTGGAATCCAAGGTGAGCGAGCCAAATGGATTCAAAATGGTCTTGGGGGAAGGCGTTAAAGAGTTGTTGCGGAGGGTTGCTTTTCTAATTGGTGGCCTCACCAACTTCTACAGATGTGCCGTACAAAGCATTTTATCAGCATGCATCACAGCATGGTTTGGGAATAGCTACATCCAAGATCACAAGCAATTGCAGAGAGTTGTGGACGTAGCCCAGACCATCACGCAAACCAACCTCCCTTCCATTGACTCCGTTTACACTTTAAGCTGCCGAGGTAAGGCCACCAGCATAATTAAGGACTAGTCTAACCCTGGTTGCTCCCTCTTCTCCCCTCACCAGGCAAGAATACAGAAGTTTGAAAACACATACCTTCAGATTCAGGGACAGTTTATTCCCAGCTGTTATCAGCCAACTGACCTGTCCTCTCACCAGCTAGAGAGCCGTCCTGACCTCCCATCTACCTAATTGGAGACTTTCAAACTATCTTTAATCAGAATTTATTGGACATTATTTTGCACTGAAAGTTATACCCTTTATCCTGTATCGGCACATTGTGGATGGCTTGATTGTAATCGTGTATACTCTTTTCGCTGACTAGATAACATGCAAGAAAAATATTTTCACTGTACCTCAGTATACATGACTATGATAAACTAAACTGTGACCAGTGGTGTGTATATTATGTTAGTTCCGTTTTTCGTACTCTATTCACACCATATAACCATATAACCATATAATGTTGGTGAGCACTTCGGGACCAGTGATCACAATACCATTAGTTTCAATATAATTATGGAGAGAGTCAGAACTGGACCTAGGGTGGAGATTTTTGATTGGAGAAAGGCTAACTTTGAGGGAATGCGTAAGGATTTAAAAGGAGTGAATTGGAACACTTTGTTTTATGGGAAGGATGTAGAAGAGAAATGGAGGACATTTAAAGGGGAAATTGTAAGAGTACAGAATCTTTATGTCCCTGTTAGGTTGAAAGGAAATAGTAAAAATTGGAAAGAGCCATGGTTTTCAAGGGAAATTGGACACTTGTTTCGAAAAAAGAGAGATATCTACAATAATTATAGGAGGCATGGAGTAAATGAGGTGCTAGAGGAGTATAAAGAATGTAAAAAGAATCTTAAGAAATAAATTAGGAAGGCTAAAAGAAGATATGAGGTTGCTTTGGCAAGAAAGGTGAAAGTAAATCCAAAGGGTTTCTACAGCTATATTAATAGCAAAAGGATAACAAGGGATAAAATTGGACCATTAGAGAGCCAGAATGGACAGCTATCTGCAGAGCCAAAAGAGATGGGGGAGATATTGAACAATTTATTTTCTTCGGTATTCACCAAGGAGAAGGATATTGAACTCTGTGAGGTAAGGGAAAAAAGTAGAGTAGCTATGGAAACTATGAGATTCAAAGAGGAGGAAGTACTGACACTTTTGAAAAATATAAAAGTGGATAACTCTCCAGGTTCAGACAGGATATTCCCTAGGACATTGAGGGAAGTTAGTGTAGAAATAGCAGGAGCTATGACAGAAATATTTCAAATGTCATTAGAAACGGGAATAGTACCGGAGGATTGGCGTAATGCGCATGTTGTTCCATTGTTTAAAAAGGGTTCAAAGAATAAATCTAGCAATTATAGACCTGTTAGTTTGATGTCAGTGGTGAGCAAATTAATGGAAAGGATACTTAGAGATAATATATATAAGCATCTGGATAAACAGGGTCTGATCAGGAACAGTCAACATGGATTTGTGCCTGGAAGGTCATGTTTGACAAACCTTGAATTTTTTGAAGCAGTTACTAGGGAAATTGATCAGGGTAAAGCAGTGGATGTTGTCTATATGGATTTCAGTAAGGCCTTTGACAAGGTTCCCCATGGAAGGTTGGTTAAGAAGGTTCAATCTTTGGGTGTTAATGGCGGAGTAGCAAGATGGATTCAACAGTGGCTGAATGGGAGATGTCAGAGAGTAATGGTGGAGGGCTGTTTGTCAGGTTGGAAGCCGGTGACCAGTGGGGTGCCTCGGGGATCTGTGTTGGGACCACTGTTGTTTGTCATGTACATTAATGATCTGGATGATGGGGTGGAAAATTGGATAAGTAAGTATGCAGATGATACTAAGATAGGTGGTGTTGTGGATAATGAAGTAGATTTTCAAAGTCTACAGAGAGATTTGGGCCATTTGGAAAAGTGGGCTGAAAGATGGCAGATGGAGTTTAATGCTGATAAGTGTGAAGTGCTACATCTTGGCAGGACAAATCAACATAGGACGTACATGGTAAATGGTAGGGAATTGAGGAATGCTATGGAACAGAGAGATCTAGGAATAACTGTGCATAGTTCCCTGAAGGTGGAATCGCATGTAGATAGGGTGGTAAAGAAAGCCTTTGGTGTGCTGGCCTTTATAAATCAGAGCATTGAATATAGGAGTAGGGAAGTAATGTTAAAATTGTACAAGGCATTGGTAAGACCAATTCTGGAGTATGGTGTACAATTTTGGTCGCCTAATTATAGGAAGGATGTCAACAAAATAGAGAGAGTACAGAGGAGATTTACTAGAATGGTTGACTGGGTTCCAGCAACTATGTTACAGAGAAAGGTTGAACAAGTTAGGTCTTTATTCTTTGGAGCGCAGAAGGTTAAGGGGGGACTTGATTGAGGTCTTTAAAATGATGAAAGGGATAGGCAGAGTTGACGTGGATAAGCTTTTCCCATTGAGGGTAGGGAAGATTCAAACAAGAGGGCATGACATGAGATTTAAGGGACAGAAGTTTAGGGGTAACGTGAGGGGGAACTTCTTTACTCAGAGGGTGGTGGCTGTGTGGAATGAGCTTCCAGCAGAAGTGGTGGAGGCAGGATCGATTTTAACATTTAAAAGTAAAGTGGATAGGTATATGGAATGGAGGGGTATGGTCTGAGTGCAGGTAGATGGGACTAGGGGAAAACAAATGGTCGGCACGGACTGGAAGGGCTGAGAGGGCCTGTTTCTGTGCTGTAATTGTTCTATGGTTATATGGTTCTAATCATACCATGAACATTTCATTACACAGAATAAGAGGCTGCACAATAAGCCATGCCATCTCATCCTATCATAGACATTCCCTTGTTTTTTATGCATCACTCCCCACCCACTCTCCTATTGGAGACTAATTCAAATTTTTCTCTTTCCCAGTTCTGACAAAGAGTGGCAAACCTGAAATGGTCCCTCCTTTCCCTTTCTTTCTAACCTGCTTAGCGTATTAAGCATTTTCTATTTGTGGTTAAAATCTTGTCAGCTGACACAGAAATTGGCAATGGGCAAAGCAGCCATGGCCATTACCAAATAGAAATTTTCCGGTGCCAAGGACAAATAACTTATCACAGAACCTTCAGCAGCGGAAAATGGCAAAACCCAGATAGCACGCGGACAGTGTGGCTTCTTGCTATATAAATACAAGCAGCAAGATGACCCCAAGAGCAATTGTGGACATGAATCCAAAATTATGCAACACTTGCCTTAACCTGTTCATTAAGTTCTGTTAAGAGAGCTGCTTTATTTCCTCACTTGGTATCTCGGGAAATGATTAAGTAGATGGATAGATTGGACATCTGTCTAACAGGCGTTTTATGTTGTACAAAGGTCAGGTGAGACATGAGGATGAGGACAGCATGAAGGAAGCCAATTGCATTAACATTTTTAATATATTTTATCAGTCAGTTTAAAGTTCTAATAAAATCAATTCTACATCTGTTCTAATCATAATCTAATTTTGGATGTTGATGTAATGGCAATAATTTATGGAAAACTCCACTAAATTTGGTATTGGCTTATTATTGGCTTGTCCACCGAAGTGCAGTGAAAACCTTTAAGAATTATCTTTCAGAATAAACAAATTTATTATTGAAGTATTGCATTTTGTTATAACAAACAACAATTTTTGGCTTGTTATTTAAATTATGCTTCCAAATGTCCTTGACACAGAATTACTTGACACCTAAAGAATTCATTGCATTTTCAAAACAGTCATGGAATACAGTGAATGCTTCCAGCTAAGCACATCAATCCAGTGTGCTCCTTTCAATGAGTTTCTTAAGAGGAAGTGTACAGGTTTTGAAAGTTTTTTATTTTTCCTCAAATTTATAATGAAATCCTTGCAGCCAAATACAATGAAGGTCTCAGAAAGAAATGAATAGACATGTTCTAGTCGCTGTTCAATTGTTTTTACAGGAGCAAACAATGCATCTATGCTCATATTCTGCCAGTAGCAGTGACAATGAAACAGAAGCAGATCTTGCATCAACTGAGAATGGCACTGGTGCTGAAGAACTATTCCACAAAGTGAAGCACAACAAAAATGGTAAACTAAATGAAATATCTTTAACCTTGACAAGCTTTTCACAGGTCTCGGGGAAAAATGTTCGTGAGGTATGGAAAGTTCTTCATCTGGTGAATTGTCTGTCAGTCCCATGGATTTGTGGAACAAGACTAACACAGAGACTGCATTATCATGAACTGAACAAAAATAGCACTTATTAAGATGAAAAAAATAAAATGTATTAATTGCCGTTGTGTTGGTCGTTACAAGAAAGGCTTCAGAATCCAGGTGAATACCTGATCAATATTGGTTTTACAATGATGCTCAGCCAAACAGAACAATCTTGATTTCATCATCATTTAAATATTGATCCTGAACTTGCAGAAATAGCATAATGTTAAGCTCCATATTTGGGTTGCACGTTTAATCTTCATTTACTGTTTTCAGGAAGTCAACAGCAACATATTGACAAACGGTCATGCTTTGGAAACCAGTCAAGTGTTTTCACTTTCTACCAGCCAAATCTATATATGCATTATGGAAAGGAAATGCCACACCTCAGTGTGAAGCAGTTACATAGTGACTTAAGTAAGGATGAAAAAGGTGATGACATTTCAAGTGTAAGTATGTATTTTAATTAATTGGTTTTGTTTATTTGTCAGTCTGTCTGAAAAGACTTCCATGACCTCTGTTTGTGGGTTTCCTTCCAGTTTTGACATTGTCTATCAATAAATAACAGGGCCAATGCATCCTACAATTCAATTGCATGGTCTTCAAATTAATCAACTAGAAAAATAAATGAATTTGAAAAGTTGGAGATGAAAGACATTGTATTTTATCCTTATTGTCATATACATTTGGTGCATTCCATTACTTAATGATTAGCACCATTACTGTGATGTATTTGTTATTTTATTGATCATAATTTTTGTTTTTTTTAATTGATTGCATCTATATATTACTAAACCCCTCATCTCGTCTGCATGTGTGTGCGTGCGATTCATGACCTGAATTACGCCAAAATGACCTGAATTACGCAATAGTGCTACAATTTTTGGACTACCTTACTCACCATTGTCATGTGTGTTGTATAAAGTTTTGTTTAGATTGATAGTATATTTTACAAGTAATTCACATTTAAAAATGTAAAAATTTGAATTTTCACTTAACTTCTCAGTGTCAAAATTCCAAATCTTTGCTGGCCCTGCCCGCAACAATGTTGTCAGAGAACACTGTGTCCTGGCAGCAAGTTTTTAAAGTTTAAAAAGAGGAGGGGGAGGGAGTGCTGGGGGAGGCAGGGGAAATGGAATTGGATTTTTTTTCAAAATTGCTGGGAGATAAGGGGAAATGAGCTGCCCCTGCACAGTTAGGAGCTATGGGTGAGTGGTGGAATACTGCGTTGGGTGAACGGGTTGCATTGGGGGAATTGGTGAGTGGTGGAATATTGCGTTGGGGAACTGGTTGCATTGGGGGACCAGGCCTCCCATGTGACAGGGACGCAACAGGTCCCACTTGGTCCTGGTAGCAAGTGAAATACTTTTTTTTTTCCTGGCAGTTTTTTTTTAAGTTTAAAATGCGGGAGGGTGAATAAGGGGAAATGTGCTGCTCCTGCACAGTTGGGGCCTATGGGTAAGTGGTGGAATATTGTGTTGGGGGAACAAGTTGCATTGGGAGAACGGGTGAGTGGTGGAATAGGCTTCCCATGGGGGCTATGGGTGAGTGTTGGAATATTGCGTTGGGGGAACGGGTTGCATTGGGGGACCAGGCCTCCCATGTGACAGGGACCCAACAGTTCCCATTTGATCCACGACTAAAAATTTAAACGAAGTGTGTGAGGATAAGGAAGTCAGGGAGGGGTTTCTGATGGGAAGATTGAAGCAGCAATTGGGTGGAGATGTAAGCAGATAGGGATTTGAGACAAAGGATCAGTGACTCAGATGGGTGGGATGTCTGAACCGATGGAAGGTCCGGAAGTCTGGAGCACATTTAAAAGTCTGGACTAGGGTGGAAATGTGAAACTTGAGAGGCCATAGCGTGAAGATGACGTGAGGCAAGAAGATGTGTGAGGCAAGTTTTTTTTACACACAGAGTGGTAAGTGCTTGGAATCTGCTGCCAAAATGAGTGGTGGAAGCAGATACTATTGTGATGTGAAAGAGAAATGTAGAGAGGCACATGAAGAAACAAGAATAGAGAAATAAGGATTGTGTGTAGGCAGATGGGATTAGTTTAATTTTGCATCATAGTCAGCACAGACTCTGTGAACCAATGGGCCTGTTTTATTGGTGCACTGTACTTTCTGAATATTTCAGAAACGTTGGCTGAAAGGTTGGGGAATTGTGAGCTTTAATGATTGGATGGACAGGGTATGGATCAAGGTTGAATCTTATGGAGTTGGGGATGACTCCAGTGGGTATAGGAAATCAGTGCAATAGTGGGTAGGGGAGAGTGTGACTTGAAGCTAAATATGGGACCTAATGTATTGGATCTAGCAAAGCCCAACAATGGTTGTGCAAATGACAATGCAGTCTGATTTCCACTGCAATGCTCCAAAAAGGACGTTATATCGGCAATGATATTATTTCAACATGGATATCCAATCAGTGACCAAGGGTGAATGGGTTTTAGAAGTATGAGGTTGAAATTGCAGAATGACATGCAGTAACCAGGATATGGTTATTTATTGTATTGCACTTCATGGAAGAGTAAACCTAGAAACACATAATGAGAACAAAAAAACTGCATTATATGATTCAATTTCTTCATTCCTCAAGTGGGTAATTTACAATTTTAACAGCATAACTTACTGACTTAACCATGATTGGTCAAGCAGTTCTAAATTTTCTCATTAATGAAAATAATTTATCTGCGCTTTCTCTATCAAATTTTATTTCATTTCAAAATCTACAAAGTTCCTCAACCCAAAACCAACCAGGGCAACTTATTTGTCTCTAGCATGTGGCATGTCCCAAGTTGTTCAACAATAGTTTTCAGCTATATTTGACATTGTCTCAAAATTTTAAGGCAAGTAACTAAATCGTGTTTGGAAAGACAGGTTTTAAAATACATTTTTTAAGAAGAAAATAGAAAAAGAAAGGCAAAGATATTTAAAGAGCGAATTCAAGTTCTTAGGCAACGGAACAAATGGAAGACAATAGTAGAGCAATTAAATTTGGCTATGTTTAGCAATGTGATTTCTTGAACCTGAAGGAGTTTGTAATAATAGGGAAGGACAAGCCTGTGAAAGCACTTGGAAACAAAGGATGAGAATTTTAACATCAAGGCAGTCTGTAAATAGTGGACAGTGCAGAGCAGCAAGCACAGGCACTGTTTAATTTACTATTGACAATGAGAGCCTTGGTAGATTTTGAATAGTGAAGACCAAGAAAGCATTGTTAATTAATTTCAGCAATCAAATGGTTACTTTTTTGTCAAAGTTATAGTTCACGTTTACCATACTTGAACATAGACATATTGTAGCCTATTATGGTATTAATGAAGTGTAATAAAGAATCGCACGTGGTGACATTAAGTAAATGTTTTTTGATAAAAGAGGCATTATAGAACTACAACCAAGTGTGTAGGCTGTATTTCAAAGAATAATACGCATGGTTGATTTTTTTTTTAAAACAAACTAGATTCATACAGTAGTTCTACTTACAAACCACACAATGTTCAGCAAATTTCAGAGTAAGCAATAAGGAGAAAAAATAAAGTGATTTTGTTGGTAATTAACATTGGGATTCCTTGCCCAAATCGCTGGCTGTCTTTAAATTCAACATTTATTTCATTGTTGATGCAAATTTTTCAATAGTCAGCAGAAGAAATTACTGCAATTATTGATAAGAAGAAGAGCGGCAGCTAATGGATAACTTGTCTTCCAGAACCTTCTGACATTAGTGTCGGACTTATTTATCCAAAATGCCACGAGCCTTCAATGAAAATTATTTTTTCTTTCTCTCTCTTTACCCAGATTTAGGTTGAGTTAAGGGACTATCAAAGTGAATTGTTCTTTGCAAGTATAATAGAGTTTATTGGGTAATTTTACTACCTGATTGCATTACACATCTTCCTGAAAAGTATCAGTTTTATAAGTATCCTGCAGAAATTGTATAATGACTTTCCCAACAGAATACCAATGTTGTTGGAAAATAAATGATGTATTGATTATTTTTATTGCAGACCTATTTATAGGAGTCATTTCCTTTTATTGTAAAGAAGCCTCTGCATTTAATATAACTTCACCCCATGGATTATTTACTAATAGATTTCCTGATATAGTTAAGAAGTAGCACCATAAAAAGGGAATTAATTATATGAATACTGTCTGTAATACATTGATTCTGCAAATGCAATAGCTTTGCCTATCAACATTTAACTTCCAAAATGACAAATGGGAATATTGAACGTTAAAGTATATTGGCTCTGATGCCTTTTTACTCAGCCCATCACAACAAATGTAACTCAGTAATAACTTGTTCACTACAGAAAGATCTATATGGTATTTAAATAGAACTTGCAAGTTTTAGAACATCAAGTTTAAAAAAAAAAATCAAAGGTCTAATAATGGTTCGGTAATTATAATACAAACGTCTTTTTTTCTGGGCTTGCAACTTGTATATAATTATGTCAGTGGTTTTTTTTTTAACTAAATCCATAATATTTGCTAATAAAATTGCATCTCATCATTGACTAATAGGACTGTAGATGTTTAATAGTACAAACTTGAAACAAAAAAAATAGGTTAACAGATTCTTCTTTCTGATGACCTGTATCAGGAGGTAATCGAAGTGTGATGGTACAGAGAAATACAAGTCATGGCTTCACATTTCTTCAGCGTAAATTCAGTGCCACATCTCTAAACTTAATGCATTCGCTTCCATGTCCCAACCATGTCAGAAATGTGCTGGGTGCTGTTTTGATGCAGACAGTTTGTTTAAGTTAGTCCAAGAAACGCAGACATTAAACTCCTTAATCATGCAAGTTGCCATCTGCAATGAGATGTTGAACATCAAAATAACTTTTCAAGTACTGAAGGAGTGAAGCTGCTCAACATATGCTCCATCTAGTAGTATTGAAATGTTGTGCATGTGCTGTAACTAGCAATTTTAAATAGTTGTTGAAAACCATTCAATAACATGACTAGTAGCCAATATATATTTTTATTAGATGAACCCAAGGGAAACAAATATTCCTTCTGGGTGTACTGTTGTCAGTCAGCATGTTTCGAGGTCCTTCTAATCATTTCCATCTCACTCCTAGATCCCGGTAGGTCAGTTCAGCACATGATACCAGTTTCCCACCAACTGGCTCATTTGAGAACAAATTGAATTTCTGTGCACATTCCCCAATGTAGCATACTATAAACAGAAATTGATAAATTAGCTGAGCATGCCCTAAAGGCACAATAGCAGTCAGAGAAAGATTTTTACACTACAAAATTATTATGTATTGGTACTGGTTTCTTATTGTCACGTGCATTGAGATACAGTAAAAAGGTTTGCATGCTATCCAGCCAAATCACATCATACATGAATACTGTAGTAGCCAGTTAGCTTATCTCAGTATGTTTTAACTATAACCAGTTGCCTTTAAATTTTATCTGCCTGTACATATGTGGATGGGATTTATACATTGTCTGAGGCGTGTTTGCAGCTGGAATTCTCACGCAGACTCCCAAGGAGTTTAGTTTAGTTTGAAGAAGATCGGGGAAGAGACATGGTTTTTGACCATGCACGAGCATGACTGAAATGTACTTATACAAGAGGAAGCCTTTATGATTATCTTACTGTTTGTACTACTACAATAAATAAATTATTAATCAAGAGACTGTTTTTGGAAGATTTATCTTTCGACGGCATTGAATGTCTCATGGAGAGCTCATGAGTGCCTATAGGTTACCTTCTGATCCTCAGTCATCAATTAAAGTGACTATCAGGACTAAATCCTTGAGACGATATAAAATCTGTCACAAGTACGTTAACATAATGCAAGAGAGAGAAAAAGAAACAGAGTGCAGACTACAGCTACAGAGAAATTACAGCTAAAAAAGATGTGCAATGATTGATGATCAGCCATGATCACATTGAATGGTGGTGCTGGCTCGAAGGGCCGAATGGCCTACTGCACCTATTGTCTATTGTGGCAATTAGGTAGATTGGGGGAATCAGAAATTCATCCTTAGTACATGGGAGGTTTGTTCAAGAGACTGATAACAATGGGAAAGAAACAGTTTTTGTATGTAGTGAATAATAACATCTTGAATAACAACATCAGGCATATTTTTCTTCTTGGCTCCCACCTGATTTACAGAACGAGCAGAGCAGCAGCAAGTGGAAGGCAGAGTGGTGCACCTTATTGAGCCACTGTCTCAGAGCGCCAGAGACCCTGGTTCAATCCTGCGCTTGGGTGCTTTCTGTGTGGAGTTTGCATGTTCTCCCTGTAACCCTGTGGGTTTCTTCTGGTGCTCCAGTTTCCCCCACTCTGGTTTTAAAGGCCAACTACCATTTCAGATTTCATTAATATTGCTTTTGTCCTACAAATTGTCTGCAATATATGTGTATAAGTTGGAAAGAATGGGACTTTCAAAATTATCATTAAGATTCTCACAAGTTGCTAAGTTAAATGAGGACAGCATTGGCATTCCATTTAGTTGAGGTAAAGTGGAGGCTTTGATTTAGTCATCAGTGGTTATGGATTTCACAAAGAAGTCATGAGCCAAACATTCAGATCCAAAGTAGTATTTTCTGACTTAATGTTCATTCATAGATTGGAGGGTGGAAGACTATAGGATGGTCATGAAAACTTCAAGAATTACAGGCAGAGACTTATAACAGGTAGACCAGGGAAAGCAGAAGGTCTAGCAATTGATGTAGGCAAAACAATCTACCGAGTGAGCATGCAAGGTCGTGTGGGTTTAGTCAATCTTTTCCTGGTGAAATGCTGCAAAATTTACAAACCAGGGCCATCATAATGTTTTAGATGTATGTGGGGAAAAGTAATGAAAGCATCTTGACAAATCGTTACTTACCTCCTAATCCTCCCACTCAGCAGGGATCAAAGGGAAGACTTTGCTCCAAAGAGTACTTCCATGCCGGGTTAGCCAAAGAAACAGGTCACAAAATTGCCAGGTCACAGGATTTACTCCCTTTCGAGAAGAGCGGCACAATAGAGTAGCTAATGGAGCTGCTGCTCAAAGCCCCAGAAACCCTGGTTCAATACTGACCTCAGCTGCTGGGTGGAGTTTAAATGTTCGCCTGTGACTGCATGTACTTCTTTTGGGTGCTCTGGTTTCCCTCCCATGTCCAAAGGCATGTGGGACAGGAGGTTAATTGGCCATTGTAAATTTCCCCTAGGGTTTATGTGAGTGGACAGAGATGATAGAAATGAACAGAGATGATAGAAATGTATGAGGAATAGGATACATGTAGGATCAATGTAAGATGGTCCACATGGACTTGAAGAGCTGAATGCCTGTTTCAATGCTGTTTCTCCCTAAAAGACTGGATGGCAATATCAAATTCATACTGTTGTGCAAATTCATCCATTTCCTTCAAGTCACGATCTAGTGTTTGATACAATGTAATTTATAGTGCAAAAAAAGCCTTCATTTTCTTTCTCTTTTTTCTCAGTCGACAGCCTCTTTTAATGATCTCAGTGTAAAAGAACAGATGGGAGATTTTAATCCATCTGCTTTCATTCCCTTCAAACAAATTGTACTTTTTGTTTCTCCGATATTTAGTAGCTCATATGAAATTATTTTTGCTATGTAGCTAGAAACTGCTTGCATTGATCACAGATATGTAAGTCTCAATATCCTCATTTTTCAGAGGGCAATAAATCATGAAAAATAATAATCTGAGTGAGCAATTTCCCTGATCTCCGCTATCACATGCAATAGAATAACTGCTTAATCGTGATTCAATATAAATCCATCTTTTTGTTCTCTCATATTGAAAAATGGCTCGGTTTTGGGCTAACAATTCTCTTCTATCAGGCCATCATTTTCAACCATAACTTCAAATCTTAAAGGCAGAGTCGACACCCACTCCATTCTCAGTCCTGATGCAGAATCTCTACCCAAAACATCAGCAGCATCTATGTATCTTTACAGGCCGTCACAGCTCCTTCTTCTTCTTATCGAGTCCACACACAAGATTAGAGGTTGTTCAGCCAGAGCTGAACACACTTCTCAGTGTCTGCATATAACGGTGTCTGTCTTGTCGCTTCTTGTGCATGGTGGTGGAAAGATTGGTGGAAACAGGGCCGTGACGTGAACTCCCTTTCCTTGACCCCATCACAGCTCCTGAAGACATGGTATTCTCAGTCACCCAGGTGATCAGAAGATCCTTCACCAGGGTCAACTCTTGTAAAACATCTGGCCGATGGCCTAATGGGGCTGCATTTTAGGACTTGTACAAAAAAAACGGGCTGGATGCTCTGTGAATATCTTAAACCTCTCACTACTAATATTCGAGGTCCAACCTGCTTTAAAAGGATACCCATAATACTGGTGTCCTAGAACAGTAAGGTGACATGTCTCAACAGCTGCCAACTGATGACACTAACATCCGTGGTGATGAATTGCTTTGCCGGGTTGGTTATGATGCATATCAACTCCTGCCTCAGCAAATTGTTGGAGTCATTACAAATTGCCTACACCACAAAAGAGGAACATGGAATGCCCTCTTGCACCTCTCCATTCTGTATCGGACCACTTTGACAATAAGAACATGTACGTCAGGCTGTTTTTCATTGACTACATTCAGTGTTCAAAACCTTCATCCACTCAAACCATCATCAAACTCAGGGAACTGGATCTCTGCTCGTCCCGATGCAATTAGACCCTCGACTTCCTCATCGGCAGACCACAATCAGTATGAATTAGCAACAACACTTCCTCCTTGATGACCATCAACACAGGAGCAGCTCAAGGCTGCGCCCTGCTCTGCTCTCTCAATAACCTTGAATGTGTAGCCGGACACAGATCCTACACCATTTTTGAATTTGTTGATGACACCGCCGTTGTTGGACGAATAACGGGTAATGATGAATCAGAGGAAAGGAAGGAAATTGAATGGTGCCAGAAAAACATTCTTGCTCGAAACATTAGCAACACCAAGAAGCTGATTGTTGACCGTGAAGGGAAGGGGAATAGACAGGATGGCGGAGGAGAGTGTCAACTGTTTCAAGTTCAGGAGTATGTATCTAATGAGATATTTCTTGGGCCTAATACATTGATGCAATCACAAAGAAAGTTTGTGAACTTCTCTACTTCCTGAGAAGATTGAGGAGATTCTGTATGTTCTTGAATGCTCTTTTGAACTTCTGCAGGTGTATGGTAGAATACACATTGACTGGCTGCGTCACAGTTTGGTTCATTAACTCAAATGCCTAGGGATGACAGAGACTGCAGAAAGTGGTAGATATTGCACTGTCCATCAATGGCATGATACCCCCCCCCCCTTTCACTAAAGATATCTATAGGAGGAACTACCTCAAAAAACACCTAATGCTATCAAACACCCACACCATCCTGGCCATGTTCTCATCAGGTAGAAGGTACAAGAGCCTGAGAACCATAACCATCAGGTTCAAGAACAGCTTCTTCCCAGCCAACATCAGATTCTGCACAACACTAAGCAGAACCCTACCTCAACAATCTATTTTGGTGGTCACTAGTGTGACCAACGATCACCCAGTCACACTAGTTCTATGTTACCTCACTTTCACACCCACCCCCTATACAATTTACGGTGATCAATTAATCTACAAATCCGCATGTCTTTGGAATGTGGGTGGGAACCGGAGTACGTGGAGGAAATCCACGTGGTCACAGGGAGAATGCAAACTCCACACAGACAGCACCCAAGGTCTGGGTCCAACCTGGGTCTTTGGCACTGTGAGGTAGTAGATCTACCAGCTACACCACAGTGCCACCCTGTGCTGCTGTGCATATCCAGCAAGTCAGACTGTGTCCGTGGAAAGAGAAACAAAGTCATCGTGTCAGGTTGGAAACCCTTTATCAGAACATGTTGGGCCTGAAATGTTGACTCTATTTCTCTTCCCAGAAACCTGCTAAATATTTGCAGTATTTTCTGGTTTCATTTTTGAGTTAAAAAAAAATATTGTTTATCTGAATTATTTAATTCACTGTTGAGTCTTAAAAGCTGTAATGTGCCTTGATGAGGTGCTCTTCCTTGAAATTGTACTGAACTTTCTCGAAAAGTATAGATCAAAGAAAGATGGATTAGATTGGAGTCTGCAGAAGGGTCTTGAATCGAAAGGTCACCCATACTTTCTCTCCAGCGATGCTGCCTGTCTTGCTGAGTTACTCCAGCATTTTGTGTCTACCTTCTGTGTAATTCAGCATCTGCAGTTCCTTCCTACACATTAGAGTGGATGTTGAATTAAAGCGACAGGCAACAGGAATTTTCTCTGTGAGCTGAAAAGTGGTATTTTGCAGAGCTGTCACCCAGTCTGTGTTTGGTTTTCTGCTTTCATTTTGGCCTCCTACACTGTCCTAGTGGCGATCAATGCAAGCTTGAAAAGCACCATCTCCACTTCTGCCTTGATATATTTCAATGTCATAAAGTCATAAAGGGTGTAGACATCAATTTCAGGTAAAGGTTGTATCAATATCAGCTAATCAGGCATTCTAGTCTTGTAGATCTCACTTCCAGCATTCAGTCATTCCTCTCTCCACTTCTGGTATTTTGAATTTAACTTGTCATCTTCCATATAACCATATAACAATTACAGCACGGAAACAGGCCCTCTCGGCCCTTCCAGTCCGTGCCGACCATTTGTTTTCCCCTAGTCCCATCTACCTGCACTCAGACCATACCCCTTCCACTTTTACATCCAGACAGATGTTTCCCACCTTCTTTCAGCAAGAAAATTGCTAATCATATCTTTCAATCTTTCCTTATCTCCATCCCAATCTTTCCTTATCTCTATCACATCTTTGTACTCCAAGCCACTCCTTTCTCTGCAACTTAAACATTATTTAACTTCTAACTTTTCCAGATTGTAATAAAATGCCACTGATCTAAAATGTTATTTGTTTTTGTTTCTAATGATACTGCGTGACTTGTTGAGTATATCCAGCCACTTCTGCTTTTACTTCACATCTGCAGTATTTTGGTTTTGGAATCCACATCAGTTTCTTGTTATCAAAGTTTCTCACTCACTGGCAGATTTATGCTCTATCATTTATGTCAGAGACATAAATCTCCTTGCTCCCCTCATATATGATAAAATCGTATATTTCTTTATGATGGAAATGATTCTCTGAAGCCATGTAGGTTCAATAATTTAACCCTTTTTCCAAATTGCTTCAAGTAGTTTGAGATAACTCAGTTCAGAACTTTCTTTCCTATAAATGGACTGCTTGAGTTTCTGCTGCCTAAAGGCAATGGCTAAAAAATATTTTTCAATGTAAGCATAATTTATCTCCACCTCTTGGAGATCTTGAGGCATAGAGCACAAACTAATCTTCTCAGATGAAATATGCTCCCTGTCTTTTTTCTGATGCATTAAACTGTTTGAAGGCATAGCCTAACTTTGATGCCATTGACATAGCACTTGCCTTCATTCAAGTGTATCATATTGCAGAACTGCATGCTTATTAATGCCACAAGATTTTTCTGATAGTGCTTCATAGATGGTATTTAATCTTACCCCAGCCATTGTCACCGTAACAGCTTTATATAAAGTTGTGTTAAATAGTAGTAGTTACCATTGAAACTCTGGAGAAAACTATTGAAGATAATGATTTTTGAATAGTACGAGTGTCAGGGGTTATGGGGCGAAGGCGGGAGAATGGGGTTGAGAGGGAAAGATAGATCAGCTATGATGGAATGACTGCGTGGACTTGATGGGTCAAATGGTCTCATTCTGCTCCTCAAACTTATCAGCATTTCCTGGATACAATTTTATCAATAAAAAAGAGGCTACATGAACATTTTAGGCATGCCTGCATCTCTAGAAAAATTGCTTGACATGATGACCGAAGTATTTATTAATCCATATTTCATATCTTATGACTCTCATCATACTTGGTCTGTTTGATACTATTTTTCTTCATTAAGACGTGTGATCTAATTCATTTATACTTTATTTCTCTGTCATTCCAATGACTCCCTGTGGATTTTCAAGTTATAAGGAGTTTGATCTGAAATCAGCGGTTGGAGAGGTTTCAAAAGACGTGCATAACCATCTGGTTTTTTTTCTCCAAATTGAAAAGATAATCAGCCGACTTGTTTCCCTGTAAAATGCCATATGACAAATGTCATTCTTTGCTCCCTCATTTGAGAATTTTCATTAGTTCAGGCAAGACATTATCCATGGTACAACATAGAAAATGATTACATTTGAGAGACTTATTCTTTTTCTTTAGGCTTTGAATTGAAGCAACAGATTACTTGTGTGCCAGCATGACTAAAGAAACTCAATTGGCCTGCACAAACCTTTGGCAAAATTTTTTCGCATTTATAAACTTGTCGTCACGCTCTTCATTTATAACCAGAGGAAATTCTGTTAGTGATAATTTTTGTATGTAAGACCTACGGATCAACTTGAAGATGCAAATCACATCCCTTTCCCCTCATTCTTTAATTGCCACAGACTTACTATCCTACCTTACGTAACAATTTATCACTTAAACATAGAAACAGGCCTGTCAGCCCACCGTGCCAATGCTAACCATCAAATTCCCATCTGTGCTACCATTTATTAGCACTTGCTTGATGGCTTTTTATGCATGGCAATTTAAGTGCTTATCTAGATGCTAGTTACATGTTGTGGTAACTCAGTTCAGTACTTTCCTTCCTATAATTGGACTGCTTGTTTTTCTGATACCTTGAGGCCTCCACCACCCCTCCAATCACCCTCTGGCTGGCAAAAACCCTCCCATAAGTCTCCTTTAAACCTTATCACTTACCCAAGGCCCTCTAATGTTAAGGCTGCCTCCAGTGCCCGTGCAGAACACGCTGATTGTATTAACTTCATCACTAACTTCCACCCTGCCCTCAAATTCACCTGGACAAACATAGGCTGCAGAGCCTTGCATACTCCTGTTCCTTCTGGTTTAACGGTGGTTGCAGATGATATTTGAGTCACATTCAGTGATCATATTTCCAATTCTCGTAAAAAATGGAATATAAATTATTCATACTTCACGTTTCATCTCAACATTGCAGTTAAAATGTCCACTTTTTAGAGTAGTTTCCATATAAAGCAGATGGCTGTGCGCTACCATCAAAAATGACCTCTACCAAGATGGTGGAAGCCAAAGCATCCGACTAAACTGAGCAATGGCTTTCAGGCTGATCACACTGTTGAACATTCTTTAAGTTGTGCTCGTGTGACATTTAACCATAACATTTTAAACATGCCAAGGGAAAACAAAACATGATGCACCATCGAACAAAACATTTTGTTTTTGGTGAAGATGTGTTCTTTCTGAAAATGTGGATTTTCAAATGAAAAATATGCAAATAAATGCTGAGAGTCATTCGACTTCTCTCACTTTATCCAAGTTAAATGAGTAGCCATGGACATTCTCATAGGCCCCAGCCATGCCTGCCTTTCTATTGGTTACGTTGAACAGTCCTTGCTCCAGGTACATACTGGCACCATCCCCTAACTCTTCCTCCGCTACATTTGAGACTGCATTGTGGCCATGCAAAACCCATTGATTTCGTTAGCTTCACCACTAATTTTGACCCTGCCCTCAAAATCATCTGGAAAATCTCTGACACCTCTCCCCTCCCTTGATCACCCTGTCTCCATCATAGGGTCAGACTACCGACTGACATCTACTACGAAGTGCAAACTCAGTTTGCCAAACATGTGCTCAGTCCGCGAAGGCCCCATTGGTGACCCTCGGACTATCCTTGATCGGGCTTTGCTGGCTTTACCTTGCAATAAACGTTATTCCCTTATCATGTATCTATACACTGTAAATGGCTCAATTATAATGTTTTGTCTTTCTTCTGATTGGTTAGCATGCAACAAAAGATTTTCACTGTACCTTGGTACACGTGACAATAAACTAAACTAAAGGCCTACTGGATCACCCAGTTTAGTTAAGTAAAGTACAGTGTGGAAACAGGCCCTTCAGCCTACTGAGTCCAAACCAACGATTGATCACACTTGCACTAGTTCTATCTTATCCCATTTTCACATCCTACAGGCTGGGGCAATTTACAGAAGCCAATTAACCAATACATCTGCATGTTCTCCAATGTTTTGAATGTGGGAGGAAACTGGAGTACCAGATAAAACCTAGGTAGTCACACAGAGAGCGTACAAACTCTGCACAGACAGCACCCATAGTCAGGATCAAACCCAGGTTTCTGACGCTGTGAGGTAGCAACTCCACCGCTGCACCACTGTGCTGCCCTACGCTTGGTAACCATTTTAACTCCCATTCCCCATACTGACTGTCCTCGGCCTAGTATACAACCCAAGGGTATGAACCGTGGGCAGTTTGCGGCCTAGCGGCATAAACATTGACTTCTCCAATTTCCTGTAGCCCTTGCTGTCTCCTCCCCTTCTCAGCTCTCCCTCAGTCCTTGGGCTCCACCTCTTGCTTTCTCCTTTCTTCTCCCATCCCACATCAGTCTGAAGACGGGTTTCGGTCCGAAACGTTGCCTATTTCCTTCGCTCCATAGATGCTGCTGCACCCGCTGAGTTTCTCCAGCACTTTTGTCTACCTTCGATTTTCCAGCATCTGCAGTTCCTTCTTAAACACCAAGGGTATGAACATTGGATACTCCAAATGTAGCTAACCTCCCTCTGCCCCACCTCAACTCGCAATTACTTCTTTGCTTCCTCGCCCTCCTCCTACATTCCTTCCTAAGGCTTTACAATTTTCAACTCTTCCGTCTGTCTGTCTCGCAAAACCTTTGCTCTAATCTCGGGCTTTTGTTCAACTGTTACCTGTCGTGCTTTGTACTGCCTCTCCTCGCTTCCAGGTTTATTCTCCACGCCCCCCCCCCCCCCACTATCAGTCTCCACAGAGATTTTGCTTGACCCGCTGGGTTACACTGGTACTTTGTGTCCTAAAACTAGAAGACATAGATTCAAATGAAAATGGAAAGATTTAACCGGAATCTGAAGGGCAATTTCTCACATAGAGGCAACTACAATTACATTTAAAAGGCATTTGGACAGATACACATGATAGGAAATATTTAGCGGGACAGGGACCAAATGCAAGCAAGTGGGATTAATGTAACTTGACATTTTGGCTGGCATGAACAAGTTGGGCCAAAGAACCTGTTTCCATGCTAAAAACTCGATGAATCTATGAACCTTTGAATGGGTGAGAATTCATCAGGGGGAAAATTATATTGCCAAAGGAGATGTAATAAAAGGTCAGCAATAAACTGACATGTCGGATTAATTGTTAGGAACAATTTCAGCAGCACTTGCAATTTTTTATTTTCTGAACAGTGATAGTTAAAGACATAACTATTACAACTCGACTGTACTGCACAATTTTTGTCCATTTACTTATTTACTAGTCAATAAATCTGTCCAACAGTTATAACCGATGCCATTGTTGGGTGAATTGCTTATTTGATCTCCTTAAACACTAAAATCACATCATTTCAAGGTATATAAAAAAAACAGCACCAACTTAAAAAAAATAAATCTATAACAATCCTGGGCTAAATCCAGGAACTCTCTACCCAATAACTTGTGAGAGCATCTTCACCAAAAGGACTGCATCAACTGAGGAAGGCAATTCACCCACAATTACAAATGGGCAAAAATTGTTGATCTTGTCAGCAATGCCCTGATCATGCATTAAACAACTCCCACCTCACTCACAGCTGATGATCTGAAATAATGGCAGGAAAATGTACACTTTGAACCAATAAAATTAATACTATGAAGCAAAGAAGTCTAAAATAAAAACTCCAAAAATATGATCACAACTTCATCTGAATCACCAACAGCTTGTGACTTTCAAGTTTCAACATTAGACAGAAATCATTCTTTATTTGTGTATTACATTTCTAGCCCAAATAGTAGTTTTCTTTGTGTGACATTTTTCTTTTCCAAGTGGTGGATCTATCTCATGAATTTTCACATATTGTTTTGTTTGGATTATTCACTTCCTTTACCTTTCTAAATCCTTACATACAGGGTAATCAAAAGGTGCAGCAGCATCTAAGGAGCGAAGGAGATAGGCGACGTTTCGGGTCGAGACCCATCTGCAGTTCCTTCTTTAATACAGGGTAATCATTTCTGTTTCAGTTTTGCTCTGGAGTCCCGGTACATCATCTAATTAAGCTGTCAATTGTTAAAATTAATTCTGATTCAGAATTTTTATTAATTAAAGTCACAAAGGAGTATGGGAAAAGAATTGGCATATTTAGTTAGGACAATGATCAGCCCTAGTCTGATTGAATGGTGGACTCGGGTCACTAAATCACACATTCCATCCACTATATTCCTATGTTGCAACTAATGGGCATGTCCCACTTAGGCGATTTTTCAGGCGACTGCCGGCGACGGTCAAATCGACATGTTGAAAAATTTGCAGTGACCATAATGAGGCCACAACTAGTTCCCAGAATGTGGAAACTCCTCACGACCATGAAGGCGACTCCTCGGCAACCACCAGCGAAGATGTGGCGAATATGCACCAACCGCATAGTCTCCTGCAGTCACCTAAATAGTTGCGTAAGTGGGACAGGCCCATTAGTGTCTGAGTCTTCTTGTTTCTGCTCAGCTTTGTGTCTGTTATTGCAAATGTTATACAGATATAAAAGTAACATTTCATTTCACTTTAAAAAAGACACGTGATGCTGAAGTAACTCCGCGGGTCAAGCAGCATCTCTGGAGAACATGAATAAGTGACATTTTGGGTCAGGTTCCTTGTGTCTCGATTTCATTTCCCTTACCAGGCTTTGCCGTGCCCCGACTCTCTTTCCCCGCATTCTCCACCCTACTGCTATCAGGCTGAAGAAGAGTCCTACCCTGAAACATCGCGTGTCCATTTCCATCCTCAGATGCTTCATGCCTACGCTTGATGTTTTGCTTAAGATTCCAATATCTGAAATTTCTTGGCTCCCTTTCATGTATTTTTTTAATGAGAATGCTGCAACATTTTACCAGACCTTTCTTCATAATATTTTCTGCTTTTAATACCTTATGGGCCTGTCCCACTTAGGTGAGAATTTCAGTGGACTGTTGGCGACTGTCAAGTTGCCGGCAGTTGCCTGAAAAACCGGGAATTGGAACGGCGACTGTCAGAGAGAGAGAGAGAAACACACACACACACACACACACACACACACACACACACACACACACACACACACACACACACACACACACACACACACACACACACACACACACACACACACACACACACACACACACACACACACACACACACACACAGGGTCCAGGGCAAGCGGGGAGAGCGCCGTCTGAAATTCACATGGTGCAAAGCCAAGGTGATACAGACACACACTGCAATGAACAGGAAGGTTGGTGCTGTCATTAAGACGGCTGTTTACGGTAAGTCCTTTAAAAGAGGGGGGGATAAGGAGTGGAGACAACTTTTAAGAAGCCAGACGACTTTTAATAAGCCATAGATACACAGCTGCGAAGTACGGCGGACATTTAACATTACCGGTCGGTTATCCTTCGTTCTGAAAACTGCTGCTTATGTTTTTTTTCTCCAATGAGCCAATGAAAATAACCGGACAGCAAAGGCGATTATCTAAAACTACCTACGACTACCTCGACTACCTACAACTACATGGCGACCCCACTACAACTGCACCTGCGACTACAGGATTATCGATTATCTCATGGCGACCAGTTTTTAGTCGCAAAAAAAATTTCAACAGTTGAAAAATGTGCGGCAACCTTACTAAGGCCGCGACTATTTCCCAGAATGCAGGAACTCTTCGCGACCATGAAGGAGATTCACCAGAGACCACCAGCGAACATGCGGTGCCATGTGGCGAGCGCAGAGTCTCCTGCACTCGCCTAAAACGTCGCCTAAGTGGGACAGGCCCAATGTTGATGCAATTCTGCCTGATGCACCCCCACAGTATTCTATATCAAGAGTGTTTATTTGTCAAACACTACTGCTTCTCCACCAGTGCATTGGTTAACTCCCTATTTAATTTTGCTGGGTGACACCTGTAGAGTATTTTCATGTCTCATATTTAGCATTTTCCATCTTTATTTTCAATAACCCTGCACCTTCAGTAATTCATAATGGATCACAATATTAACAAAACTGCAAGATTCTTGCTGAATTAATCACATGGCATAAGCACTGTTAGTTTCAAGAAGGCTGACTTTTCTGCTTTAAGCTTTCCTTGATTTTATCTGTAACCCCTGAAATATAACTGCTACAATGAATTACTTTCATTTCTTGTACCAAATTGAAATAGTCCTTCCAAGATAATAAGCAACAAACATGTCAGAACTAAATATATGGGGGTGGGGGTTCTGCAACTACTTTAATTCTCTGTTGTTGCTTTCAGGTGTACACACGGAGCAGTCAGGGAATTTACTATTTACTATTGATACAAAGTTTCAATTAAATAGCAATTTGTAGATGATGCAACTGAACAGTTTCTTGTATAGATACCAATTATTAAACAAGAAGTGTTTCCTTATGTCACTTTCATACTACACACTTGACAATTTCTTGCCCCTTGCCAGAGATTTAGGAACAAGAATCACATCTATCGTGCTGGTGCAGCACAGAAGGTTTGCTGCTTTTTTAGTGGTGCTGTCTTCGGATAAAATGTGAAAGACAAGGCACATCTACCTTTAAATTGTATGCAAGACATCCCAATATTGGCATTGGTTTATTATTGCCATGTGTGCCGAGTTACAGTGAAAAACTTTGTTGATTGATATCCAGTCTAATTAGACCATCCATAAATACAATACACAAGTACCCACAAGTAGTGCAAAGAGATATAATACCAGAGTGCAGATATATTGGTAGAGTTTAAGTGGGTTTTTTTTGCGATGATATGCAATGATATGGTGTACCAGCATGTCTAGAAGTTTTAAAACTAGATGTTTAAATCTTTAATATCACAAAAAGATTACTACGGTTTAAAATAAAGGTTTAAATAAAATATATTAAAAAGGTTGTTAGGCCCTTAAACAATGTACATAGCTTATAGAACAGCAATCCACTGTAGATGCTAACAGCAATGGACGATATGTGATCTGACACCTTTTAATTTACATAAAAAGCATTGTACATTTTATAACATTACAGCTACAGTGGAGGTGCAGATATAAACAGAATGTACAAGGGCTACAATGAAGTAGGGAGGATGGGAGATTGGACTACACCCATCGCTTATGAGAGGAATGTTCAGTTGTCTGATAACAGTGGGAAAGAAGCTGTTTTTGAATCTGATGGTATGTCTTTTCAATTGTTTGTATCTTTTTGCTGATGGAAAAGGGGACGATAAAAGAGGTACCATGAAAAGCTTTAGTCTGCGTGCAATCCAATCAAATCAGATAATACCGTACACAAATACAATCAAGACAAAGAAAAGTACAAAAGCTAGAAAGAATGGAGAGATACCAGAGTGCAGGATATGGTTTATCAGCAATGTAGCGTAACACTTCCAGAGAAAAAGTTCACAATGAGAAGAATCGGACTGTACCCGAGCTTGTACAAGGACCATTCAAAAGTCTGATAGCACAGGGAAAGAACCTGTTCCTGGGCAAGCATCTGTACTTTGTTGTCCCAATGAGAGCGGGGTGACGATGGAATGATTGGGTGGTAAAGATCTATGATTATGTTGGCTGCTTGCCTGAGGCAGCGTGAAGTGTAGATAGAGTCAATGGTGGGGAGTCTGGTCTGTGTGATGGACTGGGCTACATCCACAACTCATTGCAATTTCTCATGTTCTTGGACAGAGCTGTCCCCAAACCAAGCTGTGATACAACCTGGCAATTTGTTCATGAAAGCTTAATTTCATTTGTTCAGTTTGGGGTTTTAATTCAATTATGGGTGTAATTCCCTGTATATAATAGGCTAGAGGTTTTATAACTCAGCAACACTTAAGAATACAACAGAGAACCACTTTCACTGCTGGGAATCTAATACTAAAAGAAAAGATGTTGGATATCACAGCAGATCTTCTTCTTATCGAGTCCACACACAAGATTAGAAGTTGTTCAGCCAGAGCTGGACAAGCTTCTCGGCATCTGCATACAATGGTGTCTGTTTTGTCACTTCTTGTGCATGATGGTGGAAAGATTGGTGGAAACAGGGCCGCGACATGAACGCTCTTTCCTTGACCCCATCACAGCGGGTAAGGTACTCAGAGGAGAGAAAAACAGAGTACATCTTTCAGGATGTATTAGAGTCATTCTTGCTTCTCTGAAAGATTATTCTCATGCCTATCAATCTGAAGAAGTGTCCAGACCCAAAACATCACAGATCCATGTTCCTCACCTGTTGAGTTGCTCCAGCACATTGTGTTCTATGCATGATTCCAGCACCTCTCTGCAAGATCCCTTGTGCAGACATTCTCCACGAATGCTGCCTGACTGGAAAAGAAAAACACTGTGAGGATTTTCATATTTTCAGAATGTCCCAAATGCATTATTATAACTCAAGGAAATATGAGCAGCGGTCAAATATATGAAGATAGACACAAAATATTAGAGTAACTCAGCAGGACAGCAGCGTCTCTGGAGAGAAGGAATGGGTGACATTTCTGGTCAAGACCTTTCTTCCGACTAGTCAGGGGAAAGGGAATTGAGAGATATAGACAGTGATGTAGCAAGATATTTGTTTTACTGATATTGGTTGAATGACGACAATACCATTTCAATGGAAAGTGCATGGCTACCATTATGACAAGTTGAGATAGAATTAAAAATGATTTCTAAAACCATTGAGCAAACAAAAATAGGCTGGAGGAACTCAGCGTAGTCAGGGAGCATCTGTGGAGGGAATTGCCAAAATCTCTTGAGGCGTACCTGATCTAGTCTACTCTTGAAGGTTATGGAACAGATGACACCAATTTTACAGAGATGATTTAAATTGGGCAATTGTTTATAACTCACTAAGCATACCATCTACATTGATTACAACATTACAGCTCACTGCATGTTAAGTACCCTATGCATTTGGAAGAGGAACAGGTATCTATATAGTAGTTTGCACCTCATTCGGGTGCAATTTCTTGGCATATCTCATTACTTTTAACTGGTGTTCAGTTACAGATTTCTCTACTCGGCATTGATTGTGATGACAAACATATTCAATTAATAGATGCAGTTTTGTTTGAGCATTTAGGTTAGGCTCAAACAAAACTGCAGGTCCACAGAGCCATTGTCCTACCCACCCTGTTGTATGGAGCCGAGTCATGGACCACCTACAGCAGGCACCTGAGAGCTCTGGAACAATACCATCAAAGATCCTTTACGAAAGATTCTGAGGATCAGCTGGGAGGACAAACGCACCAACATCAGCGTTTTGGAGGAAGCCAACTTGACCAGCATCACCACCGCAATAATGCAGCATCAACTTTAATGGACTGGTCATGTCATCTGCATATCCAACACAGGTCTCCCTAAACAGATCCTGTACTCTCAACTGAAGGAATGTCGGCGAGCCCCCAGCGGACCAAAGAAACGCTTCAAGAACATGAAGAAATTCCACATCACATCGAGCAACTGGGAGCACATTGCACTGGACAGGCGCTCCTGGAGAAAATCCGTGCTGGAAGGAGCTGCACGTCATGAAACGGAGCTACGCCGTGTCGCAGGGACAAAGTGACAGCACCGTAAGGAGAGAGAGAAGGGGGCTTGACGACACCAAACACCGCCAGTCTCCACTGCCCACGTTGCACCAAGGTGTGTGGATCGTGGATCGTGGATCGGCCTCTACAGACATCTGCAGACCCACAAATAGACATCCCTATGGAGAGGAGAGGACAGTCATATTCTTTCGAGTGACCGCCGATGATGATGATTCACTTAATAGATTGCACATTATTAAGAAATTGAAGATGCTGGAATCGTGAACAAAAAACAGTGCTGGGGAGTGGGATTTGCAGGAAAAGGATGGGGGGAAGGGTAGTTTTTGAAATTGGAGAATCAATATTCATATGATTGAAGGCTATCCAAGAGGAATATGAGGAACTGCTTTTCCACATTTCTGATGTTCCCTTTGGGTTGCCTACAACCCAAAGACAAGGACATTGAATTCTCCAGTTTCAAATAATGCTGACCATATCCCCTTCTTTTTCCCCAGCCTCTCAGCCATCCCCAGTGTGTACACGTTTCTCCCAACACACAACACCCAAGTCACCTTGCTCCTTTCCCTTTCTCTGTCGGTTCATTTCCCAGACCCGAGTCCCATGTTTCCCTCTCTTTACCGCCCCCCCCACACCCCTTTTCTCCTTTTAACCTCTAACCTTTGTCCATTACTCCACCCATCTTCATTTAACCCCAAGTCATCTGTATCCATCCATCACTTGACACAATTTGCCCCATCCTTGCCTCTCTCATCCAGCTTTCTCCCTCCTATGCCATCAGTCTGAAGAAAGCCCCCAACCCAAAATATCGCCATTCCGTCTTTCTGGTGAGGTGATGGAAAGTGATGGCTGGAGGCCCTGCAGCAGCTTGGCTTGCCTGGATCGGATGCTGGATCGTAAAACCTAGAGCTTGGACTGGGCTTTCAAAATGTCGCCAAAACTTGGTGCCGCTTGCATGTGGGCTCAGTGGACTATTTCTGTGCACTTTGCTAATCTGGGATTGTGTTTATGTATGATAATAAAGAACCATTGAACCATCCACAGATGTTGCCTGACCTGCTGAGTTGTCCCAGCTCTTTGTTTATTGACCTTATAAGGACTATGTACATTGTACATAAATGGCATTGGGTTAGATGGAGCCTGTGGTATTTGAACAGACAGCTCCAGCTGTAAGTGGAAGGAAGAAAACAAGTTCTGAGTCTCAGTTGTAAAGTAAACCTCCTGAATAAAATCAGTGAGATAATAGAAGCAGCCACAGGGTCAGTCCATGGATCTTGCATTGCATAATAGTAAAGACTAGTCAGGGAGGCCTTTCAATTCATATCCATATTCCCAAAGAGGAATATTTAGATTTCAGTGCAGTGTTTTAGTCGAGATGTTTAGACTGAATTATATCATGCTAATGTAGTGTTAATTATTATATTTACACTTTAAATGTGAATTTGACATTTTAACATGATTTACTAAATGTACTGGATTAGTCACTTTTAATTAAAACATCAATAAACTGCAGTTGCTGGAAATCTGAAATAAAAACTGAAAAGGTTGGAAATGCTAAGCAGGCCAGAGAAATCCATGGAACGAAAAACAAAATCAACATTTCAGGACAAAGGCCCTTCATGTGATGATTTCAATATAATTGATTCCATCAGTTTATTAATTTATCGTATTTCTGTAGTCTTGTACTGACACTGTCCCTTTAAACGTGTGCAGTGCTTACAGTGAGCAACCTGAATTGGATTAGTAACAACAATTTATGAAGTGGAATTTCATTGTCTGATATTGGTCTTAAAATACTATTTTGTTATTGAGAGGAATCCAACGAGTTCACTAACATTCAAACAATTAAGAAGGGTTAATAGGTTTTACTTTCCCAATTTTTACTCACACCCCTGGAGTAAATATTTGTTTCAAAAAAGGAAGCCTGACTGTACAATGATGTGCCCAAAGAAAAGGCAAAACTGTTCTTAATGTTCATCTTGATTAGCATTAATATCTGATCTTAAATAAATAATTTTAGACAAACTGCGGGAAATGTTTTTGAGCTGCATTAAAAATGAAAAGGGTAATGTTTGCACCATTCTGCAGAGATTTAAACAGGTCATTATTGTGCAACATACTGCTTTCCATTGAAGTTTGGTAATCAAACCCCACCAAAGTGTAGTTCTAAATTCCATTTTGTAATGGAATCATTTTTCAGGACTGGATATAAATTAATTACATAGCATTTAATAAAAAACTTAATTTCTTAGTTCAGTTTAGTTTATTATTGTGAATTTGCACTTTTTCCTGCTTAGTATTCAGTCAGTTTCAATTTTGGAACACCTTCCATCAAAACAATGATTGCAGAATACACATTTTCAGCAGGCAGATATAGTTATTATGGTAGTACAAGTTTATGTCAGTTTATCATCAATGTTGGAACAAAAATTGGTACAACTCATTTTGTGGTGATTTACAAAATAAATTGAATTATCGAGTGCTGATTGGACTGAGTGTGTTTGGTTATGATCAGCTGTCATTTGTTAAAAATGCAGAATCATACAGGACAGAAACAAGTACTTTGGCCCAACTCGTCCATAGGCTGCCCCATCTAACCTACCCGAGCTAGTCCCAATATCCCTCAAAACAGTTTAGAGGGATATTTGCCCCTTATCTCTCTAAACATTTCCTATCCATCTACCTGCCCAAATGTATTTTAGATGTTGTTATTGTACCTGCTTCAATTACTTCCTCTGGTAGCTTCTTCCATATGCCCACCACTCTGTGTGTGTGAAAGGTTGATCCTCGGGCTTCTATTAAATTTTCCCTCTCACACCTTAAGTCTATGCCACACCTATTCTCCTCATTCTTTTATAAACCTCTACAAGATCGTTCCTCAGCCTTCTGCGCTCCAAGGAATGAAGTCTTAAGCTGCCCCACCTCTCCCTATAGATCAAGCAGTGAGCCCTGGCAACACCCTTGTAAAAAATCCCTGCACTCCTTCCAGCTTTATGGCATTATTCCTGTAGCCAGGTAACAAGGTGGCCTGGTGACTTTGCATCATGGGGCTGTGGTCTGCGGAGTTTCTAGCCACGGGCATGGTGTGGACTTAACATCCAGAGTCTGATATCCCTTGCCGGGGATCACCAGAGAAGAGCTCCGACCTCCCGCCTGCGGCCTATAACATCCTGAAGCCGTAGGCGCTCATAGGTGTGTTTGACCGTCCTGACGTCGGAGTTTTGATCATCCCGACGAGAGGGCCTGTGCATCCGGCCATCTGTGGCGGCGACTACAGAAGGTTTATGGCCCCAACCACGAATAAACGGGGGAGGAGGACTGACTGAACTTTGTTGTCTTCCACCACAGTGAAGAATGTGTTGAATTCTATTGTGAATTGTGTGTTCTTGTTTTTAAGTGTATTGCTGCATGGCAAATTCATTTCACTGTGCCTTCATTGGTGCATGTGATGAATAAATTTGACTTTTTTTTTTTTTTTTTTGTTTTTTTTGTTTTTTTTGTTTATTTTTGTTAGAAGTAAGTACAGTAGTCTGGTACTTAAGTACCTAATACATAACATAAATACATATTTTCATTCTTGTACAACTTCATATTTTTGGTGCAATAATAAAAGAACAGTGAGAGAAAAGAGAAATAAAGAGTGTCGGAATAGATAGACAAGCAAGTAGAAACAGAAAGTGAAAAAAAATAAAGGACAGAGGTGAGAAGTTAAAAGATTGAAAGAAAAGGAAAAAGTAATAAGAAATGAAAGATTAGGAGAGATCTACCTATCTCATATTTTTGCCCATTCGTCACCCAGTTCTGAACCATTTAATTTCTAAGGTTATGTTATGTTGCACCATATGCTTGTATAAAGTTGATAAACGGAGACCAAATCTTTAAGAATTGGTCTACTTTGCCTAGTAAGAGGAATCTCATTTCTTCAAGATGTAGCGTTTCAGACATATTTGAGATCCACATTTTGAATGTTGGCGTAGGTGCGTTTTTCCAAAATTTAAGTATAAGTTTTTTCGCTGTTATTAGACCATAATTAAGAAAGGCTTCTTGGGATATAGTTAGTTTACTTCCCTCTTCCATTGATCCAAAGATAATCAATTCAGTATTGGGTTCAATTTTGTGTTAAATAGTTTTGTAAAAATTCCAAAAATTTCATTCCAAAATGTATACAGTTTTGTACAAGAGACAAAGGAATGTGCTATAGTGGCATTTTGAGTTAGACATTTGTCGCAGATGGGGGAAACATTTGAAAAATATTTTATTCAGTCTTGTTTTCGAATAATATAATCTATGTAAAATTTTAAATTGAATTAGGTTATGTCTTACATTCATTGAACATTTGTTTACATATAATAGATTTTTATCCCATCTATCGTTCGGAATTTTTATCAATAACTCTTGTTCCCAGTCTCTTCTAATTGCTTCTGTCGTTGGTGTTTCTATATTTAGAATTATATTATATAAGTAAGATATTAAATTGCTTGATTCTGCCTTTCTATTCATTCCTTCCTCCAGTAGATCTGGGGTTAAAGTTTGATATCCTTGTATATACTTTTTCAAATAATCTTGAATTTGAAGGTATTTGAAATATTGATTACTTTTCAAATTATATTTTAGTTGTAATTGTTGGAATGATAAAAGTTTTCCCATTTCATACATATCTCCCATCATTTTTAATTCCTATTCTTTCCCAATGGGTAAACGTTTTATCAATAATGGATGGTTTGAATGAGGGATTATTAGCTATTGGAGAAAGAAGCGATAATTTTCTTAATTTTAAAGTTAATTTTATTTGTTTCCAAATTCGTATTATACTATGAATAATTGGATTCTTCTTGTAGATTACATTGTTCAGTTTTATCGGGGAAAGAAGGATCGCTCCTATATTATAAGGGGAACAATCCTCTTTCTCCATTCTTATCCAATCTACCTGTTGGGCAGAACTGTCCAACCAGTAGATTATATTTTTAATATTCACTGCCCAATAATAATACAATAAGTTAGGGAGTGTCAGTCCCCCTGATTCTTTGGATTTACACAAGTGTTTTTTTTTTTATTCTGTGTGATTTATAATCCCATATAAAGTTTATAATATCAGAATCTAATTTTTTGAAGAATTTTTTAGGTATGTATATTGGTATTGATTGAAATAGGTACAATATTTGTGGTAAGAAGATCATTTTTATCGCGTTTATTCTGCCTATTAATGACATCGGCAGTGTCTTCCAAAATTTAATCAGCCCATTTAATTTAGTTAATAAAGGCATATAGTTTGCGTTGAGTAATGATTTATAGTTCCTAGTAATTTGGATGCCCAAATATTTAAATTTTCTGTTGTAATTCTAAAAGGGAATTTCAACAGATGTGTCGACTCTTGAGGTTTTATCGTCATAATTTCGCTTTTGTTCCAATTTATTCTATATCCTGAAAAAGAACCAAATTCCTCTATTAAATTTAGTATATTTGGTATGGTAATTTGCGAATTTGTAATATATAATAATATGTCATCTGCATATAATGAAATTTTATTATTTGAGTGTTTGGTAATATACCCATGAATGTTCGGATGGCTTCTTATACTTTCAGCTAAAGGCTCTATCACTAGTGCAAAAAGCAGGGGGCGATAACGCGCACCCTGCCTATTGCCCCTTGTTAAGTGGAATTTCAGGGATAATATATTATTAGTCAGTATTCTAGCCGTCGGCTTATCATATAATAGTTTTACCCATGAAATAAAATTATCTCCCATATTAAATTTTTCCAATACTTTGAATAAATATTGCCATTCTACTTGATCAAAAGCTTTTTCTGCATCCAATGAAATAATTGCTAGTTCTTCTTCAGTATTATGTGAGTACATTATATTAGACAACCGTCTCAAATTGTTAAATGAGTATCTCTTTGGTATGAACCCTGTTTGGTCCGGATTTATTAGTTTACTAACATATTTACTCAATCTTCTCGCTAGGGTCTTCGTTAATATTTTTTGGTCTGTATTTAGGAGTGCAATAGCTCTATATGAGCCTGGGTCTTCTAGATCTTTATCCTTTTTTGGTATAAGTGTAATAGTTGATTCAGTTAGTGTTTCTGGTAGTTTATTTTCTTTAAAAATGTATATATATAAATCTTGCAACCGTGGAGAAATTATTTCGTAGAATCTTTTATAGAATTCATTACTGAAGCCATCTGGTCCTGGGGTTTTGCCGTTCTTCAACGAACTAATTGTTTCTTCTATTTCCTGTAGTGTAATCTGAGCTCCTAATGCCTCTTGTTCCACCATATTTAATTTTGGAAGATTACAATTATCTAAGAAATTTGCAATTTGAGTATTATTTGCAGAGGTTTTCGATGTATATAAGTTTTGATAAAATTGAGCAAATCTTTTATTAATATCTTTAGGTAGTGTTAGTAATTCCCCTTTGTCTGATTTAATTTTAGTAATTGTATTTTCTGTGTCCCTTTTTTTCAGTTGGCGTGCTAGGAGTTTATGAGGTTTATCACCAAATTCAAAATTTTCTTGTTTTGTAATTTGAAATAATCTCATTATTCTGGCCGATAAAATTTTATTTAGTTTATATTTAGTATTATTATTATCTTATTATGTTTATCTATAGTTGGTTCTTTGGCATTTTCTGAATCTAATTGTCTAATTTCTTGTTCTAACTGCAATTGTTCAGTATTATTCTTTTTATTCTGGAAAGCTTGATATGAGATTATAATTCCTCTAATAAATGCCTTAAAAGTTTCCCATAATAAAGAGGGTGAAATATCTGGTGTATCATTTGTCTCAAAGAAGAATCTCATCTGCTCTTTTAAATATGTGCAACCTTGTGAGTTGTTTAAAATTTGGGGGTTAAACCTCCAAAACGAATTTTTATCGGGCATTCCTTCTAATTTTAAAGAAAAAGTTAACGGGGAATGATCAGAAATGATACTATTATGATATTTAGAATTATATGTATATGGAATTAGTTTTGTGTCCACTAAGAAATAATCAATACGTGAATATGTTTTATGTACTGTTGAATAAAATGAATATTCTCTACTTACTGGGTTAGCGATCCTCCATACATCTGTTATATTAGAATTTTTCATGTATGTATTTAGGAGTTCACTCGTTTTAGATTTTATGTTAGTCCTTTTTTGTTTTGCTGATTTATCCAAATATGGATCTAAAACACAATTCAAATCTCCCCCTATTATCACATTTTGATGATTAAGTTCTGAAATTATATCCAAAATTTTACTAAAAAATTGGGGGTTGTCAAAATTAGGAGCATAAATATTTATCAAAGTAAGTGGAGTAGAATAAATTTCTCCCGTAACTATGACGTACCTCCCCTCTTTATCTGCTATAGTATTCTTTAATTTAAATGGTATACCTTTACGAATGATAATAGCCGTGCCTCTAGATTTAGAAGTAAATGAAGAGTAGTATGTTTGCCCAATCCAATTTGCCTTCAATCTTATCTGTGTTTGATATTTCAGATGCGTCTCTTGTAAGAAAATAATGTCACTTTTTAAGGCTTTTAATTGGGCAAAGATCTTACCCCTTTTAATTGGTTCATTAGCGCCCCTTATATTCCAACTACAAAACGTGATTCCTCCAGTTTTATTTTGTTTATCGTCTTGCATTATGGATCATGTTAATACCTTTACTTCATATGGTGCAACCAAGAACCTTATAACTCCAGATGAAGGATGATCATCCCCAGCTGTTAAGTTTTGTTGGCATCTCTCCTTCAGAATAAACCTTGAAAAAGACCAGAAAGTGTAGAGTCGTGAAAAGATAATTAACAAACAAAAAGTGATATTATAATATCCAAAAATAAAGATATTATAATTAAAAACAAGCCACCAACAGGTGGTAGAAAAATTGTTATTGACTTCCGTAGATGTTTTTATATGTTTCGCTCTGCCCCCTTGACCAATTATTATTAATTGGAAGAGAGAGCGATACAAAGTTCAAAATTATATATATATATATATAATAAAACATACTCCAATAGCTAGATTAGAAATTTATCTTCCAGGAGGAAAAACAAAATAAAAAAGTAGTTTCCAAATTAATTATATATTTAAATATAACAGTAATTATGTTAATTATATATCCATATCTATCAATATGCCTAGATTTATTACAATTAAGTCTCAAACTTTTGTATCAGACAACAGCAGGTCCCAAGGGGTTAACCAAATTCAGACCCTTGGATAATTTCCAAGTATCTGAATCTCCTCCCCCCTTTACGCACGATCTAGATTAAGTCTACTGTATCCATAAAATGTGTTAGTATGTTATTAATACTACCCAATTTTATTAATTATATTTTATGTTAGTATGTAATTATATGTTTCTTAAATCGTATTCTATATTACACTATATTCTCAATTTATTTTCCCCGCCACAGTTTCTCTTCTTTGTCAGTCCTTTGTTGAAATGAAAACTTAAAATCCGACCTTGAATTAACATTCCACAGATAAAGTCTAGACAGTGCCTCGAGGAAGATTCGCCATTTTAACAAGAGCAGTCTTTTTTGTATGTTAAAAAAAAAGAGACACAGTCCTTTCTTTGTCGCTTCTCCTCGATGTTATTGTAGGAGACCAACTCCTAACGATCAGTAGGCCTCCTTTGTGATACTTTGTGCATATTTAAATGCCTCTTCTGGATCCGTGAATGCACGTTCAACATGGTTTATAAGAAATTCTCAATTTAGCGGGATATACTATCCCATATCTTACTCCCGAGACCTCTTTCAGTAGTCTTCTCGTGTTTGTAAACTTATTCCTCTTTTCCATGACTTCAGCTGGAAAATCACGGAAGAATCTTAGTTTGTCTTCTCCAAACATCAAATTCCCTCCATATGGAATCTTTTTCATAATTCCTTCCAAGGTTGAAATGTCATAGAATTTCAGAATAATCTGTCTTGGGGGGGCAGTTAAGCTTGCTTGAGCCTTACGTCGGACTCGGTGAGCCATATCTATTCTCGGGGCTTCAGGCAGCTTAAGTACTTGTTTGAGTAAATTGGCAGCAAACTCCTGAAAGTTTTGTCCAATCTCCTTTCCTTCTTTTAATCCAATTATCCTCAAATTTTGTCTCCTTGATCTTGCCTCCAAGTCCGTGCATTTATACTTCATTTTAGCAAGCTCCCTCCCAATGATTTCTTGTTCCTGTTTTAGTCTCTTTATCTCCTTAGCCATCTCAGTTATCGTATTGTCCATTCCTTCCATAGCCACCTCAGTAGATTTTAGCATTGTATCCAGTTTTTTATTACAATCCTTATCAACCTGCTTAATTTTTTTATTTAAATCCTCCTCAACTTCGACCACACGTTTGGTTAAGTCATCAATTTTCCCCATCAGCGTATCATTACCTTGTTTAATTTTTTCAGAGAGGCTTTTGTCCAGCACGAGGTTCTCCTCTCGTATCAGTTTTTGAAATAACTTCAGTGACTGAAGCTAATACTGACTTTTCCAGGTGTTCCATTTGTTCCTCCATTAAAGTCAATTCTGTAGAAGGATTTCGGAATCAACTTCTTCTTCTGAACTTCCAGCTGATGTTTGAGGGGATTGAGGAGTCTTTTCAGGTTTTTTCAAGTAGGCTCTTGTAGCAGGTCTTGAAGTGGCTTTTGCAGACTTCTGGCGAGGTTTCTGTTTTTTCATTTAAAACTGCAATTATTCTGTTATCAGCAGGATTCTGATAACACACAATTAAATAGCAGCTCCGGTAGTTATTTTCAGAACTCCCCCGTCTTCCAACTCATATTTTAGCACATTAAAACATTCTTCGGGAGCAGAGCGAAACAGCGACGTCTCTCACCCCACCATTGACGCCACCGGAAGTCGAATAAATTTGACTTTGACTTTGACTTTGAACATTGAATACAATGCTCCAAATGCGGCCTTAACAAAGTATTGTACAACAGTTATGCCACTTTCAGAGAACAATGTACTTGCACTCCTAGATCTCTTTGCTCAACAACACTACTCGGGGTCCTACCATTCACTGTGAAGGTCCTGCCCTGGTTTAACTTCCCAAACTTCCCAAACTCCTCACATTTCCCTGAATTAAACCTCATTTCTGATTCTTCGGCTCATTTGCCGAGCTGAGTAATATCCCACTATAATTTTTGATAACCATCCTCAAGGTCTATAATATCAACTATTTTAGTGTTGTCTGCAAATTTCTGAGTCTATACCTTGTATATGCTCATTCAAATTATTGATGTAGATGACAAACAGCACCGATCCCTAAGGTACACCACTTATCGGCCTCTAGTCCACAACACAAGCTTCCACCACCACCCTCTTCTTGAAATCTGAAGCCAATTTTGTATCCATTTAATGAGCGCTTCCTGGATCCCATAAAATCTAATCTTCCAGAGCAGCCTAGTATGCAGAACCTTATCAAAAGCCTTTACTGAAGTCCATATAGACTATGTCTATGATCCTACCCTCATCAGTCTTCTTGGTTACTTCTTTAGAAAACTCAATCAAATTTGTGGTTCACAAATTGTTCATTATTTATGGTCGGAGATTCTACCTCTTACTGTATTGAGGCTGTGGTTTGGGAATTATGTCACAGGCGACTCAGCATGTTAATGCAGTGCACTTTATAGATGGCACGTACTGCAGCTACAGTGCACCACTGATCGAAGGATTGAATAATTTCTGTGATTGATGTAGTATCTGTCAAGCAGACTGCTTTATTCTGGATCATGCTAGATTTCCTGAGGTACATTCACACTGTCGTTCTTCCTTAACCTTTTATCTCCTTATATCACCTGAATAAACCACACTGTTTCATTTGAAAATGTTTCTGTGAATGACATCTTGCTACATTAAAGTGCTTTAAATTTCATTAACTATTTGGCTGGCACAGACTTTGAAAGTGACAAGTCTATTTCCATCAAACTCCTAACTTATGCTTTGTAATAAGTGGAAAAGCTCTGTGGTGACACCAATGATAATCAGTCTCCGACCTGTTTTGGAACTTAATATTTATATATTAGTTCATTTACGTTTCTGCGAAAGTGTATCCTACTGTGATATTGATGGTGGTAGATTCAGCCAAGGTAATGGCATTGAATGTGATGAGTTGGTGTCTAGAATTTCTCCTAATGAAGATAGTTATTGCCTCGTGTTTTTCTGACTTGAATGTTATTTGTCTCCGAACAGCCTAGGCCTGCACATCTTCTAAGCTTGAACTACACGCAAGCACAAACCGCCTAATTTCCTGGGGCAAAATGGGGAGGTATATTGTTTAATCTTCAATGAACCTGGGCAATTCTGATTTAATGTGGAAGGAAGGTCATTGAAAGGGAGTTCTGAATAGAGAGATGTACTGCCCTAAAGTTGTACTCCTACATTGCTATCCTGGGGCTATACTTTCTGACTTCCACACCCACCTTTGTTTGAGTAATGCCCAACTACAGCATTTTGGAGTTTTTTTCCCGTGTTGGCTATTAACCTCAGTATTATCAGGACTCTTCAACACCAAATCCTCTTAAATGATGCCTTGATATTAGGGCCTGTCACTTTCGCGGCACTTCAGGACTGGGCGGTAATTAATTTGATTCAATTTGTCTTGGATTTTGTGGGCAGATTTCCATGATGATGCCATATTTAAGTTACTTGAAATTAATCTGGGGTCAAGTGACAAAACCAAGGTTCTAAGCAATTTGCTTCAAGTTCAAACATTTACCATAGAGTGGGATAGATTTGATCATCAGGGAACAGAATTTGTGATGAGAGTAATGAGTGATTTGTAATGAGGGTAACAAATGATTTGTTTTCCCCAGGATTCATTTGGACGGAATTTCTAAGCATCCGTTGATGAATGTCACCTTGGAATCATCTGGCAATTTTGAGGCAATGTGGATGTGATGAATTAGGGATAAATGTTGTCAGGATACATAAGCTCATATGGGTCATAAGGAATAGGAGTAGAATTGGGCCATCAAGTCTACTCCGCCATTCAATTATGGCTGATCTATCTCTCCTAACCCCATTCTCCTGCCTTCTCCCCATAGCCTCTGACACCTGTACTAATCAAGAATCTATCTATCTCTGCCTTGAAAATATCCATTGACTTGGCCTTCACAGCCTTCTGTGGCAAAGAATTTCACCCTCTGACTAAATTCCTCCTCATCTCCTTCCTAAAAGAACGTCCTTTAATTCTCTTAGGCTATGACCTCTAGTTCTAGACTCTCCCACTAGTGGAAACACCCTTTCCACATCCACTCTATCCAAGCCTTTAACTTGGAAGCTAATGTCATGTTTTTATTAACATTGTTGTCTTCTTCTTCTTGCGTATGTTGTCTTCTTCTTCTTGCACAGCCTAACGTTGTAGGACAACTTGTTCTATTTGATCTTATTTGATTGTGCATGCTGGGTTGATTGTATTCGTCGAAAAAGGGCAGACGACCACGTGAAGGTTGCAATCTTCCACCCCACATTGTTGTCATGCAGCAGGATGCAAATGGGAAATAAGGCCACGCTAGATATGGAAGCTTGAGAAAAACAATTGCTGGTTATTCTCTGGCTGTGATTATATAAATAACAATGGAAATGGGTAAATGTCACCCTATCCAGCTAGAGCAGATTTGAGAGGAGGGTGGTGGGCTTACTGTGGGCTTCAGGCTGGTTGAGAGGGACAAGAATGACAGATTACTCTTGCTATAATCATAGGCTATAATAACTGACTTTGATGAGGCAGTAGTGATGGGGTAAAAAGCATATTCTATGGATTTGAACAAAAGCTCCAGATAAAACAGGTATGATTTTAGGATACAAAACATTTCAGACATTTAGTGGAGGCAGATGGTAAATTGGAAGGGCAGAGAGAGTCAAGGCTTAGTTTTTGAGGAGGAAATTTGTGATGGCATCTTTGAACAAATATATGTTAACACCTTAAAGGACAAAGATGCTCTTTCAGCTACCAAGACAGTCTTCAAGGGAATGTTATTTTCATGTTGAGTTTTTATTTTACAGATCATTTAACTAAGTAAAAAAAGGGTGTTATTTTGCAGTTTTGTGTATAATGCCCTTGCAATTTTTGTTCGCCTCTTATTTTTGAATTTCTGTTGATTCTAACCAACACTAGACAATTTACCAATGTTAGAAAAATTTGGTCCAGAAAGTGACTTGGTTAAAAAAATATTTTGATACCCAAGCCCTCTGGAATATAACATCAAGGGAAAGTAGTGAATTTTCAAAACCTAATTTCCCAAGTTGCTATAGTAATGCAATGCTTAAAATATAATACCACCCATAGGCGAGTGAGAAAAATTGCTACCAGTTTGAGTTTAGTTTAGGGCATTCTATAATAGGAGCAGTTTTAAGCAGTTAGTACTCCCGTGTTTGGTTTGAGACTCTCTAATAACCTTTCACAGAAGTCTGAGCGACTGATATAAACTCTTCTGGCGCACATCACAGTCCTGGAGGCCTGAGCCGACCTCCATTTATCATTGAGACATTTTCTGACAGCAGAGAACTTAGATAGGCTTCTTCTCTGTATTTTTCCATTCTTTAACAGATGTTTAATAGAGATTGTTTGAAACGTCTGCACAGAGGCTTTGAAAGACAACCTTGGCTCTGAAGAGGCAATGGTAACCATCAGGCTGAACAAAAAATTCTAATTATTAGATGCAGCAAATGAAAAGATTATGGAGCTGATTTTGAAAATAGCTATGGCTCCTGGATTTATCCCACAATGTCAATTAGAGATGACTATGCCTTTTATTATTTGCTGTAAAGTATGCAGAAAATTATCTTTAACAATTATCACTTGACTTAGCCTTTTGCAGTTGTGTGAATAGAAAGAGGAAGCCTCAAAAACATTTCAGAATATAATAAAAATATTCACCAGCTCATTAGGCATATTGCAATGACACTTCGTATATTGTACATGCACTCTGGAAAAATTAAGCAAACAGGCATCTTTCTGCAATCAGGAGCTATGGCAGGCACAATGCCAAATTGTTTTGCTAGTGAATAAGTAATAAGGCTGTCATCTGAATGGATGACCCACAGAGACCACATTAATAAGGTACATTACCTCATAACTGAGTCACCACACAGAAAGATATGAACGTAGCTGAGTTGTGGTGTGACTCCTTTTCCTCCCATTCCTTTACCTTTATCTCTCTCGGCTGTTAATTAATAATAGGTAACAACAGAAGTACAGAAATTAATCATGAAACTGCTAAAAGCTGGACACAGATCAGAAAATTCACCATGCAGAGATACAATTTCTGACATTAACATTCTGAAAGGAATCCTCCAAGAAGCATGATGATTTATTTACTTTTAATGATAACAGTTAAGTATCGCATTTAATAACAGAAGGAAAATAGTGTGCTGGAAGATGGTTTAATACATAGCCACCTGGAGGTCGGAGTGGAATTTTGTGATAATTACGAAAGGGGTTGCAAGGATTTGGAACAGTTACAAGAGATTATTGAGTCTTGGTAATTCTGTTCCTTGCAGTCAGCAAATCTGTTACAGAAAAGAGGCATTCAATATAAGATTTATCTGATTAGAGCTTTTGAAAATCTTCTACCAGCTTTTGCTGCAAATGACTTTACAGAACTATCAAGCTGATAACATTAGTTGAAGGGGCGCGTTGCATCATCTAATCTAGCTAATTATTACTGATGCGTCCTGCCCATGTTTTAATTGCAGAATCTGCCTTCATCTAACAGGGTCACAGATCTGGTTAAGTATCGTAGGCCTAAAGTCTATACTTCTGATAGAAACTGAGGTGGTCAAGGAAAGTACCCAAGAACACAAAAGACAAGCTCAAGTTTAAATTTCATCATTTCATTTTAAATGTAATTTAAACATCTTTTTGCATGTTAATTATTTTCAATGTAAAAAATACCTATAACTAAAAATGCACATATTTTCACACCCTTGCTGTTTACTGGATGTTTTTGATTTTATATCATAAGTTCATGTGATAGGAGCAGAATTAGGCCATTCAGCCCATCAAGTCTACTCTGCCATTCAATCATGGCTGATGTACCTCTCCCTCTCAACCCCATTCTCCTGTCTTCTCCCCATAATCCCTGACACCCATACTAATCAAGAGTATGGGTGTCAGGGGTACCTCACCTTCATTTCTAATTTGTCAGATGATATGACAGCTGGTTTACAGGAGATGCACATTTACTTTCATTCTTCTATTCTCTGGGAAAGCACAGTGTTGCGTGTCAATATCAACTAATTTTGTGGTATTATGTGGAGAAAATACAGGTGTGATCCCGAGGTTTAATACATACAGCTTTTTCTCCTTTTTTCAAAGGTGTCATTTATGTTATAGATTATTCTATTCTTGTGAACTTATATACAGTCAGTAATAATGTAATACATAATTAAATTTTACTAGAGCATCAGAACATGACAAAACTAAATTTGCCTTCATTACACCTTCATTACACATGGATGATTGTAACAGTGATAACATTGAAAGGAGTAAGTATATAAAATATCTTGCTCATAACATTAAAAAATGAGAAATTATTGGGACTTTTCATTGGATCCAGATTCAATGGTGTACAGTAATTGTGTGTCTGCAGTAATAAAACTTTAGCATCGAGAGAAATTAGTTTGAATGCTTGCGCTCTCATTGGAGACAAATGTCTAGAAATCTCAGCAGAAATTAAGCTTTTATTTTCAATTTTTTGGAAGTCCCTATAAATTTAGCAGTGGAATCAGTGTCTGTGCGCAAAGAGACCAGCCCATCTCACTGCTAAAGTAAAACACTTAGACCTGAATTAGCTAGTTTTACCACAATGGACACCACATCAACTAAATACCAATTCTGTTTTTTTTATTAATTAAAGAAGCTTTATACTATTGTGTTATCTGATTGCAATTTTATTCTTTATACTCTCCTGTGCTGAATTGTTACTGTTTATTAAAAAAAAACGTCCCTGTTTACTTTAAGAGAGACACAATGAATTGCAGATGCTGGAATCTTGTACAAAACACAAAGTGCTAGAGTAACTCAGCGGGTCAGACAGCATCTGTGAAGGGAATGAGTGGGTGACCTTTTGGACCTTTCTTGACAGGGTTTTGCGGTTTACTTTTAATTTGCTTTTCCTATTTCCTAATCAATTTGTAACCAAAGAGCAAATTTGTAAATTGCCGTTCAAATAATTATATTAATCTTTTTTCTCCACCGTACCAGATGCTTTGAGCTGTAAACCATGTAAGGACTTTTCAAAGTATTACTGACTACATTTATAGTTTACACTTTTCATTTTCATTCAACCGGTAATAACCTTGCACTGTTTTATGGTACTTAAAATATGTTATCAATAGGAAATTGATGAGTTTCTCCCATATTCAATAGACTGGTATCATTGTATGAGACGGCATGAACACAATGTTTGTCGGTGCATTAATACTACCATTAGTTTTAATATTTGAAATGTTATTTGTAATGTTGTAGATAAATGCAAACATTAATTGGATGCATTGCTAATTCGCTGAAGACAGGTCATTCAACAATTAATTCAATCCCATTGAATGTGAACAGATTATATTGAGTAGATATACAGTTTGCTTTGAAATTGTACCTGAAAAAGTTTGACTATTATTCTGAGTGTATCAACCTCCAACACAAATCAGGAATCAAAATCAATGAAGTTATGCATCATTCATTTTACCAACTTACTGGGTGAGTGGTTCACAGTGAAACACCATTAATTTACTGTTGGTGGTTGAGTGATAGTGATACATTAAAGTATGAATCATTATTGACAATTTGAACACATGGGCAAAGCTCTATTAAACATACACCATTAGTATCTACTGCAATAATAATAAACATTTTGTCACATATATGTTACCAGCAATTTATGATTACTATTTGTTTGAATTATAATTTATGCAACATTAGGGAAATCTGAAGTAAACTTATGTTTCTTAGTTAAATTACCAATTGGTCATGATTAATTAAAAACATGGATTTTAACCAGGCCAGCGTATATATCTCGCAGAAAACATCAACCCCCATTTACAACTATTTAAGTTTAAAGTGTATTCCATTTATTCCATATATAGATATGGTGCAGAAAAGATTAATCAGGACTTAAGGCTTGATAAGCTGATACTTTCTTCCCTGGAGCATAGGAGGCTGAGGGGTGACCCGATAGAGGTATACAAAACCATAAGGTGAATGACTGCAGTCCTTTTCCAGAGAAGTCCAGAACGAAAGGGCGTGGTTTTATGGTGCGATGGGCAGAGATAACATCTTCACGGAGAGGCTGGTGTTTATATCGAACAAGCTGCCAGAGGAGGACATAGAGATGGGGACAGTGCAATGATTAAAAAACATTCAGAGGTGCATGATTAAGAAAGGTTTAAAGCGACTTTGCATTCAAAAGGTGCTCCCTGACTTGCTCTGTTTTTCCAGCAATTTTTGCTTTTATTTAGATTTTCAACATCTGCAGATTTTTATTCGACTGTACCAGTAACGTATTTGATATTTCCCCTTTCAATTTAGATTCCATCAGATTGCTATTATGTTTCCTTTTGTGAAACTGTAATCAATTGTGTCAGATACCACTTATGGCATCACACCAAACCTGCTGTATTTTATTTCAAAAAGTGTCCATAAGCCCTCAATAAAATGGATGCAACAACCTCCCTTTTACTTTTCCTTTTAGTCTCTTGTTAAGGTTTTCTGTGAAAATTTGTGTAAATCTTATTTTTGCTTCCTTTTCTGTAAATCTTATTTTTGCTGCCATTAGCTGATGCTTTCTTGACATTTCTTAGGATTTATAGCAGAGATTTCCCCTCCATTACTCAGTTACATCCATTTCAACAGAAACAATGATAAATCCATCACAATTAGAATCAAAATCCTTGGTAACTTTGTCCCAAAATCTGTGAAAACCTTTCCAGTTCTGAGAAATTAAGTCTCAGTGAAATATAAATAGTTTTACCTTAAACAATCTTCACCCTGTCATGACGCATACTTCTACAACACTGTAAAGACAGACTCACCCATAAAGACCTAAAAACAGCATTGTTTTGATCCAAATATCTAGACACAAAATGCTGGAGTAACTCAGCGAGACAGGCAGCATCTCTGGAGAGAAGGAGCGGGTGACGTTTCGGGTCAAGACCCTTCTGGTCCACTCATCTGAACTTTTGCACGGTTCTTTTCTTACATCTACCTCCCATCCTCCCATTTAAAATATATATATTTGTATCTCTCTGTTTTGCTAATTTAACATTGAAATGCTTCTGTGATTTTTTTGTTCCTTCCAGTCTCCATATCTTCCCTACTAAATACCTAAATGCTATGAGAATGCAGGGTGACTTGGCAGGTTGGGTGAGTGGGTAGATGCATGGCAGATGCAGTTTAAAGTGGATAAATGTGAGGTTATCCACTTTGGTAGCAAAAACAGGAAGGCAGATTATTATCTAAATGGTGTCAAGTTGGGAAAAGGGGAAGTACAATGGGATCTGGGGGTCCTTGTTCATCAGTCAATGAAAGTAAGCATGCAGGTACAGCAGGCAGTGAAGAAAGCGAATGGCATGTTGGCCTTTATAACAAGAGGAGATGAGTATAGGAGCAAAGAGGTCCTCTTGCAGTTGTATAGGGCCCTAGTGAGATCACACCTGGAATATTGTGTGCAGTTTTGGTCCCCTAATTTGAGGAAGGACATTCTTGCTATTGAGGGAGTGCTGCGTAGGTTTACAAGGTTAATTCCCAGGATGGCGGGACTGTCATATGCTGAGAAAATGGAGCGGCTGGGCTTGCATACTCTGGGGTTAGAAGGATGAGAGGGGATCTTATTGAAACATTATTAAGGGTTTGGACACGCTAGAGGCAGGAAACATGTTCCCAATGTTGGGGGAGTCCAGATAGAGGGGCCACTGTTTAAGAATAAGGGACATGCCATTTAGAACGGAGACGAGAAAACAATTTTTCACACAGAGAGTTGTGAGTCTGTGGAATTCTCTGCCTCAGAGGGCGGTGGATACTCTCTGGATACTTTCAAAGAGAGAGCTAGAAAGAGCTCTTAAAGATAGTGGAGTCAGGGGATATGGGGAGAAGGCAGGAACGGGGTACTGATTTGGGGATCAGCCATGATCACATTGAATGGCGGTGCTGGCTCAAAGGGCCGAACGGCCTACTCCTGCACCTATTGTCTATTGTCTATTGAATCTAAGACTCATTATACTATTATATCCTGCTCAGACATTTTCTTCAAGGACTCTAAATTTATGGATACCGTATTATCTTTAATCTTACTTCCTGCAGTCTTCAAGATTATGAAACTGATACTTTTTATTACCTAGTAATTATTCCTTCATTAATCTTATATGGGTTGACCTTGAAGGTAGGCTGTATGTAGCACAGACTTTGCCTTTATTAGTTTCTCAATAAAAGGATGATTATGCCTCCAGAGGAACAAGATATCATTTCTATAGGATTACTCTTACTTTGTACATGACTACCAATCTGTTAACCAAGCATTGTAACTTTGGTAAAATGACTGAAAATAAGGTGGAAATCGAAGTACATTTAAATGCACAGGAGATCAAATGATGGCAGTTTTTTTAATTTCTATGTATCATTGTTTACATTTCCTATCAGTCAATCAGCTGGTTATTGTTCTCTCTCCCAGATATATGTTCATTAATTGTGACTATTTTTCTTTTGTTGACAGCAGTACTATATAAAAAAAATACATGTTGAAAACATTTACAGTTGTTTAATATTAATAATTCCTAACTAGGATAAGTGTGAGAAATGGAGGAACACCACATTAAAGCAATCATGAAAGAAAAATCAGGAGACATGGAAATAAACAGAAAAGTATTGAAACTTGCAAATGCTTCATATCGTATTTCATATCATATGATTTATTTGTTTATTTCAATTTAGGATTGCTTTATTGTGGTGTTCCTCCATTTCTCACAATTATCCTAGGTTCCTTATTTATTTTATCTAATTATTGTTTGTAATGGCCGATATGGAAAACTTCCTCTATCAATGTTTTGTTTACCAACAATGATTGTAGAAGAAAAATAGTTCATATCAAAAGATTATGATCCAAATATTATTTATAACAACATATGCTTCATAAATGAAATTGTTCAGAATGTAGATGTGATTTGGGAATTGTTTATTTTATATATATTTAAAATCATATGTGATTGCACAAGTCCTTAAAAAATAGGTCAGAAAATAGGCTAGTTTTGTGAAGATAACAAGTTCTTCTACATTCATCATGTTCTTGTGAGCTTCGAGAACAAATAACACCTAATGCCGAGAAGATAACTTAGTAATTGATTTACATGATCCTACCAATAATAAAAGTGGTCACTGGAAAGTTCAAAGCCACACAGAGCCTGCGTTGGCTATAAAGATCTCCCTCAGAGAGACACTTTTCATTAGGAGCCTGCAAAATCATAGCATCTGATAGTGATACAGCACAGGAACAGGCCCTTTGGCTAACCAAATTCACTCTGACCCATTTATGCTAATCCCACTTCTCAAAGCAGCAGAGAAAACCTGTCAAGGAACTCAGGATTAAACTGGTGTTGGAAATCTGAAATAAAAACAGAAAACGCTAGAAACACTGAGGATTTCAAGCAGCATTTGTGTTAAAATTTCAGATTGGAGACCCTTCGACATTTAAACAATTCACAAACTGTTTAAAAAATAGTTAATTTTACTAATATTTTTAGTTGTTAATAATATTAAAAATGAAAATATTCTAAATGAATATATACCCATAAATAACATCTAGGAAATCATAATAAAATATAATTCACTTGAAACTGATCTCCCTCCCTTCCAACAGTTCCTCTCCATTCAAATGAATGGAGTTGCTGAACCTGCACAGGACTAACTCTGTTGAGGTTCAATCAGCAGATTTTCTGCCAGAGAAACTAAAGGAAGCTGCTACTTCAATACTGATTTGATGAGGAGCTTGATGTGAGAATGCTTCCAAAAGAACAGTGGCAAGAACCTCTCCAGGAGTTCAGAATAAAGCAACTCTGCACAGGTCCCGGGCATTTGGATGTTGCATGGGATAATATGCGCGTAAATAACTGGGATTTCTCTGGAAAATCAAGGGCATTACTTCTCTTTTTTTTGAATGAATGTGTAACCTAGAGTGACTAAATTGTTTATGGCTGTATTCCTTGAAGTTTGGAAGTTTAAGGGGTGACCTTATTTAAGCATATGACAGAGTAAATTTTGGGATGCATTCACCACTGGGAGAATCTCAAATAAGAAGGTATAGCTACAAAATGAGAGGCTAGTCAGTTCGTAGTTCATAAAAGTATCTACTACAGAAGTTCGTAGATACCTTTTCTTACAAAGGGTAGTGTATCCCTTGATATCTCTGCCCCAAGGATGGTGGCCAACTAGTTAGAAGTATTTATAGGAGGATCAATATTTGATCAGTTGAGGAATAGAGGTTTATGGAGAAATGGCACAGAACAGGAGTTGGGGCTAGTGTAGATGAACCATTATCATATTAAACGTTTGGGCAGGTTTGAAGAAACGGATGGGCTATTGCTGCTCTGATTTTCTTGTGATCTTGTGTTAAATTGTCTTGTATACCAATTTTTTATGAAAAGGAAATAGTAGCATAGTCTTTGATATTTTCAAAGTTGGTTGTGATGGTCCAAATTCCTGTCACAGAGTACAACTGGGTCATTAAACCAAGAGGACTAATGTGCTTAAAAATAACCCTGCCACCACTTGGACTGCGCATGCGCTTTAAACCTTTGTGATAGACACAAAATGCTGGAGTAACTCAGCAGGACAGGCAGCATCTCCGGAGAGAATGGATGACGTTTCAGGTCTGAAGAAGGGTCTCAACCCGAAACGTCACCCATTCCTTCTCTCCGGAGGTGCTGCTGAGTTACTCCAGCATTTTGTGTCTATCTTCGATTAAAACCAGCATCTGCAGTTCTTTCCTACACATTAAACCTTTGTGAGTTTGATATATGTGTGTTTTAGCTAGTTGTGTAGATGACCCACGTACTTAACCGATTAATCTGACAGAAGGATAAAATGATAATAGGGCTTTTCATTTGAATGTACATCATGTGTAAGTTCTATTGTAAAGATTGCAGTGGTTGATTGAAAATTGATAAGACGCCTATAAGAGGCGAATACATTTTTGTTCCCAATTTGTAAAAATAGCTGAACTATGATTGACTGCCACACAAAAAGAGGCAGGCAAATAGACGATGCAAATGGAAATAAAATAGGTATCTGCAGATACTGCACAAAGTGCAAGTTCCCCCCAGGCAATGGCTTATTCCCAGAACAGGGAGAATTGAGAGCAGGAAGCCTCTGCTCTTGCTTTATGATAGATTAATGGCACTGGAAGGACAACTCAATGCCACCGAAAACCATCCCTCCCCACCCCTCAATCCATATATGATTAAATATTCTGTCAGACTGTAATCTAATCCATTTCGATGTATTACAGAAAATCAAACTAGTGGAAAAAGAGGGGCCAGAGTCCAAGTTGCCAAATGCGCCGAATGTCTCCATGGACAGACTCAACCGGATCAACTTGCGCATTATAGAAGAAGACAAAAAATGTTTATTGAAGCCCGAGGCTGATAAAGAAAGCGTTGGGAAACCCGAAGAAGTCTCACTGAGTTCGCCTGAAAAGACGGGTGCGGACCACTCGGAATCACTGAGTGACTCTTTGTACGACAGTTTCTCATCTTGTGCCAGCCAAGCTTCTAACGAGGTGTAGAATTGCAACCGGGGAGAGCGAGCTGATGTGCATTTGCAACATACAACCAAAATAATAAAGCTGCAAATTAAAGAAATTCGGTACCTTCTTGAAACTGTGTTACAGTGACATTGAGACGGAGTTACAAACTCAACTCTTCCCGCAGCAGATTGCACTTGCTGGCAAAGAAACACTGAATTAAAATTGGTAAAGGCTGCAATTCCTATGGTGAATTGAGAGACTTAAGGACACCTATTTTGCACTGTATAAATAAATACTTTACTGAAATTGTTTTCCTGTAAATTGAAAGATATATTTGTAGACAAATAAAGCAATACATATTGAAACAATGGCCTGGACTAATAATCCCTCAACTGGAAAATTGGAGATCACAGGTTCACTGTTTTTTTTTGCATTTTTTTTAAAACCCCACCCCCACCTCACTCCCCCTTCCATTTTGCTTGGACCAGAACCGTGCTAGTAAGCACGGATCTTCTCGTATTCAAGGACATTGAAATAGCCTCAAAGCGCACTTACACTATTAGCTGCGAAAAAAAAACAAAAACTCTCCACAACTCGAACATCCGTGAGTAGGAAACTGACGGTCCCAGTTCAGTTGATGTACATTTTAACTCAGGTGACTTGGAACGTTTATTAAAGAATGGATGGACTCATTTCCAAGCTCTGCGGGGTTTAGTCCATTTTATTTTCGATTTTGAAAACAAAATGTCAGGGATATCTGTAATATATTGTAGTTGTTTTAAAACATTTGTGCTACGTTTTGAGCACATCTCCTACGACGAACCAGCCTTTCAGTACTTTACCTTTATAACAACTTCGACCTACATCCCCGCTGGAGTTGATGTAGTTTTATTTTAAAATAGTAACCCTTCTCAGCAGGGGCAACTCTTCTTGATTTCGACATCTCCCCTTTGTTTTCTATCAGGCTTGTGTTCATATGTATCGAGATATGCGATATTTCAAATGGCGTGTATTTTTTCTAGATGTGAGATATTTATACCTACTTTTGTACATGGAATTGTAAAGTAGTATATTTGATATGTTCTGTGATTCAACACTCAAATGAAACGGCTGTTTTATATTTAATAAAGTTCATTCCGAAACCTTACGGTCCCAACAGTGTTACATAAAATACCTGGTGCAATCTAGAAGTTCATTATTAGAAATTAATGTCATATTTTTCATGTACGAACATTGTTTAAAGCAAAATAAACTCGACGCGTTTGCTTTCACGCTTTAACTAGCGATTGTGTCATATGTTGCAAATACTTGGCTCGTTATTTATCCTTTAAACTCCAAACATGCAAACAGAAAACTTTCAGACCAACTTCCTCCGGCTCGATCGCATTTGCTGCTCCGCGCTGCGTCCGGTTTAGAGAAAAGCTAAGGATCAAAAGGCGTTTTCTTGAAGAGCTTCAGATGGCAACGCTGTGCGTGCTGGCACACCCCGCTGGGGGATTGCCTGACTCACCTAACCTCGGCGAGGAATCGATGCGCCCCTTTCCTGCCCGCAAAGTACTCGCAGTTAGTTAATAATGACACTAGCTGCGCGGTGGTCGACAATATTGTAAATGCACTTTTATTCAAAGCAGGGATTTGGCCACTGAGCCGTGATTGCAATAAAATGGGACAAATGGGAACGCTTTCAAGCATACAGGTGATCACCTAGCATTCTGATAAGGAGCGCGTTTTCCAGCCACACGTTTTTGAGGTTTATTATGATTAACTGTCTGAAGACTGTAATTGTAGCTTCGTCAGTTGATTCTCGCGGTAGAATGAACCAATACAGTCGTATTGTCAAGCCGGTTCGTATAATTGCAGTATCTGCAGCACAGTGTTTGGATTTACAACTGGTTTCACAGGCTCAAAGCCTGGACTACAAATACTGCCGTACTCGGGAGCAAACTCGGTCATTTTTTGGATGGGGAAAGAAGGAAATCCAGATTTATGCAAATATGTTCGTCAATTTACTTATTTCGCATCGTTAGGTTCCTGTTATACTTCTGGACTTCTGCAACGTGCGTCTTGCATTAGCTGCTCTGGGATACTCAGTTTTTAAAATCTACATCCTCTTTCCCTTTTCACCCCTCGTCCCACAGTTGATGTGTTTGCTACCTTGCATCTGCTGGTTCTATGTTTCACTCATCCTCCGCGAATGCGTACCACGAGTGTGTGTGTGTGTGTGTGTGTGTGTGTCTCCCAGTCCCAAGTGACAGATGACTGGTGTCACGTGGTGCCAATGTTTGCCTCCTCTGTCCATTTCCCCTGTCTCTCCACCAAACTCTCAGTTTCCTCGGGCTCTCAGTCGAGGGACCACTCTGCAGACATGGCTGTGTCGTGGAAGCTCGCCTAAGACCAGAAACTGACCGTGCGCTCTGCGATCTCACCGTGCAACAGAATGCAGATCTTCATTTACACAACTTTCTGCGGGATTTTAGCGACCGCAGGTAAGCTCGAGGTTTACCCTCACTCCCCTGACAGGAAAGTCAATTTTACAGGAGCTGAAGTAATTTAATCTGAAATAGCTGTAACTAACAATTGTCATGCATCTCCTCCGTTCTGTGCTCTCCTGTTTGTTAGAATCAATTTCCAGCAATGGAAAAGAAGAAAACCTTTGAAGGCTATGCTTTGCATTTTACCTTCGTAAATCAGTACGTGCAAGTTGTCGGAGCGCATATGGTTAATTAATGTCAATAAAAGTTAATAAGGACCATGTGGATCAGAAGCCAGCGATCAATGCCCACTCAATCTTAAACAAGAAATTATTTCAGATGACTGATCTTGCAATTTATTAGATTCATTTCATTCTGTTCATCTTCATTGTCGTTTCAGTCGGGAAGTGCAGATAGGCTGATTTGACAGTCGATCAATCCGCGACGTATTAATTTTAACTTTTTTTCAGGATTTGGCTTTCAAATCCAATGTTATCAATGTGAAGAATTCCGATTAAACGACGATTGCTCATCTCCGGAGTACATCGCGAACTGCACAGTCAACGTTCAAGACATGTGTTTGAAAGAAGTGATTGTCAAAAGTGACGGTAAGGACCATCGGATGGAGCATTGATTGCATGGAAAATAAATATTCATTCAAATCCGCTTGTTTTAATTTACCACCCGGAGCAACGACTTCTGATCAGTGGATGTAAATAGAGAAAATAGATTACTTTGACACGGCAATCTTGTAATTAAAATTTCGCCCTCTCGAATAGATACATTAAACATCCCTAATTTAGTTTTTATAGACTTGCCAATTCCTGTCTAAAATGAAATATAGTCCCCATCAAGCAGTGAATTGTTCGGGGTTCTTGTGAACCTGGGTTACAATTCATTGCAGGACACTGAAATAAATCTGAAACGTATAAAGCTCAGCTGATCGATCTGCCCATCCATTCAATGATTCTTTTTCTGTCCACTTGTCCAATACACCACCGTGGGAGGAAATAGATTAAATCGGGCATCATGATGTGATAAGAGGCAAAATCATCACAAATTGAATTGTAAGGTTAACACTGCAGGATTGTTGCTAATGTTGTCTTCGCACTTCAATAGGAATCATTTTCCTATTTCGTGACTTTCTAGATAAAAGAACCCTCGCCACTTCTGATGGATGGGAAAAGCTTTTCATCTTCAATAAACGCGGTTTCTACATTTACACGGTTTCAGAAAAAAAGTTATACATTTTGGGAGAGATTGGGAAAGATTATATCATTTCTGATCCAAATATAACACTTGGGAGTGAGAACCTGATCTTAAAGTGATGGTCAAGATTAGGTGTCAACCCAGTAATAGGCATAACTATTTTAGAAACTTTAAGATAATAAGGCAAATTCAGACCGAGTTGAGATGTCATGTTTCACGGGTAGACACAAAATGTTGGAGTAACTCAGCAGGAAAGGCAGCATCTCTGGAGAGAAGGAATGAGCGACATTTCGGGTTAAGACCCTTCATCAGATATATTTTCTGCCAGCATGTTTATGCAATTCTCTACATAGTACTGCATTTAGGTTCCACTTATAATTATAAGATGTTTAAAATGCATTGATATATTTCAGTACACAATATATTGTAGTACACAAGCCACACAAAAAAATCTGAATGCAAAGTGGTGTGAAAATGTATTTGAAATAACCATACTTAAACACCAAATCCACACATTTCACGTTCAACTTGGTCCAGGACATAATTCCCTGAGATGATGCTCACACTTTTCACGATGCTGCTTCTTCATAAGAAATAACCTACCAAGTAATGCAATAGATAAGCGTGTCTTGGAGTTTAGAAATCTAAAGTAAACTGTATATTTTCAGCTCACCATACATATGCAAGCGTTTCACTCAGTGCAAATTACCAAAGGGAAATAAAATTAAAGGCTAGGTGTCAAAAATGCTACAGAAATAGTTTGAAATACTTAAGACCCATTTTTCATAATTCCTGTTATCTTGTTTCATTGAAGGTGCATTGAGGTTTTGAAGGCTTTCGTTTCTAATTGGGGTTTTGTCAGAATTTATAAACAAAAGATTTGGATTTGATGAATGTTATAAAGTCTACTCTATCAAATCTCTCCACATAAAGGAATACTATTGTTTCAACCAATATAAAGAAGCTCTGCATTGAGATGCTGAAAAGATCTTACAAATAGGTGTCACCAACATTTTCCACAAAGGTAATAAAAACTCTAAAATGTATAATTAGTTCTTAATATTCAGCTGTAGGGGAAAATAGATAAAATCTTGAAGATGTAATATGAATAATTCAGTTTATTTATTGAACTGCATTGATTTTGCTATAGTAATTTAAACTTGGATTAAAATGTATAACTGTTTGGATAGATGTAGTGAGTAACACAATGAAAAACTGAATGCACTGTTGAATTCAAGACCATAATCAAACATTACAATTAAAATGGCTTCTCATACAACGGTGTAATTTCACGCTTTTAGCACCATTTAATTGGAGACACTTGAATAGGTTAACTTTGTGTTTCAATCACAGGTATCTATTAGGGTGATCGTCCACTAATTCATCAAGAAAGAGAGCAGTTTATATTCCCTTCCTAAATTTGGAAATAACAGGGAGAGCAGTGATTATTGCAACTTTATAGCTGAATCTGCACACGTGCAAAAGGTGATATCTGTCTCTTTCTGTGCAGTTACCTTCTAGCCCTTTAAACTTTCTGGATTTGAATCTATATTATACTTATCCATTTCTCTGAGGGATTGTTGTGTAGTTTCTGAAAATATTATTTTCTGGGCCTTACACAGAGGGAGTAGACAAGTTGTCTATTCTCTATTTGATCAGCTCACAATTATGAAGCTAAAGCCTGCGATGTCAAGGATCAGGGCTTGGGAAGAAGGAATGGAACTATGTGTCCAGTAGACAAAGTTAACAGATTAGATAGAAATGTAGGAACACGAATGCCTTTCAAATACAGCTTGCTATTCAATGTGGTAATAGTGGATTTCTATTTCCAGCTCCATTCACTCTTGGTAGAAAAAATCCACTGATTTCATATTCAAAAGAGTCAATTCAGCTGGCATCAACTGCTTTTTTTCCCCCATGTAGGTGATTTCTAGTTCTAGAGTGAAGAAATATATCCATGACTGCTTCTGATTTTATTATGTTGTCCCTTATTCAAGACTTCCACCAAATTTCATGGTAACTACTCACAATTTCTTTCAAATTCTAAAAAATGCAATTAAATCTTCACTTAGATTTATTCCAAAGACATAAAGCTTAGTTTGTGCACTCTCTCCTCATAACCTTTAGAGATCTTGCAGATTTCTTAAGAAACTCTGCTGTACCTTATAGTCCAAGATGATATGGCCCGAACAGCATGGAGTACAGCGAATACACTATAACTGGAGCTTTACAAAAAAAATAATCATCTGTTGTATTAGTGTAGACTGTGACATTGTCAGTGGTGAGGTGTTTTGAATAAATAATTAAATTGTGGCACTCATGCTCTTTCAGTCTATGGAAGATACAATCAGAATTATTTGATGAAGAAAAGGGGAGATAAATCTAGTATTCAAATTAATATTTATTCCTTATTGTTACGACTCCCGAATGCAGGCACTTCAGAGCCGCGTAACATAGTCAAAAACCAGGCTCAAGTTCAAGAAAATAGTATTTTATTTAGTTAAAACCCAAACCTGATTCAAACAACCCAGTCAAGGACAAGAATAAACTAATAAACAAAGATAACAGTGCTCCAGCCAGCCTCACAATGGACCGCCGAACTAGAGTCTCTAACCTGCCTAAATGGAAATAACCCTGAAACAAAATACACGAAAACCCTCAGGTCAGCCCTAATCCGTCCCAATTCAATATTAATTGACAAATGTAGGTAATAATACACAACGTTCTATGCCATGTGGCCAGGCCTCCTGCAGTTCAAACCACAGTCTGTTCATGAGTCAGGGTCGATAAAGAGAGAGAGAGTTCCGGGGGGACTCCTGGTATTTAAGCTTTTGATGAGTCACCCATCACCTGACGCAGCTTGGCCAATCAGGTACAGGAGCCCTTAACCCCTTGATTCCTGACTTCCAGCCACGGGGCCTGCACTCAGGAGAGAAACAAAAGAGTTAAGTACATAGCATTCACCAGAGGGGTGGGTGGGGGGGGGGGGGAAAGTACCTAACACCCCCACCCAAAGATACTGAATAAGCTTCGGAAGAAACTATTCAGTACTAAACCACTACTGGTGCGACAAGGCGTCAGCCAAGATATTATCCTTGCCTGAACTCCAGGTTGTATTCCTGCAGCTGCCAACTCCAGCTCATGAACTGCCTGTTCTTATTCTTCATGTTCTGCAAAAAACCAAAGGGTTATGATCCGTGAACACGACGACAGGGACACTCGAGGAGCCCACATAAACCTCGAAATGACTCAGAGACATTAACACAGCAAGGGTCTCTTTCTCAATGGTGGAGTACCACCTCTGATGGGGATTAAACTTCTTAGAGAAGTACGAAATTGGATGCCCACCCCATCTGAATCATCCTGTATAAGAACCCCACCAACCCCGCGATCACTAGCATCCACTGCCAGCTTAAATGGACGCTCAAACTCAGGTGCCGCTAGCACAGGTGCGCGCACCAGAAGACCCTTAGTATGATCAAAGGAGTGTTGACACTCAGCGGACCACACAAAAGCTACCTTCGGACTCAGCAAATCCGTCAAAGGAGCAGCCACTGCAGAGAGGTTTGGACAGAACCCCCTATAGTACCCAACCATAGCCAGATACCTACTGACTTCAGTCGTAGATGTTGGAACAGGAAATGCGACAATATGTCACACCTTGTCCTCGAGAGCGCGAACCTGACCCCGGCCCACCATCTTACCCAGATACATCACCATGGCCTGGCCAAACTCGCACTTCCCCAGATTGATCGCTAGGTTTGCCTCCGCTAGTCGACAAAATACCTCCTTCAGATGATCGATGTGCTCGATCCAAGGCCTGGAGCACACAACTAAATCATCAAGGTATGCTTCACAGAAGGACAAACCAGACAATACCTTGTTCACTAGCCGTTGGAAGGTTGCCGGCGCATTGCGCATCCCAAATGCCATTACCTTGTACTGAAGAAAGTTATCAGGCGTAACAAACGCTGAGATCTCCCTCGCCCGCCTAGTCAAAGGAACTTGCCAATACCCTATTAGCAAGTCCAACTTAGACACAAAAGATGCACTACCCACATGATCCACACAATCCTCCATCCGTGGAAGAGGATAGCAATCCAGCTTAGTTACACCATTCACCTTCCGAAAGTCCATGCAAAACCTGTCTTCCCCATTAACCTTCATAGCCAGTAGACACGGAGAACTCCACAGACTACAACTTGGTTCAGCAATTGCATGCTGCAGCATATAGTCAACCTGACCTCTTAGACGTTGACGCTTGTCAGGGTTGACCCGATACAGATGCTGTTTAATTGGCGCAGCAACGGCCACGTCAATGTCATGCTGCAGCACAGATGTTTGAGAAGGCACATCCGAGAACAGTGACCCATTTGACCCCACCAAAGCAAGCAGATCATCCCGCTGACTTCCAGACAAAGAGACAACTGCAAGGGAAGCGACTCCAAAGCTTCAGAGTTGCACAGCTGTCCTTGCATCACTGCCACCGACAACCGTGCCTCACCCACATCACCATCCGTGTCAGGGGGCAGCACTACTACAGCCAAAACCGGCTTAGATAAAACCGAAGGACACAACTCCTCCCCATCAACCTGTACATGCTCCTGCTCATGGTACTGCTTCAGCATGTTGATATGACAGAGCTGAGTCTTACGCCTCCGATCAGGGGTACCGATAACGTAATCCCTTGCACCAACCTTCTTAACCACCTGATAGGGACCACTATACCAAGCCTGCAGACTGGAACCAGGAATAGGCAACAACACAAGGGCTTTGTCACCTGGAGAAAAATTCCTACTGGAAGCCTTCCTGTCGAACCAGCCCTTCATCCTAGACTGAGCAGAAACAAGATTACCCATTGCCAGTTCACATGCCCTCCGCAGTCTAGACCTAAAAGTACAGACGTGGTCTAAAATACTACGTTTTGAATTCTCCTGCAACCATTTCTCCTTCAGGACCCTCAACGGACCACGAACAGTATGCGCGAACACCAGGTCAGCAGGACTGAACCCTAAAGACTCCTGCAGGACCTCACGCACAGCAAACATAACGAGATGAACCCCCTCATCCCAGTCTTTTTCAAACTCCAGGCAGTAAGTCCTCAACATGGATTTCAAAGTCTGGTGAAACCGCTCGAGAGCTCCCTGGCTCTCTGGATGATATGCACTGGAGTAACAATGCTCAATATCCAACAACTTCATTACCTGACCAAAAATCTTTGACATGAAGTTGGAACCTTGGTCACTCTGCACAATCTTGGGCAAACTGAACAACAAAAAAAACTTAGTGAGAGACTTCACAATGGCAGGGGCAGTAATGTTACGCAAAGGGACCACCTCCGGAAAGTGGGTAGACGCACACATAATTGTCAATAAAAACTTGTTGCCCCCCTTGTCCAAGGTAGAGGACCCACACAATCAACTAGAATCCGGTCTAACAGCTCCCCGACCACACGGATTGGATATAAAGGCGCAGGAACAATCGATTGGTTCGGCTTTCCTGCCACCTGGCAAATGTACCAACACCTGCAAATGTGACAACAGTGCTGCTTCATGTCCTTTTTCAACCCTGGCCAAAAAAAATTCCGTAAGATACAGTCTTACGTCAAATGTCCACCTAGAGGTCCATCATGAGCCAAACAGAGTATCTCGTCCCTATACCAACGAGGTATCACAATCTGATCAACCACGCTCCAATCATCATGCCCCGACATATCCAAGGGAGACCACTTTCGCATCAGCAAGCCATTCCTCAGAAAATACCCCTTTGCTGTGGAATCCATATCCCCCTCAGGTACCGCGCAGTCGAACACATCCGATAAACCTTGATCACTCTTTTGCTCCTCAACCAGCCGGTCCCGTGACAGTGACACCGGCACATTTTCAGACAAGACCCCATCTTGAGATGTAGAAACACCCTTCACAACACAGGATCCATCATCCTGATCCCCAAAAATGCTCTCACTCAGGTCCACTACATCTTCAAACTTTGCCTGGCTCTTAGCCATAGCCCTCATGGCAGCACAAGCTATGAAGACCGTCAGATGCTGCATGGCCAATATATCACGATTCTGCACCATCGGAACAGCCGTCACCTCAGGAGTAATTAAAATTCCAGCTCCTGCCAAGTCATTCCCTAAAATCACAGAAACTCCCGCAACGGGAAAACCCGGCCGTAACCCAACAATTACCCGGCCTGAAACCCACTCGGACTCGAGACTCACGGTATGCAAAGGCACTACCATGTCCTCCAACCTGAATCCTACCACAGGGACACTGGACCCAACCGATGACTCACCAGAAAACGGCAGTACACTATCCAATATGAAGGACTGAGTAGCACCAGTATTACGCAAGATGGATACTGGAACTTTATGACCCCCATTCTCTAGGGAAACAAAACCTTTCGTGATGAACACAGAATAATTCCTACACTCATCAGACGCAGGCATCCCAGGAGCCACAGGTGCTCTTTGTGTACCCAGCAAAGCCACAGGCTTTGCATTTTTCCTTTGCAGGACGGGACACGACTTTAAGATGTGCCCGCTCCCTTTACAATAGTAGCACACAGGCCCTTCCTTAGTCCTGAAATCTCCGTCAACCTTATCAGCTCGGACCTCCCCCTGTATTAATGAGCTGACACTTGCAGGCACAGAAACAGCTTTGGCACTGCCACCGGTGACACCACCATGATTAAACGGCCATGCACCAAAACTATAGGATCGCTCAACAAACTCAGTTTTATGAGTCAATACATACTCACCTGCTAACACCGCGGCCTTAGACACCTCCGGCACCTTCTGCTCATTAAGGTAAGTAGCAACCCTCTCAGGGAGACAGTTCTTAAAGTCTTCCTTAATAATCAAGGCCCGCAGCAGCTCAAAATCCTTCACTCCTTGAGAAGCGCATCACCTGTCAAAAAGTGCCTCCTTCCCCCAAGCAAACTCCACATAAGTCTGACTATCAAACTTCCTAAAGCGCCGGAACTTCTGCCGGTACGCCTCTGGAACTAATTCATAAGCCCTTAATACCGTAGACTTCACACACTCATAGTCCCGACTGTTGTCAACAGATAAAGACGAGTACACCTCCCGTGCTTTACCCACAAGGACACACTGCAATAGCAAGGACCACATGTCCCTAGGCCACTTCAAGGACGAAGCCATCCGTTCAAACACTGCAAAATACTTGTCCACATCCTTCTCATTAAACGGGGGAACCAGGCGGATGTTCTTGCTCATATCAAACGCCCGTTCCCTAGAAGAAACTTAGGAAGCATTCAATTCCTTCTCCTGCAGCTCAAGGTGTTTCATTTCAAGCTCTGATTGGAGCACGAGCTCTTTCTCTCTCATTTCAAGCTCTTTCTCTCTTAAGGCTCTCTCCTTTTTTCATTTCAAGCTCTAACTCCTTCAATCGAATGGGGTCCCCCATTTCCTGACTAGGCTTTGTAGAAGATAGAGGACTGTCTGCACCAGCAGGCAATACCCCACTCCTCACCAACGCAGACCATAACTCCAACTTTATAGCCTCTTTCTTCAAATGCTTATCAATAGGCACCTTATAGGTCTCTGCCAGCATACACAAATGCTCCTTGGTACATTTATCAAACAACTCCTGACTAGGAGCCTCAGTAAATTCCTGTACATAAACTCCTTATCAAATGTAGGACCAAACCACCAACCAAACCCTGGGCACCTATGTCACCACAAACGGACAAGATAAAAATCTCCTCACAACACAGAATTCCTCAGCCACCAGAAGCCTACCAAAAAAACCCCCAAAACTGTCTAGGGTCCTCAAAGCTTAGGACAAGCCCCCAGGGTCGACGAAGAGAGAGAGAGAGTTCTGGGAGACTCCTGGTATTTAAGCTTTCGATGAGTCACCCGTAACCTGATGCAGCTTGGCTAATCGGGTACAGGAGCCCTTAACCCATTGATTCCTGACTCCCAGCCACGGGGCCTGCACTCAGGAGAGAAACAAAAGAGTTAAGTACATAGCATTCACTGGAGGGGGAGGGAAGTACCTAACACTTATGTATGTATATCACATTGTTTTTTTGTGGGAATGTGTTATGCACAAATAGTCTGCTCTGTTTCTGACACTGCAACATTAGCTGAAAATACTTTATGTTATCCCAAGGCTGTGTAAACCCATTAATTAAATGAAAATATTTTCTTTTATATCAAAATGTTTTCACATATATGTTAACCTCCTCGATATAAAGTCTGACATCCATTAGACTTTTCAATCATTTTATTTTATATCTGATCACTATATTAAATAGCTCTGTGTAGCTAAACATTATATGTGTTTGATTTTACAGTATGCCCAACTTTTTGCTGTTTAAGAAATACATCCATCATTTGTTTGTCTAAAATAGATGACCTTGTGTGTTTCTGTGTTGAAATCAATCTGGCACAGTTTTACCCACTAGCTTAATCAATCAATGTCTTTTTGTATTTTTATGTTTCCATTCACATTCAAATTATGCTAGTTACCTTTGCGTCATTGGCATACCTGGATAGATGCAATTCTTTCAGTTTATCTAAGTCAATAATAAGTATAATGAACATATGACGCACCCACACTAATACTTGTGGGTCTACTTTAATCATCTTGCAGTCCAATGAAATACTGATTATGTTACTTCCCCATCTTCTAATCACCTCAATTATTTGCCTTCAATTCCTTAAGGTTTAATTTTAACTAAAACTTTTTAACTAGAACTAAATCAAATGCTTTCTGGAAGTTTATGTGAACCAGTGCCTATGGTCATTACCCTACCTACTATTACTACTTCCTCAATAAATTTGATTAGGTTTGTTATATGTAATCTTCTATGGATTACAAAATCCGGTGGCATTGTCTAATGAGTTCAATTTTCTCCAAGTGTTCAGTCACTTTGTCCTTAATTATAACTTCCCCAGAACCGGTTAGACTAAGTTTTTGTAATTTTTTTGGTTTCTGTCTTACACATCCCTTAAACAGTGACATTTACATCTATTTTTTTCCAATATAAAATATAAATCCTAATTGAGAAGTTTTCTTGGAAAACAATGGCAAATGCATCAGGAATTTGCTTACATATTAAAAAAAATTAAATCAGGAGAAACCAGTCAGGTTGGGAATTGTCAATATTTGGTGTCATTATATTTTTACAAAAAAATATGCTTTAAATTCAGTGAGTTCCAGTACTTTGCTCATCAGGTTTTCCATGGAATATCGTGTAATATTCCCTCTCTGCTGTGAAGACTAACACAAAGAATCACTCAACATGTTTAATTTCCAATAGATGTACTTTTATTTTGAAGAGTCCAAAATAAATAGTTTGTATAAAATCGTAATATAAGAATTTGGAATAGGTATATGTGATTCACCTCCTCAAACCTGCTCTGCTATTCAATAAGATCAAGGCAAATGTTCTACCTCAATGCCAGTTTCCTGCCCTATCCCTCTATTTCTCAATCCCTCCAGTGTCCAAAAATCTATCTATCTCATTTCAGGTTAGATACAGTGCATTCAGAATGTATTCAGACCCCTTCACCTTTTCCACATTTTGCTACGTTACAGCCTTATTTTTGCAAAGCAGTTAAAAGGAAATAACTGCAATATCACATTTGCATAGGTATTCAGACCCTTTGCTATGACAATGAATATTGAGCTTAGGTTCATCCTGTTTCCATTGATTATCCTTGAGACGTTTCTACAACTTGATTGGAGTCCATCAGTGGTAAATTCAATTGAGGCATGATTTGGAAAGGCACACACTTATCTATACAAGGACCCACGGTTGACAGGGCATGTCACAGCAAAAAAACAAGCCATGAAGACAAGGGAATTGTCCAAAGACCTCCGAGACAGGATTGTGTTGAGACACAGATCTGGGGAAGGGTATAAAACAATTTATGCAGCATTGCAGGTTCTGAAGAGCACAGTGGCCTCTGTCATTCTTAAATGGAAGAACTTTGGAACAACCAGGACTCTTCATAGAGCAGGCCACTGGCCAAACTGAGCAATCGGGGGAGAAGGGCCTTGGTCAGGGAGGTGACCAAGAACCCAATGGTCACTCTGACAGAGCTCCAGAGTTCCTCTGTGGAGATGGGAGAACCTTCCAGGACAATTATATCTGCAGCACTCCACCAATCAGCCCTTTATGGTAGAGTGGCCAGACGGAAGCCACTCCTCAGTAAAAGGCACATGACAGCCCATTTGGAGTTTGCCAAAATACATGAGAAACAAGATTCTCTGATCTGATGAAACCATGATTGAAATCTTTGGCCTCAATGTCAAACGTCACGTCTGAAGGAAACCAGGCAGCGCTCATCACCTAGCCAATACCATACTTATGGTGAAGCATGGTGGTGGCAGCATCATGCTGTGGGGATGTTTTTCAGCGGCAGGAACTGGGAGACTAATAAAGATCGAGGGAAAGATGAACAGAGCAAAGTACAGAGAGATCCTTGATGAAAACCTGCTCCAGAGCATTCTGGACCTCAGACTGGGGCAGAGGTTCACCTTCCAACAGGACAACGACCCTAGGCATACAGCCAAGACAACGCAGTAGTGGCTTCGTGACAAGTCTGTGAATGTCTTTGAGTAGCCCTGCCAGAGCCTGGACTTGAACATCTCTGGAGGGACCTGAAAATAGCTGTGCATCGACGCTCCCCATCCAACCTGACAGAGCTTGAGTGGATCTCCAGAGAAGAATGGGAGAAATTACCCAAATACAGGTGTGCCAAGCTTGTTGCATCACACCCAAAAAGGCTTGAGGCTGTAATCGCTGCCAAAGGTGCCTCAACAAAGTACCGAGTAAAGGGTCGGAATACTTATGTGATATTTCAGTTATTTCTTTTTAATTACTATGCAAAATTTTCAAAACACCTGTTTTTGCTATTTTATTGTGGGGTATTTTGTGTAGATTGATGAAAATAAAATATGAATCCATTATGGAATAAGGCTGTAATGTAACAAAATGTGGAAAAAGTGGGTCTGAATACTTTCTGAATGCACTGTATACCATCCTTTGTGTGAGAAAGCTCTCTTCATTTCAGTTCTAAAATAGTTTATTACTGTCTCCTCTTGTTCTGAACTCCTAGCCATGGAAACTACCTTCTAAAAATGTTCTACATTTAATTGAGGTCTTCATTGAGATCACCCCTTATTCTTCTGAACGCTAATGAATGGAGGTCTGACCCTCCTCTAACTGAAATGCTATCTCATGAATTGGTGCAGTAAATCTTTAAATGTAATAAAAAGGAATTGCCGATGTTGGTTAAACCAAAGATAGATAGAAAATGCTAAGGTAACTCAGCAGGTCACTGTGTCTATCTCCAGTAAACAAATCTTTGCTATACACAATCTATATCTGCAGAGTCCAATGAAGAGTCGCAACACGAAATGCCATTTCCCTCCACAGTTGCTGCCTGACCTTCTAACCACCTCCACCAATAGTTTTTGCTCAATACTTTGCTTTTTGCTCAAGATTCCAGCATCTACAATCTCTCGTGCCTGCCCTCTCTATCCCTTTTTTTCAGGTAAAGTCTGAATTCTGAAATGGTCTCACCAAGACATATCTCCTCATGTACTCGAGTCTTCCAGCAAAAAAGAACAAATACAATTTTCTTCTTACTTTGTACCTTTATGTTAACTGTCAGTGACTTTTGAATGTTAGTGCACTCTCTCAACATCCCATTCAGTGTATTTATTTTGTTCCACTGACATTTTCTCCACATTTTTTCACATTGTACACCATCTACCATGTTGTTACCCACTTAATCAGGTTGCCTGTATCTTGAAGCCTCTTTAATCCTCCGCCTTACTTACGTCATATCTTAGTTTTATCTCACTGGTTAACTTGAAAATGTGGCACTTGATTCCTTCAACCAAATCATTGATATGGATGTAGAAACAAGGAACTGCAGATGCTGGTTTCCACAAAAGGACATGTAATGCTGGAGTAACTCAGCGGGTCAGTCATTTTTGGAGGACATGAATAGGTATCTTTTATGTCTTAACACTTCTTCAGACTGATTGTAGGAAGAGGAGAGGGAACTTGGAGAGCAGAGAGGCAGGACAAAATATGACAGGTAATAGGTGGACATAGGCAAAGGGGGATAGACACAAAAAGCAGGAGTAACTCAGCAAGACAGGCAGCATCTCTGGAGAGAAGGAATGGGTGACGTTTCGATTTGAGATCCTTCTTCAGTTTAAACCAGTATCTGCAATTCCGTCTTACACATAGGCAAAGGGGGGTTTTGATAGACAATTGGTTAATCCAGATATGGATGTTAAATAGTTGGTGCTAAAATATTGATCCATGTGGTTTCCCACAAATCACTGCCCACTAACTTAATGAAGCACATTTCTCCATGTACATTAAAAAAAATCTATTAACCAATTCTTGATCCATGCCAGCGTATCCTCTCTATTCTATCTTCTATAACTTTGTACAGCAACCTCTATTCAGGGACCTTATTAAAAAGCTTTCGAAAATAGAAAACACCACATTCACTGCTCCTCTTAATTCATTCTCATATATCCATCCTCAAAAGCCACATATAGATTATTTAAATCTAATTTCCCTTCCACGCATCCTTGTTATCCCTGCTCAACAAATTAATATTGCTGAAGTGCCTTGATATTATATCCTTCCTAACTGCTTCACTGAAGATTATTAACTGTACTATTTCACCTTCTCATTTTTAGCTTGCTCTTCTTGAATGTCAAATACCTTGTAAAATCTGTTGTCATTCTTGATGTCTCTCCCTGTGTACTTTAGCATTATTTTGCATCATTTACTATCGATACTGAAGAAGGGTCTGAAGAATTTGGTTTAAACCAGCATCTGCAGTTCCTTCCTACACACAGTACCTGTATTGCTTTTTTTTGTCATTCTTTTTCTCGCAGACTCAGAACCCAGGCAATAAACTTTGCATTCTTTGACTGTTCTTTCTTTTGATTTATGTGATCTCACATTTCTTTGTCAAACTTGACTGTTTTATTTGGCAAGTAGATAGTTTTCATAGCACTATTTACTGAGACGAATATTGATTAAGTTCATTTTCTTTCTGAATGACCCTTTCACTCGCCTGCAGTTGTACCAATGGGCTCTGTGTTAAAAGCCTATGTGTAGGGATCGCTAGTCGGCGCAGACTTGGTGGGCCGAAGGGCCTGTTTCTGCACTGCATTTCCAAACCAAACTAAACTTATTTAACAAAACTGAGCTTTAATCACTAAGATTTTTATTTGAAACAAAATTTGGTTTTATATATTTCTAAACAACTATTAAACTTAGTTTACATCTCCACAGCAACTGAGTAAATCATCCTAACACACAAACAGGATTTATATTTGGGGAACTTTGGCAAATACCCGAATACTGTCAGTGCAGGTGAAATAGTGTGCTAACACGAGTCAGCAATAAATGTGAACTAGACAATACATACTGAAGCGGACAGTATCTAAAATTATGCTTTACATCCTTTCTATCGCGAAAGATTTAATACTGATGAAAAAAAAATCTCTGCGGATGGCAGTGGAAACTTAAGACTCAAAAGCATGTTTGGAGGAAAAATAATCACGGGTTTGGAGAATTTTGGAAACTTTCAACGTTAATGGGAAAACAGATTGATGAATGAAGTTGAAAATTGTAATGCACTGGACTGCCAATTGTTCTCCTGCAAATCAAATAAAGGTGGAATTGATTGGAGCCAAAAACTGCAGATCTTAGAAAAACATAACAAAAATGGAAAATGCAGCATGCAGTCAGCAATGCCAAGTGCATCAGTGGGGAAAGCAACAGAGTTGAGCTCCTAGGTGAAAGACCCTTCATCAGAACTGGAAAAATGAGAAAACAATTGTGTCAGCTTGCAAAGAGGGGAAGGAGAGTACAGGATGGTGGAAATGTTGTGACAAGCTGCAGACCAATGTTGTCTAGGTAACGTGTAGGAAGGAACTGCAGATTCTGGTTGAAACCGAAGATAGACACAAAATGCAGGAGTAGCTCAGCAGGACAGGCAACATCTCAGGAGAGGAGTGGGTGACGTTTCTGGTTGAGACCCTTCTTCATTCCTTCTCTCCAGAGATGCTGCCTGAATTACTCCGGCATTTTGTGTCTTGTCTAGGTAACATTTACTTTAAGTACTGGAAAAGGTAAACAAAAGAATTTGAGACAGATAGAGAGAGAAATTGCAAGGATTGCTTATCTGAAATTGTTAACTTCACTACTAAGCTCTGAGGGTTTGACGAAGAGGCATTACTCCTTGAGCTGACAGCAGGGACGAGGAAGATGTGTCTGGTGGTGGAAGCACCTCATTTTCCCTTCAGCATTTTAAAGGGAGGGTTTCCACTCGGGATCCCTAGTTTAGTCTTCAATCTCCATCAACCTCATGCCGTTTCATAGTACATCCAATACAACAGCATGAGATGAAAAAACACATAGCCCTTTACCTTTTCCCACCATCCAAAGACCTGAACTATACTTAATGGGGAAGCAGGATGTAAGTGGACTTTATCTTGCACTAAAGGTTATTCCCTTGTTCCTGTATCTGTACACTGTGGATGGCTTGATTGTAATCATATATATTATTTCCGCTGACTAGATAGCACACAACAAAAAAAGCTTTCACTATACCTTGGTACATGTGATATTAAACTAAACTAAGCTCATTCAGTGTTCACAATGTGCCCTACTTACATCCGTCAAAAGCAGATTGGGTAACTGCTTTTCAAACCCTTTCATTCTGTCCACAAAGTTACTCAGTTTAATTTACTGTTCCGCTGCTATGTCAATGTTTTCTTTCTTTCGTCTTCTACTTTGCTTCCATGATGCCCAATGTAATCTTGAGGAACTGCACTTCATGTTCATTTGGTTACAATGAAGCATCAGAATTTAATATTGAATTTAACTTTTTCAGGTGACTAATACTGTGGCTGCAATTTCTTTTTTTGTGTGACTCCAACCCTTTTGTTAATATATTTATTACTCCAGTGTCTTTGGTTTACACCCTGTCACAGACATTTGCTCTGTTCCCTCCCCCTCTTCTGCTCTCTGCAACAACAGGCTTGGCTTTTCACGTTTTCTTTCAATTTTATTTTTCTTCCTGTTAATGCTCCCAGTGCTTTCCGAGTTTGTGGCAGAGTGGATTTGGTCTCCTTAGAATAATTCAAGAGTCAAAAGTGTTTAGCTGCCATGTATACCGACAACAGCACAATTACATTCTTACTAGAAGCAGTATATCAGTTCTGTAAATGCAATACACATGGATAATATATAATAAAAAAATCAATAAATTAATAACTACAATATTAGTGCAATGAAACCCATAATTCTGAGAGCAACCAAGAGATTTTTTAACTGTGTAGGTTGTCAGTTTTTTCTGAGGATCCTATATTTATTGATAGATGATAGACAAAATTATGAGCTAAAAATGAATTAAAAAAGGAAGAAGGGTTTCGGCCCGATACGTTGCCTATCTCCTTCGCTCCATAGATGCTGCTGCACCCGTTGAGTTTCTCCAGCATTTTGTGTACCCCCGAAAATTTGAGATAGTTTAGCGAACTATTGCTTATCTGATTGTGCTTGAAACTGTAGATGTATTTTCTGGGCATTAAAAGCTGACGAAAATGTATTAACAATCAAATGATTACTCAGATGAACACACAGGTCATTCAGTCCTCTTTTGTTTTTCTTAATCTCTGAACTGGGGCTTCCCTGCCTCTTCCATTTTAAGGTGAAGCTTTCCAGTTTTCCATTAAATCTCAACTGCAGCATTAGCTAGCTACTGCTTCAATTATTATCTGTTTCCAAACAAAGAAACTGAGAGTTTGCTGCATGTTTTTTATCCTTCTTAGATGATGTGCATTTTTGGTTTTAAAAATATATGCACTAAATATTTGTCATTCGATGCTGTGCCTGATTAGAAATATAGTGTTCTGTAGACGCAGAAGCAGAACTCCAAACAGAAAAGGACTTCAAATGTGACTCATCAGCTTTTATCAGAGGTTTTATGAGGCTGGAGATTGCCACAGATCTGGAGAGATAATAGCAGTTGTTCTCTGCTATTGATCCCCACTGTGTTTTCTTGCAATCAGGCTGACAATGAGCAGCTTTGCATGAGAAAAATATAAGGCTGCCAGAAACAGTCGGATTAAAAATGACATTAAGGTCATTTTCCCTTATGGCTAGCTGATATTATTTTTTAACAAAAAAGGGTAATTTCCATTGCATTTTGAAATTCACTACTTTGAACCCCAACAAAGGATAATTCCTATGCTACAAAGTGTAAGAACATTATCCCCATTATATTTAATTTCTTAAATGTGAATAGTCTTGACATCATGCTATTCTTTATGAGGCAACCATATTTTACATCATAGAATATTCTGATGCTAGGACATATAATGCTCTGCAATTTATTCTGTAAGGATATATTTCTAGCACCCTCTTGAAGATCTGACCTTAGAATCATAGCAAGGAAACAGGCTTTCAGCCTTCTGGGTCCACGCTGTTCAGGAACTACCCATATTTACCCTAATTTTAACCTATTCTTTCCTCATTTACATCAGCTACTCCTAAATTCCACCACTCATCTACACACTAGGGTGAAATAATAGTGGCCAATTAACCTAGCAAAGAGGACAGTTTTGTGGATTTGGAAGGAAAACAGGGCGCCCAGAGAAAATCCATGCAGTCATAAGGAAAACGGGCAACGTCCTCAAAGACAGCACTATAGAAGAGGATTGAGCCTGCGGTACCAGAACTGTGAGGCTATAACTCAGCCAGCTACATCCCTATGCTGACTTTAGCCCCCTCTTGTTACATCCCACACACAAAAACATTATTCAAAAATAGAAGCATCAGAAAATAGACACAAAATGCTGGAGTAACTCAGTGGGACAGGAGCATCTCTGGATAGAAGGAATGGGTGACATTTTGGGTTGAGACTCTTCTTCGGTCTGAAGAAGGGTCTTGACCTGGAATGTGACCCATTTCTTCTATCCGGAGATGCTGCCTGTCCCGCAGAGTTACTCCAGCATTTTGTGTCTATCTTTGGTGTAAACCTGCATCTGTGGTTCCTTACTACACAAAAGAAGCATCAGTTTTCGAGACCACGCGATTGATGGTTAATGGGGGCTGTTGTATAAGGAAAAACTACAAAATGATGGCAGTTAAAGAGTAATAACACTAGCATGGAATGTAAAGGTTTATGAAATATCGTTCTGTGAAAATATCCAGCATGTCAGGCTGTGCTGTTGGAGAGAGAAAAGTGAGCCAATATCACAGATAGATAACTTAAAACATAGAACAAACAATACTGCACAATAACAGATCCTTCGGCACTAAATGTCTACACTGAATATGATACCAAGATGATCTCTTATGTACTGCATAATGCATGTCCCTCATTTCCCTGTATATCCATACGCCTATTCAATAGTTGCTTAAATGCCACAATTATATCTGCCTCAACTATCACCCCTGCACTTACAGAAGAAATGGCCAGTTTTGGTATAGAGGGAGAAAGAGAGTTCCGTGAGGATGTAGAATTCAATATAGTAAAATTCCAATTATGCAATAGCCCCATCATCACTTCAGTGTTTACTGCATTTTAGTTCAGATTTTCAGCATCAGCAATTTTAAAGAAAATGTTCACTAATGAGGGTGTGCTATACTCATCGTGTTTCTGTGTTTTGGAAAAGCCATGAAATTAAGGTGCCATCTGTCTCTTGAAAGAACATGAAGCATCCCATTGTACAAGTTCAAAGAAGAGCAGAGGAGTCATCCCAATCATTTTAAACTAAACTTTTCACTGAGTCACATGACTAACCCCAATCATTTCCAGATCGCTGGTTACAGGAGTTTGCTGTGCAGAAATTGGCTGCCACATTTCATAGAGTTAAAGGGCTTGGTTTGAATTAGAATTAGGCACTGAAATACATTTGGCTTTAAACTATGGCAGCGGGTGCAGCAGCAATAGGCGACGTTTCGGGTCGAGATCAGACTTAGATGCTGCTGCACCCGCTGAAGCTTTTTGTGTACCCTCGACTCCAGCATGCAGTTCCTTCTTTAAAAAATTCTATTAATCGGATCTCTGTGCTCTTTGAGTCTAATTATCATGGCAGTACAAGTATGCAGTACTTTCCTAATAGAGGGATATCCAATGCAACTACAGGTTACTGAGGTTGCACAATTGTTGTAATTTGACTATATTATACTGCAGGAGGAAAACATAAGCAGATGAGGTGGAGGATAAGATTAGTGTTTGCCATTAATTTGGTGTAGAACAGGGACTGAGGGCAGAGCCTGTTGTGGCAAAATAGGAAAATCCTGGAATCTCCAAATGTTATATTGGCATACAGAATAAAAACACATAAATGATTTGGGAGAAGGGTAAAGGAATGTATTAACAAATATCAAAGTGAAGTTAGTACTAAAAAGTTTTTGTGACTAAGTTATTGGGCAACATTTTCTTTTGTTAAATTCCAAGCATTAAAAGTAAGCTGGGGGAAGTATAGTCATTAATTAGAGTGCAGGAGCAAAGCACTGTAAACTTGACATTGACGATTTCAGCTGAAACAAGGCTTGAAATAAAAATATGTGGCTGTAACATTTCCAACAGGGTTTGAAATGGAAAAGTAGGGGAAGAGATGGTCTTATTAATTAGATATATTGGCTGATTTTGCTTTTTCCGATCCTTGGAAATGTCTGAACACTCTGGAGTCCCCTGTGACTAGTATTGCATGCATGCAAATGACAGAAAATATGTTGTGATATAGCATCCCACCCGTTGCGTCCCATTATAATTTGGCTGCCTGTATTTGGCCAGAGGTATTATAGGCCAAGCAACATTCCATGGCAAAGAATTGTGTTGTAAAAGTAATTTACCGTTAATGCTGGAAAACTGAAATAAGAAACAGAAATACTCAATTGGTGAGGCTGTACCTCTGGACAAAGAGGTATTTTCTTTGAGACTGAAAGAAAAGAGAGATTGTTCTCTGGGAAGGGAGAACAAAAGGGAAATTCTGTGATAGGATAGAATGTGGTTGTGGATAGCAGATGGGACAAGTAAAAGAACCAAAAGATTGGTTTGAAGGAAGTATAATGGGAGTAGCAGCGTTGGTACTTGAAAAAAATTGCACACTGTCTGATTGACTACAATTTGCCTGGCAATCCCTTAAGATTAAATTGAGTTTCAGAATCGAGAGTGGGAGTGGGATGAAGGCATACTGAAAGAATTGAGAAGAAATGCTTCACGTGGCTAAGCGTTGACCAGTTAATAATTTATGATTTTGAACTTTTTAATTAAGAGTTATGGGCCTGTCCCACTTAAGTGACTTTTTCAGCGACTGCCGGCACCCATCATAGGTCGTTGCAGGTCGCCGGAAATTTTCAACATGTTGAAATCCAGTGGCGACTAGAAAGACGCTACGACACTTTGGGCGACTAAGGAGACTACTCATGACCACACAGGCGACACCTTGGCGACATGTCACGGGGTGAAGCCTGTATGGTCGTGAGTAGTCGCCCAAAGAGTCATACTTTGTTCTGGTTGCCGCTGGATTTTCAACATGGTGAAAATTCTCGGCGACCTGCAATGACCTATTACAGGTGCCGGCAGTCGCCGAAAAAGTGGGACAGGCCCATGAGGCTCACTGAAAAATTGTTTCTTGGGGAACATTTGGCATGAAATCAGATTCATATGTATCAGTTTATAGACAATAGACAATTGTTGCAGGAGTAGGCCATTCGGCCCTTCGAGCCAGCTCAGCCATTCAATGTGATCATGGTTGATCTATGTTACATATAGAGCATAAAAATAATTCTTGGCATGCTTTCAGGTGGTTGCACCTAGTTCCCTTTGAAGTTGTGACCATCAGAAAATTCTCCATGCACTTGCTGGCAATTCAGCCAAGTAGGGGGTTCACTCCCTTCTTTATTCTCTTGCGACACAGTTATATGAGCCCCCATAGCCCTTGCCAACGTTGTAATCTTAGTCTCTGAGGCCAACATCAGAGCATCATTCAAGAGGATGAATCCATACAAATCGGCTGGCCCAGACTGTGTACTTGGACACGCGATGAAGACCTGTGTACCTCCAACTAGCTGGAGTATTCAAGGACATTTTCGACCTTTTTCTTCTGCGGGTAAGGTTCCTACTTGTTTCAAAAGTGCCTCTATATCACCCCTGCCCAATAAGAGCATGATTACCTAGCTCAGTGACTCCTATCCGTGGTATTTACACCCACTGTGCTTCAAGAGGTTGGTTATGGCACAAATCAACTCATACTTCAGAAATGACCTGGATCCACTGATCCCCTCATAGATCAGCAGCAGATGCTATCTCACTGGCTCAGCACTTTACACTGGACCATCTTCATAACAGGAAAACGTACATCAGGCTGCTGTTTTCGTCTATAGCTCAGCATTCAACAAATTATCCCCTCCAAACTCATCAACAAGCTCTGAGACCTGGGCATCTGTATCTCCTTTTCCATTGGATCGTTGACTTCCTCATTGGTTGCAATTAATCAGTGCAGATTGGTAACAGCATCTCCTCCCCACTGTCCACCAGTACAGTGCATCTCAAGGCTGCGTGATTCTATAGATTCAATAGAACTGTAGAAAGTTTCCTGCTCCGTGGTTCTGACACTCATGACTATGTGGCCGAGCACAGATCCAATTTATCTATAAATTCACAGCTGCCACCACTGTACTTGCCCGAATCATGGACCATGATGAGTCTGTGTACAGGAGAGAGATAGAACAGACACAAAATGCTGCAGTAACTCAGCGGATCAGACAGCATCTCTGGTGAAATGGAATAGGTAACGTTTCGGGTCGAGACACTGCTTCAGACTGAAGAACTCCTATTCTCCAGAGATACTGCCTGACTCGCCGCGTTACGCTAGCATTTTGTGTCTACCTTTGCTGTAAACCAGCATCTGCAGTTCTTTCCTACACAGAGAGGTAGAACACCTGGTCGAGTGGTGCCAAAACAGCAATCTCTTGTTCAACGTTAATGAAACCAAGGAACTAGTCACCTTCTTTACAAAGGGAAAGTCTGGAGACCACATGCCAGTTTTCATTTGTGGATCTGTGAAGGAGAGAGTTAGCAGCTTCAAATTCCTGGGAGTTAACATCTTGGATGACCTGTACTGGGTTCCAACACATGCTGTACATGTAATCACGAGAAAGACATCCCAGTGCCTCTACTTTCTTATGTTTAAAGAGATTTGGCATGTCACCAAATCCTCCAACAAACATCTACAGATGTACCATAGAATGTATCCTGGCATCATGGCCTAATGATTCCAACACGTGAGAATGCAAGAGGTTGGTGAGAGTGGTGGATTCAGTCCAGTCCATCACTGGCAAAACCCTCCCTATCATCAAAATCATCTTCATGAGGTGCTGCCTGCAAAAGGCAGCATCTGTCATCAAGAATCCCCACCATCTGGACCATGCCCTCTTCTCACTCCTACCATTGGGCAGGAGGTTCAGAAGCCTGAAGTATGTTATATTATCCATGTGTATTGCATTTACAGACCTGCTGCTGCAAATAAGAATTAAATTGTTCTGTTGTTGGTAGATGTGACGATTAATCACTCTTGACTTTTGATTTGACCCCACCCTTGCTCCACCAGTCCCACTGCCCCACTGCCTCCAGCAGAGCCCTGTTTTCCCTCATCTTCACGTCAGCTTCTGGTTACCATTTGCATGAACGATTCAGCAGGTGTATGGTTAAATGCTGAGGATAGGATCCTAATCCTTCCTAAAAGGATGATTGTTTTTAAAGCAAAGATATGTCAAATTCACCTTTTTTGTAGTTGTTGGTACTCAATCTACCATTAGAAAAATGGCATCATACCAGCACCAGAATTAGTGATATGCAATTTTTAGACATCAATATGAGATTGGGAACACACAATTAACCATGTAATAAAATGTCTTTAACTAAAGGTGGTATTTGCATGCAAGTCTGCATGAACCACCAAGCACCTATTTACACTAGTACCCTTTATTCTTTGGACAGTCCCCTGAACATTCCCCAGAGTCAATCACACACCACATACTAGAGGCAGTTTACAGTGATTAATTAGTCTACCAAACTGCATGTTTCTGAGGTGAGAGGAAACTGGAGTACTCGGGGAAACCTACTGGTCGCAGTGAGAAAGTGCAAACTCCACACATGGCACTAGAGGTTGGGATTGAACTAGGGTCACTGGAGCTGTGAGGCAATTGCTCTATTAGCTGCAACACCTTGTTAATTGTTACCCAGTTCAACAACTGTGTGAAGATTCACTGATAACATTACCTAAAATTAATGGGCTAGGAGAGGAACAAAGTATGTGCAAACGACCCAGTCATTCTCACAAACATGGTACAACAGACTTTATTAAAGGACACTTACAGTACACTACAGCATGTTGTTTCAGCTGTGTAGTGGCAATTGGACGAACAGCACAAGCTGAGTTACGATAATATAAACCCTGTAGTAGGCGGACCTTCTAATAATAAAGTACTACAATTGGTCAGTGTTGAGTAACCAATCTACATCTTTATTTGTAGAAATAAAAGTGAAGCACATCTAAATGCAGGTGGCCTACAAGAATAAACACAATAATATGTGATGGCTGGGTAATACAATACCCAAAGCGCTAATTACGCATACAGGGACACATAGATGGTTTTTAAAAATTCCCATACCTAAGGGGTGGCCTACAAACCCATCCCGCGTGCGTGTGGTAGAGATTTGCGTCTCCTTCCTTCACCGGGGAAGCAACCGGGGACCCTTGCGGGGACAGTGCCGGAGACCCGTGGCGTGAACACGGCGAAGCCGGCGAGCAGGGCGCTGAGCGTTGTGGTGAGGGCGTGGGGGGGGGGCATGGCCAGTGTCTGATCTACAGCAGCATAGCGCGAGGGAAGAGACAGTCCGACAGTAGAAGGGTACACCAGATGCGTGGCTTCTGGATACGAGACCACAGGACGTGGTTCCTTCGCAGGAAGGAGATGTTGACGGTTGCGCCTGTAGATGCCTCCATCGGCGCTCACCAGGTATAAGCGCGGCTCCTTGGCAGGGCTGTGGATGTGGCGCAAACGGCCATTGACCTTGTCGGTCTGGAGGCAAACAACTTGCCCACTAGAGAGAGGTTTGAGTGGTTTGCTGGACGTCGAAAGATCACTTCTGTACATCGCATTTCAGTTGGAGTTGTTTCTGGACAACAGGAGGTGAATGGACCTATGCCTGCAGCAACTGCTGAGGGACGGGCAGGGCAGGGCAGCACGGGTCTGTTGAGACATCAGGCATTGGGCTGGAGACCCCAGAATCGGGTCGCGGGCGATGTTCCTTAAGTTATATAAGTCCAAGAATACATTGGATTTAGCAAGGTGCAAAAGCTCCATTAATTGCTTGGCGCTACGGACTGCCCGTTCTGCGAGTCCGTTGGACTGTGGAAATTCGGGACTGCTGGTGACACCATTGAGCAAAGTTTTTGAAACACTGACTGGTGAACTGACTGCCGTTGTCAGATAGGAGATGTGCAGAGAATTCCATGGATTCGCAACTCTCTGGGTGAAAACGTTTTTTCCTCATCTCAGTCCTAAATGGCCAACCCCTTATTCTTAAACTGTGACCCCTGGTCTGGACGCCCCTTCACATTGGGAACATTTTTCCTGGTTAAAGCCTGTCCAATCCTTTAAGAATTTTATATGTTTCTATAAGATCCCCTCTTATCCTTCTAAATTCCAATCGACCAATTCTTGAATCATATGTCAGTCCCGCCATCCCAGGAATTAACCTGGTGATCCTTACGCTGCACTCCCTCAATTGCAATAATGTCCTTCCTCAAATTAGGATACCGAAATTGCACACAATACTCCAGGAGCAGTCTCACCAGGGCCCTGTACAACTGCAGTAGGGCCTCCTTGCTCTCGCAATGAATGCCAACATGCCATTAGCTTTCTTCACTGCCTGCTGTACCTCCATGTTTACTCTCAGTGACTGAAGTACAGGCACACCCAGGTCTCATCGCACCTCCCTTTTTCCTAATCGGCAACATTCAGATAATAATCAATTGTTGCCATCAAAGTAGATAACCTCACATGTATCCACATTATACTGCATCTGCCATGCATCTGCCCACTCACCCAAACTATCCAAGTCACCCTGCAGCCTCATAGCATCCTCATAGCAGCTCACACTGCCATCCAGCTTTGTGTCATCCGCAAACTTGGAGATCTAACTTGGAGATCGTCTAAATTGTTAATATATATTGTAAATAACTGAGGTACCAGCCTTGCGGCACCCCACTAGTCACTGCCTGGCATTCAGAAAAAGACCTGTTACTTCCTGCTCATTGCTTCCTGCCTGCCAACCAGTTCTCTATCCATGTCAATACCCTACCCCCAATATCATGTGCTCTAATTTTGCAGACTAATCTCTTGTGTGGGACTATGTCAAAGGCTTTTTGAATGTCCAGATACACTACTTCCACAGGTTCTTCCTTATTCATTCTACTTGTTACATCCTCAAAAAATTCCAGAAGATTAATCAAGCATGATTTCCCCTTCATAAATCCATGCTGACTTTGACCTGTCACTGCTTTTCAAATGCGCTGCTATAACATCTTTAACAATTGATTCAAGCATCTTCCCCACTACCATGGTCTATAATTCCCAGTTTTCTCTCTCCCTCTTTTCTTAAAAAGTGGGATTACATTGGCTACCCTCCAGTCCATAGGAACTGATCCATAGTTGAGAGAACATTTGAAAATGATCACCAATGCATCCACAATTTCTAGGGCTACCTCCTTGAGTACTCTGGGATGCAGACCATCAGGCCCTGGGGATTTATCTGCCTTCAATCTGAACAGTTTACCTTACACCAATTCCTGATTAATGTGGATTCCCTTCAGTTCCTCTGTGCACTGTATGTAGTTTGTACTTTTTCCCCGTGATTTGAATGAGTTTTTACTGGGTGCTTTGGTTTCATTTCCAAAGACTCTTCAAAGACATACATGTTTGTAGGATTAATTGTTTTGGTAAAATCGTAACATCCCTAGTATGTGTCGGATAGTGTTAATGTGCAGGGATTGCTGGTTGGTGTGGACTCATTTGGTCAAAGGGCCTGTTTCCGTGCTGTATCTCTAATCTAAACTAAACTAAACTAAGCTAAACTATCCAAAACAAAATTACTTAAGAACTGGGAATCTCAATACTGATGAATGGGAAATGTACTGCTCCAATCCGTTCATAGAGGGAGAGAGTGCTGTCAAAAACTAAGCACCTAGTTAATCTTGCATTGTTATGAAGAGATTAACCAGTCACTATAATGTGAGATACAAGAAATGAACGATCAAAATATTATCCATTTTGTGAAGGGAAGTCACTTATGACGTATTTGATAGGATCTTTTGTGAATAATACATCACATGAATAGATGGACTGACTTTCAGAAAGCATTTGCTAAACTGCTACATTAGAAATTGTTATGGAAAATTAGGAGATGACACAAGGATCGATATAAAAGCTGGAGGTAAATAAATGTTCCTCCACCTAATAGGTCAGTTGTTAATAGCCTAACTGACTACAGCTGTTGGCATTCCTCAGGGAATTCTATTGAGGCCAATTTTATTTATAATGGAAATGGCATTGCACATGGGAAATTAAGACTGTGTAGAGTTTAGGTGAATTAAGGCTGGTGGCAGGTAATAATTGGACTGAAGCACATTCAGGCATTTTGAAGTCATTTATTCTGTCCTTTTAAATTTCAGAGATCAATTACACATTTGTTATCAATACATTTCTTGTAATCATCATACTTCAATTACAAATTATTATATTAAATCATTGATATTTCCATATTTTCAATTAAGGGGTGTAATTATTACATGTGGTTTTTCATAATGTGGCCATTATTAGGGTAAACATATAATTGGTATTAGAAACTATTGACATGATGTGGCTGGTGTAAGACTTATTAAGGCATCTTTTGATGTAAGAGTCTTTACAAGAACATTTTCTTTACACTGTCATTTGTGATGGAGCAGACATCTTCATCACCATCCCTGGTTCTGATAAATGAATGGCAAAAATAAGGCAGAGATAGATAGATTCTTGATTAGTACACTGATTAGAGGTTATTGGGAGAAGGCAGGAGAATTGTGTTAGGAGGGAGAGATAGATCAGCCACGGCGGAGTAGACTTGATGGGCTGAATGGCCTAATTCTACTCCTTATGACCTTATGACCTTAAAACAATCCTACAGCAAATTTGGATTGTGTTCTCTGGAGTGTTCAAGGCTGAAGGGAGGTCCGATAGAAGTCAATAAAACTATGAGAGGCATAGATAGGGTAAACAGACAGGACCTTTTTTTTCAGGTGGAAGCGTCTTAGACAGGAGGGCATAGCTTTAATGTGGGTCAAAGTTTAAAGGAGATGTTATGGGGCAAAATGTTTACACAGCAAGTGGTGTGAGACTTGAATCCCCTACCAGAGGTGGCAGTACAGGCAGTTGCGATAGTGGCATTTAGGCTTTTAGATTATGCACATGGATATGCAGGAAATTAGATTACATGCAGGCAGAGGAGATTAGTTTAATTTGGCATCATGTTGAGCATGGACTTGGGCCTGTTCCTGTGCTGTACTGTTCTGTGTTCTATGTTCTAAACTAAATGTTTAAAAGATGATGAATATTTTTTAGTTACAAAAAAAAACAGGACTGTTGACTGGAAGATTATGGGCTTTTCATTGTAAGAAAATTCAAACATAGTGAAATATGACATAGGTTCAAGTTGAAGGGGAAAAGATTTAATAGGAATCTGATCGGTGACTTTTTCACACTGAGGGTGGTGGGTGTATGGAACAAGCCGCCTGAAGAGGTATTTGAGGCTGGCACTGTAAATAAACACTTTACAAGCTCTTAAAGTGTGCAACATCTTTTAATGATAGCACAGGGTATTACATACATCTTCAAGCACTAGCTACATTCTTCTACTGCTGCGCCCAGGAAGGGGAAGGCGTTATGATTGATGTTAACTAGGCGGGGTTAATGGGAGTGAGGTAACTATATTATTGGTTGCATATAAACCATCTACATCCTTCCCCTTAGAAATCAAAAAACAGATTGTTGTCACGACAACAGAATTAAACAGCAGAATTAAACAAAATCGCCGTAGCGAACAGGTGGCTTGCTGATCCGGCCCGAGCGCGTACGGATGTCTCCCCCTTCCCCCGAAGGAGCAGAAGAAACAGGAGGACGCGAGGCAGCCGGGGAACCAGGGAAGGCATCGGGGTGGGAGAAACAGGAGAGGGAGAACCGCGACCGGCAACAGGGGACCCGCGCAGAGGGGAACCAGGCGCCCGCGACGGGGACCGAGGCATGCAGGGAACACCAGCCGGGACGGCAGCCGGCTGCTGGTAGGAGAGTGGCGGGGCATAGGGCCCCGGGGGCTGCGGCTGTGGCTCATTAACCGCAAGCAGGTGTTGTCGGCTTCTTCGGTAGATAGTTCCATCATAGTCGACCAGGTACGAACGAGGTGAGTCGGCCACCCCAACCACGGTGGCCAGACGGTAGTGACCACTGGCGGTCTGCAACCGAACAACCTGTCCGGGCAACAGAGGATCGAGTGGTCTGCACGACCGATCGTGGGAACGCCGCTGGCTGTCATGTTTCTCTTGAATTCGCCTCTGCACGGAGGCGGGCTCCAGCACCCGAGGTTTCAGCTGGCGCTGGGCAATCGGGATGGTAGATCTGGTAGTTCTGGACATCAGACGCTGAGCAGGTGACCCCATGGCCGGATCCCTGGAAACATTCCTGAGGTTCAGGAGATCCAAATACAAATCAGAGTTGGATAGTCGCGCCTGTTCCATCAGAAGCTTGGCGCTGCGGACGGCCCGTTCTGCAAGGCCGTTGCTCTGTGGGTACTCTGGGCTGCTGGTGAAATGCACGAAGTTCAACTTGTCAGCAAAACTCTTGAATTCTCGGCTTGTAAACTGCCTGCCGTTGTCAGTCTGCAGCCTGACAGGGGTCCCAAAAGTGGAGAAGTGTTTCCGCAGCTTTCGGATCACCATCTCCGACGTGAGGGATGTCAGCAAATCCACCTCGAACCAGTTGGAGTACGAGTCGACCAGGACAAGGTAGTGGTTACCACGCCACTCGAATATGTCGGCAGCCAGCGAGGACCAGGCCAAGGCAGGGGTGGGCTGTTGCAGCAGGGCTGTCGCTGCTGGTGTGGTGCAAGACTGTTGCACGTGGAGCAGGCAGAAACTCGGTCTCGGATATATTTGGCCATTCCAGGCCAATAGAATTGGCACTGAGCGTGGGCGAGTGTTGCATCGACCCCAGGGTGTCCGCTATGGGCTGCACAAAAGTAAAAGTCAAACAGGGAGGACGGGACCACAACTTTATGTCCCTTGACGATAACGCCATCCTGGAGCACCAGTTCGTCGCGGACCAGGAAGAAAGGCTGTGTTTCAGACGGCGCGGCGGAGCGCTTTGTTGGCCACCCTGCTTTAATCACAGAGGCAAGCCGCTGCAAAACCGGGTCGGCAGCGGTGTGCTCGGCCAAAACCTGTAGCTGCTTGGTTGGAATAAAGTTAACGCCCAGTACGAGCAAGTCCTCTGTTTCGTAGGGGTGGCGAGCGCAGGAGGTCCGCGGGGCGCGCGATAGGGTGTCCGCAATGTGCATCTCGGTGCCCTTCTTGTAGATTATATCAAAGTCGAAACACTGGAGCTGCAGCATCATACGCTGCAGCCTGGCAGGGGCAGCGTGAATCGGCTTGTTCAGGATTGTCACCAGTGGCTGGTGGTCGGTTTCGACCGTAAATCTGCTGCCGAACAGGAAGTCTCTGAACTTGGAGCAGGCGAACACCACCGCGAGCAGCTCTTTCTCGATCTGAGCGTACCGCTGCTCGGTGTCCGTCATGGTGCGGGAGGCATAGGAGACAGGATGTAGCGATCCATCGACAGACTGAAGGCAGGCTGCACCCAGGCCGAACTTGGAAGCGTCACAGGTGACGGTGATGGGGCGACCCACGTCGAAGAACCGCAACGTCGGAGTGCTAATCAGTTTCGACTTGAGGCAGTCAAAGGCCTGCTGGTGATGTGGGAGCCAGACCCAGGCGATATCCTTTTTTGTCAGCTGCCGCAGGGGAGCACTCAGCTCACTGAGGTTTGGTACAAACTTTCCAAGGTAGTTCACCATGCCCAAGAATCGTTGCAGACCTGGCACGTCAGTGGGGGCTGCCATCTCGGAGATGGCAGCTGCCTTCAAGGGGTCGGGTTTAAGTCCGTTAAAGGTGGAAAACATGTCCAACATACGTGACCTCTGAGACACGAAACCGGCACTTCTTGGGATTCAGCTTCAGGTTCGCCTCTCGCGCCCGATCCAGGACGCGGCGGAGGTTCAGGTCGTGCTCGGCAATGTCCTTCCCATAAACCAGGATATCATCCACGATGATGGCACATGGCAGGTCCGAGAATATCTGCTCCATCGTTCGCTGGAACACCTCGCTAGCAGAATTGATGCCGAATGGCATTCGCAGGAACTTGAATCTGCCGAACGGTGTGGCGAAGGTCGTCAGGTCAGAAGACGCTTTGTCCAACGGGATCTGCCAAAACGAGTTCTTAGCGTCTAGGACCGAAAAGATGGTGGCTTGCCCGACCTTTGCCGCCACATCCTCAACAGACCGCATGGGGTAATGTGGTCGCCTGATGGCAAGGTTTAAATCCTTCGGGTTGATACACACACGTATTTCGTTCTTGTCTTTCTTAATCGTGGCAACCATGGTGGAGACCCAATCGGTGGCTCGCTAACCGCTTCTAGCACCCCCTTTTCCCACTTCTGACACCGCTTCTAGCACCCCCATCCCACTTCTGACACCATGTAAATAAACACTTTACAAGCTCTTAAAGTGTGCAACATCTTTTAATGATAGCACAGGGTATTACATACATCTTCAAGCACTGCTACATTCTTCTACTGCTGCGCCCAGGGAGGGGAAGGCGTTATGATTGATGTTAACTAGGCGGGGTTAATGGGAGTGAGGTAACTATATTATTGGTTGCATATAAACCATCTACTGGCACTATCCCAACATTTAAGAAACAGATAGACAGGTAAATGAATAGGACATGTTTGATAGGATATGGACCAAGTGCAGGCTGATGGGACTAGTGTAACTGGGACATGTTGGCCGATGTGGGCAAGTTGGGCCGAAGGGCCTGTTTCAACTGTATCACTCTATAACTCCAATGAGGTCATGCAATAGCAACATTTCTACATGTTCCAACTCTTAAAGAAAATTATTGGGAACTTAACACATAGCTAACAATTTAACTTTAAAGCAATAACCCATACCAACCTTTTTTTTATGAAGGATGCTCCCGCAGATGTAAAGCTATTGTCTACCACCATGGCTCATGGCATTGACTTGTGAGTCATGGGTAAGAGCAGAATGTAAATAGACTAAAACCATAACTAATGAAGAAGTGGATCTAAAGAGATTCGAAGCCAAATCACTGTGAATCTTTAAGCAGAACTTTCACTACTAACTATCAATCAATTTTACAAAATTTCACACATATTCATTGGCTTCAATCAGTTGATTAATCTTCTACAAAGAAACAATTGCATACCCAAGGGGCTTTATATTCATATCAAAACAAATAAAATCCGGGACTTTCTGGATGGTGATTCAGCAGGTGAGGCATGGCAGCGCAGCTGGTATTGTTGCTGCCTCACATCTTCAGTGACTCAGGCTTGCAGTAAATCCCAGGTGCTGCCTGTGATTGTGTTGGTTTTCACTGGCGCTCTAGATTCCCAGAGTTCTGTTATGGTCACTCGGAGTTATTGTTCACTGTAATTGTTGCAGAAAGAATCAAAGGAGAGTGAATAATTTGCAAGGGTACAAAGAAATTAGGAGAGGGGGAATGAGCCTAGTGGCGTTGCCCTGCTAGGAGCCAGAATTGATCTGTTGAGTGGAATGGCTTCCATCTGTAAAACATAGTGCTAGTGTAACTCAAAGGGTCAGGCAGCATCTCAGGAGGGAATGGATAGGGAATGTGCTGGGTTGGGAATCTTTCTTCAGACTGAAGTCCTGAAACGTCACTTATCCATTCCCTCTGGAGATGTTGCATGACCCACTGAGTTACTCCAGCGCTTTCTGTTTTGCTCTAAATTGCAGCATTTGCAATTCCTTGTGGCCTCCTGTGTTATGATAGCTGAGCCACCACCTTAAATCCACCCAGCTTGACAATTACAATTTTTAAGATTAAGAATGCATTTTTTTAGTTGTGGAAATTGTCAAACACGAAACAAAGGTGGGTGAATGGAAATTTAAACCATGTTCAAGAAACTTAATGGGCTACTCTTGTTCCTCTATTATTAATGGTTGGAGTTTTGAAAATAAAAGAAACAATAACTATTCCAGATCTATACAATCTTCGAAGCTTTTAAGGATCGAATATTTTATTCACCGGCAAGAATATTTTACTTGAAATGGCAACATTTATTCCAATTATAAAAAATCTAATTTTCTATATCGTAGCAGTTCTGCACCTGGATTATCAACTTCTGTCACTTGTGCTTTTCATGTTTAGATAGATAAATTGTTAACAGCTCATTTTTATTTATGCGGTTTGGTAAGATTATAAAAACATGAGATGTAGAATCATGCTGCCACTTGAACAGTTGTGCTATTAGTAATATATAAATTGTTCCTGTTCATAAGTTGCTTTCCTGCCCAATTCCCATTTTCTTTGATTTTCTGAGCAGATCTATTGGCCTCAATTTGAAACATACAGGTATTCACAATTAAAACACAAAATTCTGGAGGAACTCAGCAGGTCAAGCAGCATCTGGGGAGGGATTAGACTGGGAAAAAAAAGATAAAACAGCTATTCATGGATGAGCTCATGCAACTTTTGGAATTAGAGAATTCCTTTAAATGTGTCGACATCACAGTACTAAATGACTTCCTCTCCTGGTGCTCTGATCCACAATTCTAGTATCTAAAACCCACTAAATAGCTATTAACTGTCAGCCCTTCTCATAATTCTATATTTGTCAATGTTCAGTGAGTAGAGACTAATTTTACACTATCTTTTCCACTGGACAATCACTTCATACCACTTTACTGCTTAGGAGCTGGACACAAGTTGTGTTATCCTTTAACGCCACTCTATTTTCATTTCATAATTACAATATTTGTGTTTTCTGTATTTCTTGAAAAAAGCACCAAATCTGTTTGCATACCAACAATTACTACTTTCTCCCTGTTCTCCCACTGAAGTGAATATACTCACATGGTCACAGTTCATACATCTGCCTTTTTTTTGCCTTTTCACCTAATCTATCGCTATCCTTTCGAAAATAGTTTATTTCTTTATCAAAGCCCATTTTCTTCGGTGAAATCATCTTAAATCTGGCATTCACTGCATTCTATTTGGGTTTTCAATATAAAGTGTTAATTGCTAATGTTGTTGGTTTATTTACTTGAATGAATGAATGAACATGTTTATTGGCCAAGTATTCACATGCAAGGAATTTGCCTTGGTGCTCCGTCCGCAAGTGACAACATGACATACAGTGACAGTTAGGAATGACACATAAAACATTAAACATTGGTTATTGGTTGCGACCTTCCCTCCATTGATGAACTGTACACTGCAAGGGTCAGGAAGCGAGTGAGTAAGATCACCTCTGAGCTAAGATCATCAATGAGCTAAGATCATCTGGTGAGCTAATATTCCTAAATTGAGAAATGCAAAATTGCCATGGCCTGGCATCTTTCAGCTCCTCTCGTAGCTTCTGTCAGGAGATGAAATAGTACGTAGACCACCTGATAGCGTCCACTGCACCAGGCATATTGGACTGGGAAACATCAATCACTCATACAGTCAATACTCAACCTCCAAAAGAACACATGTCCACCAATCAATCAGAATGGGCAATTATGTTGAAGCAAGTGAAATGACTTGCGGAATCTCCAGGTGAGGGAACATTGTCAAAATGATTTCAATGCTTGCTAATGTCACCAGCAGCATTTCCAACATGTGTTCTTAGTTTTTATAAACATAGCAGGCATTTGTGACCCACATTCCATTGATCAGTTCCCTGATACCCACTCACTGTCTTACACATTCCGATTGTCACCTGAGCCCCCATCTCCACAACCTGCCCCAAACTGTCTGACACCCATCTAACCATCTCATACTTCCACCCACCCCTGTCTAACATTTCCATCAAACCTGTCTGATAGCACACAGAGTGGAAGCCATCTTTACACATCTATTTTATATGCTGCCCTCCCCATCAGTCTGCCATCTCCACCCCAACTATCTGACACCCTCTTAACAGTCTAACACTCAACCAATAACCTGGCACTCCACCAATTATGAAACGTTCATCCTGACTCTCTAAATCACCCTCAAAACTTCTCCAACATACCCTGTAGTTTCCTGCTTTCCACATTTCATCTTTCTTGTGCGCACATCCATCTGTCCCCGTGGATCAAATCGTACCATCAATCCGATTCCCAGCATCCAGTGGCAAGTATCTGATGGTTGAGTCAGCGCTGCATCCTGGAGCTGTCCTGAGGTAAATCATCTTTATCGTGGACACTGAGAATATTGACGGATCCTTCATGACTACCAGTTCTGAAGGAGACATTAGCCGCACTTTGCCAGCTGTGAAAAGAAGCACGGCTATTGCCCAGTCAGTGTCTTCACTCTGTGCGTTTCTTTATATATGTTCATTCAATTGCTAGCAGGCTGATTGCTAGCAGGATGGCAATTAATTGACCATCCCGAGAGAAGATAATGGTGAGCTGACTCCTTGAACCACTGCAGTCCTTGAGGTGTGGATAAGGTATGTTCAGGTCGATTAAGTTTATTTAGCAGGGGGTGTGCCCAGGTGAGTTTTGACAGTGGCTGATGCACTCACATGAGTTTACCATTGGTGATAAGTTGAATTTCTTGCTGTTTCTACTCTGGGGTTTTTTTTTTTCAGAATTTGAATTTACTTCACTCATTTCAAAATGAATTAATTAATTTCTGTGTACGTGGTGGTGTCAGTAGGGGGAGGTGAGGTAGGGAACTTTCCCTTTGCTGTTCCCAGTCCATGTCTGTAAATTCACGAGCAACTAATGAAAGCCATAAAAACAATTAAAAAGTTGTCAACCTTGCAGTGAGTTTTGATGGAAGGTAGATCCAAACACGGATCTATTAAAGGACAAGATCTCAAATTAGCTTGATAACTTTAGGACGGCACAGTGGCACAGGGTTAGAGTTGCTATCTTACAGCGCCAGATACCCATGATTGATCCTGACTATGGGAGCTGTCTGTATGGAGTTTGTAGGTTCTCCTTGTGACTGCTTGGATTTCTCTGAGTGCTTTGGTTTCCTCCCACATTCCACATTTCCTCCCACACTCCAAAGACATACAGGTTAATTGGCTTTTGTAAATTGTCCCTAGTGTGGTGGATAGAACTAGTGTAGAACAAGTGATTGTTGGTTGGTGTGGATTTGGTGAGCTGAAAGGCCTATTCTCATGCTGTGTCTATAAATTAAACTCACTATACTAAACTACTGACATGGATTTGCTTACCTCAACTTTTGTTCAAATGCAGTTATAACATCAAAAAGTTCCCAACATGTAATCCCTGTGTTGAACCTGTGTGTGTTTTGTTTTAATTTTCTGATGGTAGGAACACTTACAAATTTAAAGATTTGTTATGGATAGGAATGTTAATCAATGGCACTGAAAATTCACCAGGCCATAACCCCTCTGGGAGTAATGACTGTTTCTATATCATGGTTCAGATCACTGTTGAGTATTGTGGCCTCTTTCCTACCCCTCAGAAAAGAGACAGATGTCATTAGTCTGTGAAATGAACGTCATAGAAGCCCAAGGGAGAGAAAACGGACTACAAATGCTGAAATTCCTGAGCCAAAAGAAAACTGTTGTGTGAACTCAGCATGCCAGGCAACATCAATAGAAGGAAATTATTATTTCCTTTGCACCATAGATGCTGCCTCACCTGCTGAGTTTCTCCAGCATTTTTGTCTACCTTCAATTTCCAAGCATCTGCAGTTCCTTCTTAAACATTTTGTCTGCCTTCCATAGATGTTGCTTGACCTGCTGAGTTCTTCCAGCACTTTCAGAGAAGCCCACTTGTTCCTGCAAGCCATAAAGTCTAATGATGTGAATGCGTGAGTGAGAAGAGAGATGAATGGCTCTCATCCTCAGTAAGATGCCTCCAGTCATTTTTTTAAATAAATGGGATGAACATTCCATTTTAAATGAAACAGAATGTTAACTCTTTAGATAAATGGCCAAAGATTTTCTGTCTTTGCATTAGAGAGAGCAAATGTAGGTTGCACAATATTGCTCAATAAAACTGCAATCTGTCTTACCCGTGCTATTTTTCTGCTTCCAGGAGTTATGTACCGGAAGTCTTGTGCTGCTTCTACATCTTGCCTCATTACGTCTGCAGGTTATCAGTCATTCTGTTCCCCTGGAAAGGTGGGATCTGTGTGCATCAGCTGTTGTAACACGCCGCTCTGTAATGGACCCCGCCCCAGGAGGAGAGGAAACTCATCGATGTCTCCCAGAGCAAGTTTAAAACTCTTAGCTGCTGTTGGAATGCTCACTTCAACACTCTTAACATAAACTCATCAAGTGAAGGAAACTTTGCAAAGAGGAATGACTCAAATGGTCATTGCAGAGTTGTGGGAGTTCTGATATATCCTACTGCTGGCATTTCATATACTGTCTTATAACAGCTTGCATTACTAATAACTGACAATCATCATCCAAGAACATTAATATTCCACAGAGACATTTTCCATTAATTTGCTTTATTGAATTTTTACATGGTACTGTATCCTTGAAAGTAACACTGACTGCACTTTGAAAGTCTTCTCTGTGAGTTTTATTTGAAGTATTTATGTTTTATAAAAGCTTCATATCTCAGTTTCATTGAGTCCATTTGGTTGATCTTTTAGACATAGCCCCGAGGTATTTTCTGGCGATTGCTGCTCCGAGTTAATTTTCCACAGCTTGGGACTTGAAACGGGAGTTGACCTTTTAGGCTCATAGTTTTGACACGACATTGGTTCAAGCTCAAAGTCCATGTCCTGCAGCATTGAAGTTGGAAGATCCTGATTGGATTTCTGGTGTAGGTGGACATTTTTAAGTGAGGCAGGAAGCAGTGATTTTGTTGACTGAGCTGTGCTGCCCTTGGGAATGGTATGGTGGCTGGTTAATGTCTTCATGTTGCGGTGCACCAGGGAAAGCTTACAGCGCAGGATTTGCATGAAAACCATTCGGAATTGCCTCGAGGACAGATTATACAGCAGTGGGTTTAATACTGAACTAAGGTAAAAGAAAGTATCTGCGATAGGCATTAAGATTACAAAAGCTCTGAAATATCGAATTGTCCAATCTGATTTTGCCTTAGAAGCCGCCATGATCCGCCGAATTTGCAATGGTGTCCAACATATAGCCAGAGTAACCACAATGAGTACTGTGGGAAGAAAATAAGATAATTATTTTTTAAAACATCTTCCTAGTTTGCTTCATTGTGCATTCCTTCAGACAAGCTATTAACACATTGGCCTGCTTTCCTGCAGTTAGAATGCTAAATGTAGAGTTGCATTGACTTCAAAAAGATGCAAAGGAGAATGCATGGAAAATAATAGCATTGCAAACATATTGCATATTTCACTCTTGTCTCCACATTGAGTGTATTTAAAGAACTAAACTTATATTAAGAGAGTGGTATGAATAAACATAAGCTATAACAAACTGGAATTGTTAATATTGCCAATGAACGGCTATATTAGAAATGGGGACAAATAGTTTTGATTACGTAGTTAGCTCGCAATTATCTCTAGAAAAGTAATTTAATGAAGAGCATGTGTTTAATAACTATAGTCAGTTTAGAATATATCGTATGCTATAGCTTCCTTTTTTAATATAATGATCTTTATTGAGACACAAAATGCTGGAGTAACTCAGCAGGTCAGGCAGCAACATTGGAGAAAAGGAATAGGTGATATTTTGGGGTGAGACCTTTCATCAGACTGAGAGACAGGGAGGCAGCCTTCCTGACTCTCAGTTTGATGAAGGATCTAGACTCAAAACGTCACCTATTCCTTTCCTCCAGAGATGCTGCCTGACCCGCTGAGTAACTCCAGAATTTTGTGTTTATCTTCTGTGTCCTTCATCTGCAGTTCCATCTTACACGATGATCTTGGTTTGTTTGGTGTGCAAATTTTAGAATTCACGACACATTCGTCCAAATATGATCATCAGCATATTTTAGACAGGCAGCAGTGGATCGAACAAACTCAACACCCATCTTACGTCATCCAGGAGAGGTTAAATCATCAAGCTTCACTTACGCTGCATTGGCAAGCTGCCTATGCAGGCAAATCAAGTTTCCCTTAATGCGGCATGAAGAAAGGAATAGTGACTTTTCTTCGAGGCTCATTTTCCATTTTAATCTTAAACTTCTATTTTTTTGTTGAAGCTGAGAAATGTCATTGCTAGAGAATGCAACATTCCAGGTTAGAGATAATGAGTGAAATGCAGAATAATGTTAAATTAACTCTCCTGCAGCCATTATCTTCTGCCATGCATACTTGTAGCCACCAGAGCAAGAAGATGTACATTCTGTGCTCTGAATCCATTGATTTGAGTTCAAAGTACATTACACAAACTCACCATATCATCCAATTCCTGCTACTGATTACAAACAGCAAAATGTGTATTCATCGCAAACAACGTGTTTCATGGGAGGTTTTTTATAAATTTCACTTCCATCTACAAAGCTCATGCATTATCATAACTGTATTAGAAAGATTTAACCTATTTTTATGAAATAACCCCTATTTATTAAATTGAAGGGACTGCACTAATAGTATCATTCCTCAAGCTAGGTAAAATTACCTCCTGTGCTGAGGAACAATATCTGCCTAAGGCAGTTGTTCTACTGTGTGACATGTTCTAAAGCTGATTTCAATCCTTCTATTGACTTTGATAATAGATGCCTAGCAGCTTAAAAGCAGCAGCATTTTATAAATTAAGACGTGAAAAAAATATTTAAACATGCTAATTACAGAGATATAAAAGAGCTAACGGAAACAAAAAGAAAGGTAATAACAATAGTATTGTTGCAATAATAAATCTGGACTGTCGCTGCCTTAATGGCATGTTGCTGGTTTTTATTCACTGCAGTGAATGTAAAGTCCAATTCACTGACAGACCAGTGAATCATTCACACTTATTAGTTACAACCAGTAAGTAGTATGCTAGTATGATAGCATCTGTTTAGTATTATTTTGTCTGTTCATAAAGTACAATGTTATATTAGATAATTAAAGATTTTGACCTTAAACCTGTTTACATATATACAAAATTGAACTATTTTCTCCAATGTGTATGTTGTTTTATTTTGCTGTTTTGCCATTATTATAGTCATTTTACCTGCTGGTTCAAGGAAAGAAGAGATGTTGAAGGCTTTATAACTATAAGCCAATCATGTGCCATTATGGTTGGCATAAAACTAAAAATAAATGTGAACAAAGGTTATTGAATCGATTGCATTAATTATACTTGTCTTGCTTACTTGCCATATATTGCAATGAAAATCACATGGTATTTTAACCTGGTTATTAAAAAAACAAATTATCTAACTCATAAGGCAACATAAACATAAAACAAAAGATAAAAGAACTTCTGAATTTCCAGATATTAATTGATGGTAAACATTGTTCTAAGGTCTCAACAAGGACATATTTATGCTTTATTAACATTGTTAATTTCATTGTTAAAAGCTAATGTTTTCATTTTTGGGATCATTTTACAAGCTCTGCATATAATTACATTTGAAAACTGAAAGTCCATTGAAGGAAGAAAGAATAAGTAAAGATATGAATAACTTTTAATGGTATGGACTGTACTTTTTCATGTATACACAATTACCTAGTTAAGTATGCAAGCCAACAAACCAAACTTATTATTGAACTTCACCCATGCAGCTGTTAAATAAGGCTGCACAGTGCTCCTTTCTTCTCCTTTTTTCCTTCGGAAGTCCAATTAGAGGCAACCGACTGTCTGCCTCGATCCACCTCCTACTGGGTGAGCAATGCGACAGAAGATGTGTAAGCTCTGTTCATTTATGATCCCTGCTGAAAGCTCTTGATGGTGAAAGAAAAATCTTCAAATTACATTAAAAGAAATCACTGAGACCAAATTTGTCTCAGTTGGTAATCTTATGTCAATTTGCTTCAGAGGCTAACATTCTTACCAGACTGATTGGACTTGTAGACATAACCAAACTGCAGACCTGTGCGCTGTGGCTTAAACTTAACTGCAAGGCTAAGAGATTGGGCGAGCAGTGACTCAGTGATTTATCAGTTCAAGGAGAAGTCTGCTGGCTCAGGTTAAGTTAAGTGGTTATGTAAACCACCTCTAGTCTGTAGGTAAGTGATGGAATCTGGGGGTAACTGATGGGAATTTGTGAAGAATAAAATATAAAATTAATGTGGAAACAAGAAACTACAGATGCTGCTTTTCAGAAGAAGTCACAGAATATTGGAGTAGCTCAGTGGATTAGGCAGCACCACAGGAGAACACGTATAGGTGATATTTCGGGTCAGGATCCTGAAGAAGAATCAGTATGAAGGAGGGTCCCAATCTGAATCGACGCCTATCCATGTTCTGCTGAGATGGTGCCTGACCCGCTGAAGCACTTGATGTCTTCAAAAGATTAATGTAGATTAGCATGAATGGGTAATTGCCAGTCGGCACAGATTGAGTGGGCCGAAGGGGCTTTTTACCGTGTTGTATCTCGCAATGATTCTATAGAATATCTTTTAGAATCATGTGGAAAAGAGACAGGTGTGCTTGGAACCTATTTTATATTCTTGCTGTGGTCAGTGGCACCAAAATCAAAGCATCTATTTTGGCATTTGCTATGTGTGACGTCAAGCTGATTGCAAACTATTTGTATTGGGCAGGGTAATGCATTTGCACAGTGAAAATGGACTTGGTTCTTTGGAATGTCTCAAGGAAATGAGCTATCTAAATGCTGGTTAGTCCTTTAAAAGTAAATATTTGAATTGGATTCTCTCCTGAAATTTGCTGAAAACTTTGCCCAAAAGTATATTGCAGTTGAGCTATTGGATCAAGATTTGGATGGCTGGAACAATTAAACTTTAGTTCAAATTCCATGAAAGCAGTCGAATTTAACCTCAAGTAATTAAATAATTCTTGAGTAAGGTAATGAGCAATGAGAGCCATTTGGATTGCTGTAAAAATCCCTCATCCTGATCAATGGTATTCTTTAGAGGAGGAAGCATTTTTACTTATCTAGCCCAGTGCTTAAGACGCACATCAATCTTGTTTTAGCTCTTAGCAGCTTTATGAAATAACCTAGCAAGATATTCCATTCAAGAGGCAGCAAGGAATAAAAATATGCCAACATTCGGTAAAGTCATTAAAATAAAATTCCATTATTAAAACTAATTTCAAATTTGATAAATATAAATAACTGTGAAGGTTTAGAAACATAGAAACATAGAAAATAGGTGCAGGAGGAGACCATTCAGCCCTTCGAGCCAGCACCACCATTCATTGTGATCATGGCTGATCGTCCCCAATCAATAACTGTGCCTGCCTTCTCCCCATATCCCTTGATTCCACTAGCCCCTAGAGCTCTATCTAACTCTCTCTTAAATCCATCCAGTGACTTGGCCTCCACTGCCCTCTGTGGCAGGGAATTCCACAAATTCACAACTCTCTGCGTCAAAAAGTTTTTCTCACCTCAGTCTTAAATGGCTTCCCCTTTATTCTAAGACTGTGGCCCCTGCTTCTGGACTCGCCCAACATTGGGAAACTTTTTCCTGCATCTAGCTTTTCCAGTCCTTTTATAATGTTATATGTTTCTATAAGATCCCCCCCCCCCCCTCATCCTTCTAAAATCTAGTGAATACAAGCCTAGTCTTTTCAACCTTTCCTCATATGAAAGTCCCGCCATCCCAGGGATCGATCTCGTGAACCTACGCTGCACGGCCTCAATCACAAGGATGTCCTTCCTCAAATTAGGAGACCAAAACTGTACACAATACTCCAGATGTGGTCTCACCGGAGCCCTATACAACTGCCGAAGAACCTCTTCACTCCTCTACTGAAATCCTCTTGTTATGAAGGCCAACATTCCATTAGCTTTCTTCACTGCCTGCTGTACCTGTAAGCCAACTTTCAGTGACATGTGTACAAGGATGCCCAGGTCTCGCTGCACCTCCCCCTTACCTAACCTAACACCATTGAGATAATAATCTGCCCCCTTGTTTTTGCAGCTAAAGTGGATAACCTCACATTTATCTATATTATACTGCATCTGTCACACATCTGCCCACTCACTCAACCTGTCCAGGTCACCCTGCAACCTCCTAACATCCTCTTCACAGTTCACACTGCCACCCAGCTTTGTGTCATCCGCAAACTTGCTAGTGTTGCTCCTAATTCCCTCTTCCAAATAATTAATATATATGGTACACAGTTGCGGCCCAACACCGAGCCTTGCGGCACTCCACTCGCCACTGCCTGCCATTCTGAAAAGGACCCGTTCACTCCTACTCTTTGCTTCCGGTCTGCATAACCAATTTTCTATCTATGTCAACACCTTACCATATACCATATGCTCTAATTTTAGTCACCAGTCTCCCGTGCGGGACCTTATCAAAGGCTTTCTGAAAGTCTGGATACACTACATCCACTGGCACCCCTTCACCCATTTTACTTGTCACATCCTCAAAAAATTCCAGAAGATCAGTCAAGCATGATTTCCCTTTCATGTTAACTTGGACTAATCCTTTCACTGCTATCCAAATGCCCCATTATTACCTATTTAATAAATAGCAACAGCATCTTTCCCACCACCGAAGTTTGGCTAACTGGTCTGTAATTCCCCGTTTTCTCTCTCGCTCCATTCTTGAAAAGTGGGATAACATTAGCTATCCTCCAATCCACAGGAACTGATCCTGAATCTATTGAACATTGGAAAATGATCACCGATGCGTCCACTATTTCTCAAGCCACCTCCCTGAGGACCCTGGGATGCAGACCATCAGGCAGGGGATTTATCATCCTTCAGTCCCATTAGCCTACCCAATACTATTTCTCACCTAATGAATAAACTAATAGCATAGAAACATTACAGGGTTTAGATCACAGATAAAATACTGTATCAGAGATGCATGGTTCCAGACTTGCTATGGAACTTGAGTGTGCATACTGCTGATGTGTTAAAGCAGTATTAAGTATGTGCTGCATTTGTGAAAGTTGTTGCCCTTCAGATGGGATATAAAACTTAGACTTCATCTGCTGGTCTGGTGCTGAAACATATTGCAAAGATCTTTTCAAAGGTAATGGCCCAGTGATCCTCCTTTAAACAACACTAAAACGATCAATGCCGTTCATCGACTTTGTGCTAAAAATACCTGAATCTATGCAAATTGTCCTGATTTCATAGTGAATCAAATGCAGAAATAATAATGAACTATTTCTAGTCAATGATGAAAATAAGTTAAGTACAAGTTCTTTCTAAAGTACTGCTTAATACATGGGTGAATTTTTTGAACTATTGAACTGAAGTTGGCTTTAAATTAAAGATAGACACAAAATGCTGGAGTAACTCAGCAGGACAGGCATCACCTCTGGAGAGAAAGAATGGGTGATGTTTCAGGTCGAGACACTTCAAAGGTCTTTGATTGTCTTCGATTTAAACCAGCATCTGCGGTTCTTTCCTACACATTTGGCTTTAAATGATCCCATTTTGTTCAAATCAGAAGTGATTTGGGGTTTCTAATTATGCAGTGGCATTAGATTTTGAATATTGGTCTATAGTTAAAGACAAACAACTGGAGAAACTTAGTGGATCAGACAGATTTATAGAAGGGGATTAAGGGGTTTGTCAACATTCTGCATCAGGACTGAGAGTGATGATGGAAGATAACCAGTATAAAGAGGCGAGGGGAAGGGTGAGACAAGGGATGATATGGATGACCAAGGAAGTGTGAAGGATGAAGGATGAAGGATGGAGGAAGCCAACTTGGGGAGGGGAAGGGGTATAATTATGAGAATCTATCATTTAATTCAGTTAATAAAATATGTCGGTGTGGGTACTTTCATTAGAAAATTGATTTGAGAATTTTTGAAAATTGAAAAGTTATTTGACAAACTGCGTACATGATGCAGGAAAAATGTTCTCAATGTTGGGCGAGTCCAGAACCAGGGGCCACAGTCTTAGAATAAAGGGGAGGTCATTTAAGACTGAGGTGAGAAAAAACTTTTTCACCCAGAGAGTTGTGAATTTGTGGAATTCCCTGCCACAGAGGGCAGTGGAGGCCAAATCATTGGATGGATTTAAGAGAGAGTTAGATAGAGCTCTAGGGGCTAGTGGAGTCAAGGGATACGGGGAGAAGGCAGGTGCGGGTTATTGATAGGAGACGATCAGCCATGATCACAATGAATGGCTGTGCTGGCTCAAAGGGCTGAATGGCCTCCTCCTGCACCTATTTTCTATGTTTCTATGTTTAGCTTAGAGATACACCATGGAAACTTGATTGGTACGGATGTCAGGTACTATGGGGAGAAGGCAGGAGAATAGGGTTTGGCGGGAGAGATAGATCATCCATGGTTGAATGGCATGCTTGATGGGCAAAATGGCCTAATTCTGCTTCTATTACTTGTGAACTTGAAACAGGCCTTTCGGCCCACCAAATCCATGTTGACCATCAATTACCCATTCACCCTAACCCTGGTATTCCACTTTCTCATCCACCTATTACATACTAGAGGCAATTTACAGCAGCCAATTAACCTATAAACCCGCACATCTTTGAAATGTGAGAGGAAACCAGAGCACCTGGAGGAAACCCATGCAGTCACCGGGAGAATCCGATGTCAGGATTGAAGTTGGTTGAGGAAGCAGCTCTACCAGCTGTGTCACTGTGCTATGCATTCTTTCAACAAATGTGTAGGCAAAGGTTAACTTACTTGCTTCACTTACAGTAATTCAAAGACTTATGCACACTTATTTGTAATTTTGTTTAGAAACAAATAGCAACCCAAGGCCAATTCTAAGGAAAAATACTAAAAATAAAGACAAATTATTATGCTTCATGTCCTTTGAATCAACAAGGTAAACTTCTCTCAACCAATTGTATTTTTTAGATATATCAGTCAATTTGCTCACATTAAAGTGTCACAAGCAAAAAATGACAAATAAGAATTGATTTGTTCTGGGGGTATTAAATAAGTGTTGAATATTAGTAAGAATTATGGGAGATATGCCTTCTCTTTGAAAAAGGTACAGCCAAGTTCTTGGCTTCCTTCTGTTTGGTTTGCAACTCTATCTCTAAAGAGCCAGAATGCAAATCCTTAGTATTTCTTCCTCAGATCTTCAGCTGGAAATATGGTCTATTTTTTCTTTGTTGGCAGATTCTAATTTCAGTCACTGAATATATGGTTTGATGTGTAAAGGAGGATGTCGCTTTGCACGTTGCATATTTGGCTACATTAAAGTTATAGCAGAAACGTCCAGTCTTCTGTAATAAAATGAAAGGATATTCTGGTCATGGAAAAGGAGCTGAATAAGGTGAACTCCATGCCTTTACTGAAATTTGATTTCTAAATCTGCCAACAAGTCGCAGAAGCACAGGTAGCTATGAAAGAACCCATAAATCAGAAAGTGAGGTTGATAAAATGAGCAAAGGTTCCTTATTCTTTTATTGCTTTACTTTTTAAAGTGTTTTTATAACTTCAGAAACCATTCACGCAAGGGGAATGGAAACTAATGGTTTTATTGGTGATGCCGCAATCCCCTCAGGCTGGGTTTCACAGCGCAAATTGGAGGAGCAGCACATCATATTTCGCTTGGGCAGTTTACACCTCAGTGGTATAAACATTGACTTATCTAACTTGAAGTAGCCCTTGCTTTTCCTCTGTCTCCATTCTTCCCCCTTCCCAGTTCTCTGACTAGTCTTACTGCGACTACATTTTATCTCCGTTTGTTGTTGTTTGTTGTTGTTGTTGTTTTGTATTCTCCCAGCTAACGTTGATCAATTCTACAATTTCCTGGATCTTCATTCCCTTTGTCCAATTTTCACACCTTACCCTTCCTTATCTATGTATCTCCCTTTCCCTTCACATCAGTCTGAAGAAGGGTCTCGACCCAAAACATCACACATTCCTTCTCTCCAGAGATGCCGATGTTCCGCTGAGTTACTCCAGCATTTTGTGTCTATCTTCAGTTTAAACCAGCATTTGCAGTTCCTTCCTATACATTTCACAATGGAATGTATCCTGTTAGTGACATCACAAATTCTGCATGCACATGCATCAAAGCCCTTGCTCAGTAAAGCAACTCTGTACGTCCATTCAAATTATGCTTACGTCTGTGCTGTCTTAAAGCACTTTCAATGATCTTGTCCAATTTTTACTTCTAATTACTGAATCGATACTATTAGGATGATAAATGGGTGAGACGGTGACTGATACCTGGATTAGGGAGTATTAGGGAGAAGTTAGGCAAACTTGGAATGTTTTTTTCTAGAACGTTGGAGATTGCTGGGATACCTGATAGAAGTATATAAAATTATGAGAAGCATTGATAAGGTAGACAGTCAGAATCTTATTTTCCCAGGATGGAAAATCAGATTTTAGAGAGCATAAGTTTAAGGTGAGAGGGGAAATGTTTAAAGGAGATTTGCAGGGCATTTTATTTTTACACAGAAGGTGGTGAGTGCCTGGAACACACTGCCGGGGATGGTTGGTAACGCAGAAACAATAGTGGCATTCAAAGGCATTATGGACAGGCATATAGATATGCAGGGAATGGAGGGATATGGGTTATTTTCGGGTAGAGAAATTATGGTCTTGGCATCATGTTCAGCACAGACATTGTGGGCCAAAGGGTCTGTTCTTGTGCTGTGATGTTCTATGTATCTATGTGCTGAATGGTTCATTTGAATTTGATTACTTTTATGGACAGCACTGCCCAGTAATTGAATTTCATCCTGTTTAGGTGTGCGTCACCTGCCCTGCAAAATCTCAAATCACAACCCTGAAAAGAAACCATAATTCAGGCAAAAAAAGACATTAGAATTTGCAGTTGGCTGGATTTGACACAGAGATATGCCTTAAAGTAAGACCTGTGCAGTTCTCATTCAAGTCCATCAAGTTCAGTGACTGCATTGTTGCTCTAGAAAATCTCCAGCAGTCCAGTCCCCCTGAGGATAATATTGTCAACCAACATGATAAAGGATGTCTTTAGTGTAAAACCTTAACTCAGACTCGACAAGGATTGTGCAGCCAATCTGCCATGGACAGATCTATCTGCAGCAAGTAAATTGGTAGGGACTAAGTGATTAGGAACTGAGGGCACTAGATACACTTCAAGGCATAATGATAATTGATAACGATGAAACAAAGTGGGAATATTCTCCAGGAAAAACCAAATTAGAAAATTGAAAGGATAAGAAAAGGAACATTTTCTTGACTTTTTGCAAGGTAATATCCTTGTGGATCAAAGAATATTTTCACAAAAAAGCAAACATTATGTCCAAACAGATAAATTAATTGAAGATAGCATGTCGGTCGTTGTTTTTTAATGTTCTTACAATGTTTTAGGTATTTTTTCGACAACGTAAATGTCAACATGTCATTACATTATATCTTAGCATTTGTTAAAAAAAACATCAATCATTTGCAAAAACAGGTAATGTTAGTTGCACTTCTGATCAGAGTTGTTGCCCTATTCTCTCTAATCATTCATGACAATGTGGATTGTAAGTCATATCATCATGACAGAAATCTGTAGTTGATCATAACAAATATTTTTATACCTAAGAGGTTCTGTGCTGCCTCTCAGGAAGATTTAAAACATTGGCTAACCAGATTGCACATTTAATATAATGCCCACTTCCTGTGGGCAATGACTTGTATCTGAAATATTTTTAGAGAATACTGTGTCATGGCTGAGTAATGGTGAGCTGCAAAAATTAGTTATTTATCTTATTTCACCAGTGGTCACGACATGCTGCATTTATAGTACCCATCCTAATTATAATTTTGAACTAATTTATATTCTTGGCATGTCAATGGTGCAGAGGCATGAAACGATGCTGTTGCTCTGTGATAATGGTGAAATCAAATTTCTCAGTGACTGGCCGTCAACAAGCCACATTGTATTTTAGCCTGACTGTAAAGTAAATATTCAAACTCTAAAGGTGAGATATTAATAGAAATTGATAAGATGAGAGAGAGGCAGTGTGAGCAAAGACATTTGATGAGATAGGTAAAGCAGAAGGAATGCAAGTGGATATTATTTGTTTTGCCCTTTGTGCAATGTTCTCTCCAATAGCACCAACTATAAAACTCAGTCTAAAGTGGGCCTGTTCCACTTAAGCGATTTTTCAGCGGACTGAAAAACCGGGAACTGGAATGGCGACTGTCAGAGTGCAACACACACACACACACACAAACACATCACAAAGACAGGGGCTAGAGCAGGAGGGGGGGGGGGGGGGGAGTGCTGTCTGAAATTCACACGGTCCAAAGCCAAGGTGATACAGACACACACCGCGATGAACAGGAAGGTTAAGACGTCTAGCACAGTGTACGGTAAGTCCTTTAAAAGTGGGGGGAGAAGGAATGGAGACATTTTTAAGAAGCCAGACAACTTTTAATAAGCCAGAAATACACAGCTGTGAGGTTCGGCGGGCATTTAACATTACCGGTCAGTTATCCTCGGTTCTGAAAAGTCGTGCTTACTTTATTTTTCCCCAATGAGCCAATGAAATTGCCTGGTCAGCAAAGGCAATTAACTAAAACTACCTACGACTACCTCGACTACCTATAACTAAATGGCAACCCCACTACAACTGCACCGACAACTACAGGATTATCGATTTTGTCCATGTTGATAAATTTGCGGCAATCATACTGAGGCCGTCACTAGTTGCCAGAATGCGGGAACTCCTCGCGTCCATGAAGGAGACTCACCACAGACCACCAGCGAATATGTGACGACCGTGTGGCGATCATGTGGCGAGCGCAGAGTCTCCCGCACTCGCCTAAAAAGTCGCCTAAGTGGGACAGGCCCTCAAGCCTCCTACCTGTCAACTTTATCACCATCAATGCCTATGTCCATATTTTTGATAGGAAGTAGCTATGTTCCAGAATCACCACTCCTCATCAGTTGTACAGTAGCGCTATAATGTCTTAATATTATTTCTAACAGAAATTCAGTCTGTACATTTTAATTCTTTTTCCTACATTGTCACACATTCTGGCATTCATCTATAAATTACATTAAATTGAAAATTAAATAATATTGACAGAACATATAACTTTAAAACTAACTCTGGTAGGTTATATAGCCTTCTTCTACAATTCACCCCCAACCCTTTGAACCTGCTTTCCCTAAAAACACAAAAGATCTGAACTCTGCTTGTGGCAAAACTGAGAAAAATGTAGGAATCAGACACTAACACATTGGCAGCTTCAGCTATTAGTGATTGGAAATATTTTTGATTGGAATAAATTGTTTAATTCTCCATTTCTGCGTCACATACATCAACACAGAAACTCAACCAAATACCTCCTGCCACTGGTCACCATGCCTTGGATTATATTGTCCTGAGGTCGCTTGTCATAAGGCACTTCAGAGACAACATGAATTTACTTACAAAATGCCACTTTAAAAGCCTTTGGGTTAATTGAGTACCTGCAATCTTGCAATTTCTGTTCTCCATATTGGTACTCTCTGGTCCCAAGACTGCAACAACCTTCTGATATGAGAGCCCCAAAACCCTGTTCCCCGACTTCCCCACCAGTACTGATCAACCTTCATTCCCAACACCCATAAAAGGTCCCTATCCTATCCCCCTTGTAAAACATTGCTCGATTTCATCCTCCCACAACACAAAGACAGATTGGCCCAATACACCTCCAAACATAACGTCAATCTCCCTGATTTGTTCCGCAGCCAGGAAGTATTCTCTGATGATCCACTTGATACAATGCCAGTGTTCACTGATTCCATACCAACACTCCTCCCCCAGCTCCCACGCATAGTGCTGCCCTTCCACAATTCCCTCTGCCTGGCGAGGCACAGTGCCAATGACCTATGATTACTTCCAGTTGCAATGGCAGCATTCCTGATTCCGCTCCCCCATCCGTCCTGATTCAGGATCCACTTCTAGACACATATGGACATCCCCATTACCCCTAATATACTCAAGAGATTTGCCTCCAGCCTTCTCTGATGCCATCCTTGGCCATTTCCCATTATCCCTGCTATATACCCAGCCCTCCTTGATCACATCTGTCTGCCCATCTCCTCTTGCATAACGACAGACCATGCTCATTCAGGCTTCACCTCAAAGAAGGTGCTTATCTTCTTTGATCCTCCCCTTATCCAGCCAGAAATCATCAACCTTCCTCATTGTTCCAGACACAGAATGAATCCCTCCCCCCCCCCCTCCCCCATTGGTGACAAGAGGATGGCTTGATTGACCTCTGAGGATGGTAAATTAGCAGGATGGTTTCCCTGATATGGTTCAAGTTAGGAAACATTTGATTTACGTGCAGATTCATGTCATAAGATCAAAGTGATAGGAGTAGAATTAGGCCATCCAAGCCTACTCAGCCATCTATCTATCCCTCCTAGCCCCATTCTCCTGCCTTCTCCCCATTACCTCTGACACCCATACTAATCAAGAATCTATCTATCTCTACCTTAAAAAATATCCATTGAATTGGCCTCCACAGCCTTCTGTGGCAAAGAATTCCACAGATTCACCATCCTCTGACTAAAGAAATTCCTCCTCATCTTCTTCCTCAAGGAACGTCCTTTAATTCTGAGACTATGAGCTCTAGTCCTAGACTCTCCCACTAGTGGAAACATTCTCTCCACATCCACTTTATCCAAGCCTTTCATTATTTGGTAGGTTTCAATGAGGTCCTCCCTCATCCTTCTAAACTCCAGCAAGTACAGGCCCAATGCCATCAAACGATCATCATATGTTAACCCACTCATTCCTGGACTCATTCTTGTAAACCTCTTATGGACACTCTCCAGAGCCAGCACATCCTTCCTCAGATAAGGTTCCCAAAACTGCTCACAATACTCCAAATGCAGCCTGACCAGCGCCTTATAGAGCCTCAGCATTCCATCCCTGTTGTTGTATCTTGTCCTCTTGAAATAAATGCTAGCATTGCTTTTGCCTTCATTCATACCCTTAAGTTCACAGTTTGGCTGCAAGCACATGCAAATGTTCCTCGAAAATATTGGATTTTAAAATTTCTTTTGAATTATGTTTGTCTTCCCTCAAAAATTAGGTCCGTTCATTTACATGTGAAATTCTGAATGGCCTACAAGTGGCTGATTCATGCAGCAGAAGTGCAGTCCCTTGATATTTGTAATTTGGCACCTATGTAGGGCCTCAGAATGAGATGCAGTATTGCTGAAAGTGAGACTCGTCAGCAGCAAACATTTGTTTGCAGTGATAGTTTAGTATAGTGATTATTATCTCTCATTTGGGATTTCTTTATTGTTCCCCAAGTGCAGCAATCAAGGAGAAGCACTTCACTACCTCATTAACCAGTCTATTAGAGAGGAGACACGCAAATCAGAGGGAAGTGTCAAATTACCTGAGTGAAGAGAAAAGAATCAATGGAAAATATCAATAACTCACCATAGAGATACTCATCTAATTTGTTGGACTCCGAATTCAACAATATTGCGCCTATTTACAGGCATAAAATATCTACAACAGGGAGCAGGCTATACCTTACCAACATCGCCATTTAGAGCATGCTGATTTAGTCTTAGTTTGCAAAATAAGACACAACTTGCTAAAGTAACTCAGCGGGTTAGGCAGCATCTTTGGAGAACATGGGTCGGAACCCTTCTTCAGCCTGGTTGTAGGGGGAGAAGAAAGCTGGGAGGGATAGGACACTGCCCGGCAGGTAATAAATGGATGCATGTTGGAGGGTGGAAGGGAGGGGACAGGCAGATGGAAGGCCAGATGGATGGACAGATGTTGAGAGATAAAAGGGCAGAGATTAAAGGACAGATGTTGAGATAAAAGGAATGCAGTTGCAAATTGTGAACTGGCGGAAGGAATGTAGGTGGAAGGGGAGGGGAGGGGAGGGTAGGGGAGAAATCACTGAAGAAGGGTCCCAACACAAGTGTCACCTATATATGTTCTCCAGAGATGCTGATTGACTTGTTGAGTCACTCCAGCATCTTGGGTCTTTTTTTTTGTAAATCTGCAGTTCTTTGTTTCTACAGGGTCAGACTAATATTTCAGCTGCCTGATGAGATCCACAAGAGATCATGAGGGGTAAAGAAAAAAATTGGACTAAAAATTCATTAACATTTATTTTTTGACTGCACGGAACTACAAAGGACAAAGGACAAAGGAAATTTATTGTCACATACACCATTTCTGGTGTAATGAAATTCGAATTGCCATTTGCAGCACACCAATAAAAGTAAGACACCACATTAAAGAAGAATTTAACATAAAACATAAAGACACCCCACCACAATGTTTCCCACTGTGAGGGAAGGCAACAAAGTCCAGTCCTTTTCCTCTTGTTCACCCCATAGTCGGGGCCTACTTGAGGCATCCGCAGTCGCCCGATGTTTCAGGCCGTCTCGCCGGATGATGGAGTTCCGGCATCAGGAGAAAACTTTTCAGCGGCTTGAAGTGTCTGGAACGGCCGCTTCCTCCCCGGATACCGTGGCTCCCGAAGTCCACAGGCCACGGTGATCGGAGCTGCGACACAGGCGAGAGATCCCAGGCTCCGCGGTGTTTAAAAGTCAGCATCGCCACGGCTGGACGCTCTGCAGACCTCACAGCTCCGCGATGTTGGAATCGGCGGCCTCAGCACTCCGGAGCTTACCGCACGGCGACCCGGGTAAGGCATCGCCTGCTCTGCGATGGTGCTTCAGCCGCTGCCGAAGCTGAAGTTCTGGCTGGTCCCGGCAGGAAACCCTGCTCCAGTCCCATTGGTAGGCCGCGAGGAAGGGGCGAAGATATGGCTCGGAGAAAAGCCGCATCTCCGACCATGTAGGGACTGAGAAATACAGTTTCTCCTTTCCCCCCACCCACCCCCCACATAAAAAAGATTAGACCTACCAAACAAAACTTTTTAACATACTAAAACATTTTTAAAAGGGTGAAAGGACGGACAGTTGCAGGCTGGGCAGCCATACTCGACGGCGCCCCCACTCAGACTAGCCAAGAGTCTTTTCCTTGCTCCTTAAAAAAAACAACTGCAGCCCTCACTAACTAAACGTTTCCACTCCTCCTTGTGTTAGTTTGCTAACAGACTGAATGTGCAGAATGCCATCAGGTCCCAATGTTTGCTAAGAATGGTTTGCATTGAGGTAGCCAATGAACATATCAATTCACCTGAAGCAATGATAAGGATTGAAGCCCAATATAATTTATTATTTACATAATATAATTTGTACACATAGTTTGCAAATATTTATTACAGGGTGGCGCAGTCACAACTCGCAGAATAAGGTTGAATCTTTACTAAGGTGAATATTTACTTAGGATGTGAGTGACTTCGTGAAGACCCCGCCAGCACGAATGCGCGACATATCGTCAACCGCATGCGAAGCGACAGGCAGGGAGGAGAGTCGCTCCTCTACTGCAACGGACCTGCAGGTAAGGTAAACTAACCTGCGGTCGGTTTATCTTCCAGGGACTCTGTGTAACAGAGTACTCCACGGGCCGCTTTGAGACTGACTGCGGACCGCAGGATGCGGTCACAGGATCACCGCGCACTGACGGTGTGAATTCACCGGGAAGTTGGGCAGCCCATTGACCTGGCAGGGTCCGGGGTTACAGACTCGCTGTTCGCAGGTAACGACGGCAGAGCGGCAGCCCGACTCAACACCACAGCCCGCGGGCTGACGGCAACGCTACCCGGAAGTCGGGCAAGCCCGTGACCCAGGAGAGTCCGGGCTCGGAAACTGCCATTCGCGGGTAACGAAGGCAGAGCAGGAGCTCCGACTCAACGCCGCAGGCCGCAGGAATACCGTGGACTGACGGCAACGCTACTCGGTAGAGGTAGCGAAGACATAGCCGGGGCCCCGACTTACAACATAGGTGGGAGACTTGCCATTAGCGGCAGTATATATTCCCGCATGAGAGTCTGGTCACCATGGGAGTTGGGGGGGGAGTGCGCTCCTCCCCCGGCAGCTTCAAAAAGGCCCTCAGGTAAGTTATACTAACCTTGAGTTGCTTAGCTTCTGTAGTAGACTTTGCTTACAGAAACGATGGACAGGGAGACCAGTATGAAGGCATCAAAGCATGCCTCCAAGGGCCACGGGACTTTGTACGGGAGCGGCCACAATCCCCGGAGCTGCCCGCAACACCGGCAGCACCCGCTCAGCGGGCCGAGATAAGAACGCGGATTTTGGGGAGCCCTGTTCAGTTGGCAGGGCCCGACTCTCCACCACAGCAGGCCAGGGAGCTGCACGTTGGTTGGAGCACCGCGCGGGAGCAGGGTAGGCAAGACCCCGACTCCCTGCCGCTATCGCCCAAACATCACCGGCCAGCGGAAAACAGGTGCGTAAACCCGAGCCTCGTTCAACGGCACGTTCTGTTTCCCCTCTGTTACAGGTCTCCGGAGGGCGGACCAGGGGGGAAAGCCGCACCGAGGTCGAGAAGCCCGGCTGCAGCGGCCGGCATCGACATGCCACCGAGAAGTCTGCCAGATCGCGGACCGGTAACGTACCTGCTGGGAAGTCGGGGAGCCCCGCAGGAGCGGGAGGTACCGGCTCACCACCGGGACAGGCTGCCAGAGTGCAGGCCGGTGGCAGTGTATTTCGGTCGTGTGGCCCCGCTGAGGCGGCTGGCAGCGACTATGCGCCGTCTCAGTCCCCTATAACTGGGACTGGCGGTAAGTCCGCGAGTATGTCGGGGAACCCCGCTGCGGTGGCTGGCTCCGAATCGTCCCCGCTTCTGTCATTCCAGACAGGCGAACCGCTACAGTCCGGAAGATGGCGGACTAGCAGCATGTCCGCACGGGAGTCGTGTAGCCCCGCAGGAGCGGCAAGCAGCGACTACCTGCCAACATACCCTAGACATCACCTCGATGAGGTGCGGTCCGTTGGCAGAAGCCCCAGTAGTGCTGGAGAACCTGGGGAAGTCGACTTGTCGTCCGCAGATGCGGCGGCGGTCGCATGGCTCGTATGGAGCGAATGGTTGCGCAGTTGCTCGAACAGGACCTTCTCCATCAAGAGCGTGTGTCCCTAGGATCTAGGAGCCAAACAGCAGAACCACCAAATATCTCTCCCTTGTCAAAATGGAGTGCAAGAAGTCAGCCATTAGGTGACTTTGAAGAGGGGTTGGCGCAAGAACCGATGTTGAAGAGATATCTGAAGAGGAACTACTGGAAGGAGTGTCAAAATTCGCCCAACCAGCAATCAGGACAACCACTTCAGCCCAAACTAGCGGCCAGCATCAATTACTCAACCACACACCAGCTGCAGGAACAGGTGCTCACAGAGGCTACAAACAAGTACAAAGCTCCGGGTAATTGTGTGTCGCTCAATGTCCCGACCGTCAACACACCCATCTGGGGTAGTCCCGGGATCAGGGCTCAGGAATTAAAAATACAGAAAATCCTGAAATTGTGGACCTCAGGCATTCCTGCCTTTGCCAGGTCCATAGACGGGACGGACATGACGGAGGAGCAGCAGGATGCACTAGCGTTGCTGTGCAATACACATTAAGAAATAAATAGCTGTTCGGTGAAGACCTGCCAAATCAGGTAAAAGACCTGGACGAGGAGGCAAAAGTGGTCGGGTTGAGAAACCACCACCCCCGAGCAGGCCACCGGCGTATCGCAGACAACATCCTTATGCTACATTTAACAGGCTTCGGGTTCAACCCAACAGGGCAATCAGAGCCTATCCACAGGTCGCACCCTATCAACAAAAGCCTTTTTTAGGACAGGACCCACAGCGACCAGCGTGGAAGATGTGTCAACCCCACATCCCAGCAACACAACGAACCACAAAAGCCCAGAGCATCAAGCCCCGCCGGTAACCATGGAGGTAAGGAGGTCTGGTTCTCTTGGGAGTGCTGCATGTATAACCTCACAAGTAGGAGGGAGGTTGCGTACATTCTGAGATGCATGGGGTTCTGATTGTCACTATCCCAGGGAACAAGAAACAGACATAATAGAGGCATGTAACAGCCTTGCTTGCGCCAGGAAACCGACTATTAGACATGCTGCTAAGGTGATTGGGAAGCTTATAGCTATATTCCAGCTGCACAATTTGGGCCGTTACACTATCAAAACTTGCAAAGAGCAAAATCTCAGCATTAAAAGCGAATGCTGGACATTTTGACAGGCCTATGTAGCTGCCAAACAAGGCAAAATTGAGCTACAATGGTGGATTAGCAATGTATGTGATTGTTTTAATCCCATCATTATATCAAACCCACCAGTCGTGTTACAAACCGACGCAAGCACCCAGGGCTGGGGAGCTACCGATACCACTTCCAGTTGTGGCAGCAGATGGGATTTGCACAAGTCTACTCTTCTTCAATCACAAGGTATAAATTATTTGGAAATGCTGGGAGCATGTCACGGGCTGCGGGCTTACTGCACTAATCTGCATCATACACATGTCCATCTTCAAATAAATAATACCACTGAGGTGGCGTATTTAAACCTTATGGGTTGTGTTAAGTCAATATCTTGTGATGAATTGGCAAATTTAATTTGGCTCTGGTGTATTGAAAGAAATATTTGGATATCAGCTACGTCCCTTCCAGGTAAGCTCAATACAGTGGCAGACACCAGGTCACGGGTACTTAATAACGACATCGAGTGGATGTTGAACCCCAAATATTTGCTAAAAGTATAGCCAAATATGGAACACCAGATATCGACCTTTTTTGCGTCTGGGTTGAACCATCAGATATCAACATATGTCTCTTGGGAACTAGGTCCTGGGCAGTGGCGATGGACGCGTTCTCGCTACGTTGGGGGAAATGGGTTCTATGCTTTTCCCCCATTCTGCCTCATTAGTCGGGTATTGCAGTAAAATAAACTAGATTCTGCAACAGGTATGCTGATAATACTCGACTGGCCCACACAACCCTGGTACCCGGTGGTCCTCAATATAGAGGCCACTACTGGAATTCGGGCTGTCATCAAAAACCATGGACATTATAACAGCATTGTGCAGAGAGTCCACAAGGAAACTGTACCTCACCCACGTAAGGAAATGAGAGGCCTTCTGTAGTCGGACGAAGACCACCTACAACTCTGCTGCGATCTCCAATGTGCTGGAATTCCTCGTCGGCCTTCTTTATGATGAGGCCCTCAGTTACAGTGCCATAAACAGTGCCAGGAGTGCAGTGTCATCCCATCTCAACATTGGAGTGGGATCTCACCAGCTGGTATCCAAACTATGAGGGGTAAATTCAATTCCAACCCTCCCCGACCACGATATAATATTACCTGGGATATAACCATATATAACCATATAACAATTACAGCACGGAAACAGGCCCTCTCGGCCATTCCAGTCCGTGCCGACCATTTGTTTTCCCCTAGACCCATCTACCTGCACTCAGACCATACCCCTCCATTCCCTTCACGTCCATATACCTATCCACTTTACTCTTAAATGTTAAAATCGATCCTGCCTCCACCACTTCAGCTGGAAGCTGATTCCACACAGCCACCACCCTCTGAGTAAAGAAGTTCCCCTCACGTTACCCCGAAACCTCTGTCCCTTAATTCTCATGTCATGCCCTCTTGTTTGAATCTTCCCTACCCTCAATGGGAAAAACGTATCCACGTCAACTCTGTCTATCCCTTTCATCATTTTAAAGACCTCAATCAAATCCCCCCTTAACCTTCTGCGCTCCAAAGAATAAAGACCTAACTTGTTCAACCTTTCTCTGTAACATAGTTGCTGGAACCCTGGCAACATTCTAGTAAATCTCCTCTGTACTCTCTCTATTTTGTTGACATCCTTCCTATAACTAGGCGACCAAAATTGTACACCATACTCCAGAATTGGTCTTACCAATGCCTTGTACAATTTTAACATTACTTCCCTACTCCTATATTCAATGATTTGATTTATAAAGGCCAGCACACCGAAGGCTTTCTTTACCACCCTATCTACATGCGATTCCACCTTCAGGGAACTATGCACAGTTATTCCTAGATCCCTCTGTTCCACAGCATTCCTCAATTTCCCTACCATTTACCATGTACGTCCTATTTTGATTTGTCCTGCCAAGATGTAGCACTTCACACTTATCAGCATTAAACTCCATCTGCCATCTTTCAGCCCACTTTTCCAAATGGCCCAAATCTCTCTGTAGACTTTGAAAATCTACTTCATTATCCACAACACCACCTATCTTAGTATCATCTGCATACTTACTTATCCAATTTTCCACCCCATCATCCAGATCATTGATGTACATGACAAACAACAGTGGACCCACACAGATCCCTGAGGCACCCCACTGGTCACCGGCTTCCAACCTGACAAACAGCCATCCACCATTACTCTCTGACATCTCCCATTCAGCCACTGTTGAATCCATCTTGCTACTCCGCCATTAACACCCAAAGATTGAACCTTCTTAACCAACCTTCCATGGGGAACCTTGTCAAAGGCCTTACTGAAATCCATATAGACAACATCCACTGCTTTACCCTCATCAATTTCCCTAGTTACCGCTTCAAAAAATTCAAGAAGGTTTGTCAAACATGAATTTCCAGGCACAAATCCATGTTGACTGTTCCTGATCAGACCCTGTTTATCCAGATGCTTATATATATTATCTCTAAGTATCCTTTCCATTAATTTGCCCACCACTGACGTCAAACTAATAGGTCTATAATTGCTAGGTTTATTCTTTGAAACCTTTTTAAACAATGGAACAACATGCGCAGTACGCCAATCCTCCGGCACTATTCCCGTTTCTAATGACATTTGAAATATTTCTGTCATAGCTCCTGCTATTTCTACACTAACTTCCCTCAATGTCCTAGGGAATATCCTGTCAGGACCTGGAGACTTATCCACGTTTATATTTTTCAAAAGTGTCAGTACTTCCTCCTCTTTGAATCTCATAGTTTCCATAGCTACTCTACTTTTTCCCCTTAACTCACCGAGTTCAATATCCTTCTCCTTGGTGAATACCAAAGAAAAGAAATTGTTCAATATCTCCCCCATCTCTTTTGGCTCTGCAGATAGCTGTCCATTCTGGTTCTCTAATGGTCCAATTTTATCCCTCGTTATCCTTTTTCTATTAATATAGCTGTAGAAACCCTTTGGGTTTACTTTCACCTTTCTTGCCAAAGCAACCTCATATCTTCTTTTAGCCTTCCTAATTGCTTTCTTAAGATTCTTTTTACATTCTTTATACTCCTCTTGCACCTCATTTACTCCATGCGTCCTATAATTATTGTAGATATCTCTCTTTTTTCGAAACAAGCGTCCAATTTCCCTTGAAAACCATGGCTCTTTCCAATTTTTACTATTTCCTTTCAACCTAACAGGGACATAAAGATTCTGTACTCTTACAATTTACCCTTTAAATGTCCTCCATTTCTCTTCTACATCCTTCCCATGAAACAAAGTGTCCCAATTCACTCCTTTAAAATCCTTACGCATTCCCTCAAAGTTAACCTTTCTCCAATCAAAAATCTCCACCCTAGGTCCAGTTCTGACTCTCTCCATAATTATATTAAAACTAATGGTATTGTGATCACTGGTCCCGAAGTGCTCACCAACGCATACCTCCGTCACCTGACCTGCCTCATTTCCTAACAGGAGGTCCAGCACTGCCCCTTCTCTGGTCGATACCTCTATGTACTGCTGCAAAAAAATTATCCTGCACACATTTTACACACTCCAAACCATCCAGCCCATATAGAGGTGGTGTTGACCATACTCAGGAGCTGGTCGCCTATGACGGATTTATCACTGGACTAACTCACCTTCAAAGTGGTGATTTAATGGCACTGACCACAGCACAACGGGTCCAGACTCTACAGAAACTAAAACTGGATAGAATGGTCTCGACCCCCAATAAAGTTACTTTCTTTATCGATGAGTTGCTTAAACAAAACAGACCTGGGACTACAGGACTGAAAATGGAATTCCTAGCATATCTCATTGATGTAAGACTCTGTATATAATGTCAGATATATATATTAATATATATCTGACATTATATTAATGTCAAACACACAATCAGGAATATGGAGACGGGTCTGTTTATCAGCCATGAAAACCCACATCACAGGGTGATGGTGCAGACTATCTCCAGGTAGCTCAGGGTGGTATTCGGTGCAGCAGGTAAGACACTAACATTTTAAATCTCATTCTACCAAGGCTGCATCCACATCAGCGGCGAGGACCATGGAGGTACCCATGGATCATGTCCTCGCAATAGCGGGCTGGGCCAGTGAAACTACATTTCAGCGGTTTTATAACAAACCTGTGACCGCTCCCGCAACGTTTGCGGAGTCAGTTTTAAGTGCTGTTCCCTAAATGTTTGTCCCCGAGTTCAGGGGTTTATTGTTTGTATTAACAAATATGTTATTATTTTTCAGCTTGTTCAAGTCTGAAATACGTCAACTTACTTCCTCCATCAGTAATTACGGCAGTGTGTGAGCATGGATGTGGTCCAGGGCATGGAATCACAGAGCTTTGAAATCGTCACAAAGTCACTCACGTGACTCCGAAGTAAAATAGTAAGATAAAATGAGAACTTCCCAGTTTGAAGTTTGATCTTTATTTTATGAGGAGTTGCGATGAGGGATTTTGTGCCCTCTGCTCCCAACCCTCTATCATAAGGTCAACTGGTATATTAGAGTCTCTTAAATCTTACTACCTTCAGTCATTCTTGGTATCTGTGATTCCACACCACTGCTTTGAAGAATGTCGCGCATGCGTGTTGGCGGGGTCTTCACGAAATCCCTCATCGCAACTCCTCATAAAATAAAGATCAAACTTCAAACTGGTAAGTTCTCATTTAATCTTACTATTTTAGTTTAGTTTAGTTTAGTGATACAGCCCGGAAACAGGCCATTTGGCCCACTGAGTCGGCACTGACCAGCGATCTCTGCACACTAACGACTTTCCTTCCACTATGTTTTTTTTCCTCTGCAAACTTTGAGCTTGTCTTTATGAGTTTCCATGTATATCCCCTACTACTCCTTATATAGACTGCTGAGATAATTATTTTCTATTCTCTTCATTTGTAATCTATCTGTTAATATAATCAGGATCCTAATGTTTAATTTAAATGTAATATGTACTTGCCTTCTTGTCCAACAATATGAAAAGTTTTTAATTTGTCTTTCACTTTGAAATGTGATCAAATATATTCATATTCAGTAATTTAAAAAAAAATATTGTTACAAATAAGAATCGGTGTGCTTTTTAGATCTGCAGTAATATTCTGGAGCCTCTCTTAATTTAAATCTTAGATAATGACTAAATTAACTTTTCGTACAAACAACAATAAATCAAAAATAGACAATTCAATTTCTTAATTGTCTGGAGATGCTGGAATCTTGAGGAAACTGCAGATGCTGGAGTCTTGAGGAAATAAAGGAATTGCTGGAGGATGCCTGAAGAAGAGTCCCGACCCAAAATGGGTCCATTCCCTCCGCAGATGCTGCCTGACCTGTTGTTCCTCCAGCACGTTTTGTTTTACTTTTAATTGCCTTAGTTTGCTACAATAGACAATAGGTGTAGGAGTAGGCCATTTGGCCCTTCAAGACAGCACTGCCATTCAATATGATCATGGCTGATCATCAACATGATCATCAACAATCAGTACCCTGTTCCTGCCTAGTCGCCATATCCGCTGACTCCGCTATCTTTAAGAGCTCTATCTAACTCTCTCTTGGAAGCATCCAGAGAATTGGACTCCACTGCCTTCTGAGGGAGAGAATTCCACAGATTCACAACTCTCTGAGTGAAAAAGTTTGTCCTCATCTCTGTTCTAAATGGCCTACCCCTAATTCATAAACTGTGGCCCCTGGTTCTGGATTCCCCCAACATCGGGAACATGTTTCCCACCTCTAGCGTGTCAAATCCCTTAATAATCTCAATAAGATCACCTCTCATCCTTCTAAATTCCAGAGTATACAAGCACAACTGCTCCATTCTATCAACAGATGACAGTCCTGCCATCCCGGGAATTAACCTTGTGTACTCCCTCAAGAATGTTCATCCTCAAAATTGGAGCCTACTACTGCACACAATACTCCAGTGTGGTCTCACTAGGGCCCTGTACAACTGCAGAAATACCTTTTTGCTCCTATACTCAACTCCTCTTGTTATGAAGGCCAACATGCCATTAGCTTTCTTCACTGCCTGCTGTACCTGCATGCTTACTTTCAGTGACTGACGAACAAGGACCCCCAATCGCATTGTACTTCCCCTTTTCCCAATGACATAATTCAGATAAGAATTTGCCTTCCTGTTTTTGCCACCAAAATGGATAACTTCACATTTATCCACATTAAATTGCATCTGCCATGCTTCTGCCCACTCACCCAACCTGTACAAGTCACCCTGCATCCTCATGGCATCCTCCTCATACTTCACACTGCCACCCAGCTTTGTGCCATCTGCAAATTTGCTAGTTACTGTTAATCCCTTCATCTAAATCATTAATGTATATTGTAAATTGCTGCGGTCCCAGCGCCGAGACTTGCGGTACCCCACTAGTCACTGCCTGCCATTCTGAAAGGGATCCGTTAATCCCTACTCTTTGTTTCCTGTCTGCCAACCAATTTTCTATTCATGTCAGTACCCTAACCCCAATACCATGTGCTCTAATTTTGCCCACTAATCTCCTATGTGGGCACTTGTCAAATGCTTTCTGAAAGTCCAGGTACACTACATCCAATGGCTCTCCTTTGTCCATTTTCCTAGTTACATCCTCAAAAAATTCCAGAAGATTAGTCAAGCATAATTTCCCTTTTGTAAATCCATGCTGACTCTGACCGATCTATTTAATCTTTTATAATTGACCCCAGCATCTTCCCCACCACTGTTGTCAAGCTAACTGCCCTGTTTTCTCTCTCCCGCCTTTCTTAGAAAGTGGATAACATTAGCTACCCTCCAATCCACAGGAACTGATCCTGAATCTATAGAACATTGGAAAATGATCACGAATGCATCCATGATTTCTAGAGCCACTTCTTTAAGTACCCTGGGATGCAGACCATCAGGCCCTGGGGATTTATCAACCTTCAGTCCCATCAGTCTACACAACAACATTTCCTGCCGAATGTGAATTTTCCTCAGTTCCTCCATCACTCTAGATCCTCTGGCCACTAGTACATTTGGGAGATTGTTCGTGTCTTCCTTAGTGAAGACAGATCCAAAGTACCTGTTCAACTCGTTTGCCATTTCCTTGTTCTCCATAATAAATTCACCTGTTTCTGTCATCAAGGAAACCACATTTGTCTTAACTAATTTTTTTCCTCTTCACTAAGAAGCTTTTACTATGTTTATTTTCCTCTGCAAACTTTGAGCTTGTCTTTATGAGTTTCCATGTATATCCCCTACTACTCCTTATACAGACTGCTGAGATAATTATTTTCTCTTCTCTTCATTTGTAATCTATTTGTTAATATAATCAGGATCCTAATGTTTAATTTAAATGTAATATGTACTTGCCTTCTTGTCCAACAATATGAAAAGTTTTCCTCTACCTAAAGAAGCTTTTGCTATCCTCCTTTATATCCCTCATCTTTTCTCCCCGTATTGCCTTTTTAGTTATCTTCTGTTGCTCTTTAAATGTTTCCCAATTCTCTGGCTTCCTGCTCATCTTTGCTATGTTATACTTCTCTTTCATTTTTACATTGTCCTTGACTTCCCTTGCCAGCCACGGTCACCTCTTACTCCCCTTAGAATCTATCTTCCTCTTTGGAATGAACTGATCCTGCACCATCTGTATTATTCTGAGAAATACCTGCCATTGTTGTTCCACTGTCATCCCTGCTGGGGTCTTTTTCCAGTCAACATCGGCCAGCTCCTCCCTCATGCCACCATAGTCCCCTTTTAAGTGTACACACAAGTTCCATTGTTTGAACTTCTCATTCTGAATTAAATTAAGAGCCACTGAACTAACATTTCTCAAGATGATTCAGTAAATTAAGTGTTCAGGTATTATATGGGGCCGTTTGTATTAAACATGGCACTTCATTATAAATGTTTATTTTTAAAGCTACAGATCCACTCTGATTACCTTTATCCGGCACCTTGGCACATTAATTAATACATATATACTACTGAACAGAAAATGTATTAAGTTGCTACTCCTGTACTCTCATTTGGAAGCTGTCCAGTCTTTATAATGTGCTTGTTTTTAATGCAGTAAGATTAGTTGACATAACTGATAGGAACTAGTATTGCTGCTAAAATTTTAATTCTAATCCTCTTAAGAAGTCCCTCTGTGGGCATTACGATTAGTTCAACATACAGTTAAACTCTGGATGCGTTTTTTGGCAAATAATTCATCACTCAGAGTTATTAAAGAGTAAATCAGAGGGCGCCTTCCAGTGGCTGCACATGTGCAGTTAAGTGTGGAGAGCAGAGGCTTTCCTATAACAATATCCTGTGAATAGGCTTGAAAGTAGGATATATGTGGATAGTTATTCAAGAGATATCCACTAAGCTTGCCTTAGAATAGGGGGTATGTCCATTGAGGTGTATTTTTAAAGATGTAATAAGTGTCAACCACTGACAAACAACTTCTTTGGTACTAAATATTTACTTTTAAAATATGAAGCCGGAAATTTAAATCTCTTTAATTCCATCTTTCTTTCCCTTTCTTCATATCACCTTTTTTTGAATTGATATCTGATTTGAAATTGAATTCAATATTGAATTCAATGATTCCAAGATTTAATCTTTGCACTGCTCGTTAACAATGTTTCAAAGTAGTTGGTCAAAAAGGTAGCAACAAGGAATTGCAGAGGCTGGTTTACAAAAAAAAAGATACAAGGGGTGCTGGTGCAACTCAATGGGTCAGGCAGCATCTCTGGAGAAGATCGATAGGTAATGTTTCAGGTTGGGACCCTTCTTCAGACTGATTATGGGGAGGGGAGAGGTGGGGGGTGGAGGAAAAAAACTGGAAGAGAGGGGGCCCAGGACAATGCTTAGCAGGTAATAGGTTAATACAGGTGTGAGAGTGCTTTCGATAAAGGCAGATGTGAGAAAAAAGGATTGAAAACTTGCAAATCATGAACAGAGGAAGGAATGAAGGTGGAAGGGGAGGGAGAGGGAAAAGTCCAGGTGGGTCAAAGGGGAGAGGGGGGAGAAGGGATGGACAGAAAGTGTGAGACAAAGGGATTGAACAGGTACAAATCGAAGAGTTGCAAAATTGCATTCTCTGATTTAGGTAACTACAAACACCTCCCCCTCCCTTCTTCCCCCACAACCAAACTCATCTTTCCCTCGTTTGCACTACTCGAAACCTGTCATTAATGTTGCGACAAATTTTATTTCATTTTTCTTTTCAATGCCGAGGCTTTGTGAACAATTTAAGTACATAGAAACATAGAAACATAGAAATTAGGTGCAGGAGCAGGCCATTCGGCCCTTCGAGCCTGCACCGCCATTCAATATGATCATGGCTGATCATCCAACTCAGTATCCTGTACCTGCCTTCTCTCCATAACCCCTGATCCCTTCAGCCACAAGGGCCACATCCAACTCCCTCTTAAATATGGCCAACGAACTGGCCTCAACTACCTTCTGTGGCAGAGAATTCCACAGATTCACCACTCTCTGTGAAAAACGATTTTCTCATCTCGGTCCTAAAAGACTTCCCTTATCCTTAAACTGTGACCCCGTGTCCTGGACTTCCCCAACATCTGGAACAATCTTCCTGCATCTAGCCTGTCCAACCGCTTAAGAATTTTGTAAGTCTCTATGAGATCACCCCTCAATCTTCTAAAAATTCCAGCGAGTACAAGCCAAGTCTATCCAGTCTTTCTTCATATGGAAGTTGTGCCATCCCAGGAATCAGTCTGGTGAACCTTCTCTGTACTCCCTCTATGGCAAGAATGTCCTTCCTCAGATTAGGAGACCAAAACTGTATGCAATACTCCAGGTGTGGCCTCACCAAGACCCTGTACAACTGCAGTAGAACCTCCCTGCTCTTGTACTCAAATCCTTTTGCTATGAATGTCAACATACCATTCGCTTTCTTCACAGCCTGCTGCACCTGCATGCCTACTTTCAATGACTGGTGTACCATGACACCCAGGTCTCGCTGCATCTCCCCTTTTCCTAATCGGTCACCATTCAAATAATAGTCTACCTTCCTGTTTTTGACACCAAAGTGGATAACCTCACATTTATCCACATTATACTGCATCTGCCAAGCATTTGCCCACTCACCCAGTCTATCCAAGTCATCCTGCAGCCTCCTAGCATCCTCCTCACAGCTAACACTGGCCCCCAGCTTCGTGTCATCCGCAAACTTCGAGATGTTGCATTTAATTTCCTCGTCCAAATCATTAATGTACATTGTAAATAGCTGGGGTCCCAGCACTGAGCCTTGCAGCACCCCACTAGTCACTGTCTGCCATCCTGAAAAGGACCCGTTCACTCCTACTCTTTGCAATGTATTCCATCCCAAATTTTATAGATTCAAACAGTCTATTTATTATACATTCTTTCCTCTCCTAGCTCAGTTCTCTGACATAATGCTGCTCCAACTGGAGGAGTTGTGAGTCAGGATATCAGGATATGGCGATTAAAGGAGGGGCGGGAGTTGTAGAGATTACCTGCGACACAGTGACTAAGTCACTGGCTGCCACCTTTGGAAGTAGACGGCAAAGAAGTCTAGTTAGAGTTGGAATGTTTCCTGGTCAGTGAGTCCATAAGCCAATTGCAAATTCCATGTGTTTAATTGCAGTGCATGTCTAGCCTGAAACTTTAAGAGAAGTAGGACACGGTCATACATTAAACTAGTAATTTAGCACCCAATTACCAGTGCTGAAACTATGATTAGGTTAGAGAAGAAGAGGGTGCCAGAAGACAGCCCTGCCAAAGGAGTTCGTTATTATGGTGATAGACACAAAAGCTGTAGTAACTCAGCGAGTCAGACAGCATCTCTGGAGGAAAGGAACAGGTGACGTTTCAGGTCAAGACCCTTCTTCATTCCTGGTTCCGGTTACTGTTTTCAAACGGCAACACAAAATGGTTGAAAAAAAAGCAAAAACAAACAATTCTAGTTTTTTTAATCCATTCCTCCCTGATTTAGAGCACTCTCTGAACAGGTAGTTGGAAAATTGGTGAGAGGAATTAATATTGCTGACTGCCCAGCTTCCATTGACACATCCAGGCATGTTTAAATTAAGTATTAAGTAGGGAGATACATCACTCTACCAACTATTCATCATTAACATCTTTGCAGTGCTGAATGTCAGGAATTCTATTATATTTCTGTCATCCAACAAAGTTAAAAGGGCCACGTTGGGTTTAAAATATGAGGGACTGTACAAAATGACTAATTTCATGACAAAACTGGAGATTTTTTGACAAACAAATTAAAAAATGTTTTTTCCTCCTGCTATGCTGCATTCACTGGCACCATGATTGTTTGTGCGACTCCCTTCAAAATGGTTAACCCAGCAAGATTAGAAATACAGTGAGGAGCCATTAAAGAGTGAGGCACGCAGGGGGACCTCTGAGATGTTCAACTAAAGCTTTATCATATCTCACAGCTGAGCAGCTGAGCATAAACAATCTCATGACACTATTATGAAGAAGAAGAATTGAGTTAATATTCTCAGCCAATATTTATTCCCCAATATTTATCCTTCAATCAACGTATCTAAAACAGATTATCTATGATACTTTTACATTATTAATTGAGGGAATTTGCAGTGTGCAAACTGGCTGTTGTGCTTCCTAAATTACAGGAGAAAATACATTTCAAAAATAGGTCATCAACTATAAAGCACTTTGGGATGTTCTGAAACAGATGTGAGAGGTGTAATTTAAATGTAAATTACTTTTGCGTCTGTCCTTTGATTCTCTGTCATCTGGTGTTTAAATATGATTGTCCCGATCAACCATCTCTACAGTTTAGATCAGATCCTCCTGCAGCTTGACTTAACTTAACACTTAACTGGCACGCCCAATAAGGATTTACATTAAATCAGAAACAGGGAATTGGCAGGGGAGGGTATTGGTAAAATATATATAATTGGAAGGAAAGGATAAGTACAAGGTAGCAAAATGTATAATGACAACCAGAGTCTATCAAAGTAATCAACTATGAGCATACCTTGAGGAAAAAAACTCTGGAGAAAATGAACAGGCCAGGCAGCATCTGTACAGGGAAATGGACAGATGACATTTCAGGTCGGGATGCTTCTTCAGATTGATGGAGCAGAGTGGCGATAAGAGAAACTCTTCACGGTGGATATACTTTGAGGAGATTTTGCAGAGGAGCAGTAAAATGGAGAAACAGGATACTGCAAATTCTGGAATTTTGAGCAAAGACAAACTGCTGGAGAAACTCAATGAATCAGGCAGCATCTGTGACGGAATAACGTTGGACAAGTAATGTTTTGGGTTGGGACACTTCTTCAGACTGATGGAATAGAGGGAAGAATACCTCTTGTTGGAGTTACAGAAATGTTTCGACCCGAAATAGGCAATGTTTCGACCCGAAACATTGCCTATTTCCTTCGCTCCATAGATGCTGCCTCACCCACTGAGTTTCTCCAGCATTTTGTCTACCATAGGGTAAGAAGTGCTGCAGCTCTGGTAATAAAGGATATGAAAGAATCAGCTGAGACAAATTTTAGAATGTATAAACAAAGAACTGAATGCTTATTTATACCAAAGGAAAACACAAAGCACTGGAATATCTCAGTGGACCACGCAGCATTTCTGGTGTGAACGTGTAGGCAACATTTTGAGTCAAGACCCTTCTTCAGATTGATTGCCCTCTCACTTTCTCACTGTATTCCTCAAATGAGCCCACTGTCTAGAGTGCCCACAAACGTTACTGGTTAAAAATTCATTCTGGCCTCTAATGGTAAACATATTATATTGTAGTTTTAGTAACTTGAGCACCTTCTCAAAAATTAATCCATTTAAAGTCAATGGAATACATTTTTGAGGCAGAATACAATGTGATTTTTAAGATATAACATTGAAACAAGATCTTTGGCTCATCGTATCCACACTGATTATTGATCAGAGGGTGCGGCAGCATCTATGGAGCGAAGGAAATAGGCAACGTTTTGACCCGAAGCATTGCCTATTTCCTTCGCTCCATAGATGCTGCCGCAGTCGCTGAGTTTCTCCAGCAATTTTGTCTACCTTCGATTTTCCAGCATCTGCAGTTCCTTCTTGAACACTGATTATTGATCATCCATTTGAACTAGTTCTATGTTATTTTACTTTCTCATCCATTCCCTACACATTAGGAGCAATTTATAGAGGCCAATTAATCTACAAACTTGTATGTCTTTGGAATGTGGGAGGAAACTGGAGCACCTGGAGAAAATCCTGCAAATTCCACACAGACTCCGAATCTCTGATGCTATGAGGTGCAGCTCTACTAGCTGCGTCACAGTGCTGTGCGTGTTATTGACAAAGGATGAATTTCCTGACATTTATTTTCACTTTGTTCAGTAACATCCCCTTAAGTCTCTCCAAGAATCTTCAAAAAAGATAAAGACAGAGTAACAATCAAAAATGAATCAATGATTTGCTTACACATTAACAATGTGATTATTTAAAATTATATATCAGCCATTCAGATGTTATAGCATTTTAGAAATAAAAAGATTTTTTTTTCCGTTGAGGAGGGAAATTAATTGATTTTGAGATTACATTTTTTATTAACACTGAATTAGAAGAACTGTTCATTCTGACCTTGTAAAATGTTTTATGTTGCTGTGGAATAAAACGGACTGACAGTAAAGAACAGATCAATTAGATCTGATGGTAACAAACATCTGCCCAGAAAATGGATTTCAGCCATTTTGTGTTCTAAATACATTTTCTTCGCTACCCTTACACCCAATAAGTGAACCTTCAAAAAAAAATCACTGCATTGGTGGAAAATGTTCCCATAAATAACGTGAGTGGTTTATTTCTGCAATAATTCCTTCATTACGATGCTATCTGCATTTTCTGACAGCAGCTGTAAACAGCTGTCATGTCAAGTGAGTCAATATTTTGAAGTACACTCTTCATGTCAGCCACGCTCCTGTTACAAACAAGCTGCCATTGGGATGAAGGAAAAGGAGAACATATCAGGGAAGGGGAAGTGTGGGAAGAGATGAGGGCGGTGGGGAGGGAAAGCAATGTATGACAGTAGTACTAGAAATGATCTAGTCCAAACAACATTGTGCAATCAATGGTCCACAGCCTTGCAGGATACAAGATCATGAAGGCCAGTATTCTCCACAATTTGCAATGCAAGGACAAATATATGGATGGTGTGGTTTCATCAGTGAAATCTTTGGAAAAGAACACAAGACATGGTAATGACCATGGCAGTGTCTGGTGAAACCATTGATATCTCATATGGGGCACTTTACCTCACGTGATGTTGATATGCTCTGGAGAGAGTTGAAAACAATGACCATGGGTCATGACTTTTTGATTCAGTTTTGCTGGAGCTGGAGCAACACAAGTAGGTGCAAGCATGTGCTGATGATGGTGACATGATTTCAGAAAAAAAGTCCCACTGTGTGAATGTGTTTGGTGACTGGAAGTGCCCAGTCTAGCTTGACAGTGGGTGAAAGGAACTGCAGATGCCGGTTTACATTGAAGATAAGACACAAAATGTGGGAGTAATTCAGCAGGTGACGTTTTGGGTCGAGGAAGGTTCTCGACCCAAAATATCACCTATTCCTTTTCTCCAGAGATGCAGATTAACCCATTGAGTTACTCCAGCATTTTGTGTCTATTAACAGTGGGTGTGATTTCTACTGAAAACGAGCAGATGATTTGCATTAAAAAAAAGGAAATACATTCTCTAATTTCAAGACACCACACCTTTATACCAATTCTTAGAAGTAGATTATTGTCTGAGCATGGGTCATGAGCCAGAGCAGAGTAAAACATTAACCTCAGAAGAGCATTCAATGACACAACTGAATCTTACTAATTTTCCACATCAATAGTCATCGTGGCCTCTCTGAGTGAGATTGCAAAATTAGTGCTCCTTTATGCCAAACAAAATACAGTATAATATGCTGAGCCTACGTCTGTTCTAATTTAATTTTAATTTGGAATCTTTTATTTGAGAAACGAAACTATCAATGATTAAGATTAAATTCAAATTTAATTGTTTCCAGAAATAAAATGACAATATGAAACTCACCAAATACTATTGTATGCTCCTTTTTATTTCAACTTCTGTTAAATTCTATGATTCAACACAAAATGTTATCTTGTATTGATGATGGAGACCAGTGAGTAATTATTTCCAGGATTTTTTATGATTATTTGCAGTTAAGCAAAATAAAGCTACATCACTCTCGAAAACAGAGAAATAGACTTGATAGACACAAAATGCTGGAGTAACTCAACGAGACAGGCAACATCTCTGGAGAGAAGGAATGGGTGACATTTCGGGTCGAGACCCTTCTTCAGACTGATGGGTGACGTTTCGGGTCAAGACCCTTCTTCAGAAATAGACTTGGTTCTCTTCATTTTGGGCCGAGTGGATAAAAGAAAACTTTACATTCTTTAGAACTACCTATCATGAGGAGATGTATTTCTAGTGTGATATTTATTATGGCCACTTGTGGGAGTTGGAATTTTGAATGCAAAAACTCATTCATGTGATTAGTCTACAATAATAAGAGTGACCAATCAGACCAACCTCAAGTCTGTGCTACCAACATAACAGCAAGATGTCTCCAGTCCCACCAGACACCCAAACATCCTTGACCTTTGCAACACGACTTGCAAAGACTCCTACTGCTCCATCCCCTACCTGCCTTTTTGGTAAATCTGACCACCTGCCTGTGCTTCTATGCTGGTAATAAGCAGAAATTGAAGTGTGAGGAATAGTACAGAGGGTCATACAAGGAAAAAATAAAATATTTGTCAACACTGGTGCCCTGTAGGGATATGTTCTCAGCCCCTTATGCTAATCCTGAAACATTCACAACTGTGCAGCCATATTCTATTCTAACGGCATTTACAAGTTTGTCATAGTGAGGTAGATCTCGAACAATGACAAGATGGAGTACAGGAAGGAGATAGGGCTTAGTAACAGTGTCACATCAACATCTCCCTCTGTGTCGGCCAAACAAAGGACTCATCATTAAATACAGAAAGCGAGGTGGAATATACACCTCAATCAGCATCAATGGTGCTGAAGTGGAGATGGTTGACAGTTTCAATTTCCAGGGTGTAAATATCACCAGTGATCTGTTCTGTCCAACCACATCAATGCTATGGTCAAGGAAGCACTTCAATGGCTGCACTTCCTCAGGAGAGAAGAACATTTGCCATGTATCCAATGACTCTTACCACTGCCTATAGTAGGTGTCCCCTAGGAAGCAATCTATCAGAATGCATTAGAGCTTGGATTGGTAAGAAACTGCAGAGAGCTGTGGGCACAGCACAATCCATCATGCAAAACAGACATTATTCAGCAGCCGACATAATTATGGAGGGCGGCACAGAGGTGCAGATGGTAGAGCTGCTGCCTCACAGTGCCAGAGAACTGACTTTGATCATGACCTGCGAAATTTGCACATTCTCCCTGTGACCATGTGGGTTTCAACCTAGGTACTCCGGCCTCCTCCCGTGTCCCAGAGATATGCGGGTATGTAGGTTAATTGGCCTCTGTAAATTACCAATGGTGCCATAGGATGTGAATGTGAAAGTGGGATAACATAGAGGTAGTGTAAACTGGTGATTGATGATCGGCATGGACTCGATGGGTGGAAGGCACCTGCTCCCTTATTGTATCACTAAACTAAACTCACACCCCGGTCATTCTGTCTTTTCCCATCTCTCGTTGGGAAGATACAAAAGCTTGAAAGCATGTGTCACCATATTCAAGAATGGCTTCTTTCCTGCCATTATGAGACTTTTGAATGCACCTCATATAAGCAAAATCTACTTTATTGCGTCTTTGGACATTCCTTACATTTTCTCTGCAATTGCAACATTCTGTTCTACAATCTGTTTCTTTTCTCTTTTCGTGCTATCTAGTGTAATCATGAATGGTATGATTGTACTTTAGTATCTATGATTTACCTGGACAGCATGCAGACTTTTAAAAATATTTAAAGTTCTTGATTCACAAGATAATAATAAATAACCAATAAAATAATAAACCAATACCAATGCAAATGTCAATGGTTCCACCACCAAAAAATGGGCATGCATAGGACTTTTAACTTTAAAAATATTAATGGGGTTGCCACAGTAAGGGATTTTAACTTTCCCAAAATAGACTGGAACTGCCATTGTGCTAAGGATTTAGATGGTGTGGAATGTGTCAAATGCGTTCAGGAAAGTTTCTTCAGGTAATAGGTAGAGTGTCCAGCAAGAGAGTGGCAAAGCCTAATGTACTCTGAGGGAATTGGACAGGGTAAGAGATTAAAGTGTCAGTGGGTGAGCATTTTGGGACCAGCGACCACAGTTCTATCAGCTTTAAAATAGTTATGGGTAAGGACAGGGCTGGTCCATGAATGCCAACTTTGATGGTATTAGGCAGGCACTTGCAAGCATTTATTAGAGTGAGTTGTTTGCAGGCAAAGGCATGTCCGGAGAGTGGAATGCGTTTACAAGTGTAATAGTGAGAATTCAAAGTGTGCACGTTCAAGTTAGAGTGAAGGGCAAGACATGTAAGAGTGATGAACCCTGGATGACAAGAGAAATTGAGGCTCTAATCAGAAAAAGAAGAAGGCATGGGTCAGGTATAGGCAGCTGAGATCGTGTGTATCCCTGGAGGAGTACAGGGGACTGGAGCATATTTAAGAAGAACATCAGTAGGGGAAAGATGAGGCATGAGACAGCTCTTGCTGATAAGATTAAGGAGATTCCAAAGAGAGTTTAGAAGTATGTTCAGGGAACAAGTGTAAATAGAGAGAGAATAGGGCCCCTCGGAAAACAAAGTGGTCATCTCTGTGTGGAGCCATAGGAGATGGGCAAGGTCCTTAATTAGTATTTTTCTTCTGTATTTACCATGGAGAAAGAAGTATTTGAGCAGACACAATAACGTGAAGACAGAAATAACATGAAATTACCAAATAGCACCCGAGGTCAGGATTGAACCTGGGTTCCTGCACAATGAGGCAGCAGCTCTATTTGTTGTACAATTACACCAGCCACAAATGAGAACATATGTCCAATTTCTTCTTTGAACCCCTGATGAATCATTACTTTTGTACTACTTTCAATTTACGATAAAATGAAACAAAACTGTTTTCCTGGACTATGAACCCTGTTTAAAACCCTAACACCTTTTTGCATGGCCCTAAATTTGGGTTTAATAACTGTAAAAGATGGCTGCTGTTGTATAAACAAATTAAAATTAGGAATTCATCATTACCTAGCTGCCAAAAAAAAACCCCCAGATTACCTCAACACGTAAGAGGTGTAAAGAGAACCTTTTCACTATGATGATGAACTCTGACAATAACTTTAGCACTGCCCTTCAGAGGTATCATTATCTTCTGCTTCATGTTTTATCACAGAAGCTTTTTCTTTCTTCTTGACAAGACTTTTATGTGCAGTGACCTTCAAGTGGTTGTTTTGATGTCTGATGTACCACATTCATAATTGATGCTTTGTACTGCTCACATAGCTTTCTAATGATAGATGAGTTCCTTCACACAGTTAAGTATGTCCAGAATTTTGAAACAAAATGATGGTCTTAAACGACTTGAACAAGCACTGAGTTACAATATTTGCAATAGTGCTGGTACTGCAAATATTGTACAACCCTACTCAGATTTGGAGATTTTTTCCAGTGTCTAAATTTCCACAATTTTCTGAACCTATTGGTAAAGGTTGCACATTAGGTCTTAATTATCATCAATTTAGGAATTAATTAGAACATTCAATGGATTTAATAAGAGTCGACTTGATATGCCTCTTTAGCGTGAATAGTTTGATTTATTAAGGCCCAAAATGTGCTGATTTTAGGATATTCCACTGTTTCTCAGTACACAGGTCAGGCAACTGCAATCATGTTGAAGCATTATAAAAACTAGAGGGACCAGGTGACCGAGGTAGAAATAGTTTATCATAGTTTGCTGGCACTGAGTGAGAGTATCAGCCACCATCTGTGCTATCCATACAATTATTTTGATGGAACTGAATGTCAGTGCAACTGGAGGATGCTACTCTGAAAAGTCTTTGGTACCAGTGACCAAAGATTAATTTATCTTGCAACTTTTCTTCAAATAGAACTGGGGAGCCATAATAAATCCTATTCTTGGATCCTTATAAATTCTCTGACGATGCTATGCCTTATGATATAATATGAGAATGGCTGCTTCCATGCAAATAGTGGTAAAAAAAAGTGCAAAATCCAAGATATGGTGTTTAATCACTTTCTGGGTGGATGTTTTGCAAGTAACAATGGAGCATTCAGTACTTTCAATAATCAGGATTCTCTTCGGTCCAACCTTTTGTAAATTCCTTCCATTCAAATCCATTATGGTCATAGAGTTATACAGCATGGAAACAGGTCCGACAGCCCAAATTGCCAATGCCGACCAAGATGCCCCATCAACAGTGCTCCCACCTGCCTGCATTTGGCTCATATCTCTCTAAACCTTTTCTATCCGTGTACCTTCCCAAATATCTCTTAAATGTTGTTATAGTGCCAGCCACAACTACCTCCAATAGCTGCTCTTTCTATATACTCACCACCCTCTGTGTAAAAATGTTGCCCCTCAGTACTAACTCTCTCACTTTAAACCTATGTCCTCTGGTTCTTGATTCCCCTACTCATAAGGTTATAAGTGATAGGAGCAGAATTAGGCAACTCGGCCCATTGTCTATGCCATTCAATCATAGCTGATCTATCTCCTAACCCCATTCTCCAGCCTTCTCTCCATAAACCTTGACACCCGTACTAATCATGAATTTATCTATCTCTGCCTTAAAAATATCCATTGACTTGGCTACTCTGGGTAAAAAACTCTGTAATCAACCTTATCTATTTCCCTCATGATCTTATACACCTCTATGATAACCCGTCATCCTTCTGTGCTCCAAGGAATAAAGTCCTAGCCTGCCCAACCTCTCCCTATAGCTCAGAACCTCAAGTCCTGCTGACATCCTTGTAAGTCTCCTCTGCACTAAAATCTTAAACCTCAACATGATAAGAGTTTCAGCAGTGAGCATAATATGTTTTCTGTAGGAATGAGGTATTCCCTGTAATATGGTTTTGAAATCTATTCTGGTAACATGTTGCAGCAACAACAGCAAAAAAATTACAGCAATGGAAGGGGAAAGATACAATGTCACATGTAGAGGACTCTCTCTCATAAAATAGTAAGATTAAATGAGAACTTACCAGTTTGAAGTTTGATATTTATTTTATGAGGAGCTACGATGAGGGATTACGTGAAGAACCCCGTACAGCCATTGATGCGTCAATCTTCAAAGCAGCAGAGTGAAATCACAGGTAACAATGACTGAAGTATAATAGAAAGAAAACAAAGACTAGAACTACCAGATGATATTTATGAGGGTTGGGAGCGGAGGGCACGTAATCCCTCATTGTAACTCCTCATAAAATAAAGATCAAACTTCAAACTGGTAAGTTCTTGTTTAATCTTACTAATTTACTTCGGGGTCACGTGAGTGACTACGTGAAGACTTCAAAGCACTGTGATTTCATGCCGCAGACCAAAATCCGGCATTCACACTGCATCGATTGACTCAAAAAGTCGTTAATAATCAATAATGCATCAATGATAACATTGTTAAATGAATATTGGTTTATTTACAAACGAAACAATAACAACCCCTCTAACTCAGGGGGAAACTATAACAGAACTCAAAATTTGAATCAGCAAACACCCCCAGCCTTGTAATCGGCTTATGGTAACACTTTTGGAAGGTCAGCTCACCGGACCATCCTGCGGCTGCGAGGGTATGGTCTATAGGCACGTTCATCACCCTTGCCACAGAAGTTGATGCCGCCCTGGTGGAATGAGATTTGAATTTATCAGTATCAATCCCAGCACTTCCCAGAACCTGCTTTAACCACCTTAAAATTGTTTGCACAGACACCTTACTGTGTGGTATTTTGTGGCTAATAAATAATGCAGACTCTGTTCCTCGAAGGGCTCTGGTGGCCTCAATGTAACGAGACATATGTGATACTACACACAGGCGAGCATCTGTGGGGTATGCTGAAAACATAATCTTACATCCTGTCATGCCTATTCTACTATGTTTGAGCAAATCATACACATAAAAGTAATGGCATCTGCCGATGCCTGCATTCTGTCTAGCCGTAGCTTTTGCAATGTTTACACACGTTGGGCTGATACCAACGCCATAAGCATGGCTACCTTCATGGTTAGTTTGGCTAGAGATAGGCTTGCAACAGGAGCTCACTGGCGAAGAAGCATAAGAACTTCACTTGCATTCCAAATACCGGCATACCTGGGTTTAGGAGGATTAGAATTGAAAACTTCCTCCATAAATCAAGAAACTAATGGATGTGTCCCTACTGAATGTAACTCTGAATTCATGGGTAAATAAGAAGACAAAGCACTTCTGGCATATTGATCGCACTATAGCTTAATTTTTGATCAAAATAAAGAGTGGATAAGAACTCCAAAACGTCTGGGATGCCTGCAGTTTGATATGAGATATTCTGCTGTAGACGGAATTCCTCCCACTTCCTTATCAAGGTGATGTACTGCTTCTGAGTACTATCCCTGCAGGCCGACGTGAGAACATCCACGGTACAATCAGACAGTCATCTCCCCAGGTATGGCCTCCTTAAAATCTGCAAATTAACAGATCAATACAATCATGTAAAGGATGTTGATCGCCAGTTACTGGATTTACCAGTAGCTTTTTATGTTTGGGAATAATCATGTGAGGCTGAGTAGCCATTTGTAATACGAGAGGAAACCATGGTTGTGTAGGCCAATCCAGCACTACCAATACTCCTGAAGCGGAGTCCTGCTTGATCTTTTGCAAGCATCTACTGATGAGATAGAATGGAGGAAATGCATAAACAAACATTCCACCCCAATGCAGCGAGAATGCATCCACCGCTGCTGCACCAGGATCTGGTTCCCATGAAACATATCTGGGCAACTGATGGTTTAGTCTAGATGCAAACAAATCAATATCTGGCATTCCATACTGAGCAATCACTTGATTAAATATGTCCTGATTTAACATCCATTCTATGTTATCATTGAACTGGTGTGACCTAATGTCAGCTACTGTGTTGAATCTACCTGGTAAATATATTGCTGAATGCCAGATATTTTGGTCAATGCAACAGCTCCAGATCTGATTAGCCAGTCTATCACAAGACAAGTCAAAGTCAAGTCAAACAAACTTTATTGTCATTTAGAAATACATCGATATATGCAATTCCAAACAAAATTCCGTTGCATTTGGCTCCCCGTGCAACACGATAATTAACAGAAGGATAAAATGGATAAAAATGGATAAAAGGATAAAAGGATAAATAGACAATGGTGGCAGCCCATTACATGGCATTCAGGAGTCTGATGGCTCATGGGAAGAAGCTGTTGCAGAACCTTGATGTTCTGCTCCTTATGCTACGATATCTTTTGCCCGAGGGCAGCAGAGTGAACAGTCCATGATGGAGATGTGTGGGGTCTTTAATAATACTGCTGGCCTTAGACACGCAATGTTTGGTCGCAATATCCCCGATTGAGGGGAGAGAAGTCCCGATGATTTTTTCCGCTGTCTTCACCACTCTCTGCACGGACTTCCAGTCGAAGGCTTTACAGTCCCCAAACCAGACAGAGATACAGCTGGTCAAAATACTCTCTATTAAGACTGTGACTTAACTCCACCCATGTGGTTTACATATGCCACTGCTGTAGTGTTGTCAATCTGAACCTGCACATGCAAGTCCCTCCTGGCAGAGCAATAAGCTTTAAGCCCATACCAGGTTCCCAACAGCTCTAAATAATTGATCCCTCTTAATTGAAGAAGGGATGTCTCATCAGTATTCCATCTGCTTCCTCAACTGGAAGACATATCTGTACCACCCCAGCCCAGTGCATTTACATCAGTCTGTAATATTATGGAAGGTGGTTCCACCAAAACCTCCCTAGAACTTTTTGAAACATTTATAATCCACCATTGAATGTTGGAAATTGCCCCAGCTGACAATTGCATAGGCCTATCAAAATGGCCCACTTGTGGCCTCAGAGCCTGTTCTTTTGCTCACTATAATTGTTGATAACGCAGAGGTCCATACTGCACAGCTGGAAAAGCAGCCACCAATTTACCAATTAAACTGGCTACTTGTCTAATTGAAGGTCGTTGTTCCCTAAGGAGATTAACACAATCCTCAATTAACTGCTGTGATTTGTCCCTAGGCAAAGTTACTAACATGTGATTTGAATTAATGGTAAATCCCAAATAATCAATGATTTGAACTGGTGATAATTTGGATTTATCTGGATGAATGACGAACCCTAATTGTTCAAAAGTGAGTTTAACAATTGAAACAGATAAATCAGCTACAGCACGAGTCTTTCCAACTTAAAATATCATCTTGGTAGGCCATTACCACAAGCCCCTGAGCTCGGAGTAATGCTAGAACAGGTTTTAACAATTTAGTAAATAATCTAGGAACTCAAGTTAACCCATTAGGCAGTGCTTTGAATTGCCACAACTGAGTCATCCAGATAAATTTCAAATACCTCCTATCATCACCATGAATAGACACTGAGTTATATGCATCCTTTAAATCAATGCTGGCCATATAACACCCTTTGGAAACAAGATGTTTGGCCGTAGAAAAAGTTTCCATTTTGAAATGTCTATAGCAAACAAATGAGTTCAAACTCGTCAGATCCAAAATAATTCTACACCCCCCAGTCTTTTTAGACCTAGGAAAAATACTTTACACAAACTGATGATTTTGACGAACTGACTTCTCAATCACCCCTTTCTTGTGTAATGTATTAATTTCTGCTTGTATGAGCACATTTTCTTCTTCTGAAAATATAAGTTTCCGACTTGGAACATGCTGATTAGGTCGACACACAGTAAAGTAAAATTTAATTTTTACCCCTTCAGTACTGTTAAGTATAAATGAATCTGACGTTATCTCCTGCCATTGTTTGAGAAACAAATGTAATCTTCCCCCAATTTGAACATCTATTTCACTTGATTCATTCTCTTTAAGAGGCATTTTTCTCAACTGCATACATCCTGCCTGACCTTGTTGGCCCCGGCCCTTTGTAGGAAAAGTCATCCTTCCCTTCACACCAGTGGCAGGCTGCCGGTTCTGATACTGCGGACCTGAATGGCTGGTTCCTTCCCCTGCATCCGAACTGGTACCCCGCCGGTAAGGGAAAATCCTCTTTCCTTGTTTGCCACCTGGCTTAACGAGGCCCATCGTTTTAGCATCCTCATGACACTCTTTGACTCGCTTGGCGAGATCTCCTCCAAATAATAGATTGTGTGGTTGTACGCTGGGCGACTTGCACAAAGACGCCGGATTGGGATTGATAACTGGCCTAATAGCACTTCTTCTAATATTATTGATTTTGAAATAAGCACTACAGAGGAGTCCCAGTGCATCTTGATGGGCTTCTGACATATGCCATTTATCTACTCTAATGGCAAATGCCGTAAGCCCTGCTGAAAGTAGTTTTAGTACCTTTTGAAATTTTAATTCTTGAGCTCTGGCTGACACCCCCAACTGTGTCCAGATCAGATAGTTTACCATAGGCACCTTAAGTAAACCGCAATTGATAGGGGCTTCATATTTTTTAGCCGCCTCATCCATGGCCAATTCCTGCAGCTGGTGAGAGAGCATATATTGTATAGCTGAAGCCAATTCATCCCCTAACGGCTCTCCTGCCTCTCTAGGCACTGCAAATTATTCTGCTATATTAGGGATAATTTCCAGCTCCACTCCCTTGTGACTCTCCTCCACCACTGACTCGGCATCAGCAAACTGCACCGGTATAATTTCCTCCTCAAAGGTAGGATATTCTTGCAGCCCTGTTATAGGTGCTGCGAGCACAGGCTCTCCACTAGCCTGGCGTGGGCACCACTCCTCCTCACGAAGTTCGTCCCTGTCGAGCATCTTCTGCAATAAGACCTCGACTTGGGAGAGCCATGAGCAAACAGTCTCTCCTTTTGAGGCTAAAACCTCCAGGCCCGACTCTGGGTCCACGGGCTTATTTGATTTTCCAATAGCCTTACGCCCTGCCAGCATGGCTATGCTGCTCACAGGCAGCGGGTCCGGTGTCGCTAGCTCCATTGCTGGCATCGGACTTGGTGTGCTAAGCGGGCCTCCGCTAACAATACTAGCCTGCTCATCCACCCTTTTTGCTGCAGACGCCTCGCTGACACCTTCACTTTCTTTAACATTTCTAACGGAGTATCGACAACCGCTGCTATAGAAAATGAACGCTAGAAAAGTTTGAAAACTTACCTTCTCTTTTAAACTTACCGCTTCGAGGAGCTCTGCTGCTCCAACCGGCCAACTACACCAAAGCGTCTGACATAATGACGCACCAACGGCTGTACGGGGTTCTTCACGTAGTCACTCACGTGACTCCGAAGTAAAATAAAACATGACTAGTTACTCCATGCGATCCAGCTGATCTCAACCAAGATTCATGCCCAAATATGAGTTTCAGCTTTGAGGGCCTGTCCCACTGTATGAGGTAATTCAAGTTCACCCGAGTTTCCCCTGATTCGAACTCGGATAATTATGTTAATAGCCGCTCGTAGGTACTCGGGGCTCTCATGTACATTTTTCAACATGTTGAAAAAAACTTCACGAGCTTACCGCGTTTCCCAAGTATCTGCCGTTAGCGCTACGAGCCGCTAAGAAGTCCCGAGCTCCGACATACCCGCCATGTACATTCTACGTACTTACCACGCGTTTGATTTTTTTTAAATCTTGGGAGAGCTCTTGGGTAAACGCGTATAGTGGGACAGGCCCTTTAGACACCACAATTTCAACCATGGGAAAAAGTCACATTGGCTCACTCACTGGGGTGAAGTAAAATGTTTTCAACCAAACTTTTGCAATGCTAAAGTGATATTGGATTGATTAACTACTTTATAAATCAGTGTTGAATATAAGAGATTACATTTGCAATTTTTCTCGTTCTCCTGACAAATATGATGATTTACTCTGACATCGAGCTTCACTGGAAGAGGCCAACCTTAAAATATCACGTCCACCATAATGCTTTCACAGAGCACCGCTTAACTCTGACTACATATACATGCGGCCAGTGACACGGCAGTAAATCTGCTGCCTTATAGTACAGCGCAGAGACCTGGGTTCGATCATGACTACAGATACTGTCTGTATGAAATTTGTCCATTCTCTCTGTGACTACCTGAGTTTTCTCTGGTTTCCTCCCACACTCCAAAGACATACAGGTTTGAGGGTTAAGTAGGCTTTGGTAAAATTTAAATTGTCCCATGTGTGTGTAGGACAGTGCTAGTGTACACATTGATCACTGGTCAGCGTGACTCGGTGGGATGAAGGGCCTGTTTCAACGCTGTATCTCTAAAGTCGAAAGTCTAAAAACATTTTCCTTTGCGTGTAAACGTGATTGACCATAAAACATGATAACATCTATCTGACTCAAAAAGTTAAATCAAAATCTTTCTGTTGTTAGTGTTAAGATTCTATCTAGGTGATGACATTCTCTTTTTTCTTATTCAAAACTTATTATCTATCCATCATGGCCCATCATAGTAATAAATTGTTGTTTCAGTCTTTGCAGTGTTTCCACAATGTTTTTAGGTAGGATATTGAGGATTTTGACAGATTTTAAAGCATTGTGATATATTTCCAGATCAGGAAGATGTACGACCTGGAGGATACCATGCAAGTACTAACAACCGAGGTAAAGGTTGTGTGTTTAACAAATACCGTTGAAGAAGCCTTTGTGAGTTTCTTCAGTTCAACTTGAAGATGTTGCACATGGCACCCATGGTGTTGACTTGATTGAGGAAGTAATCCATCTAGTGAATGGAGTGAGATTCTTTGTTCTGATAAAATGTTGAGGCTCATTAATGCTGTTAGAAATGCATATATCCATGCTGCAGGAAAGTATTTTGTCCCTTGGTATTGGTATTGGTTTGTTATTGTCACGTGGAGCAAAATACCGGGAAAAGCTTTTCTTTGCATGCTATTAAATTAATGAATTAATCAATTGTCTGATGATACTTGCTTTCAAGCTTTTATACCTTCTTCCTGATGAGGGTGGGGAGAAGAGGAAATGGGGGAGAAGGTGAAAAAAAACCCTCTATTATGTTGGCTACTTTCCCAAGGCAGCTTGAAGTGTAGATGATGGGATTTTGGTCTGTATGATGGACTAGGCTACATCCACAATACTCTGCAATTTGTTGAATTCAGTCCGAAGAAGGGTTTCGACCCAAAATGTTGCCTATTTCCTTCGCTCCATAGATGCTGCCTCACCCGCTGAGTTTCTCCAGCATTTTTGTCTACCTTTGATTTTCCAGCATCTGCAGTTCCTTCTTGGGGTGGAAGATTGCAACCTTCATGTGGTCCACCCTGTTTCGACTAATGTAATCAACTCGACGTGCACAAACAGAAGATCAAATAGAACAAGTTGTCCTACATCTTTAGGCTGTGCACGCCACACAAACAAAGAAGTTCCTTCTTAAACACTCTGCAATTTCTTGTGGTCTTGGCCAGAGCTGTTCCTAAACCAAACTGTGATACAACCTGATAGTATGCTTTCCATGATGCACCAATGTTGGTAAGAGTCATTGGAAACAAGCCTAATTTCATTAGTCTCTTGAGGAAGTAAAGATTTCAGAGTGCTTATTATTGTTACACTGTTGAAAAAGAAATCCAGAAGCTTGGACTAATGATCTGAAGATGTGAGTTCAAATGCACCATGGCTGTTAAGAATTCAGTTAATTAAAATACAGGAAAGTAATGCTAAATTGGTTCACTAATGTCCTCAAAGAGAGAAAATCAATATGTTGATTCTTAGTTGCCTTCAAAAGTAACGTATGAGGCATTCAGTTCCAGGGCAATTAGGCATGGGCAAAAAATGTTGGCGATGTTTGCAAGTCACAATCCCCTTTATGAACAAAAGAAACAATCCTTATATATGTTTGATAAATTAGGATGCGAGTCATTGAATTGCTTAATAACCCGTTATGAGTTGAGAAATTACCAGATACCAAGACTTTGCCTGCACAAGAAGTCACTCTGCTTTGCTGTTCTAGTTAAATTTCTTATCAATGTTCTTTAATTTGTAGATGCTGAATGATTCATCTATGATAACAGCATTGAATTTCAGCAGGAAGTGATTACATTCTGTTGTAATTTCGTAATGGTCATTGTTAAAATCTCTATGAGTGCAAATGTTAATTGTTCTTTTTTTGTCCACAATGTCCAGCTTTTTATCCATGCAAGCATGGACTGTTTCATTATCAGAGATGCAAATGGAACTGGACTATGCAAACATCAATGAGCACCATGAATTCTGGCCTCATAATAGAAGGAGGATTATTGTTAAAACGGTTGGTTTAAAATAATGTTGCAATTAATTTCAACAGTACTGAGTTAACTGGTCTCTACACACATAACCATCTTCCTCTGCACAAAGTATTATCCAGTATAAGTGTAACCATGCTTTCTAGTGACTTTCTAATGCTTTCCTTCATGCTCCTTGACAAAGAGTTTTAAATATGAAACATTGATTTTGTTTCCCCTTCTGCAGATGCTGCCCTACCTGGTAAGTTATTTCCAGCATTCCTGCTATATTTTGTCAAATGCTGATTGTCAAGTGCAATTTTGTTCACCACATTGTTTTAATTTGGCTTCTGGGTCAATTTCTGATCGAGGTTGTAATAGCATAATAGTGTCTGGAACCAAATGGCCTTGTTAGAATCCAAACTGATCATTGGTAATTTATTGGGAATAGGTGTTGCTTGGCAGAACAATTGATAACATTACCCTGCGTAACTGGCAGAGCTGCTACCTCATAGCGCCAAAGACCTGGGTTCGATCCTGACCTTGGTTGCTGTCTACATGGAATTTACACGCTCTCTCTGTGACCACGGGAGTTTCCTTCGAGTGCTCCAGTTTCTTCCCACATCCCAAGGACAAGCTGGTTTGTCGGTTAATTGGCCTCTGAAAATTGCCCCCAGCGTGTAGGGAGTGGATACAAAAGTGGAATAACACCCCAACCTGTGATGTTTGGCGCAGACTCGGTGAGTTAAACAATCTGTTTCCATGCTGCATCCTTGAACTAAACTAAACCATAATTACTTCTGTGCTTGCAAACATTGATCCAGGATTGGAGTACATATTCTTCTGTCTTTTTGACCATTATTATGTCATGGGATCATAGCCTTGCAGTGCAGAAACAGCCCCTTTGGACCTACCTGTCCAAGGTGACCACTTATGCAAATTTGCTCCATGTTAAGTTTCCCATGTTGTTTTTGAACTGAGGACTCATTTGCAGGTTCAAAGAGAAACAAACAGTCCTTGTTATGTTACTTGCTAGAGAGTCACCCATTTCACCCCCCTCCATCCGTCACCCATCCCCCACTTTGTCCTGGCAAACATTCAATCAATACTATCAAAAACAGATTAACCCCTTTATTTTCACTGTGAATGATGACGGCCACAAAACCACAGCGACACTACTTCAAACAAAATTAATTGGTTGTGAAGTCTTATGCAGCGGCTTGACAAAGTGATACAATTGCAAGGTTTTTTTTCCTAACCTACACGGACGCTATCCGATCTTCTGGAAACCCAGCCAGATACATAAACATTTCAATCGTGATTAAATGAAATTGATTAATATTTGACAGTGTGTACATTGGGAAAGATTAAAGATAGGCCCCTGAAGGACAAAATAGATTGCAAGTGCTCTGTGCGTGCCACGAGGTAATTATTCACATGGTAAATCCAATAAATTATAGAAACAACATAATATTAATCACTTGGTATTAAAATTTATTTTTATAAATCCCTATATATAATTATGCATATTTATTATTTATTCATTGGAAAAATGATATTTGCATATTTATTTTGGATATCAAATTCAAGAGACAGAGAGAGAGAGAGAGTCAAATTCTTTATATCATATTTAGTTGATGTTTTTGTTTATCTAACGGATCAATTAGTGCAACTCCATGAAAACTTCTGCAATGGCTTCATAAGGTCAACATCGGGTTTTGCTGTTGGTATGGATGGTCACCGCTCCCAAAGCCATGAAATGCACACTATTTAAAAGTTCAGGCTCCATTTACTCTGTGCTGCTAATTTCACAGCATTAAATAAATGTCCTGAGACAGCCTGTAAAACTGAGATTATCATCCAGGCAGACACGAGGTTGGGAGTGGGGTGTTAAACAGACTGGTGTACATTATGGAAAGGAGGCCTAGCTTATTTTTTGGGGATAATACGGAGGAATATGATTTGCAGCATGGAAACAAACTATTCAGCACAATGGTCTGTCTGCCTTTTCATCTTTTTTGTTATTTTTAGTGTGTTTTAAAAGTATGTGTTAATGTTCTCTGGTTTATTGTATGTGGGAGGTGAGGGAGGGGGTGCGGGGGAAACCTTTTTCAATCTCTTACCTAGCCTGAGATGCAATTGTTTTCTGGATCGTATCTCCGGTCGCTCTGGGGCCTAACATCATGGAGCTGGAGGCCTTGCTCGAGATGACTTTGAGCCCCACTGCGGGGCAGTGGACTTACCATTGGAGCCAGCGATCCCTTGCCTGGGATCGACATTCCAACCATGGCCTGCGGATTTCAACATCGAGGAGCTTGCAGTCTCAGGGAGAGACTGATGTCAGGAAGCTCCAAAGTCACAGAAGGTTCGACTTGCCCCAACCCGGGGTCCGATCGCCCGGCGCGGGGAGCTGAGATCCCACTGATGGGATCCCACGGATCTTCCCGATGGGGAGGGCCTGACCGCTGGCTACGGGAGCCAAGATCGTCCTGTCAACGAAAGGCTCAAGGCCCCCCGACCGTTGTGGAACAAAGAAGCGAAGAGATTGAGCTTTTTTTCCTTCCATCACTGAGAAGAATGTGGAGGAGTCACTGTGGTGGATGTTTATATTTGAAGATTGAAGAAGATTGAATAGGTTTATTGGCCAAGTATGTACACATACAAGGAATTTGCCTTGGTGATCCGCTCGCAAGTAACAGCCCGACATACAGTAAACAATTAAGGATAAAACATAAAAAATTAATACATTAAGAATAAAACATTAAAGTTTAAACATGTGAATGAAATAAAATGCCAGAGCAAAGGGAGGCTACAGACCTTTGGTTATTGAGTATATCTACTGCTCGTGGACAAAAACTGTTTTTATGTCTGGCGGTGGCAGCTTTGACAGTCCGGAGTCACCTTCCAGAGGTAAGTGCTTCAAAGAGTTTGTGGCCAGGGTGAGAGGGGTCAGAGATGATCTTATCCGCTCACTTCCTGACCCTTGCAGTGTACAGTTCGTCAATGGGGGGAAGGTTGCAACCAACAACCTTCTCAACTGATCGAATGATCGAACGATTCACTGCAGCATCTGGATGTCATGCTTGGTGGCTGAGCCAAACCAGACCATGATGGAGAAGGTGAGGTCCGACTCTACAATGGCAGTATATAATTGGACCATCATTGTCTGGCAGATTGTGTTTCCTCAACAGCCGCAGAAAGTACATCCTCTTTTGGGTCTTTTTGACTGTGGAGTCGATGGTGGCCTCCTATTTAAGGTTCTTGGAGATGATGGTTCCAAGGAACTTAAAATACTCCACAGATGTGACTGTGGTGTTGTTGATGGTGAGTGGGGGGAGGGGAGGGGGAGCTCTCCTAAAGTCTACTATCAATTCCCTAAGAGCATTGAGCTCCCGGTTGTTGCGATGGCACCAGGATATCAGCTGTATCACTTCCTGTCTGTGGGCAGGTTCCTCCCCATCCTGGATCAGTCCAATCAGGGTTGTGTTGTCCGTAAACTTGAGAAGCTTGACAGAGGAGTCTGTGGAGGTGCAGTTGTTGGTGTAAAGAGAGTAAAGTAGAGGGGAGAATACACAGCCTTACGGTGCTCATCTGCTGAGGGTCTGCGGGTCCGAGATATGCTTTCCCAGCCTCACATGCTGCTTCCTGTCTGTCAGGAAGTTGGTGATCCACTGACAGTGGGGTTCAGGCACAGTCAACTGGGAGAGTTTGGAGTGTTGTAGTGTAGTAGCCATTTAGCTTAACTCAGTATGTTATAACTATAACCAGTTACCTTTAAATTTTATCTGCCTGTAATTATGTGGGTGGGATTTATTACGTAGTAGGAGGCGTGTTTGTGGCTGGAATTCTCGCGCAGACGCGTTAATAATTACTATTTAGTTTTAGTTTGAAGAAGCATGGGGGAGAGGTCACAACTCTGCGCCATGCACGAGTTTGACTACGGGTAAGATCAAAATGTACTTTAACAAGAAGAAGTTTGGATGAACTGTTTTTACTACGACAATAAAGAAACTATTAATTAAGAGACTGTGATTTGAAAATTTATCTTTCAACGGCATTGAATGTCTCGTGGTGAGCTCGTGGATGCGTATCGATTCTTATCTACTTACCCCTGCCTTCAATCATAGTGGCTAGAGGAAAGATTCCTTGAACAATATAATAATCTGCCATTACATCTTGTCGCAAGCTACCTTACAGCCAGGAGGTAGAAGATTGGTCCCATAGAAGAGGCACAGAAGATTGGGCTAAATCTCCGAAAGAGATTACTGCCAGAGGACTGGTTCCAGAGAAGAGGAACTGAAGAAACTAGATCTCAGCCAGAGATTGGTTAATGGACAGCCACGCAACTTATCTGAAGATTGAAAACTTCACTGATCAAGAGTGTGAGTGGAACAGCTATTGTATTATGCTGTAAATTTGAAAGCCAGAACGCTTTAATTAGAACAGCTTCTTAATGAGGTGCTGCGAAAGTTCGACAAATGTCTTATTTTAAAAGTAAAATTACAGGCTCCGATAAACCCTCTGGAAAAGTATTAGAAGCAAGTTCTGGGAGAAGATGGTTCAGTTATTTGAATTCCAGAAGGAACTAATGGAATCAGATAAGAACGTGAAGACAGTGCAATCTAATCTGGGGCAATTATTCAACCTCAGTAAAGAGGTTGGAGATAAACAAAATGCACTGCTGGATTCACAGCTGCCTCAGTAAGAACTTGAAAGACAAACCCAGTGGTTCAAAGAAAAGGTGAAGTTATTTGATGATTGTATGAAAGATGCAAAGAAATGGTTAGCTGGTTGACAAAGGACCACGTGTGCTATAGCAGGAGATGCTACGCAACAAGGTGTCGAAATCGAACAATGTACGCACTCTACAGTTGAAAGTGCAATGCAACAAGGTGCTGAAATGGAAGAGGAGATTACACCACATGATAGTATCTCGAATGTATCTACACAAAGATCAAGACATAAATCTGTTTCTGTAGCCAGTGCAGTGTCAAGGGCCTCTGCTTGTATGAAAGCTGAAGCAACTATGGCTGCTCTTTCGCTACGAGTTTCCGCTTTGGCGAGAAAGCATGAGGTTGAAGCACAGGAAGAACAGATTTGAGAAGAGATTTGAAGTGGAATCAAATGAGAATTAGCGGGTCTCTGCTCAAACATAATAGGCACATGCAGAACAGATGTGTGAGGAGAGGAGAGCGGAGTTGAGGCAAGAGAGAGAACAGTTTGGTAACGAGCACCAGATCGCCAATGCATACATGAAGAAGGCAGCTATCAAGCCAGAAGACGCAAAAGCATTGAGGGAGTTTGTGATATTTCTTCGAAGTTTGTTGTGGCTCCATGAAACATCTCAGCCACATGCAAGAAATAAATGTTGTTAGCAATATGAAAACTATCACTCTAAAACTGCCCTATAGACTTAGAGAAAAGTGAATGGATACAGCAGGTCTGATGGACGAAGAAATTGAGATACAGGGGCAAGGTTCTACCTTTACATAAACAAAAGGAAGATCAGGACCAAAGGGAAGTAGTTTTGCTACCACTGTAATACCTGTGGATACAAGACATAGACATAGACATAGACATAGAAAATAGGTGCAGGAGTAGGCCATTTCGACCCTGCACCGCCATTCAAGATGATCAGTCTCATGTTGTCGACCTCCCCGTGGTGAGCCCTGTCAACTGACTTCTGTAGCTTGGCGCCAACCCGAAGCATGCGCCCTTTTTAGGGTGGGCACCTACGGATGTCAAACCGGATGGCATCACTGCTGCGGACTTCTGTTGCCTCAAACGCAAGAAGAAGAAGAAGAAGAAGTATCCTATACCTGCCTTCTCTACATACCCCCTTATCCCTTTAGCCACAAGGGCCACATCTAACTCCCTCTTAAATATAGCCAATGAACTGGCCTCAACTATCTTCTGTGGCAGAGACTTCCAGAGACTCACCACTCTCTGTGTGAAAAATGTTTTCCTCATCTCGGTCCTAAAGGAATTCCCCCTTATCCTTAGACTGTGACCCCTTGTTCTGGACCTCCCCAACATTGAGAACAATCTTCCTGCATCTATCCTATCCAACCCCTTAAGAATTTTGTAAGTTTCTATAAGATCCCCCCTCAGTCTTCTAAATTCTAGCGAGTACAAGCCAAGTCTATCCAGTCTTTCCTCATATGAAAGTCCTGACATCCTGACATGGACAAGAAACAGACACAATGGAGACTCAATCCTCAAATTTTAAAAGAACAGGTATGTTGTGAATATCTTGTAAAACAGATTAATATGTTCTTCGAGATTAATGACCACCCCGAAATCTCTTCTTCCCTTCTCTGGGAAACATTCAAAGCATTTACACGTGGGGTATTAATCTCCTCTCAAGCATTTCTTAACAAAGAGAATAGAGCTAAACAACAGACATTGGAATTGGAAATAAGACAATTAGACATAGAAAACGCAAGAACACCTTCATTGGTAAAACATAATAAAATAGCTGCATTGAAATATAAATTAAATAAAATATACTCCGACCAAATAATAAAACTTTATCAACATACAAAACAATTAAATTTTGAATTTGGTGATAAACCACACAAACTATTGGCACGCCAACTTCGAAAACTGGATGGAGAAAAAATGATTCATAAGATTAGATCAGAAAAGGGAAAAACACTAATACTCCCTAAAGATATTAACGACAGATTTTTACAATATTATCAAGATCTTTATTCAACTAAAGTGACACAACAATCAACAGGAATGGAAGCATTTTTACAGAAATGCAACCTTAAAGGCTTAGATCTGCAAGAACAGGAATTATTAGGAGCTGAAATAACGACCAAAGATATTGAAGAGTCAATCAGATCTTTAAAAAATGGAGTTTAGTAATTAACAAATTAATACATCCTGATCAAACAGGTTTTATCCCTAAACGTTACTCATTTTATAACCTTAGACGACTGTTTAATATTATATATTCAAACAGAATTGCTAATGAAGATCTAGCAATTATATCGCTAGATGCTGAAAAAGCCTTTGATCAAGTAGAATGGCCATATTTATTTTCAGTGATGGAAACATTTCAATTGGGAGAGAAGTTTTGTGCATGGGTTAAATTGTTATATTCTAATCCAACCGCTAGAATACTAACAAATCAAATGTTATCAACTAAATTTAATCTTTCCAGAGGTTGTAGACAAGGATGTTCGTTATCTCCATTATTATTTGCTTTAGCAATTGAACCACTTGCAGAAAATGTCAGATCTAATCCAGAAATACATGGGTACAATACTAAAGGTACAACGAATAAAATTTCTCTATATGCAGATGATGTACTAATATATATTACAAAGCCGGAAACTAGCATTCCAACTTTATTAAATTTAATAACTCAATTCGGTCACTTCTCAGGATATAGAATTAATTGAAATAAAAGCGAAATCATGTCAATAACGGATCATAATATACATATACTACAACAATCACCTTTTAAAATAGTTGACGAAAAATTTAAATATTTAGGTATTTATATAACTAAGGGGTATAGCTCTCTATTTAAATCAAACTTTCCACCTTTAATGAATAAACTAAATAAGAATATTCAATACTGGAAAACACTTCCTATCTCAATGTTTGGTAGAATTAATGCTATAAAAATGATTTTTTTTACCGCAATTATTGTATCTATTTCAATCCATCCCGATATATATTCCAAAATCTTTTTTTTAAAAAAAAGTAGACTCCACTGTTACAAGTTTCATCTGGGACTACAAGAATCATAGAATAAATAAAAAACATTTATGTAAATCAAAGATTAATGGAGGTTTAGCTCTACCAAACTTTTTGTTCTATTTCTGGGCAGTTTATATTAAAAACATGAATTTTTGGTTGGAAGAAACGGATCAACAACCAGAATGGTTAAGGATGGAAAAGGAGGACTGTCTACCTTTTGAAATCGGTTCTATTATACTTGCACCGACAAAATTGCACAAAAAAACTTATGGGGAAAACCCTATAAATATATAGTGGTATACGAATCTGGAAACAACTTAAAAAGGCTCTAAAACTTGATAATATATCAATCTATCTTCCTATTGTAAATAATCCCTTATTCAAACCTTCCATACTAGATAAAGGCTTTACACAGTGGAAAAACTATGGAATCAAAAGGGTGGAACACCTTTACAAAAATGGCACCTATCTCTCATTTCAAGAACTGCAACAGATTTATGGGTTACATTCAAATAATTTTTTTTCGATACTTACAACTTAGAGATTATGTTAGGTCAAATACACAAGATTATAGGAATAGGGAACCAGAAATCTTAGATGAATGTCTGAATAAGCATCCTAATACAGAAAAATTAATAACTTACATTTACAACACCCTTTTAGACAGTGAGATACCATTAACGGAATCATATAGACACACATGGGAAAATGAAATAAATCAATCCATAACGAAAGATTTATGGGATAAAAAGTTTACAATACATACATCATTGCTCGCTAAATTCCAGACATGCTCTAATACAATTTAAAGTTTTACATAGATTACATTATTCCAAAGTTAAATTAAATAGAATCTTCCCACAAATATCGTCTACCTGCGATAAATGTCAACATCTAGAGGCTAACTTAACACATACTTTTGAAAATTGTATAAAAATTAAGAATTTCTGGACTGAGATCTTTAAAATAACTTCTGAAGTTATTAATACTAAACTGGATCCGGACACAAAATTAATAATACTTGGAACGTCAGAACAAAGTTTAACTCTTACAACAAGCCAAAGAAATTTCCTAGACTACAGTATAATAATTGGGAAGAAATTAATATTAAAATTTTGGAAAGGTCCTATATCCCCCACAATTAAAATGTGGATTATGGAAATGTCGGAGACCCTACACCTGGAAAGAATCAGATTTGCCTTAATGGACAAACAAGAAGTTTTTGTTAGAACATGGTCTTCTTTCATTGATTACTTAAAAGGGTAGATTGGTTCGGCAGGAAACCCTAACTGAAACTTGGATTTAGGAATAGATGAAAAGTTATATCTTATATTCTTTGATCTTATCTCCTACGATGTATTAAATCTAAATTATTCCTTTCTTTATGATTTTCTTCTTTGATGTAGATTATTATTCTATTTTTCCTACTGTTCTCTATAAAAAAAAAACTATTAGTCAAATTATACTGATATAGAGTCAATATTATCACTGATAATATTAACAATGTATGCTTGTTGAGCATGAAATATTGCTATCATAATATATGTATGCTAATCAAAAAAAAAAAAATAAAAAAATAAAAATAAATTGAAGATGGACACGGGGTGCTGGAGTAACTCAGCAGGCCAGGATGCTGCCTGACCCGCTGAGTTACTCCAGCATTTTGTGTCCAACACTATAAAAATTAAAAAATAAAAAAAAAAAAAATAAAAAAAAAAGAAAGTCCTGACATCCCAGGAATCAGTCTGGTGAACCTTCCCTTCCCTATCGCAAGAATGTCTTTTCTCAGATTTGGAGACCAAAACTGTACGCAATACTCCAGGTGTAGTCTCAGCAAAACCCTGTACAACTGCAGTAGAACCTCCCTGCTCCTATACTCAAATCCTTTAGCTTTGAATGCTAACATACCATTTGCTTTCTTCACTGCCTGCTGCACCTGCATGCCTACTTTCAATGATTGGTGTACCATGACACCCAGGTGTCATTGCATCTCCCCTTTTCCTAATTTGCCACCATTAAGATAATAGTCTACCCTCCTGTTTTTGCCACCAAAGTGGATAACCTCACATTTATCCACATTATACTGCATCTGCCATGCATTTTCCCACTCACCCAGCCTATCCAAGTCATCCTGCAGCCTCCAAGCATCCTCCTCACATCTAACACTACCCCCCAGCTTAGTGTCATCCGCAAACTTGGAGATGTTGCATTCAATTCCCTCGTCCAAATCATTAATATATATTGTAAATAGCTGGGGTCCCAGCACTGAGCCTTGCGGTACCCCACTAGTCACTGCCTGCCATTCTGAAAAGGACCCATTTACTCCTACCCTTTGCTTCCTGTCTGCCAGCCAGTTCTCTATCCACATCAATACTAAACCCCCAGTACCGTGTGCTTTAAGTTTGTACACTAATCTCTTATGTGGGACCTTGTCGAAGGCCTTCTGAAAGTCTAGATACAACACAACCACTGTTCTCCCTTATCCACTCTGCTAGTTACATCCTCGAAAAAATCTATAAGATTCGTCAGACATGATTTACCTTTCGTAAATCCATGCTGACTTTGTCCAATGATTTCACCACTTTCCAAATGTGCTGCTATCCCATGTTTAATAACTGACTCTAGCAGTTTCCCCACTACCGATGTACTCTAGGATGCAGCCTATCTGGCCCTGGGGATTTATCGGCCTTTAATCCATTCAATTTACCAACAGTGGCTTGCAAAAGTTTTCATACCCCTTGAACTTTTCCACATTTTGTCACGTTACAACCACAAACGTAAATTATTTTATTGGGATTTTATGTGATAGACCAACACAAAGTGGTGCATAATTGTAAAGTGGAAGGAAAATGATACATGGTTTCCAAATTTTAATACAAATAAAAAACTGAAAAGTGTGGCGTGCAAAAGTATTCAGCCCCCCTGAGTCAATACTTTGTAGAACCACCTTTCGCTGTAATTACAGCTGCAAGTCTTTTGGGGTATGTCTCTACCAGCTTTGACATCTAGAGGCTGAAATTTTTGCCCATTCTTCTTTGCAAAATAGCTCAAGCTCAGTCAGATTGGATGGAGAGCATCTGTGAACAGCAATTTTCAACTCTTGCCAGAGATTCTCAATTGGATTTAGGTCTGGACTGACTGGGTCATTCTAACACATGAATATGCTTTGATCTAAACCATTCCATAGTAGCTCTGGCTGTATGTTTAGGGTCGTTGTCCTGCTGGAAGGTGAACCTCTGCCCCAGTCTCAACTCTTTTGCAGACTCTTAACAGGTTTTCTTCCAAGATTGCCCTGTATTTGGCTCCATCCATCTTCACATCAACTCTGACCAGCTTCCCTGTCCCTGCTGAAGAAAAGCATCCCCACAGCATGATGCTGCCACGACTATGTTTTACAGTGGGGATGGTGTGTTCAGGGTGATGTGCAGTGTTAGTTTTCCGCCACAGATAGCGTTTTGCATTTAGGCCAAAAACTTCAATTTTGGTCTCATCAGACCAGAGCACCTTCCTCCACATGTTTGCTGTGTCCCCCACATGGCTTGTGGCAAACTGCAAACGGAACTTCTTATGGCTTTGTTTCAACAATGGCTTTCTTCTTGCCACTCTTGCATAAAGGCCCGATTTGTAGAGTGCACGACTAATAGTTGTCCTGTGGACAGATTCTCCCACCTGAGCAGTGGATCTCTGCAGCTCCTCAGAGTTAGCATGGGCCTCTTGGCTGCTTCTCTGATCAATGCTCTGATCTTGCCCGGCCTGTCAGTTTAGGTGGATGGCCATGTCTTGGTAGATTTGCAGTTGTGCCATACTCTTTCCATTTTTGGATGATGGGTTGAACAGTGCTCCGTGAGATGTTCAAAGCTTGGGATTTTTTTTATAACCTAACCCTGCTTTAAACTTCTCCACAACGTTATCCCTGACCTGTCTGGTGTGTTCCTTGGGCTTCATGATGCTGTTTGTTCACTAATGTTCCCTAACAAACCTCTGAGGCCTTCACAGAATAGCTGTATTTATACTGAGATTAGATTACACACAAGTTGTACTTGGCTTGTACTCACTAGAATTTAGAAGACTGAGAGGGGATCTTATAGAAACCTACAAAATTCTTAAGGGGTTGGATAGGCTAGATGCAGGAAGATTGTTCCCGATGTTGGGGAGGTCCAGAACAAGGGGTCACAGTCTCAGGATAAGGGGGAATTCCTTTAGGACCGAGATGAGGAAAACATTTTTCACACAGAGAGTGGTGAGTCTCTGGAATTCTCTGCCACAGAAGGTAGTTGAGGCCAGTTCATTGGCTATATTTAAGAGGGAGTTAGATGTGGCCCTTGTGGCTAAAGAGATCAGGGGGTATGGAGAGAAGGCAGGTACAGGATACTGTTGGATGATCAGCTATGATCATATTGAATGGCGGTGCAGGCTCGAAGGGCCTGCACCTATTTTCTATGTTTCTATGTTTCTAAGTGGACTCTATTTATTAATTAGGTGACTTCTGAAGGCAATTGGTTGCACTGGATTTTATTTAGGGGTATCAGAGTAAAGGGGGCTGAATACTTTTTATTTGTAAATAAATTTGAAAACCATGAATCATTTTCCTTCCACTTCACAATTATGCGCCACTTTGCGTTGGTCTGTCACATAACATCCCAATAAAATATATTTACGTTTTTGTGGTTGTAACGTGACAAAATGTGGAAATGTTCAAGGGGTATGAAAACTTTTGCAAGCCACTGTAACGCCACTTCCCGGCTAAGCTGGATTTCACTCAGTTCCTCCATCTCATTTGACCCGCGGTCCCCTGCTATTTCCGGCAGATTATTTATGTCTTCCTTAGTGAAGACAGAACCAATTAGTTATTCAATTCGTCTGCCATGTCCTTGTTCCCCATGATCACCTGTTCCTGACTGCAAGGGATCTACATTTGTTTTAACTAATCTAATCTTTTTCTCTTCAATGACCATGCCCGTTTTGTACAGAAAGCTTGATGAGAAGGATGAACATTACAGGAGAAAAGACTAAGATTTTATTGGGTACCATGAATGAGGAGAAGGAGTACGTTAGTCATTACATTACAAATATGGGAATATCTGGTCTGGATGAAGACAATTTTATACCAATATCTGAAGTGTTTATACGTGAGACCATGCCTGTTTTTACATCAAAATATACTCAGACATGAGGACTTGAAACAATGGACTTGCTTGAAAGATGTCAAGATACCTAAAATAAATTCTAGTATCGACCTACTTATTGGAACGAATGCTTTGAAGGCATTGGAACCGTTTGCTGTGTAAAGGCTACTAGGATGGACTATCTATGGCTCCTTGAGAAGGAACAATGAAAGCAGGAACCAAAAGAACTACCCTGCTGCTGCTGTTAATCAAATATCTACTGGTAAATTAGAAAAGCTTTTGATCAAGCATTACAATCATGACTTCAATGAAAGTACTAGTAAGGAATCTGAAGAAATGTCCAGGGAAGAGTTAAAGTTCTTGGATATTATGAACTACTCAGTAAATATGATAGACAAACACCATTGTCTGGACTTACCTTTCAAACAAGAAAGTGTTTGTCTGCCGAATAATCGTCATATGGCACAGCAACGTGCCCAGAATCTGAAACGCAAGTTTGGCAAGAATACAAAATCTCATGAGGAATATACTTCTTTCTTAAGGGATTTGATTGATAATGATTATGCCGAAATGGTACCAACAAACCAACTAAATCGAAGTGATGGACAGCTTTGGTACATTCCGCACCATGGGGTGTATCACTCGAAGAAAGGGACCTTGAGGGTGGTCTTTGACTGTGCTGCAGTCTTCAAAGAAACATCACTTAACTGTCAACAACTGCAAGGTCCAGACTTTACCAACTCACTCATTGGAGTTCTCAATAAATTCAGACATGTGCCAATTGTTTTGATGGCTGTTATTAAAGCAATGTTTCATCAAGTTAAAGTATCAGAAAAACACATTGACTACTTGCGATTCTTATGGTGGCCTGAAGGGGATGCACAAAAAGATCTTGTTGAATACTGGATGAAGGTACATCTCTTTGGAGCAGTGTCATCACCAAGTTGTGCAAACTTTGCATTAAAGAAGACCATAGTCCGGTGGCGCTAATGGTGGAGTAGAGGCGTGCTCCAGCTAGCTCCACGCTAAAACCCGACAAAAATGGGAGAAAAATAATGGTCTGACCTGCAGAGATCGCCCCGACAGATTGTACTGTGTGAGTGACGTCATCATACCGCGACTCTGGAGATCCAATGTCGCTACAACACACTCCCCCAAAGGGACCGGCAAAAAACCGGGAGGGTCAGACTACCGGTGGAAGAAGAAGGCCTGACTGAAGCCTCGGGCTCAGTTTTAACGTCGTCACAGGAGGATGTTTCAAAGGGCCAGAAGACAAAGATTAAAACAACTGAAATGGAGGAACTTCGTATCTTTGTCTCAAAAGAAACTGCAAGTATAAAAGAAGAACTGAAAATTTTTAAAGAAGAAATTAAAGAAGAATTTTCAAGTTTTAAAGAAAAAAATCACTGCTTTTGTCCATGAAGAACTGGCTACCATGAAGGATGAAATATCTGAAAATTTTGATCTACAAATTGAAGTGGTAAATGAGAAAATTAAGTTGATGGAATCCAACTTTAACGCTTGGTTGGATCCCGTCTTCGCTGCAGTAAATCAACAAACTGAAGCCATAACTCAATTAGAGTCAATTGCTGGAACAAGCGTTGAAACTACAAAAAGACTTTTCTCCGAGAACAAGCGTTTATCAGACTTACTGCATAAAGTAACTGAAAAATGTATTGACTTGGAGGGACGTCAGAGATGCCAGAATTTAATAATTGTTGTTATTCGAGAAGATAAAGAAGGAAATGAAGATCTCCATGACTATGCTGCAGACTTATTAAAAAAAGTCTTGAATTTAGATCAAAAGCTTTTATTAGGCCGGGCACACAGAGTTCTGAGACGTTGTCTGAGTCCAAGCACCCCCCCCCCCCCACCCCAATGCAATTGATAGTGAAGGTGTAATATGATCATGTTTTGGATGATATTATGAAAAAGATTGGTAGCACCAGAAATCGCCAGTTTGAAGGAGACAAGATTAGTATATTTAGAGATTATCCTGTAGAGGTTGCCAAAAGGAGAGCACTTTTCACCGAGACAAGAGGGATTCTTAAGAAGATAAAAGACCTGAGATATGGATTGATGTATCCTGCAATATTGAGAGTCACCTATAAGAAGAAGGAAGAGATTTTCATCAATCACAAGAAAGCACTGGAGTTCGCCCAGAACATCAAGAATTCGAGTGATGATTGAACAATATTCATATGATATCATCATCTTGCTGAGAATAAACGGAATTTTAAACTGTTATACTCAAGGACTAATGAAAGATGATAATGATAGCTGAGCAAGTTTTCTTGCTATTGACATATAATTTTTAGATTTTAGTACTAATTACCACTAATAATGACTAATTATTATTAATTAGAATAACTAGTTAACAATATGAATTGAAAATAAGGTTTAATTTAGGTACTTTATTAATACAAATTTGGTTTGTTCTTTTTATATACATTTGACTAATATTTGATTAATATTTATTCAGGTGAATAATAATTTCTCATTACTGGATTACTAACACTTTGGACCTAAAACAGTTTTTTCACCCTCACCATAAATTTTTGTTATTGAAATTTTCTTTTTCACTAAAGCGTGGAGCTAGTAATAATTTTTTCTAAGGCTACGGAAGTCCTTAGATGGTTAGTAACTACACTGTCTACACTGATTGTAGATGTCACTAACTACACTGATTGTAGATGTAGTTTCTTTCTTTTCTTTGCACTTTACTAATCATTTCTTTTTTTACTCTTTTTATTTTTTATTTAATTATAGTTTTAAAATTGAATTGAATTATAAGTATTACTTAAGGAGATATGTCCGGAAGCAAAATCTATTAGATTTAAAATTCATCTATCTTGTGTTCGGGTGGAATGTTGGGTTTAATGTGTTGAGCCATCTGCTCTTTTATAGACTACCCTGCCCATAAGATGCAAGATGTTAATAGAAAAATTGGGGGTCAAGGAATTACTTTTTGTAGTTGGAACGTTAAGGGAATTAATGAACCAATTAAGAGAGGTAAAGTATTAGCACATTTACAATCACTCAAAGCAGATATAACATTTCTTCAAGAAACTCACCTTAAAAACAAAGCACAACATAGATTGAAACCAAAATGGATTGCCAAAATGTATCATTCTTCATTTTCTCGTGAGTCCAGAGGGGTTGCAATTCTAATCCGTAAAGGTATACCTTTTAAACATATATCAACTATTGCGGATACCGATGGTAAATATATTATATTAGTGGGTGAATTATGTCTAAAGAAAGTGATTCTTCTTAACGTTTATGGACCAAATTTTGGCAACCCTTTGTTTTTCAACAAAACACAATACTATCCCGGAACTCGCACAACATAACTTAATAATTGGTGGAGATTTAAATTGTACATTAGATTCTTATCTAGATAGATCATCAAGACAAAGGAAAATAAAATCCAAGACAAGTGAATTACTAAATTCATACATTAATACTACTAATATTAAAGATGTCTGGAGAATTGAAAACCCATCCGGACAAGAATATTCGTTCTACTCACCGGTACATAAAACCTACTCACCGGTACATAAAACCTACTCAAGGATAGATTACTTCTTAGTAGACTCTAAACTTATCCCATTTGCTTATAATTCAAAATATCATAATATTATAATTTCGGACCACGCACCTTTAACATTCAATACTAAACTAAGCGGAATGACCGAGAAGCAGACACAATGGAGACTTAATCCTCAAATCTTAACTGATAAAGTATGTTACGAATATCTTAATACACAGCTAAATATGTTTTTCGAGTCCAATGACTGCCCTGAAATATCCTCTTTGGGAAACATTCAAAGCATTTGTACGAGGAGCGTTAATCTCCTCACAAGCCTTTCATAATAAAGAGAATCATGCTAAACAACAGGTATTGGAAAGGGAAATAAGGCAATTAGATATGGAAAATGCGGTCACGCCCTCTACGATAAAACATAATAAAATTGCTGCACTTAAATATAAGTTAAACCAAATATATTCAGATCAAATCATAAAATTTTATCAAACTACTAAACAACCACACTTTGAATATGGTGATAAACCACAAAAACTATTAGCACGTCAACTCCGGAAACGGGAAGGGGAAGAAACAATTTATAAAATTAGATCAGATATGGGAGAAATACTAACATTAATACCAAGGATATCGATGATAGATTTTTACAATACTTTCAAACGCTTTACTCAACCAAAATGATAGAGCATTCTGCAGGAATGGAATCATTTTTACAGAAATGTAATCCTACTGGTTTAGATCTGAAAGAGAGGGAATTATTAGGGGCTGAAATATCAGTAAAATATGTTGAAGAGTCTGATCTTTAAAAAATGGAAAGGCCACAGGCCCTGAAGGCTTAAATAGTGAATTTTACATGCCTACAGACATTATATACTTACGATTTTACTCAACAGAAATTACCAGAAACTTTAAATAAATCAACGATAATACTTGTACCAAAAAAGGATAAGGACCCTGAGGATCCAGGTTCATATAGAGCAATCACTCTCTTAAACACTGATCAGAAAATATTAACTAAAATTTTAGCCCATAGACTAAGTTTAGTGATTCATAAATTAATACACCCTGATCAAACAGGCTTTATTCCAAAACATTATTCATTTTATAATCTGAGACGATTATTTAACATTATATACTCAAATAGAATAGCTAATGTAGATTTAGCAGTTATCTCATTAGATGCTGAAAAAGCATCTGATCAGGTGGAATTGGCCCTATTTATGTTCAGTGATGGAACATTTTCAACTGGGTGAGAGTTGGCAATTGGGTTAAACTTTTATATACTAATCCAACAGCTAGAATAATGACAAATCAAATGTTGTCAACAAAATTTGATTTATCTAGAGGTTGTAGACAAGGATGTCCATTATCCCCATTATTATTCACCCTTACTATTGAACCATTGGTAGAAAGTGTTAGAGCCCACCCAGAAATATATGGGTATAATACTAAAAATGCAGTTAATAAAATATCTTTATATGCAGATGATGAACTACTATATATTATAAATCCAGAAATCAGCATTCCAAACTTGTTAAATCTTACAACTCTATTTGGCTTATTTTCGGGATATAGAATTGGAATAAAAGTGAAATTATGCCAATAATGGAACTTAATTTATATATATTGCAACAATCTCCCTTTAAAATAGTAAATGAAAAATGTAAATATCTAGGAATTTATGTGACCAAGGAATTATACTTCTTTATTTTAAATAAATTTTCCGCCTTTACTTAATAAACTGCATAAGAATATTCAATATTGGAAAACACTTCCCATTAATGCTCGGTAGAATTAATGCCATAAAAATAATTTTTCTTCCGCAATTACTATATCTTTTCAATCAATCCCGATATATCTCCCCAAATTTTTTTATTTTTAAGTTGATTCTATTGTCACAAGTTTTATCTTGGATTATAAGAATCATAGAATAAATAACAAACATTTATGTAAATCCAAGACGAATGGAGGATTAGGTTTACCAAATTTTTAATTTTACTTTTGGGCAGTCAATATTAAAAATATGAACCTTTGGTTGGAAGATATGGATCAGCAACCAGACTGGTTAAAGATGGAAAAGGAAGATTTTTTGTCTTTTGAAATTGGCCCGATTCTGTTAGCTCCCACAAAACAGAATAAAAAAACCTATAGTGAAAACCCTATAAGATACAGTGGTATACGAATTTGGAAACCATTAAAAAAGACATTAAAATTGGATAATTTATCACTTTCTCTCCCTATTGTAAATAATCCTTCATTGTTGGATAAACTCAACCTTCTGTGTTGGATAAAGGTTTTGTACAGTGGAAAAAATATGGAATTAAAATGGTGGGACATCTTTATAGAAAAGGTATTTTTCTTTCATTTCAGGAGTTACAACAGAATTATGGATTACATTCAAATAATTTTTTTAGATATTTACAACTTAGAGATTATGTTAAATTACATACACAAGACTATAGAACTAGAGAGCCAGAGATTCTTGATGAATGTTTGAATAAACATCCTAACACAGTTAAATTAAATCTTACATTTATAATACTCTTTTAGATAGTGAGATTCCATCAACGGAATTATATAGACAAGCATGGGAAAATGAATTAGCTTAACCTATAACAAAAGATATTTGGGATACAAGTCTACAACATATACGTCAATGCTTGTTAAATGCCAGACATTCTTTAATACAATTTAAAGTACTACATAGATTGCATTATTCTAAAACAAAATTAAATATAATTTAGATCTAATATAATTTAGATTAAATATAATTGTGGATCAGCAACAGTCATGTTGTATTGGAAACCATTCCACCAGGAGCCAAGGAAACCAGGGAGTTGGATTTGAACAAATACAATCTGCCAATGGAAAGAGCATTGGGAGCTACTAATGTTTCACAATGGAAATATGTTAACACAAAGGAAAATCCTGCGGATAAAGCTTCCAGAGGACTAACAGCAGACCGCTTCTGAAGCAACAAGAGATGGATCAATGGACCAGAGTTTCTCTGTAAGCCAGACAGTGAATGGCCAAAGCTTGAGCTGAGATTTGAAATCTCTGCTAATGATCCGGAAATTAAACAAAACATCACAGTGAACGTTATTGCTAAAAATCCTATTATTCTCTCGAAGGATTTTCACACTTCAACATTATTGTTACGACATATTCATGAATTAATCGGATATGGAGGAAGAAGTTTCATGCTGTCAAAATATTGGACATTTGTGTTTTGGACTATATAGATGGTTTATATGCAACCAATAATATAGTTTACCTCACTCCCATTAACCCCGCCCAGTTAACATCAATCATAACGCCTTCCCCTCAGTAGGAAAATGTAGCCGGTGCTTGAAGGTGTATGTAATACCCAGTGCTATCATTAAAAGATGTTGCACACTTGAGAGCTTGTAAAGTTTTCTTTTACATGGTGTCAAAGCTGGAAGATACTTGCGTCTCCTGTTTATCGGTTTTTATTTCTTTTTTTTTTGATTTGTGTTTTTGTGCTTTTGATCTCTTTGGCCATGGCGTCCTCTTGCAGAAAGCCCGAGCAGCTTGTCTTTGATGCTGACATCTCTGAGCGCTGGGCCACGTTTGAATTTGATTTCACACACTTTGTCAACGTCGCACACCGCGCTGATCCTGACTCCCTTAAAGCTTCCCTCCTACTCAACCTTGTCGGACCTGATGCCATGAAGAGAGCCAGAACTTTCACCTACGCTCCAGCGGTCCTGGGCGTCGATGATGAGGTGATTACTCCTGCAGAGTCTGCTGACGACCCCGCTTGCCTGCTACGTAAGTTCAGGGAGATTTGTGACCTGCCCTCGAACCGCATTCTAGAGAGGGCACGGTTCTTTACGAGGAGACAGTTGCCGGATGAACCTGTTGAATGTTTTATTGCTGATTTGCGTCATCTCGCCCAGCGGTGCCGTTTTGGCGACATGACAGACCAGCTCACTAGAGACATTTTAGTAACTGGCATGCGTGACCAGAAGCTGCGATGCGAGCTTTTGAGGGATCCGGATCTAACGTTGGACAAAGCTATGCATGCCTGCAGATTGTCTGAGGTCGTTGTTTTGCAAGAGGACCACCGGGACTTGGGCAATAAATCTGTCAACCTGGCAGGGTTTAGGAGCCCACAGCCTCGGGTGGGAAACAATGTTTTTCTGCCGCGTGCCCGCCCTGGACCTGGCGATGTGCCCCGAAAAAGGTGCCCGAACTGTAACTACAATGCACCATAGACTGTCAACGTGTCCCGCCTTTGGTAAAACCTGTAACTTTTGTAAAAAGCTGAACCATTTCTCAGCCTCCTGTCGCTTACTCCGTTCCCGTGGGAGCCAGGCACAAGCTTCCAGTCCCAGTCTAAACATGCTGCTGCAATCTGATCTTTGTTTCGACTCACAGGCCAATTTAGTTGAATGCAATGGTGCAGAGCCAATTAATTCTGCCGAGGACTCTCATGTGTTTACCCTCCTACAGACACCCGCCCACCGCAATGATCCCTCCGTACCTGTGACTGTCAATGGCGTAACCTTCTCTGCCAAATTAGATACTGGCGCGAGAGTCAATGTTTTGTCCATGAATCTTTTCAACAAGATAAGGAATAATGAGCCTCTGGTTGTTGACGATGCTACCCTGCACGCCTATGGTGGAGAGATTCTAAGGCCTGCGGGGAGGGCCACTTTAAACTTGCGTGCTGCAAAAGGCCACAAGAAACCTGGTTTTCTATGTTTTGAACTCTGACTGTGTAACCCTGTTGGGCAACCGTGCGTGCCAGGATCTTGGCCTGGTCTCCTTTGACCGCACGGTCCACAAAGTGCAACTTTCGTTTGACCCGGTTGCTGAATACCAGGACCTGTTCGACGATGACCTGGGGAAGTTACCAGTGTCATACCATATTTCCATTGACCCAAATATACAACCCGTGGTCCGCGCACCTCACAGGGTGTCTCACGCCATGAAGGACAAAGTCGAGGCGATGCTCAACGAGATGGTCGAAAAGGGGGTGCTAGTAGCAGTTAGCGAGCCCACCGATTGGGTCTCCACCATGGTTGCCACGATTAAGAAAGACAAGAACGAGATACGCGTGTGTATCAACCCGAAGGACTTAAACCTTGCCATCAGGCGACCACATTACCCCATGCGGTCTGTTGAGGATGTGGCGGCAAAGGTCGGGCAAGCCACCATCTTTTCTGTCCTAGATGCTAAGAACTCGTTTTGGCAGGTCCCGTTGGACAAAGCGTCTTCTGACCTGACGACCTTCGCCACACCGTTCGGCAGATTCAAGTTCCTGCGAATGCCATTCGGCATCAATTCTGCTAGCGAGGTGTTCCAGCAGACGATGGAGCAATTATTCGCGGACCTGCCATGTGCCATCATCGTGGATGATATCCTGGTTTACGGGAAGGACATTGCCGAGCACGACCTGAACCTCCGCCGCGTCCTGGATCGCGCGCGACAGGCGAACCTGAAGCTGAATCCCAAGAAGTGCCGGTTTCGTGTCTCAGAGGTCACGTATGTTGGACATGTTTTCACCCCTAACGGACTAAAGCCCGACCCCTTGAAGGCAGCTGCCATCTCCGAAATGGCAGCCCCCACCGACGTGCCAGGTCTGCAACGATTCTTGGGCATGGTGAACTACCTTGGCAAGTTTATACCAAACCTCAGTGAGCTGAGTGCTCCCCTGCGGAGGCTGACAAAAAAGGATATCGCCTGGGCCTGGCTCCCATATCACCAGCAGGCCTTTGACCGCCTCAAGTCGAAACTGATTAGCACTCCGACGTTGCGGTTTCTTCGACGTGGGTCGCCCCATCACCGTCACCTGTGACGCTTCCAAGTTCGGTCTGGGTGCGGCCTGCCTTCAGTCTGTCGATGGATCGCTGCATCCTGTCTCCTATGCCTCCCGCACCATGACGGACACCGAGCAGCAGTACGCTCAGATCGAGAAAGAGCTGCTCGCGGTGGTGTTCGCCTGCTCCAAGTTCAGAGACTTCCTGTTCGGCAGCAGATTTACGGTCGAAACCGACCACCAGCCACTGGTGACAATCCTGAACAAGCCGATTCACGCTGCCCCTGCCAGGCTGCAGCGTATGATGCTACAGCTCCAGCGCTTCGACTTTGACATAATCTACAAGAAGGGCACCGAGATGCACATTGCGGACACCCTGTCGCGAGCCCCGCGTACCTCCTGCGCTCGCCACCCCTACGAAACAGAGGACTTGCTCGTACTGGGCGTTAACTTTATTCCCACCAAGCAGCTACAGGTTTTGGCCGAGCACACCGCTGCCGATCCGGCTTTGCAGCAGCTTGCATCGGTGATTAAAGCAGGGTGGCCAACAAAGCGCTCCGCCGCGCCATCTGAAACTCAGCCTTTCTTCCTGGTCCGCGACGAACTGGTGCTCCAGGATGGCGTTATCGTCAAGGGACATAAAGTTGTGGTCCCGTCCTCCCTGTTTGACTTTTACTTTTGTGCAGCCCACAGCGGACACCCTGGGGTCGATGCAAACACTCGCCCACGCTCAGTGCCAATTCTATTGGCCTGGAAATGGCCAAATATATCCGAGACCGAGTTTCTGCCTGCTCCACGTGCAACAGTCTTGCGCCACACCAGCAGCGACAGCCCCTGCTGCAACAGCCCGCCCCTGCCTTGGCCTGGTCCTCGCTGGCTGCCGACATATTCGAGTGGCGTGGTAACCACTACCTTGTCCTGGTCGACTCGTACTCCAACTGGTTCGAAGTGGATTTGCTGACATCCCTCACGTCGGAGATGGTGATCCGCAAGCTGCGGAAACACTTCTCCACTTTTGGGACCCCGGTCAGGCTGCAGACTGACAACGGCAGGCAGTTTACAAGCCGAGAATTCAAAAGCTTTGCCGACAAGTGGAACTTTGTGCATTTCACCAGCAGCCCAGAGTACCCACAGAGCAACGGCCTAGCAGAACGGGCCGTCCGCAGCGCCAAGCTTCTGATGGAACAGGCGCGACTATCCAATTCTGATTTGTATTTGGATCTCCTGAACCTCAGGAATGTTTCCAGGGATCCGGCCATGGGGTCACCTGCTCAGCGTCTGATGTCCAGAACTACCAGATCCACCGTCCCGATTGCCCAGCGCCAGCTGAAACCTCGGGTGCTGGAGCCCGCCTCCGTGCAGAGGCGAATTCAAGAGAAACATGACAGCCAGCGGCGTTCCCACGATCGGTCGTGCAGACCACTCGATCCTCTGTTGCCCGGACAGGTTGTTCGATTGCAGACCGCCAGTGGTCACTACCGTCTGGCCACCGTGGTTGGGGTGGCCGACTCACCTTGTTCGTATCTGGTCGACTGTGAGGGTTCCATCTACCGAAGAAGCCGACAACACCTGCTTGCGGTTAATGAGCGCAGCCGCAGCCCCCTGGGTCCTATGCCCCTCCACTCTCCTATCAGCAGCCGGCTGCCGCCCCGGCTGGTGTTCCCTGCATGCCTCGGTCCCCGTCGCGGGCGCCTGGTTCCCCTCTGCGCGGGTCCCCTGTTGCCGATCGCGGTTCTCCCTCTCCTGTTTCTCCCACCCCAATGCCCTTCCCTGGTTCCCCGGCTGCCTTGCGTCCTCCTGCTTCTTCTGCTCTTTCGGGGGGAGGGGGAGACATCCGTACGCGCTCGGGCAGGATCAGTAAGCCGCCTGTTCGCTACGGCGATTTCGTTTAATTCTGCTGTTTAATTCGGTTGTCGTGACAACAATCTGTTTTTTTTTATTTCTAAGGGGAAGGATGTAGATGGTTTATATGCAACCAATAATATAGTTACCTCACTCCCATTAACCCCGCCCAGTTAACATCAATCATAACGCCTTCCCCTCAGTAGGAAAATGTAGCCGGTGCTTGAAGGTGTATGTAATACCCAGTGCTATCATTAAAAAATGTTGCACACTTAAGAGCTTGTAAAGTTTTCATTTACAGACTATATACTGGGTATCATGCCTGATGTTTAGGGTTTTGTGCGCACGGTGCGACTTCAGATTAAGAATAATGTTTTAATAAATCTAATAACCAAGTTATGCTTGCTTCTAGAAGGCGAAGGTGAAGATGGAAGAATCGCTAAAGAAGTCTGAATGCTGATATATAATGCATGCTATTTTTATTTTGTTTTTTGATATATGTTAAGCTTTTATAGCTACTTTTTTTAATGTCTATTAGTAATTGCCTCATTATATACTCAGAACAATTAGGGGCGGTATGTAGTAGCTATTTAGCTTAACTCAGTATATGATAACTATAACCAGTTACCTTTAAAGTTTATCTGCCTGTAGTTATGTAGGTGGGATTTATTATGTAGTAGGAGGCGTGTTTGTGGATGGAATTCTCACGCAGACGCCCTAGTAATTAGTATTTTAGTTTTAGTTTGAATAAGCATGGGGGAGAGGTCACAGCTTTCGACCATGCATGGGTTCCACCATGCACGAGTTTGACTATGAGTAAGATCAAAATGCACTTAATCAAGAAGAAGTTTGGATGAATATCTTACTGTTTTTACTACGACAATAGAGAAACCATTAATTAAGAGACTGTTTTTTGAAGATTTATCTTTCGAAGGCATTGAATGTCTCATGGAGAGCTCATGGATGCATATTGATTCTTTTCTCCTAACCTCTGTCTTCAATCATAGTGGCTAGAGGAAAGATTCCTTGAGTGATATAATAATCTGCCACTACAAGTAGCTCTGGCACAGTGGAGTTGAATGCAGAGCTAAAATCCACAAATAAAATCCTTGGCATAGTTCCCCAGACGGTCTATGTGCTGGAGGATGAAGTGCAGGCCTAGGTTAACTATGTAATCCACTGATCTATTGGCCCAGTATGCAAACTGCAGAGGGTCCAGCAGGGGGTTTGTGATATTTTTCAGCTGGGTCTGCACAAGTCTTTCAAAGATCTTCATGACTACAGAGATCAGTGTGATAGTCCTGTAGTCATTAGGACCAGTAATCCTTGTCTTTTTTGGGTACAGGGACAATAGTGGAGACTTTGAAGCAGGCAGGGACAGTACAGGTTTGCAGAGACTGGTTGAAAATGACTGTATAGACTGGTGCCAGTTGTTCGGCACAGAGCTTGAGGGTAGAGGGGGGAGTCCTGGAGATTCCTGGCTTCTCTGTCTGCTGAAAAGCCTCTCCACCTCCTCAATTTCTATTGTTGGTGATGGAGAAGTGGCCAGGCTGATGTTGGGCAGCAAGGAGGGGGTAGTGGACAAGGGCCCAGTCTTTGCAGACTGGAGTCAGGCTGTAAGTGGGTGCTAAGTGGTGATTGGAGATGGGTGGGTGGGAAAGGGCCCAGTCTTTGCTGACTGGAGTCAGGCTGTGAATAGGTGTGAAGTGGTGATTGAGGAGTGGGGGGGGGGGGGGGGGGGGGGGGGGGGGGGGGGGGGGGGGGGGGGGAGGGGAGGGTAGGAGATACCAGGGTTATGTTTCTGTTTATCAAACCTGCAGTAGAACTTGTTCAGGTCATTGGTGAGCTGATGATTGTCCAAGGAGCGGGGAGTTTTCCTCTAGTAGTTGGTGATTTCTTGCAAGCCCTTCCAAACTGAAGAAGAGTCATTAGCTGAGAACTTGCTCCTCAATTTCTCAGAGTACCTTCCCTTGGCAGCTCTGATTCCTCTTCTCAGTTTGTACTTGTCCTGCTGTAGAGGTCTGCATTCCCGCTCCTGTAGGCCTCATCTTTAGACTGGTGCAGCTGTCTGCATTCTGCTGTAAACCAGTGCTTGTTGTTGTTCAGCCAGATCCGGGTCCTAGTGGGAATGCAATTGTCCTCACAAAAGCTTACATATGATGCACAGTGTTTTCTTGTGGTGTGTTGTGTTTTATTGGTATGACTGTATGGCAAAACAAATTCCTCGTATGTTGCAAAACATACTTGGCTAATAAAGTATGATCACGATTATGATTGTGAATGCTACAATGCTTCACAGTTTTTGCTCCCCTTATTATTCCACACCTTCCACCTTAGAACAAAGAAAGCTTTTGCGGTCCAGTTATATTAAAGGTATTGAGGAGCAGGGTTGCCTTCTTATTTGCTACAACATCAGCATGATTCCATTCTGTTGTAAGATTTGTGCAAAGTATCAATTTAAAAGCTTATCAACTTTACAGTTGGTCTTCAAGTACCATCACATTCCAATACCATTATAGTATCTTTGATAATTATTGTACTAGACACCTTCTTTTACCTTTTTCACCCATGGATAATAAGTAGCAAAAAAAATCAAAGTGCTGGAGAAACTCAGTGAGTCAGCAGCAACTCTGGAGGACATGGATAGGTGAAGTTTCAGGACAGGTAGTCTGAAGATGGGTCATGACCTGAAACATTACCTAGCCATGTCCTCCATGTCCCTGACCCACTGAATTAACCCAGCACTTTGATTTTGTTTTGTTTTGTGAACCAGCATCTGCAGTTCCTTGTGTCTCAAAAAGTGTCCGTTTTGAAAAATCACAATTTGTACTTAGCTTTTTTGCCAGCAGTGATTTTCCAGGCATAAGAATACAGCTCCAGCTAGACTTATGTCTAGGCCAAGACCCTCAGAGGAGGGAGTTGAGGCCATGAAATTATTTGTTTCTTCCAATGATTGTTGCTTCCCAAGGAATTCTTGCCACTTTCCACATTCTGCCCTTAAAAGTGGTTGCAGTTGAATTAGAGAAAAAAAAAATCACAGTAATGGGAGTTCATATGCCACATTTTGAATGCATGGCTGGTGTAGAACTGGTTTGTGGGAATTGATGTCTACCATGTAACAAATTCATGCAAGAACCTGGGAAATCTCCCTTATATTTTTGTGACTTCAGATGAAAATTAATTGAAGTCGAATACTCAAATTTAGAGGATTGAAATTCATGGTGAGTGTATTGGAAATTTATTTCTAAGATTTTTAAGTCATTGTTGATTTTGGTATGTGCATTATTGCTTTGCACTTTATTATTGAAATGTACAAGTTTTATGGGATAATTGATGTTTGAAACATGTAGAATTATTGCACAGGTGATCATAACACTATCTCTGGAGCATGGTTTTTTTTTGTTCAAATCTGGCACTATTTGTCATTACCAATTTTATACAGTTCATCACAGATGATCTTTGAAATGAGAACCTACTGCAGCAAATTATATATCTTCTCTCTGTCCTGCTTTATTATACAGTACATTGACAGCTCTATTCTCTATTAGTTTTGTCTCTTTTGTTACAAGCTCTGTTACACGTTCTAGCTGTGTGAACACATCAATCATGTTTTAAAAATTATCAGTTTAGATGCTACACCTTGGTAAACGTAGAAACATAGAAATTAGGTGCAGGAGTAGGCCATTCAGCCCTTCGAGCCTGCACCGCCATTCAATATGATCATGGCTGATCATCCAACTCAGTATCTCTCATCCAACTCAGTATCCCAACTCAGGTACAGTCTGACCAGCTGGTGGTTATTATGAAACTGTTCCTGAATCTGATGGCACCTGCTTTCATGCTTTGGTATCTTATGCCAGACAGGCGAGGAGCAAAGAAGCAGTGACCAAAGTGAAAAGGTCCTTGATTACGCTGGTTGTTTTCCTGAGGCAATGTGAGATGTAGATAGAATCAATAGTGAGATGTGAGAGAATCAATAGGAGGGCGACTAGTTTGAGTGACGAACTGAGCTGCATAAGCAACTAGGGACGGTACAGTTGCTGCCTTAAGGGACTGTCCTACTTAGGCTAGTTTTTAGGCGACTGCCGGCGACTGTCATAATCGTAGCAGGTCGCCGGAAAACCGGTGACTGGACCTCCCCCTGCGACAATGTCTATGACAAGCTACAACAACCTACCACCTAGTCGATGACAAGCTACGGCAAGATACCGACAACCGGTGACCAATTAGGATGTCCACCTACGACCACACCTACGACCACACAGGCGACAACCTACGACAACCAAAGTCAACCTACGTCCACCCGCGACAATCTGCAACCCTGTCGGCGACAACTGAAGACAATTCAGTCGACGTTACCTGCCGCCAGTTGACGTAGGTGGTCGCCAATGGAATTCACCAAATTCAGCACCGGCGGCAACTTACGTCACCGGGCGACAACCTACGACAGCACCTCAGCCAAGAGAAGTCAAGCTACGCTCATTGGCGTCAACCCACTGTCGCCGAAAGGTTTTGAATGTTGAAAATCCAGCAGTGACCAGAAAGACGCAATGACTTTGGGCAACTGAGGAGACTACTCACGACCATACAGGTGACACCCCGGCGACCATATGATGACGGCCTAGTCGCCTGTAGTCGCCTAAAAAATAGCCTAAGTGGGACAGGTCGTTTACAGTGCCAGAGCCCCGGGTTCCATCCTGACTACGGGTGCTGTCTGTATGGAGTTTATACATTCTCCCAGTGACAGCATGGGTATTCTCTGGGAACTCCAGTTTCCTCCCTATTTCCAAAAATTACAGGTTTGTAGGTTAATTGGATTTGATTAAAAAAAATGAAATTGCCCCTAGTATGTAGGAGAGTGCTAGTATACAGGGATCGCTGTTCGGTGTGGACTCTGTGGGAAGAAGAGTGCACACCAAACAGCGATCCCTGTACACTAAGCTAAGTTAAACTGATCTCTGCAATTTCTTGAAGTTTTGGGGAAAGTAGTTGCCAACCAAGTTGTGATGCATCCCAATAGGATGCTTTCTATAGTGCATTTATAGAAATTGGTACAAGTCTGTGGACCTGTCTATTGTCTATTGAGACATGGCTAATTACTTTAGTTTCTGAATAAGTGTAGGCATTAGTGTGCTTTCTTGGCCCTAGTACCAATGTTTTTGGAACAGGACAAATTGTTGGTGATATTTATGCCTAAAAAGTTAAAACTCTCAACCATCTCCACTTCAGCACCATTGATGCTAATTGCTGTGTGTACACCACCTCGCTTCCTGAAGTCAATAACTAGCTGACATTGAGGGATAGATTGGTCTCTTGACACCATGTTACTCAGTTCTTTGTTACTGATATCATTGCTATATTGCTGATTTAAAATGACCAGAAGTAGCTCTCAAAAGACACAATATATAATTTGATTGGAGAACAGCAGTCAATTAGTTTGCCAATTAACAAATTGAATGATTGAATTGATTTATTGAAAGATATTACATGGAAATAAGCCCTTCAACCCATTCCAGCCATCGATCACTCTAGTTATATGTTCTCCCACTTTCACATCCAGTCCCTACACACAGAGTGCAATTTTTACATAGGCCAATTAAGCTACAAATCTACAAATGATGTTCAATATCTTTGAAAAATGATCTATTAGTCTTCTTGGTCCCAAAACATCCAGCTTAGTATTTGGAATCTTTGTCAAGGTCTTCAAAGAAACATAATTAGCAGGAATTCCCAGAGATGTCTAATTGGAGGACATGACTGGATATTTCACTGGGGCCTGACTCTTTAACCATGTTATTAAAATAATGGCAAAATATCAAGGACTCAACTTCCCTCAATTAGCACCTAACATTCCTGCAATATCTTTCACCAGTTACATTAATACCAGATTGCGCTGTAAGAAAGCATGCGATGAGAAGTTTAATGTCATGGTAAGAAATAATGTAATACGAAGTTTAATGAATAAAAAGAGTATTGATACAGGATAGCAAGTGAAAAGGGGAAATTAGAACATGCCAGGAAAGGCTAGAAAATGCAGTGCCCTCCATAATGTTTGGGACAAAGACCCATCATTGATTTATTTGCCTCTGTACTCCACAATTTGAGATTTGTAATAGATAAAATCACATGTGGTTAAAGTGCACATTGTCAAATTTTAATAAAGGCTATTATTATACATTTTGGTTTCAAGTATGTATAAAAACAGCTGTAATTTCTACATAGTGAAACGAAAATGTATAAAACTGGCCTTTAATAAAATCTGACAATGTGCATTTTAACCACATGTGATTTTTTTAATATTACAAATCTTAAATTGTGGAGTACAGAGGCAAATAAATAAATGATGGGTCTTTGTCCCAAACATTATGGAGGGCACTGTATGAGCAAAAGTGTGCTGTGGAAAGTAAACTTGCTGAAGGATAAGGTGTAAGAAGATAAGGATATTTTTTTCTGAATGAATGTAGCAATTGTAATAAGATAGATAAGTTGATGGCATAAACAGTAGCATATGAGAATGATTTAATGCCTATTATAAAACTGTGATTGAGTAGTTAAATTAATACTTTTGCATAAATCTTCTCAATGGAGGACAGTGCAAATATCCCAAACCAGGTTCTGATGCCTACAGCCAAATATTTCATAGGATTCAGTGGCAGAGGAAATTACTGGTGAATTGGAAAACCACAATTTTTTTCAGCGGTAAAAGAAAAGAGGAAGACAAAAAGCAGATGCTATGCCTGTTATCTGAACATGTTGTTGCCAAGATGCTGTAATTGATAATCAAGGAAGAAATTGTCATTAAAGATGCTTCCTTTAAGAAAACCAAGTCAATATGGTTTTATGAAAGGTAAATATTTGATGATGTAACAAGCACAGGGGTGGCACAGTGCTACAGCTGGTAACGCTGATCCCTTGCAGTGCCAGAGACCCAGGTTGCATCCTGACCTTGGATGCTGTCTGTGTGGAGTTTGCACATTCTCCCTGTGACAGTGTGGGTTTCCTCTGAGTCTTCCGGTTTCCTCCCACATCCCAAATATGTGTATGTTTTTAGATTATTTGGCCTTTGTCGATTGGCCCTTGTGTGCAGGGGGTGGATGCAAAAGTGGGATAACAGAACCGGTGTGAATGAGTGATCAGTGTGGTTAGCGTGAATTCAGTGGAACAAAGGGCCATCTTCCATGCTGTATAGAAACATAGGAAGTAGGAAGTAGCCCCAGAAATAGCAGATGCCTTAATGATAATTTTTCAAAACTCTTTAGATTCTGGAGTAGTTCCTGAGGATTGGAGGGTAGCTAATGTAACCCCACTTTTTAAAAAGGGAGGGAGAGAGAAAACGGGGAATTACAGACCAGTTAGTCTAACATCGGTAGTCGGGAAACTGCTAGAGTCAGTTATTAAAGATGGGATAGCAGCGCATTTGGAAAGTGGTGAAATCATTGGACAAAATCAGCATGGATTTACGAAGGGTAAATCATGTCTGACGAATCTTATTGAATTTTTTGAGGATGTAACTAGTAGAGTGGATAAGGGAGAAGTAGTGGATGTGTTATATCTGGACTTTCAGAAGGCTTTCGAAAAGGTCCCACACAAGAGATTGGTATACAAACTTAAAGCACACGGTATTGGTGGTTCAGTATTGATGTGGATAGAGAACTGGCTGGCAGACAGGAAGCAAAGAGTAGGAGTGAACGGATCCTTTTCAGGATGGCAGACAGTGACTGGTGGGGTGCCGCAAGGCTCAGTGCTGGGACCCCAGATATTTACAATATACATTAATGATTTGGACGAGGGAATTAAATGCAACATCTCAAAGTTTGCAGATGACACGAAGCTGGGGGGCAGTGTTAGCTATGAGGAGGATGCTAGGAGGCTGCAGGATGACTTGGATAGACTGGGTGAGTGGGCAAATGCATGGCAGATGCAGTATAATGTAGATAAATGTGAGGTTATCCACTTTGGTGGCAAAAACAGGAAGGTAGACTATTATTTGAATGGTGACCGATTAGGAAAAGGGGAGATGCAGCGAGACCTGGGTGTCATGGTACACCAGTCATTGAAAGTAGGCATGCTGGTGCAGCAGGCTGTGAAGAAAGCAAATGGTATGTTGGCATTCATAGCAAAAGGATTTGAGTACAAGAGCAGGGAGGTTGTACTGCAGTTGTACAGGGTCTTGGTGAGGCCACACCTGGAGTATTGCGTACAGTTTTGGTCTCCTAATCTGAGGAAAGACGTTCTTACCATAGAGGGAGTACAGAGAAGGTTCACCAGACTGATTCCTGGGATGGCATGACTTCCATATGAAGAAAGACTGGATAGACTCGGCTTGTACTCGCTGGAATTTAGAAGATTGAGGGGTGATCTCATAGAGACTGACAAAATTCTTAAGGGGTTGGACAGGCTAGATGCAGGAAGATTGTTCCCGATGTTGGGGAAGTCCAGGACACAGGGTCACAGTTTAAGGATAAGGGGGAAGTCTTTTAGGACCGAGATGAGAAAATCATTTTTCACACAGAGTGTTGAATCTGTGGAATTCTCTGCCACAGAAGATAGTTGAGGCCAGTTCGTTGGCCATATTTAAGAGGGAGTTGGATGTGGCCCTTGTGGCTGAAGGGATCAGGGGGTATGGAGAGAAGGCAGGTACAGGATACTGAGTTGGATGATCAGCCATGATCACATTGAATGAGTTGGATGATCAGCCATGATCACATCACTTCACACTATAGAAACATAGAAAATTTGTGGAGGAGCAGGCCATGCAGCCCTTCGAGCCAGCACCGCCATTCATTGTGGTCATGGCTGATCGTCCCCAATCAATAACCCGTGCATGCCTTCTCCCCATGTACCTTGATTCCACTAGCCCCTAGAGCTCTATTGCGCTCTCTCTTAAATCCATCCAGTGATTTGGCCTCCACTGCCCACTATGGCAGGGAATTCCACAAATTCACAACTCTGGGTGAAAAAGTTTTTTCTCACCTCAGTCTTAAATGGCTTCCCCTTTATTCTAAGACTGTGGCCCCTGGTTCTGGACTCGCCCAACATTGGGAACATTTTTCCTGCATGTAGCTTGTCCAGTCCTTTTATAATTTTATATGTTTCTATAAGAATCCCCTCATCCTTCTAAACTCCAGTGAATACATGCCTAGTCTTTTCAATCTTTCCTCATATGACAGTCCCGCCATCCCAGGGATCAATCTCGTGAACCTACGCTGCACTGCCTCAATCACAAGGATGTCCTTCGTCAAATTAGGAGACCAATACTGTATGCAATACTCCAGATGTGGTCTTACCAGAGCCCTATCCAACTGCAGAAGAACCTCTCTACTTTACTGAAATCCTCTTGTTATGTATCTTTCAATCATTCAAAAAGCTTTGCAACAAATTTGTTTATTCAGATTCTAAAATCAGACTAATAGATAAAAATGAAAGATGACAGATGTATAAATCACAGGGAATTCAAAATGTTCTTGCCCACAAATTGCAAAAATGTGAGCCAGCAACAAATGGTATATTGGCATTTGATTTATTGGTACATTGGGAAATGGTATATTGGCTTTTATTGCAAGATGTTTGGCATTTCGTAAACAATTGTACAAGATTCTAGTGAGCCCACATCAGATGTATATTAATGATTGTGGTTCCCTTATTTAAAAAACAAAACATATATTGGCATTGGTTTCAAATTAAAAGAGGTGCACTCAGCTATTTTCTGGGATGGCAGAGTTGCTCATAACTCAGCAACTAAAGGAATTAGATTACATTCATTGGAGTTTAAAGAAGGCGGCAATGACTCGTGGATCGACCTGTGGTCGACGGTCAATGAGAGTGTGGGGGGACCGGCATGAGGGAGGGGGAAGAACAATGGAGAACCCGGCGTGTGGGACCACCGTAAGTTGGGGGGGAAGAACAATGGACAATGGGGACCCAGCGTGGGGGAATCACTTTGAGGTGGGGGGGATGGGGGAGAATAAAAGAGGAGTCGGCCTACTTTGGAACTTTGTCAGTGCCGTACGTGGCCGCTATTTGTACACATTGGGTATGCGAGCAAAGAATTTCACTGTGCCTTGTCACATGTGACAATCAAATATTCCATTCCATTCCATGAATGCAGGCTGATGTTATTGAAACATACAAGTTTCCGTGGGGAATGATGGGCCAGATGTCAAGATGCTTCCATTCGTGGGAGAATCTTGAATGAGGGGACATAGTTACAAGATTAGGGGGCATAGTAAATTGTTTTTGCAAAAGGTGGTGTAAACCTCAGAAGACTATGGGAAGATGCTCGGGGCATTTATAGAGGATGGAGATCAATTTTTAAATGATCAGGGAATCGAGGAAACTGACAGGGAAGCGAAGATGAAGCATAGGGTAGATCAGCCATGGTTATAATGAAAGCAAACTAGCTTGAAGAGCCAGAGGTCTGTTAATCCAGTAAAGAGCTATACCATAGAACTCAAAATTGAACACAAATGAAGTTTATGATTAATTTGGCATCCATAGTTCAGTGGAGAATCAAATGGAACATAAAATTGTGGAAATGCACAATAGCAAATCAGGAGGCAAAATACTATATGAGAATGGGTAACATGATGTGGCATACATGTTTTTAAATACATTTTTAGAAGAAAGTAATGAAGCCCATTAGGAACCAAAAAGGAGATGAATAGAAGGTTACATCACTGTATGATATAAAACTGGCTTGATAAGTAGAGGATACACCCAATGTTACACCAAAGGAGAATGGCATTTAGAACATGATCTCATTAGAACCTAACATTTTCAGTGACTGACATGATGAATGAATGATGCCTTCTTCACTGCCTTGGAAGTTAAGGACATGGGGGTCATCATCTCAAGATAAAACATTGCATTTAGGACAAATTAGGAGAAATTGCTTCACTCAAGAAGGATTCTAAATTTTATAACTGTTGACATGGATGCACAGTGTTTAAATAAAACATGACTGATATTGCTGGGTTTTTGAGTACCCATAGAATCAAATTGATAGGGTGGGAATGTAATAGGAAAGAACTGCAGATGCTGGTTAAAACCAAAGATAGACACAAACACTTCAGTCTGAAGAAGGATCTCGACCCAAAACATCACCTATTCCTTTTTTTCCAGAGATGTTGTCTGACCTGCTGAGTTTCTCCAGCTTTTTGTGTCTATCTTGGGTGGGAATGTAGAGTGGATGTAAAATTTTAGCTGTGATTGCTGAAACATAAATTTGGCAAAGAGCCTCAAGATCCTTGCTTGTTCAGATTTGTTACATTCTTATTCAGAGCAAGGTTTCCCAGTTGGTAGCTGAGTTTGAATTTACTTAACTGGTGTCAGACAAGTTGAGAAGAATGAATCGAAGGCACAGAGGAGCTTTGACTTCATAAACAGATATACTGTAAAGTACAAAAGGAAGAGCTATGTAGCATTGTAAAAAAATGCTGGTTAGGTAATAAATTCTGGAAAACTCAACTGGGGAAGAATGATAAAGCCTTCGAGAAGGTGATGAAGAGATTGACTATAATGGGATCAGGCCCTAAAGACTTCATTTATACAAAGACATTGGAAAATAGGAATTCTCCTTAGTATACGTAAGACTAAGGAAATATTTGATAAATACCTTTAGATATTGGAGACTTTTGATAAGGTAAAGACTGGAAAGCTGCATTTTTTTAGGAAAGGGATGGATAGCTAAAGAGCAGCAAAATGACAAATCCAAAAGGAACATAAAGACAAAAAAATAATTTTCTGCTGTTGCTCTGAAAAGCACTGCCTAAAAAAAGCATTGAGTAGCAAGTTAACTGATAATTTTGAAATAAATTAAAAATAAATTCAGAGCAATGGGATTATCAAGGACTGGGAGAAATTGGATATAACTTCCAAAGATCTGGCAAAGTAGGCTGAATATCGTTCTTCAGTGCTTTATAATTTTGTGACACTACCATTCAATGATACCAGTGAACCAATTTGAACAAGTGTAGATTAACCATATTAGTCTGCCTTTACTATATCTATCACCACACATATTATGTCACAGATTTTTTCCGCGCAGCCAGAGGCAAGATGAGCCAGTCGAAGCCTATATCAGTTCTTTAAAGCACATTGCTAGCCAATGTCAGTTTGACAACCTGAGTGAAGTGCTCTATTAATAGTCCAGGGTAGGGATGAAGATCCGGATCCGATTACACATGGAATGTGCAACATGCATAATATGTGTGGTGATAGGTATAGTAAAGGCAGACTAATATGGTTAATCTACATCCTTCCTCTTAAGGAATTAACCCATAATAAAATAGATATGATAATAACATGCAAAATATATGTACCACCGATCTCATCTCCGGTGAAGGTAGGAAATGCAGGACTGTACCATACATGTGCAGGTCGCACCTGCAAGCCTAACCCAAAGTATCAGGATTATGTTTGAACTGCCTTAAGTGGTATTCCCTTCAACATATTGTTAAAGAAGGAACTGCAGATGCTGGAGAATCAAGGGTACACAAAAGGCTGGAGAAACTCAGCGGGTGCAGCAGCATCTAAGGAGCGAAGGAGATAGGAGACGTTTCGGGTCGAGACCCTTCTCATTCGCTCCTTAGGTGCTGCTGCACCCACTGAGTTTCTCCAGCCTTTTGTGTACCCTCGATTCTCCAGCAACTGCAGTTCCTTCTTTAACACTTCTTCAGACTGGTTAGGGATCAGGGAAACGAGAAATATAGACGGTGATGTGGAGAGATAAAGAACAATGAATGAAAGATATGCAAAAAAGTATTGATGATAAAGGAAACAGGCCATTGTAAGCTGTTTGTAGTGTGAAAATGAGAAGCTAGTGCGTCTTGGGTGGGGGAGAGATAGTGAGAGAGGGAATGCCAGGGCCCGAGGGCTGAGGGAGAGGTGGGAAGGGGAGGAGACAGCAAGGGTCAACATAATTGAGAAAATTCAATGTTCAAGCCCAGAGGATGCAGACTCCCCAAGCGGAATATGAGGTGCTGTTCCTCCAACTTGCGGTGTTATTCACTCTGGCCGTGGAGGAGGCCCAGGACCGAGAGGTCGGATACGGAATGGGAGGGGGAGTTGAAGTGCTGAGCCACCGGGAGGTCGGGTTGGTTATTGCGGACTGAGCGGAGGTGTTCGGCGAAACGATTGCCAAGCCTCCACTTGGTCTCACCGATATAGATCAGCTGGCATCTGGTGCAGCGGATGCAGTAGATGAGGTTGGAGAAGGTGCAGGTGAACCTCTGTCGGACCTGGAAGGACTGCTTGGGTCCCTGAAAGGAGTGGAGGGGGGAGGTGAAGGGACAAGTGTAGCATCTCTTGCGGTTGCAAGGGAAAGTGCCCGGGGAAGGGGTGGAGCGGGAGGGAAGGGAAGAATTGACAAGGGAGTTGCGGAGGTGAAACTGGCGGAGGACTATGTGTTGTATGTGCCGGCTGGTGGGGTGAAAGGTGAGGACCAGGGGGACTCTGCCCTTGTTGCGAGTAGGGGAATGGGGAGAGGGGGCAGTGTTTGTGGGGTATGGAGGAGACCCTGGTGCGAGCCTCATCTATAGTGGGGGAGGGGAATCCCCGTTCTCTGAAGAATGAGGACATTTGTGATGACCTTGTGTGGAACACCTCATCCTGGGAGCAGATGCGGCGTAGACGGAGGAATTGGGAATAGGGGATGGAGTCCTTACAGGAAACAGGGGGGGAGGAAGAGTAGTCCAGGTAGATGTGGGAGTCAGTTGGTTTGTAGTGGATGTCGGTCAGGAGTGTATCACCTGCAATAGAGATGGTGAGGTCAAGGAATGGTAGGGAAATGTCGGAAATGGTCCAAGTGTACTTGAGTGCCGGATGGAAGTTGGTGGTGAAATGGATGAAGTCAGTCAGTTGTGTGTGGGTGCAGGAGGTGACACCAAAGCAGTCGTCGATGTAACGGAGGTAGAGGTCGGGGATGGGGCCCTGGTACGCCGAGAACAAGGATTGTTCGACGTACCCGACAAAGAGGCAAGCGTAGCTGGGTCCCATGCGTGTGCCCATAGCTACGCCTTGTGTTTGGAGGAAATGGGAGGAGTCAAAAGAGAAGTTATTGAGGGTAAGGACCAACTCCGCAAGGCGGAGGAGGGTGTCAGTGGACGGGTATGGGTTGCTCCTCTGGTAGAGGAAGAACCGGAGGGCTTTGAGACCATCCTGGTGGGGGATGGAGGTGTAGAGTGACTGGACGTCCATGGTGAAGATGAGAGGATGGGGGCCTGGAGCATGGAATGCACGGAGCCGACGGAGAGTGTCTGAGGTGTCTTGAACATAGGTGGGGAGGATAGGATGGGATGGAGGATAGGAGGATAGGATGGAGTCAAGGTATGTGGAAATGTGTTCGGTGGGGCACGAACAGGCAGAGACAATCGGTCTGCCGGGGCAGTCGGGTTTGTGGATTTTGGGGAGAAGGTAAAATCGGGCCGTGCGGGGCTGGGAAATGATGAGGTTGGAGGCTCGGGGGGGGGGTGGGTAGGGAGCCGGAGTTGATGAAGTCGGTTATGGTGCTCGAGATGGTGGCCTGGTGCTCGTCAGTGGGGTCATGGTCCAGGGGTAAGTAGGAGGAGGTGTCCGAGAGTTGGCGCGTGGCCTCCGCTTTGTGGAGATCGACGTGCCAGACTACCACGGCACCTCCCTTGTTGGCGGGTTTGATAACCCAGTCTGGGTTGTTACGGAGTGAGTCGATGGCAGTATGTTCGGGGGGAGAGGGATTGGTGTGAGACAGGAGAGTGGAGAAGTCAAGGCGGTTGATGTCCTGACGGCAGTTCTGGATAAAAAGTTCTAAAGCCGGAAGGCTACGAGGGGGGGTCCAAGAGGAGGGGGTACGCTTCCCTTTAACTTACTTATACTTACCACATGTAATCAGTGGTACATATATTTTGCATGTGATTATCATATCTATTTTATTATGGGTTAATTACTTAAGAGGAAGGATGTAGATTATCTATATTAGTCTGCCTTTTCTCTATCTATCACCACACATATTACGTGTGCTGCACATTCCATATGAATCCTGTCCGGATATTCATCCCTACCCTAAACTATTAATACAGCACTTCACTATTTCACAGTCAGACTTGATGCTGACTACTGAGACGATAGCATGTAATGTTTCCTCCGCTTGTGTTACAATAAAGACTATGAGTTGTTACTCCTGTGTATGGGTCTCATTACACAACAACAAGTGAATATGTCATGAATGTAACTCAAGTTATTCGCCATTCAGAATGACTTTCAAAAATCATGATTGGGAACCAAATGACCATTTGAGGATGATCTATAGTTTAGTCAATTCAAAAGATGAGGTACTGTATGATGGTAAGCTAGCCAAGAATATAAAGGAGGATAGTAAAAGCTTCTATAGGTATGTGAAGAGGAAAATAATAGTTAAGACAAATGTGGGTCCCTTGAAGACAGAAACAGGTGAATTTATTATGGGGAACAAGGAAATGGCAGACGAGTTGAACAGGTACTTTGGATCTGTCTTCACTAAGGAAGACACAAACAATCTGCCAGATGTACTAGTGGCCAGATGACCTAGGGTGATGGAGGAACTGAAGGAAATTCACATTAGCCAGGAAATGGTCTTTGGTAAGCTGATAAATCCCCAGGCGTTGATGGTCTGCACCCCAGGATACTTAAGGAGGTGGCTCTAGAAATCATGGACGCATTGGTGATCATTTTCCAATGCTCTATAGATTCAGGATCAGTTCCTGTGGATTGGATGGTAGCTAATGTTATCCCACTTTTTAAGAAAGGAGGGAGTGAGAAAAAAAGGAATTATAGACCAGTTAGCCTGACATCGGTGATGGGAAGATGCTGGAGTCAATTATTAAAGATGAAATAGCAGCACATTGGGATAGCAGTAACAGTATCGGTCCGAGTCAGCATGGATTTACAGTACAAAGGGGAAATAGTGTTTGACTAATCTTCTAGAATCTTTTTAGGATGTACAGTAATTAGACAAAATGGACAAGGGAGAGCCAGTGGGTGTAGTGTACCTGGACTCAGAAAGCCTTTGATAAGGTCCCACATAGGAGATTAGTGGGCAAAATTAAAGCACATGGTATTGGGGGTAGAGTGCTGACATGGATAGAAAATTGGTTGGCAGACTGGAAACAAAGATTAATGGGTCCCTTTCAGAAGGACAGGCAAGGCTCGGTACTGGGTCCGCAGCTATTTACAATATACATTAATGATTTAGATGAAGGGATTAAAAGTAACATTAGCAAATTTGCAGATGACACATAGTTAGGTGGCAGTGTGAACTGTGAGGAGGATGCTACGAGGATGCAGGGTGAAATAAAAGTTTGGGTCAGTGGGCAGATGCATGGCAGATGCAGTTTAATGTGGATAAATGTGAGGTTATCCACTTTGGTGGCAAGCACAGGAAGGCAGATTATTATCACAATGGTGTAGTTAGGAAAAGGGGAAGTACAATGAGATCTGGGTGTCGTTGTGGATCAGTCACTGAAAGTAAGCATGCAGGTACAGCAGGCAATGAAGAAAGCTAATGGCATGTTGGCTTTTATAACAAGAGGAGTGGAGTATAGGAGCAAAGATGTCCTTCTGCAGTTGTACAGGGTCCTGGTGAGACCATATCTGGAATATTGTGTGCAGTTTTCGTCTCCAAATTTGAGGAAGTACATTCTTGCTATTCAGGGAGTGCAGCGTAGGTTCACAAGGTTAATTCCAAGGATGGCTGGACTGTCATATCATGAAAGAATAAAGGTACTGGGCTTGTATACATTGGAATTTAGAAGGATGAGAGGGGATCTTATTGAAACAAATAAGACTACTAAAGGATTGGACACGCTAGAGGCAGGAAACGTTCCCCATGTTGGGGGAGTCCAGAACCAGAGGCCACAATTTAAGAATAAGGGGTCGGCCATTTAGAATAGAGATGAGGAAAAACTTTTTCACCTCGAGAGTTGTGAATCTGTGGAATTCTCTGACTCAGAGGCAGTGGAGGCCGATTCTCTGGATGTTTTCAAGAGAGAGTTAGATAGAGCTCTTAAAGATAGCGGAGTCAAGGGATATGGGGAGAAGGCAGGAACGGGGAACTGATTGTGAATGATCAGCCATGATCACAGTGAATGGCGGTGCTGGCTCAAAGGGCCGAATGGCCTACTCCTGCACCTATTGTCCATTATAAGGTATTTCGTAAATTGCAGCATTTCTGCGTTTATTTTTGATTCAAAGCACCGAATCAAACACTAATGCTTCAATTATACTTAGATGTGAAAATTTAGACCTGATATTTCTTTTAGATTAAAAAATTTGTTCAAAACCAATGTAACAGAAATTTAAGCACAAATTGCATTAGGTGCAACTTGGTTGTTCACAATGTTTTATTCTATTAATAAACATCTTGCCAGAAACAAGTCACAAAGCTGGCTGCACCTCTGAATGAATTTATCTCTCTTGGGAATTACTGCAACTGGTACAAAGTTGCAGTATTTCAAGGTGTCTTGAGAATTAAGCTGATTTTGTTGAAGACAAGAACATGAATAGGAACATTTACAGTACAAAACGTTTGTACATAAAATTATTAATTTATCATAATACTGATTGCTTTACTCCAAATAATCAGCAGATAATTGTGTAATTCTCTTAAAATGTAATCTCCCGTCATATAAAATCAATTAACTCAAAAATGGTTTATTAAATTTCCTTATGTTCATGAGAAATGTATTTGCAGTTACAGTAATCAAACCACCAAATTATAACTCTTAAATATATCAAGGGATATTTTCAAATAGATATATTTCTAAATACTTACTAAACCACAGCCTTGGTTAATGGGAAATTTTGCATTTTACAAAACCCGGAAATAAGATTGATTATAAACTTGAGAAGAATAAACTCTTTAAAAAATATATGCAAATTGGGGTGTGATTTACAATTGTTTCACTAATTATGCCAGAAGGAAAAACACTAATGGGCCTGTCCCACTTAGGCGACTTTTTTGGCAACTGCAGGAGACTATGCGGTCGCCACATTTTCACGGGTGGTTGTTGGGGAGTGGTCTTCATGGTCGTGAGGAGTTCCCGCATTCTGGGAACTAGTCATGGCCTCATGGTCGCCATGAAGTTTTCAACATGTTGAAAAATTTGCGGCGACTAGAATGAAGCCACCATGGAGAGTAGCGAGAATTCTCGAGCCATAGATGGGTCGCCAGGAGGTCGAAGTTTCTCGTAGGTTCTCGTAGGTTGTAGCCGGTGCTGACCGGTGAATTTCATTGGCTCATTGGGGAAAAAAAGGTAAGCAGTAGTTATCAGAACCAAGGATAACCGACCAATGTCCATCGAGCTTCACAGACATGTATCTCTGGCTTCTTAAAAGTTGTCTCCACTCCTTCTCCCCCTTCTCCCCCCCTCCTACCCCCCCCCCCCCACCTTTTAAAGAACTTACAGTATACTGTGCTTTAGTCATCTATTTACAGCGCCAACCTTCCTGTTCATCATGGTGTGTGTCTGTTTCACCTTGGCTTTACACCATGTGAATGTTTTAGCCATGCTCCCCCCGCTTGCCCTGTTCCCCGCCTGCAAAATGGGCTGGTGAAGGAAGCGATGTGCTTGTGTGTGTTCCACTCTGATAGTCGCCGTTCCAGTTGCCGGTTTTTCAGGCGACTGCCGGGAACCGTTCCAGTTACCGGTTTTTCAGGCGACAGTCGCCAGCAGTCTGCTGAAAAATCGCTAAAGTGGGACAGGCCCATAATTGTAATCCTTTTTTCCCCTCCATCTGTCTAGTTTTAAGTAAGAACCATAAACAAATTGATTGAAAAATGAATGCTGAAGCTACTTGCTTTACTAGTTGAGGCTGTAATGTCTAAAGTGGGCAAATCAAAACTCTGAAATGATTTTAATTTTTTTTAATGTTAGAAGCCCAGTGCCTTTTTTGTGATGGTATGCGCCAGTACAGCGTACCAGCAACTCTAATAATTTAAACACTAGATTTTCAAATGTTTAGAATGCTTAACATTATGAAAAGATTATTATAGTTTAAAAAATAAATGTTATTAAATAACTTAGGCATTCAGGCCTTTAATGAGTTTAAGCAGATTAAAGGAGTGGCATACTGGCACAGGGGTGGAACCGTGGCGTAGCGGTAGAGTTGCTGCCTCACATCGCCAGAGACCCAGGTTTGAACCTACTTATGGGTGCTGTGTGCAGAATTTATATGTTCTCCGGATACTCCAATTTCCTCCAACGTTCCAAAGATGTGCAGCTTTGTAATTTAATTGACTTCTGTAAATTGCCTCTAATGTGTAGGGTGCAAATGTGGGATAACATTGATCTAGTGTGCGGGGGATCAATGGTCGGCATGGAATCGGTGGGCTGATGGGCCTGTTTCAATGCTGTATCACTAAAACTAAAAAACAAAACTAAGGATGATGATTTGTCATAGACACCAATGGCATGGCACCTTTTTGTCTGCAGTAAAACCACTGCAGAGTATTATCCCTGGACAATATATCTCACCAACAGCACTGACTGTCTCGCCACACCAGAGAAATGTCATAAAAAATACATACAAATTTCCAGTGGTTGGCACATACTTCAATAACTCTGATTCTATAAATGATGATTAGATCTTTATTTGAATGTGTTTATGAGCTACACAGTTCAAGTAGCTCTCTGAGGAAAATAAATCACTGGAAGAGAATCACAATGTGAAATGTTGATGCTCATATTCTCTGAGAATCTAAAAGATTCATTGCAGATGTTGAAACACAGTTGCCATATTTCCCTTTAATCAGTTGGCAGCCTGTACACAAAATTTCTAGGGAAATATGTGCCACTGTCACACTGAAGAAAATTTATGGATGCAATACATTGCTAAGTTGATCAATAGATGAAATGTCAAAGTATCAACTAATGATGACAACAGTAGGAATTATCCACTTGGCTGCGAAATCATTAATGTCGTCAAACGTAAACTAAGTTTATGATCTATATTAGTTCTATTATTGGAGGACACATATTTTACAATAGACAAACTAAGTGAACATACTGGTTGTAGCCTTACATGTGGTTCTATGGTCAAGCACTATTAGTAGATTTGAAAGTATTAACTGGAAGACAAAAGGGGGACTTGTCTAAGTTATTGATTTGAGGTTGTGGCTAATGACAATTTTAGTTCGGATACATTTCTTTGGTCCTGTCAGAGGGGCAAATGTGTCTGTGGTACTTCTCATCTTTCTTCAATAACAAGGTCCCACGGGAGGTTCAGCTTATTCGCAGTGCGTACATGTGTAAATTCTAACCCTATTTGGCATGGATCATTGAGGCATGCAAACAAATGAGTTCCTTCATATAAAAGGTGCTGAAATAAGTAAATCAGTGGCAGAGGTGAAATATTTGACGGAGGGTGTAGACACAGCATTATAGAAGGCACAACCAGATTCATAACACGTGTGTTTCTTTGTCAGAATTTGTCATTTAAGGAATCAGAGTAACAAACCATGTGCTGCTTGCACTTGAATAGCTGAAAATTCCTAGATATTTCGATGAATGCTTCATGGGTTGAGCTATGCTCATACAAACAAGAAATATGTAATTTGGCTCGTCAAATCTGCTCCAGCATTCTAAAATCATTTAGTTTAGTTTTGTTTAGTTTAATTTAGTTTCGTTTAGTTTAGAGATACAGCATGGAAACAGGCCCTTCAGCACACCAAGTCCATGCCAACCAACAATCACCATACACTAGTTCTATTCTACACACTAGGGACAAGTTACAGAAGCCAATTAAACTACAAACCTGCACATCTTTGGAATGTGGGCGGAAACTGGAGCACTTGGAGAAAGCCCGCACAGTCACAGAGAGAACATACAAACTCCACACAGGCAGCACCCGCAGTCAGGATTGAACCTCAGTCTCTGGCATTGTAAGGCAGCAACTCTGCCACTGCGCCGCTGTGCGCCACTGCATCATAACTGATCCGAATGTAGTTTCAATTCCCACTAACCCTCAGCAAACGTTTACCTTTCTTTAATTATTACTACACAGAAGGAGGCCATTCATCCATCGGGTCCAAGGTAGACAAAAATGTTGGAGAAACTCAGCGGGTGAGGCAGCATCTATGGACCTAAGGAAATAGGCAACGTTTCGGGTCGAGACCCTTCTTCAGACGGTTCCATCGGGTCCATCCCAGCTTCCCACAAAACCAATCACCTTCTTATTTCCCTGTTTCCTACTTGCTTTAACATTTTCCTTTAGTTCTACCTGCATTAAGGGCTAACTTGCAGTGGCCAATTAACCTGGCAAGCTATCGGCAGGATGTGCCAGAAACTTTGGTGGAAATTCATGTAGTCAGGAGGAAAATGAGCAAACAGATACAGCATCGAAGGTCAGGATTGAATTCAAGTTGCTGTGAGACTATAGATGTTTTTTACACAAAAGGCTCAAAGCGCCGGAGTAACTCAGTGGGTCAGACAGAATCTCTAGAAAGCATCCACATCCTGACCCAAAAGTCACATATTCCTTTTCTCAGAGATGCTGCCCAACCCGCTGAGTTACTCCCGCACTTTGTGTCCTTTTGTTGGGGCTGTGAAGCAGCACCAATAACTTCTGCACCTGTCTGCCATCCCTCGCTTATCAAGAATCTTTCCATTCTGCCTTAACATTTTCATCCTAACTCTGTTTTAACTGTAATGTCCCTGAGTGTTAAGCTGTGACCTGTGGAGAGAGAAAGGTCTTCAATCTGAACTGGGTGTAGAGACACAAGGAATTGCAGATGCTGGTATCTTGAATAAATCACAAAGTGCTGGAGTAACTCAGTGAAGTTACTCCAGCACTTTATGTTGAACTAGTTGTAGAGGAAGTTCTAGGGATAACATCTATGGCAAACAATTTATTTTAAATACAGTAAAGGATAAATATGTATACTTTGATTGATTATTAAAGGACAATCAGTGGATGTTGCAAGAACACCTGAGGTCTGAGTTGTTTTGATATTATGGTTAAAAGACAAATTTATTGAATTTGATGGCGTAGAAAAGAACTGCAGATGCTGGTTTAAATCGAAGATAGACGCAGAATGCTGGAGTACCTTGGAGAGAAGGAATGGGTGACGTTTCAGCTTGAGACCCTTCTTCAGACTGATCTCTGGAGAGAAGGAATGGGTTACATTTTGGGTCGACCCTGCTTCAGAATTATATTGCTCATTATTCAATTGGAATTGAACAACAGTCTTAGAAACGGCATTTATACTGTGTAATGGTGGGTCTAGAAATGGTGGATGCATTGGTGATCAATCATTTTCCAATGTTCTATATATTCAGGATCAGTTCCTGTGGATTGGAGGGTAGCTAATGTTATCCCACTTTTCCAGAAAGAAGCGAGAGAGAAAACGGGGAATTATAGACCAGTTAGCCTGACTTTGGTGGTGGGGAAGATGCCAGAGTCAATTATTAAATAAGTAATAACGGCACATTTGCATAGCAGTAAAAGGAATGGTCCAAGTCAGCATGGATTTATGAAGGGGAAATCCTGTTTGACTAATATTCTGGAATTTTTTGAGGATGTGATAAGTAAAATGGATGAAGGAGAGCCGTATCTGGACTTTCAGAAAGCCTTTGATAAGTTCCCACACAGGAGATTAGTGGGCAAAATTAGAGCACATGGCATTAGGGTTAGGGTATTGACATGGATAGAGAATTGGTTGGCAGACAGGAAACAAAGAGTAGGAATAAATGGGTCCTTGTCAGAATGGCAGGCAGTGGCGAGTGGAGTGCCGCAAGGCTCGGTGCTGTGGCCACAACTATTTACAGTATATATTAATGATTTAGACGATGGGATTAAAAGTAACACTAGTAAATGTGCAGAAGACACAAAGCTGGGCAATGTGAACTGCGAAGAGGATGCTTGGAGGTTGAAGGGTGACTTGGACAGGTTGAGTGAGTGGGCAGATGCATGGCAGATGCAGTTTAATGTGGATAAATGTGAGGCTATCCACTTTGGTGGCAAGAACAGGAAGGCAGATTATTATCTAAATGGTGTCAAGTTAGGAAAAGGGGAAGGACAACGAGATCTGGGTATCCTTGTACATCAGTCACTGAAAGTAAGCATGCAGTTACAGGAGGCAGTGAAGAAAACTAATAGCATGTTGGCCTTCATAACGAGAGGATTTGAATATAGGATAGTATAGGAAGTACTTTCTTGCTATTGAGGGAGTGCAGCATAATTTCACCAGGTTAATCCCCAGGATGGCGGGACTGTCATATGAGGAAAGATTGGAAAGACTGGGCTTGTATTCACTGCAATTTATAAGGATGAGAGGGGATTTTATAGAAACATATAACATTATAAAAGGACTGGACAAGCTGGATGCAAGAAAAATGTTCCCAATGTTGGGGGAGTCCAGAACCAAGGGCCACAGTCTAAGAATAAATGGGAGGCCATTTAATACTGAGATGAAAACAAACTTTTTCTTTTTTTTTTCCACTTTAGTTTTTATTGCTTTTATGTATACACAAATACAACACTAATATAACAACGAAACATACAACAATACAGTGAAACGTACAACAGTGTAGCGGGGGGGGGGGGGGTTCAGTTTACAATTAATGATGCAGTATACAGAACTATTTTCATTATTAAAACATTTTCCAATAACTTACATTATTGTCAATAAAATTATACAATGTTGATATCTTTATTTCTATACCTAATCCATTTTTCCCATTTTCTGTTAAACTCGTCTTCTTTCACTCTGAGAGAATATATCATTTTCTCCATGACAGATATTTCCTGTACTATGTCTAACCATTGTCTAAGTCTGGGTGTGTCCGCTGCAAGCCAGTTTCTTGTAATGGCCTTTCTGCCAGCTGTGAGTAGGATTTTAACCAAGTAATGATCTTCCTTCAGCACCTTTGTATTTATATTACCCAGGTATAAAATGGAACACTGTTTGGAGACTATATATCCTAATACCTCCGTTAATTCTGAATTCACTCTGTCCCAAAATGGTTCTATTTTTGGGCAACTCCAGAAGATATGTGCATGGTTTGCGTCTGTTTGACCACATTGCCTCCAGCATGTTTGCTGCCTTAGAATGTGCTTGCTTTTTATGTTAGGTGTAATAAAGAAACAAATCAATTTTGTCCAATTAAATTCTCTCCAATTTTGTGAATTAGTAGATGTATGTAGTGTTACACACATATGATGCCATTCTTCTTCTGAGATTGTAATGTTCAATTCCTTTTCCCACTTAAAATTTACATAAAATGTAGTTTTAGCTTGACATTCCATTAAACTATGATAAAGTTTAGAAATAATCCTTATTTTTTTGATGATATGCATTACTATGACTTCTATCACTGGATTATATTCTTCTAGTGCCTCCCTTTTTACCTTTTTATTGTAATAATCTCTCGGAGGTATCTAAACAAGTCTTGGTTCCAAAGTGCAAATTTATCCTTCAAATCTTCAAAACTTCTTAGGTCTCCATTTTCAATAACAGTACAAAATGCAGTCATTCCTTTCTTCATCCACTTGAACAAACTTTGTGAATTTGTGGAATTCTCTGCCACAGAAGGCACTAGAAGCCAATTCACTGGATTAATTTAAAAGATAAAGCTCTCTTTATCAACGGAATAAAGGGATATGGGGAGAAGGCAGGCACGGGTTACTGATTGTGGATGATCTGCCATGATCACATTGAATGGCGGTGCAGGCTCGATGGCCCAAATGGCCTCCTCCCGCACCTATTTTCTGTTTCTATGTTTCTATAATGTGTCATGCAATAGAACACTTCAAGGTGCCTCCTACAGTGATTATCAAATTAAAAAAATCCTTACTTTTCCTCATGAGGCCTTATATTCAAATATAAGATTACGTTTGCTTAAATTAATTACTCAATTAAAATTAAAAATGGTTGTGCTAAAAATAAAATCAATGTTATTTGTCTAATTGTCAATTCCTGGCGACTGGTAGGGAAAGGCAAGCATGATCCCTTTAAGGTCAAGTCGGTAATGGAATATTGGAATTAAGTCAATCCCTGTGAGAGACTTGATAATTAAATAGACAAGTGGGGCTGATCTGCAGCACTCTCATCAGCTAGCCAGGCAAATTGATGAGACCTGGCATTGAGAGCTGGAATCCTTCTCAAGGAGTTTCAGGCAACCTTGAAACTGAATGATGTGTAGAGCAATTCCAGTTAGGATAGGAACGGGATTCTATCCAGTGTTCACTTTTAAGGTATTGAAATACAATGTATTGCCCTCCCTTGATATTTTTCAGTTCATAGGCCTGGTTTCAAAAATCATTGTGCCTGAGTAATTTGACCATGTGAATAATAGAATGTTCTTGCAAGGAGTACATAATCTCCACTTACAGCAAATATATTTCTTGCTACGTTCGTTTGGAAATGTCAGAGTTGATGATGAGTGTTTAATAAGCAGAGAATGCTAGTTGATTAGAATAATGGAGCAAGCTCTGTTTAAATCCATACATTTTGATAATAAGAATTTATTCGTTGGTTAATGTCTTCCAGATACACTTCATCAACTAATGTATGCATCTCGCTGTCTTTTTAAATGGTGAAGTGTGCAATGCTTCCCCACATGGCGTGATCTACTAATTGGAATAATATGTCCAATAACACCTCATAGAGTTTATAATGAGTTTTTAATAGATTTTCATACAAGGATTCCTGGGTAAATCCATTAAAAACAAATCCCACTTCTGGTGGGAAGTTCCGGTTTGCTGGTTTGAAATATTATTTAAAGTTTGGGAGTTTTTTTTGTTATTGTATTAAAATGGAAAGTCTGCCGATAGTTGAGAATGAGCAGAGAAGGTAAGTGAGATGTAGTCTAAATGGAAGCATAGCATGAAGTAAATAAAGATTGAAATCCTGAGATTCTAGCAAAGCTAAATTTTAGAATAAAAGCTTTTTTAATAAGCATTCATTTCAGTGGGGATAGTTTGAAATGAATACAATGGAAGGTCTGTAGAATAATGTTTGTATTTTGAATGAAAGAATTAGAAGTTTAAAGGATTACCTCATAATATTTGATTTTACTTCGGAGTCATGTGAGTGACTACGTGAAGAAGCCCCGCCAGGCGCATGCTCGGCATTACGTCGACGTATGTCGGTAAGGGACGGGCTGCAGATCGCAGCTCCACCAGCGGTGAGTACAGGCCCGCAGGTAAGTGGGTTGAAATTACTTCCTGTGTAGGAACTCAGTGACACTGGCCTGGAATAAGCCAGGAGGAGTTTGGGAAGTATTAAAATGGACATGGTGAAAAAATCGGCGTGGGGAAAGCGCGTGGCCCGGGTGGAAACACAGTTAAGATCGGGACCACAGATCACTACGGAGCCGGTTCCGATACCGGTAGCCGTTGAACCTACCGTAGTTCAACCTTTAGATGCTCCACAGCCACAGGCCACAGAGGGTACTCCATTGGAGAGGAAAAATAAAAGAAAGTCTACTAGGCCTGTTATATCAGATGAATCTGATGAAGAAGAGGCAGGGCCAGGCAGACAAGCCCTGTGGCTCAGGATGGACAAAATGGAGAAAATGCTTCAAACAATTATTAACCAAGGGTCAAAAGACTCAGAATATTCCCAGGCAGCCCCTGAGGGGGTTCCATATCATGATTATGGTGCCTTTACAACATGGGAATGTGAACCTCCAGAGCCTTGTTTAGGTCTGGAGGAAGTCTCCTTTGAGCAAGTCTCAGGAGTACCAGAGCAGCAAGAGATTGACCCTGAAGGTGGTGTTTCTGGTCATGAATACCCACCACAGCACAAAAGTAAAACTACAGGTGTACCAGATGTAGCACAATCTTTTGCTGTACCAGAAGGAAGCGGTGAGGTCATGGAAAAAAACCTGGCGGCCAACATTAATTATTTGGTTTCTCACCAGCTTCAGGAGACTGTCATGATTGAGACAGCAGACCTCTATAAAACACCTGTTAATTGTGCATCACTGAGGGTGCCGACAGTGAATCCAGCTATTTGGACACCCATGACTTCAACAATGTGAGGACAGGAGATTCGATTCCAGAGGGTCATCAAGATCATTGCAGCTGGCATTATTGCTTTTTGGAGGTAGTTGGAAGGGCATGCTATGTCCAAAATCCAAAAAGACATGTTGGCATTGTTTTGTAACTCTTATTTTGAGATTAATTGTATGAGAAAAATTGCCAATCGGCCCATCCTGCACCCAAGATTTGCTGGTTTGTGTAAATCAAGCAATGTTCAAGCTCCAGATTATTTATTCGGAGAAAACCTGCCTAAACAAATTAAAGATATCGATGAAGAGGCAAAGACTATCAGCCTCATGAAACCTTTTATATTTGGCCAAAGGAGACAATCTGGCTGGATGAGAAGGGGTTTTGATTCAGGAGCAGGAACAAGCAGAGGCAGGCGTATGGTGAGAAGGTATTATTACCCATCACAGCCCAATATGAAGCCATATATTGGGAGAAGGAGACCGTCAAGGTCATTTGCTGAGGTACATAAACTTTATTCTATCACAGAGGAAACTGTTGTAGAAGCTCCAATTGATGGTAGATTACAATTGTTTTATGATGAATGGTACTGTATAACATCTGATCGGTTTATATTAGATACTGTGTCAGGTGCTATTATTGAATTTAAGGAAGGAATTGACCCACCTGTGCAGGATAAACTTAATCGGGTTTTGGTGTTTTCTGCACCTGAAAATGTTCAGGTAAAAGAAGAAGTAAAAAATGTATTTAAAAAATGTATTTTAATTGAAAGTACGGGGTATCAGCCGCAACAATTTGTGTCAAATATTTTCCCCAGGCCAAAGAAAGATGGAGGTTGTAGAGTCATTCTAGATCTCACACAATTGAATTCATATGTCCAGTATAGACATTTCAAAATGGACACCTTCAACACTGCAATGGAGTTGTTGTCCATAGGATCTTACCTGGCTACTATAGATTTAAAAGATGCGTATTATTCAGTGCCAATTCATCACCATTATCGTAGGTACTTGAAGTTTAATTAGATGGGTCAGCTGTGGCAATATAAAGCATTACCTAATGGGTTAAGTTCAGCTCCCAGGCTGTTCACAAAATTATTGAAACCAGCACTTGCATTGTTAAGGGCTCAAAATCACATTGTCATGGCTTATCTTGATGATATTTTAATTGTTAATGCCACTCAGGAATCAGCTGAATATTCAGTTTGAGCAACTATAAGCCAGAAAAAGGCTAGGGTTACTGATCCATCCAACAAAATCAAAGCTACAGCCATTGCAAACAATTGAGTATTTGGGGTTTGTCATTAATTCAGTTGCTATGTCAGTAACTTTACCAACAGATAAAATTGTGGATATTACAAATGCGTGTAGTTGCCTTGCTGACAAACTTTATCCCTCCATCTGAGAAGTAGCTAGGGTTATTGGTAAGATAGTAGCAGCATTTCCCGCTGTTGAGTTTGGTCCTTTGCATTATCAAAATCTTCAAAGGGCAAAAGCACAAGCACTAAAAGAATGTGCAGGTCATTTTGACAGACCCATGCAGTTGCCAACGGAAGCTTTGGCTGAAATACAGTGGTGGATTGGGAATGTTGCACAAGCTACTAAAAACATTGTTATTCAGCAACCTACAGTGGTATTGCAAACTGATGTTAGTGCTCTCGGATGGGGTGCTACGGACAATGACACCAGCTGTGGTGGTAGATGGACTGTCCAAGAGGATTTAATTCTCCAAGCATATGGTATTAATTAATTTGAGTTTGGGGGCATTTTTTGGATTAAAAGCTTATTGTTCTACAATGGAGGACTTACATGTTCAATTACAAGTAGACAATACCACAGCTGTAGCATATATCAATCACATTGGTGCAGTAAGATCAGCATCTTGTGATCATCTGGTCAACCAGATGTGGAATTGGTGTGTATCTATGAATATCTGGCTTTCAGCTATCTATCTCCCAGGGAAAGATAATGTTGTGGCAGACAACAGATCACAGGAGTTTAAAGACAATACAGAATGGATGTTGAATCCACAAATTTTCCAAAAAATTGTCAATCGGTATGGTGTACCAGACATTGATCTGTTTGCGTCCAGATTAAATCACTAATTGCCTAAATACGTGTCATGGGAGCCTAACCTAGAATCTGTAGCATTGGATACATTCTCGCTACATTGGGGAAATATGTTTTTCTATGCTTTCCCCCCATTTTGCCTGATTAGGCAATGTCTCAGGAAAATAGAGCTAGACTCTGCCACGGGTGTCTTGGTGGTTCCAAACTGGCCTACACAGCCATGGTTCCCATTGATGCTTAGAATGATAATTGAACCTTTTATGACGATTCCCAGCTCCAGGGATTTGTTTGTACAACCAGTGAGAGAACAAGTTCATCCATTGCATGATCATATTAATTTGTTAATCTGCAGGTTCTGACCAGACCATTACAAGGGCTTGGACTGTCGGATAGGACCATGGATGTCATAACATCAGCTTGGAGAGATAGCACTAAGAAACAATATATGTCTCACATAAAGAAATGGGAAGCTTTTTGTATTCAGTCAGATATATCTTATCATACTGCAAACATATCAGATGTATTGGAGTTCCTTGCTATGTTGCATTTTGATCAGCACCTTAGTTATAGTGCCATTAATAGTGCTCGTAGTGCTTTGTCTTCCTATTTACGACAATTTTCAGAACATCTATCTACCGGGCCTCATCCATTAATATCCCGATTTATGAGAGGTATTTTTTAATAAAAATCCTCCCAAACCCAGATATACAGAAATTTGGGATGTTAGTATAGTTCTCACATTGCTTCGGCAATGGGCTCCAATTACGTCACTGTCTTTTCAGAAATTAACATTTAAAGTAGTAATGCTTATGGCATTAGTGTCAGCACAAAGAGTACACACATTGCAAATGTTACGTTTAGATTGTATGCATTTGTCTGCAGATAACATTACTTTTTATGTGTATGATCTAATCAAACAAGTCTGGAACCAAAGTAATCTTTAGAGCATATCTGTCGACCAAACATTGTGTGTGGTTAAGCATCTGACTCAATATATTGAAGTAAACAAGAGTTTCCAAGGTCGTGAGACAACAATGCTTATTGCTCATAAAAAACCATACAAAAAAGTGTCAGTATAAATTATTTCGAGATGGTTAAAACAGGTTTTGGATTTAGCTGGAGTAGACACTGATGTGTTTAAATCTCACTCCACCAGGGCAGCGTCCACGTCCACGGCGATGGCACAGGACGTGCCGCTCGACCAAATTTTAGACGCCGCAGGATGGTGTAAAGAAGAAACTTCTTCCAAGTTTTACAACAAACCTGTTATCACGGTGCCAGAGTTTGGACATGCAGTGTTGGGTTCTGTTTGATTATTTGCTTTCTTTTATGTAATGATTCATATCTTTTGTTGTAATTTCCCCTATGATAGAAGGGTATTACTTTTCTTTCTTTCATTATTATTAAATTACTTATTGCATTATTCAAGCAATGTTCAATAATATTATTTACTCACTACTGTGTCAACTGAAGCAGTGTGGCGTATGGAATGAATCTACGGCATGAAAATCACAGAGCTTCAAAATCTTCACGTAGTCGCTCACGTGACTCCGAAGTAAAATAGTAAGATTAAACGAGAACATACCTGTACGAAGTTTGATCTTTAATTTATGAGGAGTTACGATGAAGGATTACGTGCCCTCCATTCCCAACCCTCATAATCTAAACAATTATCTGGTAGTTCTAGTCTTGTGTGAGCCTTACTATCTTACTTCGGCTATTGGTTCTGTGTTTTTCACGCCGCTGCTATGAAGTATGCCGAGCATGTGCCTGGCGGGGCTTCTTCACGTAATCCCTCATCGTAACTCCTCATAAAATAAAGATCAAACCGAACAGGTAAGTTCTCGTTCAATCTTACTATTAAAAACTAGAAATTAGAAAATCAGCACCAGAGAAAGAGGTGGGTTGGAAACTAGAAATGAGAAAGGAATAGTCTGTGCATGGAGGTTCCTGTGGAAAGAATGCTAAAATAATGAGCTTAGATGAACTTAAATAAGTTTCAGCTTTTATAAAGCCTTATTTTAAAAGTAATTGCAATATATAATGCATTAAAAGGAAAATGCTTTCCAATGTAATCATGTGAAGATACGGGAGTTATTTCCTAAGAAGAAAATATGACAAGAAATAAAAGTGGAAATGCTGTCAATTTTCAACAGGTCAGGCAACATCTGTGGAAAGATGAACAGTTAATATTTAAGGTCAATCAATCACCTTTTCATCAGAACTAACACTAGAGATGTCAACATATAAAGAAAAACATATGTAGGCAGGTGCAGTGTATGATTAAATATCATGTTTAAGGTGGAGTAGTCTGAAGAAGGGTTTTGGCCCTTTGGTCCTTCGCTCCATAGATGCTGCCTCACCCACTGAGTTTCTCCAGCACTTTTGTCTACCTTTATGTTTAAGGTTCAGGATTTCAGGTTTGATATACTTTTAATTTGGGACAATGTTTGCATAGTTCAGATATAGTGAGAAGCTGTGCAAAAGATAAAATTCTTAATCCTGGTTCTTTGTGTGCTCCTTTATTTGACCACAACATTGATAAATATGCCTTCAGCCACAGAGATACAATGTGTGGAATTTCTTTCCCACCTTTCATTGCTTCTCCACTTATTTTTAAAGTCTACCTTAAATACATTAAAACTAATTTACTGTCCATTTTATTCATTTTCTTGCTTTTGTTTACAGTGCTGCCTGTAAAAATTCAATTAGTTAGTATGTTATTTCCATATTTGATTTTATCTTTTGTTCTATCAAGAGATTTCAGATTTAACAATTACTTTGCAGGATTAGTTTTGATTGCAACTATTGTTTTAGAGATACAGCATGGAATCAAGCCCTTAGGTCCACTGAGTCCATGCCGACCATCAACTGCCCATTCACAAACTGGTCCTACAGACTAGGGACAATTTACAGTGACCAATTAACCTAAATACTCGTACGCCTTTGGGATGTGGGAGGAAACTGGAGCACCCAGAGGAAACCCACTCAGTCACAAGGACGATGTGCAAACTTCACGCAGACAGCACCCAAGATCAGGATCAAACCAGGGGCTCTACGCCTGTGAGGCAGCAGCTCCACCAGCTGCAGCACTGTGCTGCTTTTAAATATTTAAATATTTCCCAGCGATAACGTAATTCTACTTGTGTAGGAAGGAATTGCAGATATAGATTTACACTGAAGATAGACACAAAAATGCTGGAGTAACTCAGTGGGTCAGGCAGCATCTCTGGATAGAAGGAATGGGTGATGTTTCGAGTCGAGACGCTTTTTCAGACGGTTCTACTTAGGTTTTCATTCCATGTTGCAGTATATAATAAATACATGATCTTTTAAAGGATGAATACATTTCTGTGATAAATATTTATCACTTTTTAAGAGTCAAAAACTCAACATGAAAAGTGGGGTCTGGTTTTGGCTCACAAGAGATGGTAAAGATTACATTAGATCAAATAAAAAAATAATGTATTGCCAAAATAAGCAGTCAAAGTCATTAAGGGCTTCCACGCCAACTTCCCCTGCAGAGTAGGGAACAGAAGACAGGAGTCCGACAAGGGTGTGTGATGTCGGCGCTACTCTTCAATATTGTTATTGACTGGGTATCAGACAACCGAAGACCAAGAAAGAGGCATACCTCTTCTCAGCATTGGAAGACCTTGATTTTGCTGATGACTTGGCTCTGGTCTCCCACACTCACAAGTACATGCAGGAAAAAAAACCCCCGTCTCAGTGACTTTGCACAACAAATTGGCCTGACGATAAACCAGAAAGAATCTGAAGTAATGACACTAAACATCCAAAACCCCTTGACAATCCAAGTGAATGGAAACAATCTTCCCATAACTGAGGAGTTTACCTATTTTGGTAGCAAAGTCAGACACGATGGCGGAACACACAATGACATCAAGAACCGGCAAAACAAGGCTTGGAATGTTTTCAGAATGCTAAACAATTTATGGAGGTCCCAGCAATACAGCACCAAGACCAAGCTGAAGTTATACCAGAGCTGTGTCCTCTCCATCCTCCTATATGGATCGAAATGCTGGAGAATGACAGCGAGCGACATCAACCAGCTGTCAGTCTTCCATACTAAGAACCTGAAAAGAATCCTTAGAATGTTTTGGCCAAACACCATATCCAACCAAGATCTCCTTGCTCAATGACAACAAGAGAGCTTGGACACCATCATCATGAGAAGACGCTGGAACAGGATTGGCCATATACTGAGAAGAGAACCAGACAGCATCCCAAGAATAGCCCTGCACTGGAAACCGGAAGGGAAAAGGAAAAGAGGGGGACACAAAAACACCTGGCGTCAAACTGTAGAGGAGGAAATGAAAACGATGGACCTGACCTGGGGTAGTGTCCAGAAGCTAGCCCAGAACAGACAGGAGTGGAGGACCTTCATTGCTGCCCTACATGTCAGGAGGCATAATAGGCAGTAAGTAAGTAAAATAAGCAGTAAGCCAAGAACTGAAAAAATTACAGAATTCAGCAATGATAAACTAAAGCATTGATAAGGGAAAGTTGGAATATGGAAGTAACATAAGAGAAACATAAAATCAGACTTCTAAAGGTTTTATTGCTGTACACAGAGCAACACTAAGTCCCCTAATTTCCTTACAGACTGAGGCAGGAGAGGTTTAATTGGAGATTACAAAGCGGCTTCAATGATATATAGATGGGAGTGAAAGGCCAAACAAATGGAAAATGGGGGAAAAGGGCAATCTACTTTGGTAGAAATCCAGACAAGTGGGATTTTTGTTTAATGGTAAGTGATTCAGATGTGTTTGTTTAGAGAGTCCTTGGTCGTCCTTATAGATGAATCATTGAATGTTGGCATACAGTTTCGGCAAGCAATCAGGAAGGCAAATGGTGTGTTGGCCTTGACCACCAGTGAATTTATGTTTGAAAGTAAAGACGAGTAACTGAAATATTACAGAGATGGGTGTGAATGAACCTGAATTATTATGTACTAGTCTAATCTCCGAAACTGAAGATAAACTTACCATAAAGCATAATGAAGGTTCACCAGATTAATTTGTTGTTTTTATTAATACATATAATGAAAAATTGAAGAAGATTTCTTCAATGCTCATGTCATTGGAAAAAGGAGAAGTAATCTCATTGCATACAGAGTTCCTTTAGATCTTGACAGGGCAAATGCAGAGATGACTTTATTTCTGTTTTGCCTCTTTATGGTAAGATACTGTCCCAAAATAAATGTTGGCCATGAAAGATGGCGATGAGAAGAATATCCACCCCCCACCTCTGCCCAAAGTTGGTGAATTCCTGAATGCTGCAACCAAAAAGACCATTGAGACTCAGTCTATGAGGGTTTTACCTGCAAAAATAAGGCACCATGTCCTTGCAAATCCCTAAAATACAATGAGCATACCACCTCCTCACACCCCTAAAAAACAGATGTATGTGAGGGGTGGCGGGTAAATGGGGATGGGAGAGTGAAGATAGACATGGTATATCTGCTTTTCTTGTTTGTTTTTTGTCTGTCCTATCATCCACCTGTCTCTGTCGCCCAACTCCATCCCTACCATGGCTACACCTGCCCATTATCTTTCACCTCTTCTTTGTTCACTGATCATCCACTGGTTTCTGTCTCGCCACGCCCCTCTCCTCTTTATACTGGTTATCACCTCTCTCCATTCTGTCCTGATACAAGCTTTCAACCCAAAACTACAGCAACTGCAAGTGATTAGGGAGGCAATCTTTGACTTTTTTTACAAGAGGATTAGAGAACAAATAGAAAAACACATTAAGGGAATGAAGGGATGTGGGATAATAATGGAAAATGGCATGGCAGTGAATTGGTGAAGAAGACTTGAAGGGCCAAATGACATACGCCCATTCCTACATCTTGTGTTGTAATGAAATATCTTTATTATGAGATCATGAATCGATGGAAAGTTGCAAATATTATTCTGGTTTCTTAACCTCAAACTAAAATGCTGTATTTGAACTCATTATACTTAACAATAAGCAGCTGTTTCTAACAACAGAGAACAAACTGCTGGAGGACTTCCACAGGTCAGGCAGTATCTGTGAAGGGAAATTGACAAACAACATCTAAAAGAAGTGTCGTAACTCAAAATATCTGTCCATTCCCCTCCACAGATGCTGCCTAATTCACTGCGTTCCTCCAGTTGTTGCTTTCTTTGCTCACGATTCTAGCTTCTATCGTTACTTCTCTCTGTATTTTTAACATTTGCATTCTTAACCTTATTTTAAGCTTTGAATTATTCTTACCGTTGTTTTTTAAAATCCTATGTGCAACCAGTAGATTATTACTACATTTCAATAAATGTTTCAGTGATTTATATGCTACATTTGTTGCATTAAATGGTCACAAGATGAGCAATGATACTATTAGCTTCTGTTGGTAAGTAAATTAATGAAGTGATGTAGATCGAGCAATATCATCAATCAGGTTAATTTAAACTGTGCATGCAGATTTCTAAGATAAAATGTGAGTAAGTAATTGAATCAGAGAATTGTACAAAACACAGGCACAATGGGAGGTGGTTTGGCCAATGTGACAATGTCAGATCAATTTTACTTTCTTTTCTTGCTCTATAACTATGTAGGCTTTGGTACATCAATTGGCCGTAACTGGGTTGAGTGTTTCTGTCTCCAATCCCACATTAGTTATCAAACAGGTTTTTGACCAATCCTACTCCAGAGATTCTTTGGAATTCATTGGATAAAGATTTTGTTTTTATTCCCTCAATTTCACTTTAATCATTCCTTTGTATTTAAAATTAGTGGTCCCGTGTATTTGGTGTCCTGACTAAAGAAAATGATTTAATCTCGCTCAGATTCTCATAATTTTATTCACCCTCATCAAACCAGCCTTTATCTTCAAAACTAGAAAGAAAAGCTACAGTAACTGAAAATCTGAAAACAAAATGCTGGAAATGCTGCCTAATATGCTTTGCTTCCAGTAATTTTCATTATTTTCATTCATAACGAGGATTTCAGTATAGAAGTGAAGAAGTTCTTCTGCAGTTGCATAGGGCTCTGGTAAGACCACAGCTGGAGTATTATGTACAGTTTTGGTCTCCTAATTAGAGGAAGGATATCCTTGTGATGGAGGCACTGCAGCGTAGGTTCACGAGATTGATCCCTGGGATGGCGGGACTGTCTTATGAGGAAAGATTGAAAAGACTGGGCTTGTATTCACTGAAGTTTAAAAGGATGAGGGGGGATCTTATAGAAACTTATAAAAGGACTGGACAAGCTAGATGCAGGAAAAATGTTCCCAATGTGGGCTGAGTCCAGAACCAGGGGCCACAGTCTTAGAATAAAGGGGAGGTCATTTAAGACTGAGGTGAGAAAAAGCTTTTTCACCCAGAGAGTTGTGAATTTATGAAATTCCCTGCCACTGAGGGCAGTGGAGGCCAAGTCAATGGATGGATTTAAGAGAGAGTTAGATAGAGCTCTAGGGGCTAGTGGAGTCAAGGGATATGGGGAGAAGGCAGGCACGGGTTATTGATAGGGGACGATTAGCCATGATCACAATGAATGGTGGTGCTGGCTCGAAGGGCCAAATAGCCTCCTCCTGCACCTATTTTCTATGTTTCTATGTTAATACTTGTTTTTTTATAAGAACCATAGCATGGTGTCTGTTAGAACAAATCATGCACATGCAAAATGCATATAGATCTTTCTTGTATTCATGGAGTTAGTGAAGGAAAACAAAGATAATCTGGTTCACAGGTGCAAGTGCCAGAGAGGTACATTGGTGGTTGGTGAGCTGGGGTGGTGGAACAGGTGAGAATGCCATAGGATTCCTGGGATGTCAGGACTTTCATATGAGGAAAGACTGGATGGACTTGGCTTGTACTCGCTAGAATTTAGAAGACTGAGGGGGGATCTTATAGAAACGTACAAAATTCTTAAGGGGTTGGATAGGATAGATGCAGGAAGATTGTTCCCGATGTTGGGGAGGTCCAGAACAAGGGGTCAGTATAAGGATAAGGGGGAATTCCTTTAGGACCGAGATGAGGAAAACATTTTTCACACAGAGAGTGGTGAGTCTCTGGAATTATCTGCCACAGAAGGTAGTTGAGGGCAGTTCATTGGCTATATTTAAGAGGGGGTTAGATGTGGCCCTTGTGGCTAAAGGGATCAGGGGGCATGGAGAGAAGGCAGGTACAGGATACTGAGTTCGATGATCAGCCATGATCATATTGAATGACGGTGCAGGCTGGAAGGGCCGAATCCTGCACCTACTTTCTATGTTTCTATGTTTCTATCAGGCCTAAAAATGGCTTGTGCCCTGAGATACTGTTGAAGAGAAAGCATCGGAGGAAGGCACAGTCGCAAGAGAAAGGAAAACTGAATCTTGATAAGATGGGGATAAGGTGGATAATTGGGTTGGCCTCTGTCAAGAGTATGTGTTGGGGTTAGACAGGTGAATCAGTGTTTCCACTTTGAAGGAAATTACCCGAAATTCCGGAAATTCTGGTTGTCTTTGGATAATTTTAGGGAGATGGAAGAATTTCGGGAAATTTCTGCATCCGGCCTGCGAAGGGGAGTAAAGGTAATACACACAGCACTGTCGGTTTGGCACTCAAAGGTTTTAAACAGAGAGCTGTCAGTTTAACGCATGGGAATTTAAACAAAGGGCTGTCGGCTGCAGCTCCATGGGTTCTAAATATAGTGCTACCAGCTGCAGCACTATGGGCTTTAAACATAGCGCTATGGCCACAGTCCTATGGGACACAGACTGTTTGGGAAAATTCTCGTATAGCAGTGAGTCTTTGGAATTATCTTTCTCAGTGGAAGTTGAGCCTTTAATTATTTTTCAGGCAATGGTAGAATTCTGGATAAGCCTAGTGGAGAAAAGTTACCAATGGCAGTGGGATTGAAATTACATTGGGATTGTCCTTGATCTTACAGAATGGTGAATCTGCCCAAGATGCTGAGAAGGGGAGAGGGAGGGGAGGAGAGCGGGGGAGAGGGAGGGGTGGAGAGAAGGACAGAGGGAGGGGTGGGGAGAGGGAGAGGAGGAAGAATGAGAGGGAGAGAGAGGGGGGGAGCGTGAAAGGGAGAGAGGGATAGTGGGAGGGAATAAAAGAGGGAGAGAAAAAGGAAGGGGGAGAGGGAGGAAGAGTGAGAGAGGGAGGGAGGGAGAGGTAGAGGGAGGTAGAGAGATGGAGGGAGGGAGGGAGGGAAAGTGGGATGGAGAGAGAGCAGAGACTGAGACACACGATAGAAGGTTGAAAAAATGAAGACAACGAAAGAAGCCTTACATAACATTGTACAAGTGAGTAACAGAAGCAGCCAGATATGGTGTAGTTACATAGACCTGTTTTAGCTTGTTCTTCTTTGTGTTGTTAATGTGTGCCTGCAAAAAATCCCAACAACAAATAGCACGCAGGAAGCATTTTTGACAATTTCAGGAAATACCATCAAAATCCAGGAAATTTGGGATTCTATTTTAGGAATTCTTTTTTGAGGTGTGGAAGCACTGAGGTGAGTAGGTACCCCAGTAATCTCGGCCGCAATGTGATGTAATGAAAATGAGCACCAAAGAACAGGATTAAGAGTGAATCTATCAGCAAGCAAATCACGCCTTTGCGGAAGGGCAGGTTGTGTAGAGATAGCGGGGACTCTGCTTCTTTTAGGAAGGAGATCCGGAGAAAAAACTTATTTAGTTGGAGGGTGTTGAATCTGTGGAATTCTTTGTCACAGAAGGCCGGGGAGGCCAAGTCAGTCTATATTTTTAATGCAGAGATTGATAGATTACTGCAGGAGTCGGAGATTAATGTGGAGAAGGCAAGAGAATGGGGTTAGGAGAGATCATCCATGATTGAATGGTGGAGTAGACCTGATGGGCCAAATGGCCTAATTCTACTCCTATCACATGATCTTATGACCCCTACAACATTGATCATCTTAACTCTTCCCAAAGCATCCTCAACTTTCCAGTTAAGGAATGGGTGACTGTTCTGAAGGGTCTGCAAACCTTAATGCAATAGAGAATTTTGTTATAGCTATCCTAATTCTTCATTGTACAAACTGGGCAATCACCACAATGGTTTATGAACTTGTGTGTGAATGGTTATTTGAAGCGCTGGTCTAAATTTCTGAAGTATCTGCTAAAGACATATATCACTTTCCAAGAGTGTTTGGAAATTACATTAATTTGCAAAATATACGGTCATGGATGTAGAAATTATTTTAATGTTATAAATGCTAACTGACAAAAATATATATATTTTTAACAAGAGATAATTTTGTCATTGAGCCATGGCAGGAGATTTGATATCCGATGACAAAGAGGGAGTTGTTCAATGTGGGATCCATAGTCACAGGTGGGCTAGCTTGTCTCAGAATAGTTTTTTGGCTTGTATGCTGGAATGCACAACTGAATGGATTCCACAATTACACATTCATTGTGCTTTAGAATGGGAAAGCAATTAGCAGATAAATGCATAAAAATAAATTAATGTCAGTTGGAATATTAACACTGATGCCGTTTTTTTTGGCTAAATGTGGATTGACAATGCCCTTTGTCACAGACTGACTCAGTAGCAAGATGAGGACTTAATGGTGGAGGTAATATATTAGTATGGGCTGAACAGAGATATAACCAGTAGATTTGCAATTGTGCAGTTCCAGCAACCTAAGTTCAATCTCCGATAATATGGGTTTACAACATGTGTTCAGGTTTACTCCCATATCTCAAAGTCATGTAGGTTGGAAAGTTTATTGCCAACTGCAAATCGGCCTTGGCAGATAGTAATGGTGTCATACAGCATGAAAACAGGCCCTACAGCCCAACTTGCATATGCGGACCAAGAATCCCTCTCTATACTAGCCCCACCTTCCCGTGTTTAGTCCATATCCTTCTAAATCTTACCTATTCATGTGCCTGTCCATAAGTGTTTTAACTGTTGTTATAGTTTCTGTCTCAATTACCCCCTTTGGCACCTCATTCCATATATCTGCCAAGTTTATGGTGATGGGTACCTGTAACAGGGTGCACAGATGGGTTTGGAGCTGCTGGTATGAAGACAAATTTGCAAATGATTTTAAAATAATGTGGGAAGATGAAGCACTTGCAGAGCAATATTGATAGATTAAATGAATAGGTAAAAGCTACGCATAATGTGAGAAAAAAGTGATTATGTTGAATAATGATAAAATGCATAAGAAAAAGTTGTGTTAATGACCTTTTGAATGGATTCAGTGTGGGTTGGCCATTTCTATTTGTTCTATAAACTATCTGCACACTAGTGCGAAGGTTATTGAAGGTGAGATACAGTTTTGCTGTGAGGAAGATTGATAAACATTTTGGACTACATGGGTTCTGTTAGGAACCTTTTAGTTCAGATCGAATGTTGCTTGCCACTATGTGGCAGATGTAAAATAAAGATATTTTTTTGTGGGAAGACAAATCTTGTAAACAATGTTCCACAGGTAGACTTAGCCAGACAAAAAAAACTGCGACGTTGCATAATTTTAGTTTATCTAGCTCCCATTCTGTGTCCACAGTTTTATGAATTCTGCCATGCAGGGCAAAGAGTTCACTCCATATGAAGCAAGGGTGGCACGGTGGCATAGCGATAGAGCAATTGGCTTACAGCGTCAGAGACCCGGGTTAGATCCTGACTACGTCTGCTGTCAGTACAGAATTTGTACCCTCTCCCCGTGACCTGCGTGGTTTATATCTGAGATCTTCGATTTCCTGCCACACTCCAAAGTTCTACAGATTTGTAGGTTTATTGGCTTGGTATAAATGTAAAATTGTCCCTGGGATCAGCAGTTGGCGCAGACTTGGTGGGCCAAAGGGCCTGTTACCGCCCTATAGCTCTAACACTAAAAACAAAAACAAAATGGCTACTGTGGTAATGAATGTCTATTTACCAATAATTTAATTTGTAGTTTTACCATTGAGTTTGGTCCTATCTGTTTTGTATTTAAGGAAAGACATTTTTGCTATTGAGGGAGTGCAGCACAGGTTCACGAGTTTAATTCCCGGGATGGCGGGACAGGCGTATGATGAAAGAATGGAGCAACTGGGCTAGCATTCACTGGAATTTAGAAGGATGAGAGGGGGTCTTATAAAAACATATAACATTTTTAAGGGATTGGACATGTTAGATACAGGAAACATGTTCCCCATGTAGGGGGAGTTCAGAACCAGGGGCCACAGTTTAAGAATAAGGGATTGCCCATTTAGAACAGAGATGTGGAAAAACCTTTTCACACTGAGAGTTGTGAATTTGTGGAATTCTCTGCCACAGAAGGCAGTGGAGACCGATTCACTGCATTCAAAAGAGAGTTATAGATAGAGCCCTTAGGACTAGCAGAATCAAGGGATATGGGGAGAAGGCAGGAACGGGGTACTGATTGTGGATGATCAGCCATGATCACATTGAATGGCAGTGCTGACTCGAAGGGCTGAATAGTCTACACCTGCACCTGTTGTCTATGTGTCTATGTATGGAATAAGAAAGCGGTATTGACGTTTGCTCGTGATTCCAAGCTAGGAGATATAGTCTATCTATTTAAATATTACAAGAAATTGTAGAAGGCTATTGATGGAATTTAGTTGTTGTGGAAGCTTGAATTCAATGTCAGCTAGTGTAAGGTGATAATTCTGGTTTAAGAAACAATCTATGATTACATACTAAGTGAAGACAACACAATCTAATGGGAGAGCAGAATGATTTGGATATACAGATTTGCAAGACGTTATTGATAGCATCTCGGGTTGATAAGGCCATCAAAAAAGCTAATGGAATTTCAGGTTTATCACTTGAGGTACAGAATATAAAAAGCAGGAGGTAATAATGAACCAATATAAAACTTTAATAGATCTCAGTAAAGGTGAGCAACCCGGCAAGGAATAGAAGGATTACAGCAATGAGCTTTTTTCTACCATTTTTCTTTATTCTCTGCTGCTTCTGCAGAAGTTAACCCTGTAATTGATGATATTCGCAACAAAATTATATATGTCTGTCTAAGTCTATTCTCCGGACACTCTAATACTTTATGATATGACCTCATCCATGTAAGTGAATTGTAATCGAATCTATATTAAATGTGCGGGGATCAATTATAAGATAAATTTGATGATTTTTATTTTGCAAAATAAACAGTGGTGAGGTAGAAGTTATGCTTACTGATTCTTAAGATGTCGACAGAGAACTGCAGTTTCCAAAAAAAGACAAAGTGCTGGAGCAACTCAACAGATTTGGATTATTAAGATTTTTTTGGGGGATAATTGAAAGATATGTAGAAATAAGTGGCAATGTTGTAAAACAGAACAGTACATCCCACAATGTGTGTGGTGAATATGATGCAAAGGCCAACTCTTGTCTCTCTGCATATAATCGTTTATCCACATCCTTCCATTCCATCCTTCCTAAACATTATTCCCTTAGAAACATGGAAAGAAACATAGATAAATAGTTGCAGGAGTAGGCCATTTGGCCCTTCGAGCCAGCACCACCATTCAATATGATCATGGCTGATCATCTAAATTCAGTACCCCGTTCCTGCTTTCTCCCCATATCCCATGATTCCTTTAGCCCAATGAGCTAAATCTGACCCTCTTGAAGACATCCAGTGAATTGGCCTCCACTGCCTTTTGTGGCAGAGAATTCCACAGTTTCACAACTCTCTGGGTGAATTTGTTTTTCCTTATCTCCTTAGTTTTTCCTCAGTCCTAAATGGCCTACCCCTTATTCTTAATCTGTGACCCCTTGTTCTGGACTCTCCCAACATAGGGAACATTTTTCCTGCATCTAGCCTGTCCAATCCTTTAAGAATTGTACATTTTTCTATAAGATCTCCTCTCATCCTACTAAATTCCAGTGAATACAAGCCCAGTCAACCCATTCTTTCATCATATGTCAGTTCAGCCATCCCAGGAATTAACCTGGTGAACCTACGCTGCATTCCTTCCATAGCAATAATTTATCTATATCTTATCATGTATCTATCACTGTAAATGGATCGATTTTAATCATGTATTTTCTTTCTGCTGTCTGGTTAGCACACAACAAAAGCTTTTCACTGTACCTTGGTACACGTGGCAATAAACTAAACTGAACCATTCACTCCATTTACATGTGCCTATCCAAAAGCCTCTTAAATGCCACATTTTTATCTATCTCCCACCACACCCCTGTGTTGCTTTGCAAGTTAGTATGTACTTAACTTCAAGAATCCCTCTCCAACACTAGTTTCCTACTAGAGTCACTGTTCTCCTGATTAATTTTGAGTGTTTGTATAATACCTTCCCTTTGAACCATTTACTTTTCCTTGAGTAATATCTGCTTTGATCTGTTGCTTTCACACCTTACCCTTCCATATCTCTAGTTTCCTTCACCCCTGACTCTCATTCTGAAGAAGGGTCTCGACCCGAAATGTCTCCAATTCCTTCTCTCCAGAGATGCAGCCTGTCCTGCTGAGTTACTCCAAAATGTTGTGCCTATCTTTGGTGTAAACCAGCATCTGAAGTTCCTTCCTACACATTCTGTATCTCTCGTTTTCCCTTCCCCTGATTCTCACTCTGAAGGGTCTTGCGATCCAAAACCTCACCTATTCCTTTTCTCCAAAGATGTGCCTGACCCGCTGATTTACTCCAGCTTTTTGTGTCTAACTCAATGTTTAAGATTGTCAAACTGCTGTTGTCAACCAAATCGCTGTGGTCGACCAAGGCAACCACAATGAGTGAAAGTATAGGAAGGAGGGAGAATGTGGTGTCAGAGCAACAACCAAGCCATGTCAGGAAGTGGAAAGTATTGGTTGTTGACCTAAGTGTCAATGGGTAACAAAACCCTGTCTTACTCAAAGAGCTGTTGTGCAGTTGACTGAGAGCTTCAAATGGCATGGCATGCACATCACTAGCAACTTAGCCTGGTCCCTTCACACTGCAGCAGTGATCAAGGAAGCACGTTGGCATATTTATTTTCTTGGGCATCCGAGAAGATTTGCCATGTCCATAAGGATTCTCTCCATTCTACATATGCGCTACAGAACATATTTTTGACGGGATGCATCTCAGCCTGGTATGGCGACAGCCTGAACCCACAGAGAGAGGGGTGACCACTGTCCAGTCCATCACAGGCTCATCACATTTTTTCCATCCAGTTCATCTTCATGGTGAATTTTATCAGGACAGCTGGAAGTATTTGTGAGGGATGCCTGCCACACTGGCCATTCCCTTTTCTAAATCTTTTCCCAGAAGGTAAAAGAGAGAAGCTAGAAAGCCCAGATGTCCAGACTTAAGAATGGTTTCTTCCCCAGAGCTATCAGACTTCAAACTAATCACCTCTTTCATGGCTTACTCTTAGATCTACCTCATTCAGTTATTCTGGTATTGTACTTTAATATTTTTGCACTTTGTTGGATTTCACTACAATCTTGCACCAATCAGCTGTTTTGCATTCGTTACTGTATGTTTACTGCTTACTGAGTGTCAAGTGAACAAGTAATTTAATTACATCCTGGTGACAAAAAATTACTCTGAGTTCAGAGACCAAAGGTAAGGCACAGTGAAACCAATTTTCTTGGCACTTGGAAAGGAAAGATAATTGAATTGATTCTAAATTTTATGGAAAGAGGACCGTCTCAACTAACAAGCATTCTTAAAATAGGGTTTGAAATTCATCTGTATTCACCTTGCATTTGTAGCAGAACGTAGGGACGGCACAGTAATGCAATAATAAACTTAATGCCTCACAGCCCAGAGATCCCAATTTGATCCTGACCTTGGGTGCTCTCTGTATGAGTTTGTGTGCTCTCTCCATGACTGTGTGGGTTTTCTCCAGGTGCTCTGGTTTCCTCCCACATTCCAAAAATGTGCAGGTTGGTATGTTAATTGGCCTCTGTAAATTGCCCCTAGTGTGTAAGATGCGAAAGTGGAATAAAATAGATCTAGTGTACGGGTGATAGATGGTCGGTCGCATGGTCCACGTTGTATCTCTAAAAATCTTAAAAATTTAATCCTAAGCCTCAGCTTTCAAAATTTGATTCCATTAAGTTCACTGAATTTCCTCGCTGGTGGTTTGATGTTTAGGTGGTCTAGATTAACTCTACTATTTTTTTTAAACTGGTAGAGTTTTAATTATCGCTTAGTGCAATCACTAATCTCTGAAGCTTCGAGCGTATCTTGTAAGATTTATTATTATGCTGCCAAGAAAATGTACAAAGCTGTTTTATAATTTTATATCATAGTATTTGTTTATTACACATCCACACAGGTCAGAAAACAATGGCCATTGAGTAAAAAATGTATTAATAATGGGCCTGTCCCACTTAGGCGATTTTTCAGCGGACTGCCGGCGACTGTCAAATTGCCAGCAGTCGCCTGAAAATCCGGCAACTGCAATGGCGACTGTCCGAGTGGAACACACACACACAAACACATCACTTTCTTCACCAGCTTGTTATGCAGGCAGGGCAAGCAGGGGGAGCGCTGTCTAAAAAATTCACACGGTGCAAAGCCAAGGTGATACAGGCTCACACCGTGATAAACATGAAGGTTGGCGCTGTAATTAGGACAGCTAAAGCACAGTGTACGGTAAGTCCTTTAAAAGGGGGGGGGGGGGGGGGGAGAAGGGGAGAAGGAGTGGAGACAACTTTTAAAAATCCAGAGATACATAGCCTGTGAAGCTCAGCGGACATTTAATATTACCGATCGGTTGTCCTTGGTTCTGAAAACTACTGCTTACCTTTTTTTCCCCCAATGAGCCAACAAAATTCACCGGTTAGCAACGGCTACAGCCTATGAGAACCTCCAAGAACCTTCGACCTCCTAGCAACCCTTTAGGATCTCCTGGCGAACAACCTACGGCATGGGAATTCTCGCTACTCTTCATGGCGGCTTCATTCCAGTCACCGCTAATTTTTCAACATGTTCAAAAATTCGTGGCGACCATAGTTTCATGCAGTCGCCTAAAAAGTCGCCTAAATGGGACAGGCCCATAAGTCTACCAAACTTTAAGGTTTAAACCATATATAAACTTTCTAATCAGTTAATTGGAAAGTTATCAGTGACAAAAAAGTGATCTTCTGGGGATAGGAAATGGGGCTAAAGGGTGTAGATTTGAGGTGATTAGCAAAAGCAAGGGCCAGCATCATGGAAAGTGTTTCCTGGCAACAAATTATTAGGATACAGAATGCATTCCTTTATAATTACGGAATGGCTTCCTTTATAATTCTGTAGTCGAGTCAGGTGTGGGGTCTGTCAGTAACACACATGCCACTTATTTTGGGCTGCAGCGTCTTTAGATTTCGTGAATGGCTGTGATTGAACAGATACAGATCACACAGAGAAAAGCCATAGTGGAAGATGTGCCCTATCCAAAGTGATTTTTTCTGATACCATGCACTCTGAAGAAATACAAAACCTTTCTAAATAAGTACTGTGGCACTGGTCAGTGACATCTCATGAATAGGGCTATTTATTTATGTTATTCCAGAATATGCTGCAGAATCTCTGTGCAAAGCAGAAAAGCAAATTCTGTATCAGTGTTTTAATTTAATTACTTTAAAAGATGTAGGAAAGAACTGCAGATGCTGGTTTACAGCAAAGATAGACACAAAATGCTTGAGTAACTCAGCAAGTCAGGCAGCATCTCTGGAGAAAAGTAATTGATGACATTTCGATAGGCACAGACTGAGTCCCAGTCTGAAGAAGGTCTCGACCTGAAATGTCACTAATTCCTTTTCTCCAGAGATGCTGCCTGACTTGCTGAGTTACTCCAGCATATTGCGTCTATCTACTTCAATAGTTTTTTTTTTTTTAATTTGGATTGCCTAAATTTAAAGACGGCAGTGTTTATGTCTTAATTGTGTGGGGGTTTTGTTCATTGTTTGTTACAGCAACAACGGGCTTAAAGATGCTTTTGAATTTCCATCACTGCCCGAGCCGCCGTCCCCCAGATTTTTAAACATGAATAAACATGAACGATTCTCAGATAAATCTGACACTTTATGGGGGCAGAAGTGTAAGAAATGTGTCTAGCTTTGGAGCTTGAAATAGGTTGTTATTTGTGGGAATGCAAGAGACTGCAGAAGCCAGAATCCTGAGCAAAACAAACAGCTGGAGGAACGAGTAGGAAGGAACTGCAGATTTAAAACATAAAACATACTGATAGACATAAAACGCTGGAGTAACTCTCTCTGGAGAGGAATGGGTGATTTCAGACTTATGTTGCCTGTCCTGCTGAGATACTCCAGCCTTTTGTGTCCATCTTCAGCTGGAGGAACTTGGTGGGTCAGGCAGCATCTGGGGTGGGAATGGACAGGCGTTGTTTTGGGTCTGGACCCTTCTTCAGACTTTCACTTGTCACCAAATGTTGCCTGTCCATTCGCTCCCCAGAAGCTGCCCAGCCCACTGAGTTCCTCCTACACTTTGTGTTTTATTATTTGTGCGAACTAGGACAACACAGGCTTCTACACTTCCTGTGTCACGTTTCAAAATGTTCTTCACTGGCACCAAAGCCCTTTAAAATACTCTGAAAGTTATGTGAATCTCACAATAAATTTACATGTTTCTTTTATTTATTTGGGTTTTGAGGAAGTTGCTTTTGAGTCTACAAGAATAAATGATAAAATCTATAAAATTCACAATTTAAACTATGAGCCATGTCCTCCCCACATTCAAGACAAAAGGCTGTTAGTTTGAATTATATTTCCTTTTATGATGACAACTGTAGCCATGGGCTGCATCCCTCCTAATTAACACTTTTGTCATGCACCTTTAGAGAACTATAGTTCTGCAAGTTTCTGTATAGGTTATGTGGCAGTTCTGTTGGCAAGAAGTGTTCGTAACCCGAACAGTTCACAAGTCGGTGCAAACAGAGTTCCACACAGCAGAAGATGCAGCACATCCATCCTGACACTCTCCTGAACACTCATTTGTCTGTACAGGCAGTATATAGATCTGGAAGCTGGGGAAGACCTGCAGTGTGAACTGTGCCAAGAATTGGTCATTTCATGTTCAGTATTGAGTTTGGGGAAAAATAAGCATTAAGCATTTTATCTTTCATACTAAACATGCACATGTTTAATTTAGTTTTAGTTCAGAGATACAGTACGAAAACAGGCCCACCAAGTCCATGTCGACCAGCAATCCCTGTACATTAGCACTCTCCTACACAATTAGACAATTTACAATTCTTATCAAAGCCACTTAAACTACAAACCTGTATGTCTTTGGAGTGTGGGAGGAAACTGGAGCCCAGAGAAAACTCACGTGATCATGGGAAGAACGTACAAAGTCCGTTCAGACCACACCCTTAGTCTGGATCGAACCCGGGTCTCAGGTGCTGTAAGGCAGCAACTCTACTGATGTGCCAACATGCCACATGTATTTTCTAGCAATTATATTCACTCAGTTTAGTTCCAGTTATTGCAGGCCAAACCAATCAGTGCAACTTGTGTGTACATTCGGTTCCAGTGATACATTTGGAATGGAATAAGTGCTACTATATATAAGCAATAGCTGATGTTCCTACACTTTAATGAAAGTGACCAAAACCAAACTACCACGCTCCCACAACAGGACTGAAGTAAAGGTCAACATACTGTGAATATAGTTCAAAGAGCACTTATTGGCAACGGTGGAGTTGAATATAAAGTACATCACAAAAATAAAGGGAAGAATGTACCTTAAGCACTTTCCTTCCCCTCCAGTTCCATGCATTGGTTTGACCTGCCCAAATGTATTAAAGATATTACATTAGTAAATGTTGATGTTCTTACCCAAAAACATAATGCTCTGTTTTCTTGATGATTCTACTTTTGTTCTCCTTTGTTTAGATTGGTCTTTATCTTTAGGATCCATGTTATTGCACTCCATTCCATTTAAAGTGTTCATCATCATTCTGCACATAAATGCAACTGAGACGAGAATCACCACATACAGAATGAAGGCGCTGAAAATGCTTGCCTGAAAGACCGTCTGTTTGGAGCTGAGGTTGGTGCAAATGGTTTGGTTTGACTTTCTGTTGTCACAGTGACTGCGAAGAGAGTTGTGGCCATTTTTATCAAAGGGCTCCAATGGATCCTCGATGCCCATTACAAAAAGGAGTGGTAAGGCTATGATAAACGAAGTCAGCCAGACAAAGCAAATCAGCTTCATGGTTCTTGAGCCAGATACAGACTTGTACTTGAACGGATGACAAATAGCAATGTAACGTTCAAAACTCAAAGTAGCAACATGTAGCATTGTGGCATAACTACATGTTTCAAACACAAAGTTATAAATCTTACAGGCTGCGTTTCCACTGGATGAAGAAAATGGATACCATATCACGCTGTATAATTCCACAGGCATTCCCAGTATTAGAACAAGTAAATCGGCGCAGGAGAGACTGATCATGTGATCAGCAACGCTCTTTTGAAGATAACCTTTCTTTTGCAGCACCTGTGCGACCTTTATGGTTAAGCTATTTCCAATTATCCCTGCCACAAGAATGATACTGTATAATATTGTCAGAAAAATCTTGACTGAAATGTTAGCTTCCAATTCAGGTACATGCTCGTGGTTGAAAAAGGATTCGCAGGCATTGTGGTCGCCCATGCTTTAAAAAAAAGTTTAAAAGAATATTCACCCGAAAGACAGTACCGGAAGAGAAACCAGAACCAGTTCAACTGTTACACATAAAGCACAACAAAAAGTATAATTGTCTCCACGAATTTGAGGAACAATCTGCTTCACCAAAAAGTTCACCTTCCTGGAAATCTTCATTAATTCTTCTTTGTCCAAAGATTAAGTGGTTGATCTTTTCATCCTTGTTTTTTTGCCAGAAAGCTGCAAGATATAAGCACCATTTCTCTCTCTCTCTCTCTCTCTGAATCGTTGAATGTGAACTTCAGAACATGGGATTCTGTTAAATATTAAACACATGTGTATTAATTGGTGCATTCCTACTGTGGCGTAATCGGAAGTATGGAGTAATCTGCTTTCAACAAACCAACCTGTCTGAACTTGAATGCAGAAACAAGGGTGGAGTGACAGAAAATGAATAATTTGCCCATAAGCTAACAAGCCTTTGTAATGATTAAACTAGAGTACTATAAATGTGAGTACTACTGTAAGTCTCCTGCACTCAGTTTTGTGTTTTCATTTAGCTACCAATAGCTTTTTGCATAACTTACTCTTTAGCTTTTCTTGGGTTGATTATTTCTCTACTGAATTTTAAATAAAAACTTGAAGAAATCACACTTTGATGGTTTTACATTTAAAAATGCACTGGCGTAGATAAGCAAGTTGTCCGAACCAACCAGTCTATTCTGTTTCTTAATACTCTACACAATTAACTCTTCCTCTAATTCCTTCTGGCCAGCTCCCATGCACCTCTCTTCCTCGTGGGTCAAGCCTGTCTGAGCCACATCATCAGCAATGTCTGCTTTCACTACTTCGTGCAACTCTGAGTCCCATATTACAAAAAGTTTTTCTGTAAAGAGGCTCCTGTTAAATAATTTTAACAGAAGTAAGTTCTGTCCCACCTGCTCGTGTGGTAGTGAGTTCCACATTCAAATTGTTCCTCATTGTTAAGAAGCTCTTGCTAAATCATTTAATTTTATGCAAGCATTATGCTCTATTATTTAGCCTTTATCTTCTAGTGGTTGTCATCCACATGTGTAGCAGCTTTTTAATGGCACAGAAACATCTCCAAGTACTGTAAGTGTAAGTTTGTAAATGTCTTTTAAGGATCTTAATATAAGGATGACAATTTGAACGCAGAATCACAATAGGTCAGGGGGGGGATAGGAATAATGAAGAATCATTTTTGAAAGTATATATTTTGTCGACTACAAAAGACAGTAGAACAGAAATTGTACATGACCTGAAAAGATGCAGTGGCTAAATGATCTGTTCCTTTTGTGTTAGTCCCCCTATCCACTAGGACCCAGGGCACTGTATACATTATAACAAACCTTGCATAATTTCCTTTGCAAAGCCCCAGAGGCGGACTGATTGGAGATTGAGTGAGGTGGAGGCCATCATAGAGTCATTCAGTACGGAAACAGACCCCTCAGCACAAATTGCCCGTGATGACCAAGATACCTCAACTACTCTAGTCCTGTCAATAGCTAATTCTAAGCTTCTCCCCCCACCCCCCCCCCACCCCCCCCCCGATCTGGTTTCAGTCACAAATCACTGACAAGCAATAGTGCATCTAAACTTTATTTTGACAAAACACAATTACAGTTCAACTACTATACCTAACCACCACGGGTTTGATCCTCGTATCTGCCTGATCAAGCCCTCTTAGCCTCGCTCAAGCAGAGACACTCCAGAAGGTCACGCAGTTCTAAGCGTTTTCCCAGAAGATCGACACAGGACCTCATGTGAGCGGCCTTTTATAGGTCCCCGAACCTTGCGGGGCCGAACCACATAGGGGTGGTCTCTCTGCGATTAATCCTGTACAAGACAGACATTTCCCTAACCCAACAATACAGTGACTAATACAATGTTCACGAGATTGATCCTTGGGATGGCGGGACTGTCACATGAGGAAAGATTGAAAAGACTAGGCTTGTATTCACTGAAGTTTAGAAGGATGAGGGGGCATCTTATAGAAACATATAAAATTATAAAAGGGCTGGACAAGCTAGATGCAGGAAAAATGTTCACAATGTTGGGCGAGTTCAGAACCAGCGGCCACAGTCTTAGAATAAAGGGGAGGTCATTTAAGACTGAGCTGAGAAAAAACTTTTTTACCCAGAGAGTTTTGAAATTATGGAATTCCCTGCCACAGAGGGCAGTGGAGGCCAAGTCACTGGATGGATTTAAGAGAGAGTTAGATGGAGCTCTAGGGGCTAGTGGAGTCTAGGTATATGGGGAGAAGGCAGGCATGGGTTATTGATAGGGGACGATCAGCCATGATCACAATGAATGGCGGTGCTGGCTCGAAGGGCCGAATGGCCTCCTCCTGCACCTATTTTCTATGTTTCTATATTTCTAATATATTCAAACGGTGCTTCTCAAAGGGAACAAACATTGCAACATGTGCCTTGGTATGCAAGAAAACTAGACAAGGCTCAATACTTAATCCAATCAACATCTAGCAAAGTAAAGCTTTGCAACATTATATACAATGTGTATGTCTGGTTTGCATTCATCCAATCCATTCCATGCAATTTGCACCTAATTGTCAGGGTCTGCAGATGTTTCCATCTCTTCCTGCAGCTCTTATCTAGGCTCCGGACAAACTTGTACCATTCTGCAGCTTGTCCTATTTCTGCAGAAGGCACGTTTAAATTGACTAAATGGCCTAGCAGCCCAGAAGCCTTTAGTCAATTTTAGTGTCCTGGCCTCTCCAATTTGGCCAGAATTAACAGTCCCACTGCCTGCATTTGGCCATATCCATCTAAACCTTTCCTATCTATGTACTTGTCCAAATGTCTCTTAAATGTTGTGATAGTATTTGTCTCAACTCTTTGGCTTGCCTCAGGCAGCTCGATCCATCTACCCAGCACCCTTATATGTTTAAAAAGAGTTGAGGCTTGGATAGGAATAATGGAGACCATAACCTGAGGTGAAGAGACGATTCAGTCAGAGATACAAAATGTTGGAGGAACTCAATAGGATAGGCAGCATCTCTGGAGGGAAGGAATGGGTGACGTTTCTGGTCAAGATACTTCTTCGACCCGAAATGTCACCCATTCCTTCTCTCCAGAGAAGATGCATGTCCCACTGAGTTACTCCAGCATTTTGTGTCTATCTTCAGTGCAAGCTAGCATCTACAGTTCCTTCCTACACATTCAGTCAAAGAGGTTGATTGCAAAAAAGTTCTGATGGACAATAGGAGATAGGCTGGAAGTTAGTGGTGGTTTTTAGAGGTTGCACTGGGTAGTCAAGTGACTGGCAATCAGGAGGGTTAAGTCAAGGGGGGGGGGGGGGGGGTGGGAGGGATTGGTGCTGCCATGTTAGGTAGGCATAGAAGGGTGGAGGGAGCAACCATGTAGCCAAAGTGAAGTGCAGCCACTGGGACTTTTAAGAATAAACACTAAGACTGATTCCACTGTCAACAGACCGACTTAGGATAACTAACATTTGAAGCTACTTGTGAATTCCATGCCTCAAATAGGCCTTGCTTGTATGTAAGAATGTGAGTTAACTCTACAACTCAAATGCAATGATTCTTCAGTCTGATTTATATAATGTTTGGGGATTCCTGTTCTCCTGTAGACAATGGCACTGCTTTCAATGCTTAACTTAAAACTTAGTGCAAATAACCCATAGGAAGATTGCAATAAAAAAAATCAATAACTGCAAAAACCCATGACCTTCAATTTGGTATCCTCAGTAAATTTTAACTCTGGTGTTTCCATGTTTGGTGCATTTCCTCACATTATGATGCAGAACACATAGAGTTATCAGGGTTGATGCCACTGATTGTGCTTTAATGTATTCCAATCTCCAGCATCATTTTGTAAGTAGCATGCTGGACTCTTGCCCAGTCAGCATTGCACCCAAGCGTAAGGTCATCCATGGTAGAACAGGAACTCTAAAGCACAATTGAACAATTAAGGAGCATTCATTGGCAGAATTGAGAAGGGTAGAAATAAAAGTATTTGAAAGGACAGGGTACACAAAAGGCTGGAGAAACTCAGCGGGTGCAGCAGCATTTAAGGAGAGAAGGAGATAGGCGACGTTTCGGGTCGAGACCCTTCTTCAGACTGGTCAGGGATCAGGGAAACGAGAGATATAGACGGTGATGTGGAGAGATAAAGAACAATGAATGAAAGATATGCAAAAAAGTATCGATGATAAAGGGAACAAGCCATTGTAAGCTGTTTGTAGTGTGAAAATGAAAAGCTAGTGCGACTAGGGTGGGGGAGAGAGATAGAGAGAGAAGGAATGCCAGGGCCCGAGGGCTGAGGGAGAGGTGGGAAGGGGAGGAGACAGCAAGGGTTAACAGAATTGAGAAAATTCAATGTTCAAGCCCAGAGAATGCAGACTCCCCAAGCGGAATATGAGGTGCTGTTCCTCCAACTTGCGGTGTTGCTCACTCTGGCCGTGGAGGAGGCCCAGGACCGAGAGGTCGGATACGGAATGGGAGGGGGAGTTGAAGTGCTGAGCCACCGGGAGGTCGGGTTGGTTATTGCGGACTGAGCGGAGGTGTTCGGCGAAACGATCGCCAAACCTCCGCTTGGTCTCACCGATTTAGATCACCTGGCATCTGGAGCAGCGGATGCAGTAGATGAGGTTGGAGGAGGTGCAGGTGAACCAATTGGCTTTTCAATGAATGCATAGGATTTTTATTGGCATGCTAGATGAGGTAGTGATAAGAATTTCAATGACTGCATTGCAAATGAGTGGTTAAAAACAAATAAATGGTTGCATATTTCTCACTAACACAATTTAAGGATAAGACATCACCATGTATGTTTCAAAATATTTAATTTGATCTTTTCAACAATTAATTAAATGCTTCATCGGAAACTATCAAATTAACATTCTTTCATTTTTACCAAAGTATTTTCATACATTCTTTCTCTTGCAACATAAAAGAAGGCCACTTGGTCCATTGCGTCTCCACCAAATTCTTGGTTTATTAGTTGGTGATAGTGGTGATAAGGATCCAACATATGTGTTTCCTCATTCTCTTGATAAAACATTATTCACTCCACAGCTTGGATTTTCCTTTCACCCAAGATAGTTAGTGGTCAGGGACATTCATCTTTTTTTTACCTTTCTCCTTGTTTCTTATTCCTTTCATTTACTTTTTTTCCCGATTCTGCCATGGCATCTTGGAGATCCTTGTCAATAATTTGTGGAGAGGCAGGACACTAGATCTCCACTCAGACTTCCTGCCTAGAAATGCAATCACATATTGTTGTATTTTTTTCAGCATCATATCATTGAACACATTTCCCCCATGTGAAATTGGATAATGAGTCATTGAGTCCCTCTGGAAATGTGACTGAGCACTTATTTCTCCAGATAAGAATCTTACATCTGTCAGATATTAACTGATATCATGCCTTATGCAATGTTCCTTTTGGAAGCTGAGATAGCTGTTTATTTGTCTGTTTGTTTTTTCAAGAATTTCATTGTTTTGTGTTTTGGGACATACAGTATGACAATAAAACACTCTTGACTCTTGAGTGCAGCCTTAATTTGCAAAGGCTATACAGCCATGTTTTAGTAGCGCTGCAGCAGATTGAGACTTTTGTAAGATGTGTTTTGCATGTGTTTGCTCCTTTTTATTCCACCCTCACTCACTCTTTAGACTTTAGGCTTTGGAGATCAAGCGTGAAAACAGGCACTTCGACCCAACGGGTACACACCAACCAGCGATTACCCTGTACACTAACACTATCCTACACACTAGGGACAATTGACAATTTGCAATTTTACTGAAGCCAATTAACCTACAAACTTGTACATCTTTGGAGTGTGAGAGGAAACTGGAGAAAAACCTTGTGGTCACCGGAAGAATGTACAAACTCGTACAGACAGCACCCATAGTCAGGATCGAACCCAGGTCTTAGGCACTGTAAGGCAGCAGCTCTACCCCTACGCCACATTTGCACTGCCATGATCCACCCACCAATATTACTCCTACCATGAGACCTCTCCAGTTTCCTTTACCCTCCAAATCCTCTCGATTCCTCCAATGGAAAACATATCAATTGACCCAGTAGCTTAGGCCTTCTACATTATCATTACCTGTGATCACAACATCTGATCCTTCTAATAATCATTACAACCGACCCATAGTCTTGTTTGGACTATTAGCTGTTAGTCACTCTTTCTATTTGTTCTATGTGTTCCTTGTTTTCAGTACAATCTCATTGATATTGGTGAAGCTAATTATTTGTGGACAAAATTAAACAGCTCTGGTCAACAACATTACACCTTACAACTATTCCTTCTTTTGTCTGTTTTTGTTTCTAATCTTTTTAGATTTTTTTGATGGAAAAACATTCAAATAACATGATTTTAAACAACAGAGCTGCAAAGTACTAAATTGAGAATTTCTTGCATGTGTTTAACATCTAATAATAAAATTAGCCTAGACCAATAGCAATGAGAACATCTAAGAACATAACCAAAGGAAACAAGATGTGCATATAGACAATAGGAGCAGGAGTAGGCCATTTGGCTCTTCGAGCCAGCACTGCCATTCAATGTGATCATGGCTGATCATCCCCAATCAGTACCCCGTTCCTGCCTTCTCCCCATATTCCCTGACTCCTCTATTTTCAAGAGCCCTATCTAGCTCTCTCTTGAAAGCCATCAAGAAAACCTGCCTCCACTGCCCTCTGAGGCAGAGAATTCCACATACTCACCACTCTCTGTGAGAAAAATTGTTTCCTCGTCTCCGTTCTGAATGGCTTACTCCTTATTCTTAAACAGTGGCCCCTGGTTCTAGACTTCCCCAACATCGGGAGCATGTTTCCTGCCTCTAGCGTGTCCAAGCCCTTAACAATCTTATACAGTGGCTTGCAAAAGTATTCATACCCCTTGAACTTTTCCACATTTTGCCATGTTACAACCACAAACGTAAATGTATTTTATTGGGATTTTATGTGATAGACCAACACAAAGTGGCGCATAATTGGGAAGTGGAAGGAAAATGATACATGGTTTTCAAATTTATTTACAAATAAAAAACTGAAAAGTGTGGCGTGCAAACGTATTCAGCCCCCTTTACTCTGATACCCCTAAATAAAATCCAGTGCAACCATTTGCCTTCAGAAGCCACCTAATTAGTAAATAGAGTCCACTTATTTGTAATCTAATCTCAGTATAAATACAGCTGTTCTGTGAAGACCTCAGAGGTTTGTTAGAGAACATTAGTGAACAAACAATGTTCCTTGGGCATCATGAAGCCCAAGGAACACACCAGACAGGTCAGGGATAAAGTTGTGGAGAGGTTTAAAGCAGGGTTAGGTTGCAAAAAATATCCCAAGCTTTGAACATCTCACGGAGCACTGGTCAATCCATCATCCGAAAATGGAAAGAGTATGGCACAACTGCAAACCTGCCAAGACATGGCCGTCCACCTAAACTGACAGGCCAGGCAAGAAGAGCATTGATCAGAGAAGCAGCCAAGAGGCCCATGGTAACTCTGGAGGAGCTGCAGAGATCCACAGCTCAGGTGGGAGAATCTGTCCACAGGACAACTATTAGTTGTGCACTCCAGAAATCGTGCCTTTATGGAAGAGTGGCAAGAAGAAAGCCATTGTTGAAACAAAGCCATAAGAAGTCCCATTTGCAGTTTGCCACAAGCCATGTGGGGGACACAGCAAACATGTGGAGGAAGGTGCTCTGGTCTGATGAGACCAAAATTGAAGTTTTGGGCCTAAATGCAAAACGCTATGTGTGGCGGAAAACTAACACTACACATCACCCTGAACACATCTTCCCCACTGTGAAACATGGTGGTGGCAGCATCATGCTGTGGGGATGCTTTTCTTCAGCAGGGACAGGGAAGCTGGTCAGAGTTAATGGGAAGATGGATGGAGCCAAATACAGGGCAATCTTGGAAGAAAACCTGATAGAGTCTGCAAAAGGCTTGAGACTGGGGCAGAGGTTCACCTTCCAGCAGGACAATGACCCTAAACATACAGTCAGAGCTACAGTAGAATGGTTTAGATCAATGCATATTCATGTGTTAGAATGGCCAAGTTAAAGTCCAGACCTAAATCCAATTGAGAATCTCTGGCAAGACTTGAAAATTGCTGTTCACAGACGCTCTCCATCCAATCTGACTGAGCTTGAGCTATTTTGCAAAGAAGAATGGGCAAAAATTTCAGCCTCTAGATGTGCAAAGCTGGTAGAGACATACCCCAAAAGACTTGCAGCTGTAATTGCAGCGAAAGGTGGTTCTACAAAGTATTGACTCAGGGGGGCTGAATACTTTTGCACGCCACACTTTTCAGTTTTTTATTTGTAATAAAATTTGGAAACTATGTATCGTTTTTCTTCCACTTCACAATTATGCACCACTTTGTGTTGGTCTATCACATAAAATTCCAATAAAATACATTTACGTTTGTGGTTGTAAACGTGACAAAATGTGGAAAAGTTCAAGGGGTATGAATACTTTTGCAAGCCACTGTATATTTCAATGAGATCCCCTCTCATCCTTCTAAACACCAGAGTGTACAAGCCCAGCAGCTCCATTCTCTCAGCATATTAGGGAACCTTTCTCTGAATCAGCCATGTAAGGCTCATCAAATTACAGAGGGGGAAAAAAAATCAATTGCGTATCAGAACTAATAGCTGTGCTCGCCATCTTGATCAATAAAGCTGGCTAGAAATATTTCCTATGGAAGATCTATTTACAGGTTCTATGTGGGATCGAGCATTAAAATTAACTCCGTCATAAAAACCCCGAGAATGTTAACCAAATTTATGGCACAGTCCAGTGGCACAGCGGTAGTTGTTGCTTTGCAGCGCCAGAGATCCGAGTTCGATCCTGACTATATGTAGTTTGTATGTTCTCCATGTGACCAGTTGTCTCTGGGTTCTCTGATTTCCTCCTGTACTCCAAAGATATACAGTAAGTTAATATGCTTTGATAAAAATTATAAATTGTCCCTGGAGTATAGGATAATTCTAGTATGTGGGAAGATCACTGGTTAGTGCAGACTCAATGGGCCGAAGGGCCTGTTTCTGCACTGTATCTCTAAAGTCTATAGTAAAGATTCCTTTCCCCAATAAATGTTGGTTAACCAGTTCCACAGTTCATACTATGTATCCCTCGTTGGCCTTGATATATCGGCCCTGATTAGTCCTGGTCTTTTTTTGGTTTCTAACCTCCTACAATCATTCTCAAGAAAGATCGCGACCAAAAATGTCACCTATCCATGTTCTACAGAGATGGTGCCTGCATCATCTACATTACTACAGCATTTTGTGTCTATCTTTGTGATCAGTGTAGAGATGTGTTCAATTGTTATTATGGGTTTGGTGAACCAAAGGTCTTGTTTTGCACTGTATGATTCTGCTCTAAATGTGGCTATGGAAAGAAAAAAAGGGGAAACAAATGAAAATCTTTGAGACATCAAAAATGAACTGGACAAAGAACATTCCTTTTCATTTCATTCAAACAGTGCAGTCGTGGGCAATTATTTAAACATTTAAATAATATTGGCAGATTCATTATGATGACTAAAGATCCTTTTGGCCTAAATCCTTTTGCTGACAAGGTGAGTTCCACCAGTTGCTTATTTTATTGCAGGAAAAATTACCATTTCCCCAAGGCTCAATATAAGTGATTTACATTTATATTGCACCTTTTTCAGATAGGAAAAACCCAAATGCACTTTACAAATAGGAGATAAAATATAGATAAAAGGAATAATGGAAGCAAAGTGGGATAGTTACAAAAGATGATTGAGAGCTTGGTTGCAAAGATACGAGTGTTGCAAAGTTACGAGTGTTGAAATAATCTAAATTAATCTGGGTAGAATAAGACTCCAAAACATACATAATGAAAGCAGCAAGATAAAAGCTTCAGTGGCTATGAGGGTGAGGTTGAAGAGATAGGCTACTTTAAGGTGGGGATTGATGGGGTGTACAGTTTTGAACATATTTATATCAGACGAGGCACCAAAGCAGCTGTTATTTGAGTATTAGATAAGCGACTGGGGATAAGTGGGGCAAGGGAGCAAAGTCTGTGCTTTCAAATCTACCTTTGGAAGAAATCTAGAGCTATTTATTGCTTGATCCATGTAGTCTAACAGCACACAGGTAGTAAGTTGACGGAAATGATTGGGAGATATGCTGGTTAAAATTTAGTTCCATATCCATAAAATTATCCCATCATGGTTGCAAGGTTAGGCAGATAAAGTAAATGTCACCATTGGCGGCATCTGGAGCCCAGGAATTAAACTGAATTGATCACAAAGGAGAGATGTATTGAATGTCATGGGAATTTCAAACGAGGTGAAGCTTAAATTTGCAGCAACATTATGGTGCAAAACAATGACTGAGTTAGGAATGTAGAAATGGTCTGTAGTCATGCAATAAAAAAATTCTGAATTTTCATTTGGTTTAAGTTTTGCCAGCGATTGATGCATGAGATTAGTGTGAGATGCATTTCAATATTTTGCATCCATTTCCAGATGATCATTCGAACACTGTAGCAAGGAGATGGTAATCACATTCAACATTCCTTGTACCACCTGAAGTATGAGAGAAGTAGATATACTTTCCTAAACGTTTTCAACTGTTTCTCAGTGGTTCACATTAGAACAATAATTTTATTTGAAATATATAATTACTGGTAAGATGTCCTAAATTTGTGAAGGTACCATATAAATAAAAGTATATTATTTCGCTTAATTTGTACAATGCTGCCATTTTAATGTGATGCAACATTTTTTTAACACCTTAAGCATGTTCGGTGACCGCAAACTCTTTTGAAACTATATAATTGTTACCATTAAAAAAAATGAAATATTGGAATTTGAAATGTTGCTATGGTTATTTTGTTCTGCTTTCAGTTGACTATTTACTCCAAGCTATGAGTGGACTATCACCAACCCAAAGTTTGCTGACGAGGCTCTCGACCCGAAACGTCAGCCTTGTCTCCAAAGGTGCTGCCTGTCCCGCTGAGTTACGCCAGCATTTTTTGTCTATCTTTATAAGATTTTTGTTATTTTGTTGCTTGGACCTCTCAAGTCTTTATTTCCAGGAGAGTGTGACACATATTGTTTCCTGATCATTATTTTTCTTCATTGCCCCTTGTGGTTAATGAACCAACAAGGCCAAACCATCAGCCTGCTTTCAATGCCCCTTGATGGTGCTTGGAAGAGTTTAAATTCATGAATGAGACATCTATTGGATGATTAAGTGGAAGATTGTTTGCGAGTAACATTCAAGTTGTTGAGGCCCAGCAGATAAAGGTTTTGATGCAGTGATTAAATTAAACAACAGCAGATGAGCAGCTTTGCAGAGCTTCTGACTGAGTTTGTCAATAATTGCGAATGAATGGAAACATGTCCAAATACTCTATATGCCATTTCCAATGTTTAACGGTTTCTCCCAGCTAATGATCTCAAACGAATATTTCATTGATTGGTATCAGAATGTCCATACTCTTTCACCACATTATTGTGTAGCATAATTTCACACAGGAATAATGGACTGGGTTAGTCTGAGAGCTGATTCATGACATTGATGAGCTGCACCAGCCTTCAATAACAACAGGGCAAGAAACACTAGGCCACTTTTAAAAGGGGATTCCTATGGCAAAAAAAGCTGTGTGGAGATGGCTTTGACCCCACTTCACCATCAATACCACCTCAATAATACTCATCCTCTCTCCCTATACCTGGAGCTGCCGTGTGCAAGGGAATCCACAGTCCAGCGCAGGTTCGCAGAAACAGGAGGTACAGTAAGTACCTGTTGTGTCTGGAAACGTGGCTGACGGGCAGGACCTCAGGTCAGACTGAAGTGTATGGGACTTCGGCCCCCTCTCACTACTATCCTACTGGCCAACTTACAGTCCCTTGAAAATAATGTGGAGAACTTAAGTGCAAGACTGCTTTGTCAAAGGGAGCTGAGGGAATGCTCTGTGTTCTGTTTCACAGAGACATGGCTCACCCCTCATGGTCACTGCCTCATGGTCAACTCTGCGTGGCGCTCAGACGTGGCAGTCCTGTCCAACTCCAGCTCTCCACACTTCGAACATCTGGCGGTGAAGTGCCGTCCCTTCTACCTTCCAAGGGAATTCCACCTCCATCATCCTGACCGTGGTCTACATCCCACCCTAGGCAGACGTCCGTCTGGCACTGGAGGAGCTGCACGCCGTGGTCAACAAACACCAGACCTGAGGCGTTTACCACCATAGCTGGGGACTTCAATAAAGCAAACCTTACGAAATCACTCCCTAATTTCTACCAACATGTCTCCTGCTGCACCAGAGGACCAAACACCCTCGACCACAGCTACACCACCATCAAGAATGCCTATCGCTCTATCCCTCGCCCTCACTTTGGTAATTCCGACCATACCGCGGTGCTGCTTCTTCCTGCCTACAGGCAGCAATTAAAAATCGCACCCCCAGAGGTGAGGACTGTACACAGCTGGTCGTGGGGGCGGGGGGGGGGGGGGGGGGGGGGGGGGGGGGCAGAGGAACAACTCCAGGACTGTTTGAAGTCTGTAGACTGGGCAATGTTCAGGGACTTGGCAATGGACCTGAACGAATATGCCACAGTTGTTACAGACTTCATAAAGAAATGTGTGGAGGACTGCATCCTGACAAAAACCTTCCGAGTGTTTCCCAATCAGAAGCCTTGGATGAACTTTGAGATCCGCACTCTCCTGAAGACCAGACACCGGGCATTCATGTCTGATGATACAGGGGTCTACAAGAAGTCCAAAAAGGCCAAAAGGGAGTTCTGCTCCAAGCTGGAGGATGAGACAGATGTTCGGCAGCTGTGGCATGGCCTGAATGCAATCACCTCCTACAAGGCGAAATCAGGAGGCAGCTAGAATGTCGGCATAGCATTACTCCATGATGAGCTCAATGCCATTTTCAACCTCTCACTTCTGAGGTCTGAGGTTTCCACCTGCTTTAAAAGGGCATCAATTATACCAGTGCCCAAGAAGAGCAAGGTGATGTGCCTCAATAACTATCGACCAGTGGCACAAACATCGGTGGTGCTGAAGTGCTTTGAGAGGTTGATCATGGCGCAAATCAGCCCCTACCTCGACAAAAACCTGGACCCACCGCAGTTCGCTTACATAGAAATATAGAAACATAGAAAATAGGTGCAGGAGGAGGCCATTCGGTCCTTCGAGCCAGCACCGCCATTCATTGTGATCATGGCTGATCGTCCCCTATCAATAACCCGTGCCTGCCTTCTCCCCATACCCTTGACTTCACTAGCCCCTAGAGCTACTGCCACAACAGATCAACACATCAACAGATCAACGGTGGATGCGATCTCACTGGCTCTCCACTCCGCTCTGGACCACTTGGACAACAAAAACTCATGTCAGGCTGTTATTCATTGATTACAGCTCGGCATTTAATACAATTATCCCCTCCAAGCTGGTTACCAAACTTGCAGAACTGGGTGTCTGCACATCGCTATGCAATTGGATCCTCGACTTCTTCATTCACAGACCGCAGACTGTTCGAATTGGTGGAAAGGAGTCAGCCTCGATAACAATCAGCACGGGAGCACCTCAAGGCTGCATGCTCAGCCCCCTGCTGTACTCACTCTATACTCATCAAGTCAAATCAAGTCATGTCAAGTCAAGTTTATTCGTCACATACACATATACGGGATGTGCAGTGAAATGAAAAGTGGCATTGCCTACGGACTTTGTGCAAAAAACAACCAAACAAACAACCAACAAACTACAAACAGAATCTCATATATATTTTTCATATTAAATATTGTGGGCGATATTGTGCTACAGTAAAGTTAGTAAAGTTAGTCCCTGGTGAGATGGGAATTTACAGTCCGAATGGCCTCTGGGAAGAAATTCCTTCTCATCCTCTCCGTTCCAGCTGCAACGGAGGCGTTTGCCTGACCGTAGCAGCTGGAACAGTCCGTTGTAGGGATGAAAGGGGTCTCCCATTATCTTATTGGCTCTGGAGTTGCACCTCCTGATGTATGGTTCCTGCAGAGGGGCGAGTGAAGTTCCCAGTTCCCATAGTTCGGCCGAACGCACTACTCTCTGCAGAGCCTTCCTGTCCTGGGCAGAGCAATTCCCAAACCAGATTGTAATATTTCCGGACAAGATGCATTCCAGCACACACAGCCGCTGAGTAAGAAGCACTGGAGGAAACCTCGGGACGCTGAATTTCCTCCAATGCCTGAGGTGGTAAAGGCGCTGCCTTGCCTTACTCACGAGTGCTGCAGCGTGTGATGTCCATGTCATATCCTCAGAGATGTGGACTCCCAGGAATTTAAAACAGCTCACCCTATCCACAGTATCCCCATTTATCCTCAATGGTGTGTACGTCCTCGGATGATGTGCCCTCCTAAAGTCCACGATCAGCTCCTTAGTTTTTTTGATGTTCAAGAGGAGGCTGTTGTACTGCCACCAGAGTGCCAGATCAGCCACCTCCTCCCGGTAGGCCTTCCCATCATTGTCTGAGATCAGGCCCACCACCACGGTGTCATCAGCAAACTTGATAATCGAGTTGCAGCTGAACCTGGCCACACAGTCATGTGTGTACAGGGAGTACAATAGGGGGCTGAGGACGCAACCCTGGGGGATCCTGTGCTCAGGGTGAGGGACTTCGATGTATTCCCTCACATCTTGACTACCTGGGGCCTGGCGGTGAGAAAGTCCAGGGCCCAGGCACACAGGGGGGTTTTGAGCCCTAATTCCAGTAGCTTCTCGGATGGTCTGGTGGGGACTATCGTGTTGAAGGCTGAACTGAAGTCTATGAACAGCATCCTCACGTAGCCCCCCTTCTGGCTGTCAAGATGAGAGAGAGTGGTGTGCAAAACCTGGGAGATTGCATCATCCGTGGATCTGTTCGGATGGTATACAAATTGTAACGGGTCCATGTTGCGAGGGAGGAAGGCGCAGATGTGTTTCTTCACCAGCCTCTCAATGCAGTTCATGACTACCGAGGTGAGGGCCACCAGACGGTAGTCATTCAGACAGGCTGGGGAGGCATTCTTTGGTACAGGTACAATGGTGGATTTTTTGAAGCAGGCAGGGACTACGGACTTGTCCAGGGAGAGGTTGAATATTGTAGTGAGCACCGGAGCGAGCTGCGTAGCACAGGACTTAAGTACTCGCCCCGAGATGCCTTCAGGGCCTGCAGCTTTCCTCGTGTTCACCCGTGTCAGAGCCCTCCTCACATCGTGCTCGGACAGCGAGAATGTGTGCTCATTCCTCCCATCAGCTTCGTTAGCCAGCCCGCTGGCGGTATTGTCGATAGTCGGCAAACCTGGGGTGGTGTTGCCCATCTCGAACCGAGCGTAAAAGGAGTTCAGGTCGTCAGCTAGGGAGGTGCCGGCACTTGCGGATGAGGGTGGGGTGCTCCGGTAGTTGGTTATAGTCCGTAGCCCCTGCCACAGGCGTCTGGTGTCCTGCTGCTCCATCTGTGACTCCATCTTGTCCCTGTACCTCCTTTTGCGTCCTTCACCGCCCTTTCGCAGTCGGTAGGACTCTACCTTGTAGACGTCCATGTTTCCTGATGCCAGGTCAGAGTTGTAGGCAGCGGTGCGAGCATTCAAGGCAACACGAACGGACCTGTCTACCCAGGGTTTTTGATTCAGGTCATGCCTGTGTAGCTGGTCATAGTGCGAACTCCATCATCAAGTTCGCTGACTGTTGTGGGACATATCACTGATGGCGATGAATCAGAGTATAGAAGAGAGATCGACCGACTGACCAAATGGTGCCAGCACAATAACCTGGCCCTCAACACCAGCAAAACCAAGGAACTGATTGTGGACTTTGGAAGAGATAGGATGGGGACGCACAGTCCTGTTTATATCAATGGGTCGATGGTGGAAAGGGTCAAGAGCTTAAAATTCCTGGGCGTGCACATCTCTGAAGATATCTCCTGGTCCGAGAACACTGATGCAATCATAAAGAAAGCACATCAGCGCCTCTACTTCCTGAGAAGATTACGGAGAGTTGGTATGTGAAGGAGGGCTCTCTCTAGATTCTACAGGTGCACAGTAGAGAACATGCTGAACGGTTGCATCGTGCCTTGGATCAGCAACCTGAGTGCCCAGGGGCGGAAAAGACTACAAAAAGTAGTAAACATTGCACAGTCCATCATCGGCTCTGACCTCCCTACCATCGAGGGAATCTATCGCAGTCGCTGCCTCAAAAAGGCTGGCAGCTTCATCAGGGACCCACACCATCCTGGCCACACACTCATCTCCCCGCTACCTTCAGGTAGAAGGTACAGGAGCCTGAAGACTGCAACGTCCAGGTTCAGAAACAGCTTTTCCCCACAGCCATCAGGCTATTGAACTCAACTCAAACAAAACTCTGAACATTAATAGCCCATTATCTGTTTATTTGCACTTTATCTGTTTTATTTATTCATGTGTGTATATATTTATACAATGGTATATGGACACTCTGATCTGTTTTGTATTCATGCCTTCTATATTCTGTTGTGCTGAAGCAAAGCAAGAATTTCATTGTCCTATCTGGGACACTTGACAAAATTTCTTGTATCTTGAATCGTTTGAATCTTGATGTTCTTTGTGCTTCGAAATCTATATCTTTAAATATATTGATCGACCTGGCCTCTACAAACTACTGATGTAAAGAATTCCACAATTTCACCATCTTCTGCCTGAAGAAACCTCCTCTCTCTAACCTACATGTATTCTGAGATGCCAGCCCTTTATTCTAGTCCTCCAGCCAGAGGACACATCTTACCTTTATCTAGCCTATGAAACCCTGTCAGAACTTAATGAGATCCTTTTATTCCTCCAAACTCTTGCGACTGCAGGATTGGATAGCCCAGACCCCACTCGTACAACATTTCTACCATCCCACAACCAATGTGCTCCCCGTTGGAATGCAACCTTGTCGTGGTCGGGGAGCTTGTGTGTCTCAGTGACCCCTGGATCTATGCCAGTGGGAGATTCATCTCCTGTTAGGGTCTCCCATGCTGGACAGGTCGAAGGGTAGAGGCAAGACGAAGAGCGATCCACTGGTCCTCCATGTTGGAGGTTGAGCACAGGGTTAACTACCCTATCTAGTAAAACAAATATGTTATGGAAATAACAACTGAATGTACAACACTACTGGGCATGAAGGACTTCCAGGGCTATCGACAGATGCTAGGATGAATGTAACCAGACAGCATCCCGAAAATAGCCCTGCACCGGACACCGGAAGGGAAAAGGAAAAGAGGGAGACTCAAAACCACCTGTCGTCGAACTGTAGAGGAGGAAATGAAAACAATGGACCTGACCTGGGGTAGTGTCCAGAAGCTGGCCCAGAACAGAGAGGAGTGGAGGATCTTTGTTGCTGCCCTACATGCCAGGAAGCATAATAGGCTAAAATGAAATGACAATCAATGTGGTTAATGCTCCCTCTATTTCATGTACATCTTTCCATGGACAAGACTAAAGCGTCATCAATATTCTAGATGTAATCTTGTCATGTCCCATTATAATTGTAGAAAGGCCTCTGTTCCTCTACTTAAAAATTCCAATGAAGGCCCACATACCATTTGCTAAAGATAGACACAAAGTGCTGGAGTAACTCAGTGGGTTAGGCAGCATCTCTGGAGATAAATGGATAGGTGATGTTTCAGGTTGGGATCTTTTTTCAGACTGAAACTAGAGAGTGGTGGAGGGGTTGGGGGGTGAATAACTGGAGCCAAGAAAAGATCAGGAACAATCGGGGCCAGCCACAAATAACCTCAGGCAACGTGGCACCCTGGTGTCCCCATTGTTGGCTAGGGAAGGTGTGAACTCAAGAGGGATACAATGTAGAGAGCTGAGGAAATGGTAAAATGACGAGGGGGAAGGGGAGTGGAGTGTAACGAGAAGATGGGATGGGAGGTAGGTAGATACAATTTGCTACCTTAACTGCTTGCTGCATTTGCATGTTTGTTTTCAGTGATTGGTGAACAAGAGTAACCAGATCCCTCCCTATATCTTCACCCCCAACCTACATATTGCTCTATCTCTTTTTTTCCTACCAAGGTGGGCAACTTCACATCCAGCCATATTGCATCTGTTAGGTTTAAATTGCTTCCCCCCACTCATCACCCCCCAAACTCACTGTCCCGCACATAATGTAATCAACTAATTTAAAATATTACACTTTCTTCATCCAAATATTATATATTTTATATAATTGGGGCCTGACTTCCAATTCCTGTAGCATCCCAAAAATGTTCACGTTCTACCCTGAAGAAGACTGACTTCCACTCAGTTTCCTCTGGCCTGAGATAATATCTGCTGGAATGAAAAGCTAAGGATGAGAGTGCACATAAATAGTCTGGGTTTGGAAGGATGTTGATATGAAAAGATCCATCATGAGATGACACTGTAGGTAATTAAAGCCATAAAAAATGCAAACTGTTTTCTTTGGTTTGTGTCCAAGGTCATGAAATATACAAACAAAGAAATAAAATTGAACTTTTACAAGACCTTGTTTAGGTTACAGTTGCCGTAGTAAATTAAGTTATGCCCATAAGCATGTTATGGCCATAAGCACATTTATAAGTCTAAGGATAAGGGGGAATTCCTTTAGGACCGAGATGAGGAAATCATTTTTCACACAGAGAGTGGTGAGTCTCTGGAATTCTCTGCCACAGAAGGTAGTTGAGGCCAGTTCATTGGCTATATTTAAGAGGGAGTTAAATGTGGCCCTTGTGGCTAAAAGGATCAGGGGGTATGGAGAGAAGGCAGGTACAGGATACTGAGTTGGATGATCAGCCATGATCATATTGAATGGCGGTGCAGGCTCGAAGGGCCAAATGGCCTACTCCTGCACCTATTTTCTATGTTTCTATATTTCTATAAGCATATTAATGCAATGGAAAAAGTGTAGAATAGGTTTATTGAATATTACCAGGGATGAGGGTTGACAGTTATGAAGATTGCGATATGAAGGGTTTGTCACTGTAGTTAAATCATTTAGCAGTGACCTGATATAAACCTGATAATAGATTATTTAAATTGTGATGTTGAGTTAAGCAGTGATTGATTTCTGGTCAGTGAGGTGGTGGTAAATTCAAGATAATTATATCAAGAATTGCCAATGAACTTTGAATTGTTTAAAAAAAAAATAATAATCTAACGCTCTCCACTGCAAACAATATATTAGAACTCTTTGAGGGTAGCATATTTACTTGAAAAATGTGATTGTCTATAACTGCTTTATATCTGGATTTGAAGGTTAAAGTGAGAGTGGGGTCAGAAAAGGTAGATGGAGAAAAATGTACAAATTTGCATTACTTCACTCAATGTCACCATGTCTATGATCTTCACTCAGAAAATATGAAATCCCCGAATAAAGATATGTATCAACCCATAGAACTCTTACCAAGAGGCAAAGGAAATAATGAATTTCTCAGTAAGATCACTCAAACCTCTGGAGTAGAGCTGAGGTCTTGATCTCTTTCCTATCTAATATCATGGAAGAGGCTTATCCAGATCAATACTTAAAGTCTGCTGCAGATGGATTTCTACTGTGCATTAAAATGGATTTTTAACAGGGCTAAAGGTTATTTAATAATATACAGTTGACAACCTGGAAAATTCAGAGCAAGCTATTTACTCCAACATGTATCCTTGTAATGACTTTTGTGAAGCAGACAATTTGGTGACCTCCTATCTTCTCTGCAGAAGAATCCTGATTTATGTTTACACTTTGAAGTATATTATAATACATGATTTGGCCTTGTATTCATTCTACCACTTAAAAAGATAGCAGTCATACTCCATCTTTAAATGCAATGAAAGTTAAAGCATGGACTGAAATAAGATAAATCTTAACATCTCAACATTTTCCACATGTGGACTAAACAATATAATTTTCACTATTAAAAATACTTCATTATTGCAATGTGAGCAAGAGTCATAATTTTATTGCTTGTAATAATATTGGCAATAAATTGATATTACAAGCAGCTTGGTTGCACCCAACCTAATATAACAGGTGTGAAGTTAGACACAAAAAGCTGGAGTAACTCAGCGGGACAGGCAGCATCTCTGGAGAGAAGGAATGGGTGACGCTTCAGGTCGAGACCCTCCGTCAGACTGGTGTAACAGAAGTGAAATGCAGTTTATTTTTTCCATATTAGGAATCATGTGGAATTTTCCAATGTGCCACATGATTTTCGTAGCAATTCCCGTCGGGAGGACAATAAAACCAATAAACAATAAAAGTTATACAAGAAGCCTCTAACATTCTTGATAAGGCAGATGTCAATGGAAATGTTGCTACCATCTGTGAAAAAAAATCAAAAAGTAACCTAAATGTGGCACAGGGCAGCACCGTGGTGCAGCGCAGAGCTGCTGCCTTACATCACCAGACCCAGGTTCGAACCCGACTACGGGTGCTGTCTGTATGGAGTTTGGATGTTCTTCCTGCGACTGCGTGGGTTTTCTCCGGATGCTCCTGTTTCCTCCCACATTCCAAAGACATGCAGGTTAATTGTCTCCTGGAAATTGTCACTAGTGTGTAGGATGCAAAAATAGGATAGCATAGAACGAGTGTACTGGTGATGGTTGATCGACGTGGACTCGATGGGCTGAAGGGTCAGTTTCTACTCTGTATTTGTTAACTAAACTAAAATAAAATTGGAGGGGAGGGATAACCTCTGCGTGTTCTTCCATTGATTAACACAGCATAGAAACAAGTCGTTCAGTCCACCTCGTTCATACCAACCAAGGTGCCGCATCTAAGCTAGTCCCATTTCCTGGCATTTGGTCAATATCCCTCTCAACCTTTCCTATCCATTCACCTGTCTAAATGTCTTTTAAATGTGTTTTATTGTACTTGCATTAACTACCACCTCTGGCAGTTTGTTCCATATACCCACCACCCTCTTTGTGAAGATGCCACTTGTGAATTTACAATTCCATCACAGACATTGGCAGCTGTGGCGGGGCCTGAATGCAATCAACTCCTACAAGGCAAAATCAAGAGGTAGCTCAAATGTTGGTGTAGCATCACTCCCTGACAAGCTCAATGCGTTTTACGCACGCTTTTGTAGGGAGAACATCGATGTGCCTTCTCGAGTCCCCATTCGCTGGTATTTCAGTCACAGTCACAGAGGCCGATGTCAGAAAATTCTTCAGAGGGGTGAACCCTCGAAAAGCGCCTGGACCTAATGTATAGCCGGTCGTGTTCTAAAAACCTGTGAAGACCAGCTGGCTGGAGTTTTTAAGGACATTTTCAACCTGAGGTCTGAGGTTCCCACCTGCTTTAAAAGGGCATCAATTATACCAGTGCCCAAGAAGAGCAAGGTGATGTGCCTCAATGACTATCAACCAGTGGCACTAACGTCGGTGGTGATGAACTGCTTCGAGAGGTTGATCGTGGCGCAAATCAACTACCTCGACAAAAGCCTGGACCTACTGCAGTTCGCCTACCGCCACAACAGATCAATGGTGGATTAGATCTCGCTGGCTCTCCACTCCGCTCTGGACCACTAAGACAAGAAAAACTCATATGTCAGGCTGTTATTCATTGCTAAACTCGGCATTTAATATAATCATCCCCTCCAAGCTGGTTACCAAACTCGCAGAACTGGGTCTCTGAGCATCCCGCTGCAATTGGATCCTCGACTTCCTCATTCACAGACCACAGACTGTTCGAATTGGTGGAAAGGTGTCAGCCTCGATAACAATCAGCACGGGAGCACCTTAAGGCTGCGTGCTCAGCCCCCTGCTGTACTCACCCTATACTCATGACTGCGTAGCCGGTCATAGTGCAAACTCCATCATCAAGTTCGCTGACGACACCACTGTTGTGGGACGTATCATTGATGGGGATGAGTCAGAGTATAGAAGAGAGATCGACTGACTGACCAAATGGTGCCAGCACAATAACCTGGCTCCCAACACCAGCAAAACCAAGGAACTGATTGTGGACTGGAAGAGGTAGCATGGGGACCCACAGTCCCGTTTATATCAATGGGTCAATGGTGGAAATGGTCAAGAGCTTCAAATTCCTGGGCGTGCACATCTCTGAAGATCTCCCCTGGTCCAAGAACACTGATGCAATTATAAAGAAAGCACATCAGCACCTCTAATTCCTGTGAAGATTACAGAGAGTTGGTATGTCAAGGAGGACTCTCTCTAAAGACTCTCTCTATTGTGCAGTTCTACAGGTGCACAGTAGAGAGCATGCTGACCAGTTGCATCATGGCTTGGTTCGGCAACTTGAGCGCTCAGGAGCGGAAAAGACTACAAAAAGTAGTAAATACTTCCCAGTCCATCATCGGCTCTGACCTCCCTACCATTGAGGGGATCTATCGCACTCGCTGCCTCAAAAAGGTTGGCAGCATCATCAAGGACCCACGCCATCCTGGCCACACACTCATCTCCTCTCTACCTTCAGGTAGACAGTACAGGAGACTGAAGACTGCAACATCCAGGTTCAGGAATAGCCACTTCCCCACAGCCATCAGGCTATTAAACTCAACTCAAACAAAACTCTGATCATTAATAGCCCATTATCTGTTTATTTGCACTTGATCTGTTTATTTATTCATGTGTGTATATATTTATATAATGGTATATGGACACACTGATCTGATCTGTATTCACGCCTACTGTCGTAGCATGCGCAGAGACCCAGTTCTGCGAGTTTGGTAACCAGCTTGGAGGAGATGATTGTATTAAATGAGTGTAATCAATGAACAACAGCCTGACATATGAGTTTTTCTTGTCTAAGTGGTCCAGAGCAGAATGGAGAGCCAGTGAGATCTGTTGTGCTGAAGCAAAGCAAGAATTTCATTGTCCTATCTGGTTCACATGGCAATAAGCTCTCTTGAATCTTGAATCTTGAATCTTGACTTAATCAGCAAGTGTTAGAGAACTGTGCACCAAAGAAGATGATTCATACATGTTCCCCAACTGGAAACCATGGACGAACCACTCCCATGGGAAGTCCAAGTCTTCAGCATTCGAGCCAGATGATCACAAACGGTATTAGAAATCTGTCCATGACCATTGCAGAGAAATGAAGGATACCAAAAGGGAATTCTGGAGCAGGTTGGAGGCCCAAGGCAAAGACGCGGATACCCGTAGATTGTGGCATGACTTGCATGCAATAACGGGCTACAAACCGAAGGCCAACATTATCAACAATGCTCTCCCGATGCACTCAATGCATTCTGTGCCTGCTCTGAATAGAAGGGCGGAGGCCAAAAACCACCTACCAAGCCAATCTCGGGCGCACCTGCACCAAACGGTTACCGTGGAAGAAATGGAAAGCAATCGGTCTGGATGGAACCCTTGGCCACATCCTCAGGATCTGTGCAGACCAGTAGGCAGAGGTATGCACAAACATCTTTAATCTCTCTCTGATCCATGCTGAGGTCACTACCTGCTTCAAGAAGATAACTGTGATCCTGGTGCCAAAGACAAAAAGCTAGTGTGGCTCTGGCATCCACCATCACGAAGCGTTTCAAGAGACTTTTGATGGCGCACTAACTCTAGTCTCCAAGTCAGCCTTGATCCACTGCAGATTGCTTACCATTGCAACAGGTCCAGAGCAGTTGCCATCTCCCTGGCCATAAACTAATCTCTGGAACACCTGTATAAACACCATGGATTCCTACATGACACGCAGTTATTGACTATATTTTCACCTTCAACGCTATAATCCACCCAAATCCATCTTGCGGTGGACCAAATGGCCTACTCCTGCACCTATTTTCTATATTTCATGTCTCGTGGATCAGCTCCTCACTCTGCCAATGGATCCTCGACTTTCTGACCCACAGGCGACAATCAGGAGGATATGTGACAACACCTCCTTGACAGAAATTCTCAACACAGGTGTCCGACATGGATGAGTTATCAGTCCCCTACTATGTCAGCCCCCAATACACTCATCATTGTGTGATCAAACTTGGCTCAAACTCCATCTTCAAATTTGAAAATGACAGCACTGTGGTGGGTTAAATCACAAACAATGATGACACAGGAAGGAGATGAAGAACTTAGTAACATGGTGTCAGGACAATAACCTCTCCCTCAATATCAGCAAGATGCAAGACCTAGTTATTGACTTTAGGAAGCGTGGTGGAGTACAATCCGCAATTAGCATTCATGCTGCCGAAGTGAAAAAGGTTGAGAGCTTCAAGTTCCTTGGTATTAATATTACCAATGCTCTCCTGTGGGCCAGCCACATTGATGTGACAGCCAAAAAGGCACATCAATGCCTTCCTGAGGAGACTGAGGAAGTTTGGCATGTCTCCAATGACTTACTAAACTCCTATAGAGGTGCCATACAAAGCATACTGTCAGGTTGCATCAGAGCTTGGTTTGGGAATAGGTCTGCCCAAGACTGCAATAAATTACAGAATTGTATGCGCAGCCCAGTCCATCAGATTAGAATTCCCACCATTCACCCCATCTACACTTCACACTGTCTTGGAACAGCAGCCAACAAAGTCAAAGACTTGTGCCACTCTAGTCATTCCTTCTCTGCTTCAACCCAACAGAAGGTACAGAAGCTTGAGTGCACACCAACAGAATCAGGAACTGCTTCTTTGCGTCTGTTATCAGGCTTCTGATCAGTCCTCCCATAAGCTAGGATACTGTCCCATTCACCTCTACCCTATTGTAGATATTGGAGTTCATCTATGATGCATTACAATGCATTATGTTGCTCTATCAATTGTACTTGAGTTTTATTTAATTGTATTTATGTATAGTAAATGTATCTGTTTGGCATGTATAGCATGCATAAAGCATTCACTGTACCTTGGCGAACATGACAATAAAAAACATAAACCTAAATTTATCTCATATTCCTATTAAATCTTTCCCCTCTCACCTTAAACCTATGCTCGCCAGTTTTTGATTTCCCTATCCTGGGAAAAATACACTGCATTTCAACAATTGGAATTGAATTACAACAATTGTTCATCCCTGTCTAGCATTAAAAAAAAACGGGGACTGTTGCTCAACTGTGGCTAACGAGAGCTGTGGCTAATTAGGGATTGTGTTAAATCCAAGGAAGAGGCTTATAAATTGGCCAGAGAAAGCAGCATACGGAGAACTGGGAGAAATTTAGAATTCAACAGAGGAGGACAAAAGGGTTAATAAGGAGGGGGAAAATAAAACATGAAAGAAAGCTTGCGGGAATATAAAAACTGACTGTAAAAGCTTCTTTAGATATGTGAAGAGGAAAAGATTACTGAAGACAAATGTAGGTCCCTTACTGTCAGAAGCAGATTAATTAGCAATGTTACAAAATTTTGAGATTTTAAAAATCAAGTCTGCAATTTATCCCATCAGATAAAGCATAAAAAGAAGTTTAATTTGGTACCTAATTCACTTTCATATCTTCAGTATTAAAAAAGTTATTGTTTAGTGTTTATTATTAAATTCCCGTAAATTAATGGCCATTTAAATCAACTTGCGAGTGGGTTTTAGTGGAACGCAGTGGATTGGAACGTTGCGGTTTGCGGTGAATTTAACCCACAGTCGGCAGGAAAAATACTGCCGGTTCATATATATTTTTTGTCCCCTTTTCGCAACTTGAAAATTTGATTAAAGGCTTCCTAAGAACCACGTTTTTTATGTAAAAATAAACTGTGTACCTTCTTTTATCCCCTACGTAAAATCCGTCCCGTTGTCGGCGTTCACGGCTTTAGAAGATGATTTTTAAATTACTCTTGCTAATAAATGATCTAGCGTAGTTTAAAAATACCTTCATAAAACAAATGTCAGAGCGATTTCTCTTTAGCAACGAAATCCCCTGAGATGGATCGATTTGAATTGTCTGGAGAAAAACGGCATTTTAAACCCTCCCCCCTCTGAAAGGCGCCAAAGTCGCGCACACGGGCAGTGGCAGAACTGCAGCGGGCTGAAGGTAAGTTTTGTAACATACCTAGATTAATTTATAATGGGAAACAAGGAAATGGCTGGCCAAGTACTTTGGCTCTGTCTTCACTGAGGACGACACAAACAATCTCCCAGAAATACTAGGGAATTGAGGATCTAGCAGGAGGGAATCCACATTAATCAGGAAATTATGTTAGGTAAACTGTTGGGACTGAAGGCAGATAAATCCCCAGGGCACGATGGTCTGCTTCGCAGAGTACTCAAGGAGGTGGCCCGAGAAATTGTGGATGCATTGGTGATAATTTTCCAATGTTCGAAAGACTCTGACTCAGTTCCTGTGGACTGGAGGGTAACTAATGTAACCCCACTTTTTAAGAAAGGAGGGAGAGAGAAAACAGGGAATTATAGACCAGGTAGCCTTACACTGGTAGTGGGGAAGATACTTGAGTCGATTATTAAAGAAGTAATAGCCGCGCATTTGGAAAAAAGTGACAAGTTCGGTCAAAGCCAGCAAGGATTTAAGAAGGGGAAATCATGCTTGACTAACCTTCTGGAATTTTTTGAGGATGTAACAAGTAGAATGGATAAGGGCGAGCCAGTAGATATGGTGTATCTGGACTTTCTAAAGGCCTGTGACAAGGTCCACACTAGAGATTAGTGTGCAAAATTACAGCACATGGTACCAGGGGTAGTGTATTGACATGGATAGTGAACTCGTTGGCAGATAGGAAGCAAAGAGTAGGAATTAATGTGTCATTTTCAGATTGGCAGGCAGTGACTAATGGGGGACCCCAATTATTTACAATATATATTAACGATTTAGACGAGGGAATTAAATGTAACATCTCCAAGTTTGCAGATGACACAAAGCTGGGTGGCAGTGCGAGCTGCGAGTAGGCTGCTATGAGGCTGCAGGGTCTTGAATGGGTTGGGATCAGAGCCGGCCCTAGGCCGATTGGACCGATTTTTCCAAATTGGGCCCCGCGCCCAAGGGGGGCCCCGCGTTAATTTTCCGTATTTCAGATGGAAATTCAAATTCGCTTTGTTAAATAAAGATTAAAAAAAATAATTGCCATACGGATTTTTTTAACCAAACGAACATGGATAACAAATGCTGTGAATAATAAACGATGTTAACAGCCAGTAGTTAACAAGTAGTTATACAATGGGTCATCAATGCAGCGATCCACATTCCTCAGTAAATGCGTTAAATTGTGTCACTCGCTGCCGCTGGAGCGGCCGAGGTTCTGATCTGGACCCGGGAGGGGGTGTGTGTGTGGGAGTGTGGGAGTCTACAGGGCAGCAAGCCCCAGCACCGCAGCGAACTCAGCCGTGAGTATTCAACGCTAAACGCCGGGAGCGGGCAGGCGGACGGTGTGCATGAGAGGGAGGGGGGGGGCGAGAAAGGGTCAGATTTGTATGAAATCGGCGGCGTCTCTGTTTCTGTGTGTGTGTGCGTCTCTGTGGCTGTGTGTTTCTGTGGCTCTGTGGCTGTGTGGCTGTGTTTGTGTGTCTCTATCTGCGTGTGTGTCTCTGTCTGTGTGTGTGTGTGTGTGTGTGCATGGGGGGCCTGGAGAGACAGAGGGGAGGTTTTCAGTTGCAAACACGTTTTCAGTTAAGAATTGGACACGATTACTGTCAATACGAGCAGCTCACGGAGCAGAGTCAGAATGAGAAACGCTGCTCGGCTCTCACACACACACACACTCGTGGAGTGAACTATAGATATAAATGTGGCTGGGAGTAAAGGAGTGGGGGAGGAGAGAAGAGAGAGGAAGAGGGGAGAGAAAGGCAGAGAGAGAGAGAGGAAATTGGAGAGATAGAGAGAGGAAATTGTAGAGAAGAGAGAGGGAGAGGAAGGGGGGAGAGGGGGAGAGAATTGGAGAGAGAAGGGGGAGAGAGAGATGGGGAGAGAGAGAGGGGAGAGAGAGAGGGGGAGAGAGAGAGAGAGGGGAGAGAGAAAGAGGGGAGAGAAAGGGAGAGAGAGAGAGAGGAAATTGGAGAGAAGAGAGAGGGAGAGGAAGGGGGAGAGGGAGAGAGAATTGGAGAGAGAAGGGGGGAGAGAGAGAGAGGGGGAGAGAGAGAGGGGAGAGAGAGAGAGGGGGAGAGAGAAGGGGGGAGAGAGAGGTGTGAGGTGATTGGAGACCAAAACCCTTTAGATCTCCTCCCTCCCCCTCCCTCCCTCCTTCTTTAGAGAGGGGGGGGGGATGAGGGAAGGAAGGAGGGGAGAGAGGAGTGTGCCTTGCTTGGTGGAGAACGCTGTACACAGATGGTCTATCTGACTCCCTGCACCCCCCCCTCCCCTCTATGAAGCGAAGTAAATATGCAACGTTTCGAGTCGAAACCCTTCTTCAGTCCCGGCCCGAAACGTTGGCTATTTCCTTCGCTCCATAGATGCTGCCTCAAGCCCTGTCCCACTGTGCGAGTTCACCCAAGAGCTCTCCAGAGTTTAAAATCTCTGTGTAGCATCTCTGTCCCTATCTTCAAATTCCCACTGAAATAAAATACAATTTTCGACAAAAATTTCACAGCAGGATCGCGATTAGTCGATTCCTACCCATTTTCAATCATCGTTCGATTCAGTGTAATTTTCACACCTGGTTGATATAGTTTTTAAAAAAATATATACAGTACATTAAAATATACCCGGTACTAAACGCACGAACATTAAGGTGGTTACTGATGTTACAAACGGTTATAAATGAATATAATTTCAAAGTGAAATAGGAGATTTCCGTGGAAAGAATATTTAACCAGAATATGGTGAGGTCGCTGCAAAATGCTCACTTAAAACAATACACCATCAACTCAGGATTGTTTCTTAGCCCTCTGACAGGTGTTTCAATCTCACCTCGTAGCTTGCTGTTAATCAATTCATAGCTATTAATTTTCATTCCTGGTCCGCATCGAACTTCTCTAAATGCAAACTCTTCAAGTTACGCTTCTTGTGTGCTGGTAAGCAGGGGGGAGGGGGGGTGCTAGGATAAAATACCATGTATTTGCATTTATATAGCGATCCTGCTTCGAAATTTTTAAGTCGAAAATTGTATTTTATTTCAAAGTGGGAATTGGAAGATAGGGACAGAGATGTTACACAGAGATTTTTATAGGAAGGAAACACTACAGCAGCTGAGTAAAAGATCAGTCAAATGACAGGTTCAATGAAGATCGGGCGAGGGGGATTGGGGGTGCGGGGAAAGTATCTATAGCTTGGGACTTGCCTAAATGAGTACTGAGATGGATTATCATTCCACACCATATTTCTTAGACAATAATACCTTTTATGCAATTATCACAATGGTTTGTTGGATATGGATCAACGGACTCTGTATGGTACAGGCTCGTAAATTAGTAAAACAAATGTTCTTCTTTAAGTACTGTTGTTTCTGGGATAGGGTGACTGATAACAAATAACCTTCATTCTATATTTTGTCATAATGTGGCTGAAACAATGCCATATTTTGTGATATTTATTGAGATAGAAAGATACAACTGAGTTTGGGCAAGATATTACCTTGCAACACTCTGTATGTTTGATAGATATTGTGAAATGGAACTCAGTAATTATGGGAGGATTACATAAAACTACAATTCAAAGGTAATGAATATACAGAGCATTCTTATTTCCATCATGAACATACAATAGTGATTTAGGACACCAGGTCCTGCTACGGTAAACTCACGAGGTACTACGATATGACTACGTGTTAAAAAGTATCAAATTTTTACATCCTGAGTATATTTTACTCGTGGACATTTTCCAACATTTTGAAAAATCTTCACGAGTTACCACTTTTCCCAAGTAACTGCCGTTAGCGCTAAGAAATGGCACGTTGGCCTTTATAACAAGAGGAATCGAATATAGGAGCAAAGAGGTCCTTCTGCAGTTGTACAGAGTTCTAGTGAGACCGCACCTGAAGTATTGTGTGCAGTTTTGGTCCCCTAATTTGAGGAAGGACATTCTTGCTATTGAGGGAGTGCAGCGTAGGTTTACAAGGTTAATTCCTGGGATGGCCATATCCTGAGAGAATGGAGCAGCTGGGCTTGTACACTCTGGAGTTTAGAAGGATGAGAGGTGATCTCATTGAAACATAAGATTGTTAAGGGCTTGAACACGCTAGAGGCAGGAAACATGTTCCCGATGTTGGGGGAGTCCAGAACCAGGGGCCACAGTTTAAGAATAAGGAGTAAGCCATTTAGAACGGACGCGGAAACACTTTTTCTCACAGAGAGTGGTAAGTCTGTGGAATGCTCTGCCTCAGAGGGCGGTGGAGGCAGGTTCTCTGGAAGCTTTCAAGAGAGAGCTAGATAGGGCTCTTAAAAATAGCGGAGTCAGGGGATATGGGGAGAAGGCAGGAACAGGGTACTGATTGGGGATGATCAGTCATGATCATATTGAATGAATGTGATATGAAAGTGCATTAGGTGTCAACTTATTTTTAAGCTTTATCTGATGGGATAAATTGCAGACTTGATTTTTAAAACCTCAACATTTTGTAACATTGCTAGAAAATGTACCTGCATCTTGGAGGCCGAAGGTTAGGTTGTTAGCCAAGAAAGATAAACTTCGTTATCCCTCAGTACAGCAACATCAAGAACGATGTTGCTGTACTGAGGGATAGGCAAGTCTATCCCTCATTGCTAGCAGCTGATGGGAAGCGGCTGTAAAAGGACAGCGCTGCTGGGGGATGAGTTCCTTTCAGTGCGTGTGGGTAGTCTGTCCATGGGTAAAGTTGCGGGGAGGGCAGGAGGGTTGAGTAGGAGGGGGTCGGCTAGGGATCATCCAGCTCAAGAGCGGGTCAGCGGGCGATGGATAACAGGACAGCGGGCGGGGGAGCTTGCTCCATATGTCAGTGCGAGTAACCTGAATTGATCCCTTGATTGCGCTGACACAGGAGAAGCTCCACTGCCCGCTGTGATGTTATCCATCACCCGCTGACCCACTCCGCTCTATGATCTTTGCTCTTGAGCTGGTCACCTCATTGTTCAGACGGAGAGCACTGCCAGAGGTGGGCGGGCCGGCAGAAGGCGCTGAGATGGCAGTCGGTTCCGCTGTCCGGTGATGGAGGCCGCTCGCAGCCACGTGAGCTGCTTCCCTCCCCGGCCACAATGTAGTTGCGCCTGGAGCGCTGCGGCAGCGGTGAGTGAGTGGGATACTGGCATGATCCCGAACCTCTCCTTCTTAACGCTCCTTCCCTCCTCGCAACGTTACCCCTGGCTAGACTCCACACGCTGTGAAAGGAACTCTCCCCCGAATTGTCATGTTACTCACGACACGTGACTCATTTATAATTATTTATTTATATTTCTATGAAAAAATTTCCCAATTGGGCCCCGCACCTCCTAAGGCTGGCCCTGGTTGGGATAGTGGGCAGATGGATGGCAGATGCAATATAATGTGGATAAATGTGATGTTATCCACTTTGGTGGCAAGAACACCTGGGTGTGCCTGTACATCAGTCACTGAAAGTAAGCATTTAAGTACAGCAGGAAAATGGCTTGTTGGCCTTCATAGCAAAAGGATTTGTGTATCGGAGACCAC